>OX465581.1:127353583-127953583 GCA_950022655.1 Alentia gelatinosa
TCTCCCTCTCTCTCTGTCTCTATATGTCTCTCTATTTATTCCCCTTTATCTGTCTCTCTTTATTTTATCATGGCGATGATTTTGAGTCGTAGTTTTTACAGGAACATCTGAATGGAAATCTACTCTGATGAAAACAAAATCGATTTCGCCACTCAAAAAAGAAAACTTGTTTCTCATCACCACGCGCATCTGCAAAAACGATTTAAGAAGTTTTTTTGTTTTTTTGTTAAAATCAGATGAACCTCGATAGAAATTATGAAAAGTATGTGTATTTGGTATCAAATTAAAGCTCCTCATGCCAGGGATGCTTTCAATGTATAAGCAGTATAAATCTGAAAACCCCGCATACGCAGACACCCTGCATAAGCGGACATTTTGGCCCGGAACGGAGGGTGACTGCTTACGCAGGGTTTCACTGTATGTCTAAAGCCCATTTTATGTCACTTTTAAGCCATCTTTGATCCAGCAAAAATAAATAAAAATTTTAAAAAGCGCCCTCATCATATTTTCCATGGCATGGTTGTTTTTTTGAGTGGCCTTAATACGAATATTTTGTATGTTCCGGGTTCCAATTTCTTTTTTTTTCGTTTCTTTTCAAATCAATATCTTTATCTAGAGGATTAGAAACATGACCCAGAAAATTATTCCAATCCGATTCTGTTTCAGTAGTATGAACACTCAACCAGTATTTGAACTATACTGATCTAACTTCACAATGCAAAATTAGAAAATGGCTTTTTATTCCATTTCATCATACGATTTGTTCTATATTGTTCTTCACTCTTAAATATAGCATTTACCACATTGAATACGGCCATAGAAATATTGGAGATGTAAGAGTTTCATTTCTACTGTTCAGAAAAGAGTTTACCCGGCGTTTATACACGAGACGATTATAAGCGACGATTCTTGAATTTAGCACCACCTGACGACTTTCAGGCATTAATGGCTAGAAATCGTCTGACAACTCCATATGTAAACGCCATTTATTTTTTGTTAACCCTTTCTACGCCGGTAATGCCTTAAGGCATTCCCCTAGCGTGTGCCGGTGATGCCTTAAGGCATTCCCTAACATGCGCCCGTAGTGCCAAAAAGCATCATTTTTTGTAAATATGTTAGAAAGTCTTCTATCTTTGGCAATTATTTTTACACACAAAATAATTCCAGAAATGTGTTCTCCATATCTTATTGTATCCCATCGAGATTGAATCATGTAGTAATTCACAAGGTGAAGCCACGTGAATTATGTAGCGATTCAAACAAGACGGGATCGAGCTCTGACCCTAGATTAAATCATGTAGTAATTCACAAGGTGAAGCCACGTGAATTATGTAGCGAGTGTGTGATAAATAAATAACAATTAAAAGGTTTGGGTTACATTCATTCTAGGTACGGTTAACTATCTCGGCAAACCTCTGGACCCAATGGCACGTCAAAAAAAATTTCCAACCGCGGCAAATGTCAACGGAACGAGCGACTGAATAATTGCTTTTTCATTCCATGTGTGAAACATATGGCACCCCATAGAACCACACCGTGACGGTTGGGTCGAAGACCTGAAAGCCGCAGGGTTCTATTCACTGATCCGAGACCTGAAAACATGGCACAGATCTCACAACCAATTAGATTCGCCGAAACACAGGGTATGCAGATGAGGGCGCGCTGTCCTCTGCACTGGCTCCCTGCTCCATTCTCAATATCACAGTGACTAGCACGCAGATAGTGAATGGATAGTTTTTATGCAGTACACTGGAAGTCTATATGTGACCACATCTACCCCTAGGCAATGTATATAGGGCGTGCAAGCATGCGCTAATGAGGAAACATAGATTATATCTGAATTACATCTGTTTCTTGATAATTTGGGTGGAATTATTCTCTATAAATTTGACATTTGAGAGATCAGTATGTGGTTATATCAATAAGGAGATAGTGATAGGAAATTACTCTGTGGGGGAACTTGAAATGAACACTAGGAGAATATAATGATTTATATCATACTCTTTATTGACTACATGATATTTACAAGAACAATCATACATGGTATGAGAACAGACGGGAAAACACCTGGGTTTACACTGCACCAAAATCACCAGTTTATATATGTATAAACCCTGTGTATATAGGTATGATTTTGCCTATACAAGGTAGTCCTATATTCCGTTGTGTACATACACCTCATCTATAGACGTGTAAAATATATACGACCCACATATACATGTCCCGCACACAATATTTCTCTTCATATATGCTTTGCGGCAAAGACAGCCATTATGCTGACGTATAGAAGAGGAAACGTGTCAATATACAGCCGATACATGCACTTACGCGATGGTGTATATATGAATAAACTTGTGGTTTTTGCCCAGTGTTAGAGTGAGAGGATACTCTCGGCTTCCTGCATTGTATCATCCTAAACCATTTAGAGGCATATAGGACAATATTGTCTTGAGAATTAAAGGCATATCGTACAATTTGGCTTGAAAATTAAAACCCATGTCAATTTCCTGAAAATGTTATATGATGATCTCCAAGTGTTGTGGACTACATATCTAACTTAAAAATCGGGGGTCACCGTGCTAATTTTTGATTTATAGATCAATATAAGGATAATTTTATATAAGGATATATAGAATTTCTAAAAAGTATTTTTTCACATAGTAAAACCCATGTCATTTTCCTCAAATATTTACAGAATATAGTACACATATAGTACTACTTATTCATGCTTTAAAAATCATAGGTCACCATGCTTGTTTTTGAAAGAATTGAAGAAAACCATATTTTTCAGTAGATTTCCTATGTAAATCAAGCAATTGCAAATTGGCCTATTGTACCTATCGAGATTGGATAACTGGACAAAATGTCGAATTTACTCATGTAGAATTAGAATGAATCCTAAAAAAACAGTTTGGACTAAGAATTGACAATATCTATATATCACCAGATAGCGACACTGCGAATTGTAGGATATGCCTTTAAAACCCATGTCATTCTCCTTGAAAATGTATTATGATGATCTCTAAGTGTTGTACAACACATGGCTAACTTAAAAATCGGGTGCTAGTTTTTGATTTAGAGATCGATATTATAATAACATTAGAATAGAATATACAGATATTAAAAAAAGGTTGTAATATTATGGAGCCAACAAAATGAGTGACATAAATAAACTCAAACTCAAACAAGTGGCGTCTAGATTTTATCCTACCCTGTTTCCACATTTCTTTCAGCATTAGAAAATAGTGACATAAACAACACTTTATGTCACACCCGTGACATAAGTAAATCCCATGTTATGCCTATGGTATTTTTTATGAGGGGTAGGTTAAACTCGACTTGAAGCCTCAGAATTTCGGCACCTAAAAGCATGCTCCAGATTGAATCAATGTTACATGAATATACAATAAATCAGAATACCCTGTCATAAAGGTATGTCATTGGCCGATTGTTCCTCACCGACTGTGGAAAACTACTGACCGATCGTAAGCTTGTTTCCACTGGCCGACGAAAACGGCGTAGATTTTTTTAGTTCCCCTTTAAGGCCCGATTCCATTGCGCCGATTTCACTCCCGATGTGGTCCAGATGTACTCCAGTTTCAGCCCTGGCACCATAACTTGCCTATGTCTGGTGTCTGTGTGGAAGCCATCGGCGCAATGGAAGAGGGTATGTGGGCGTCAGCACCAAGACTGGAGTACATCTGGACTACATCGGGAGTGAAATCGGCGCAATAGAATAGAGCCTTAAAAGTCTGCCGGCGGTTGTAACCGACTAGAGCTACCTCACAACATGAAAAAATGAACCTCTGCCTGCGGCATTGGTTCATTTTATCGTCAATTTTACCACATATTTATCACATTCAGACACACTAACCCTGTTTCCGTATAATATGAGACACATATGTTATTGTTTCAAATATAATAAACAACAAGAGTATATACAACTCCAGATTAAAGACACCTCTTCTAACACAGGTTTGGTTTCGTTCTGTAGCAGAGAATCTGTATGGAGACTTTTAAGCTGATATGTAGGCCTAAGGCAGTTTCACCACACCTATTCTGATATATACGCTTGTAGCACTTTTAGGCTCAAATGTAGGCCTAAGTCAGTTTCACCACACCTATCTGATATATAGACTTGTAACACTTTTAGGCTCATATGTAGGCCTAAGTCAGTTTCACCACACCTATCTGACATATAGGTTTGTAGTACTTTTAGGCTCATATGTAGGCCTAAGGCAGTTTCACCACACCTATTCTGATATATAGGCTTGTAGCACTTTTAGGCTCATATGTAGGCCTAAGGCAGTTTCACTGATATATAACTGATAACAAAGATAATGGAGCTCCTGTGACAATGATATGAATGATGAGATGTGGAGAGGAATGTGTGAATGTCATGTGAAATGACCCCACCATATTTAGGTGGAGCGACCAGGTGACCGACTCGTATACGATTTGGGAACTAATTGTTCATACCGAAATCGGTAGATGGACATCCGGCATTACATATGACATGTAAAGGCTGTTGTAAAATCACACCATGTTTGCCAACCACTGAAGTGAGACAATGTTCATAGAACCTGAACCTTGATCTAATTATTGACCCTGTATTTTCGTGGTATTTTCCACTGATATTCCGCTCTTGCATCATCTTCGCTAATGACTAAGACTATGATGTATCAGTGGTAATTGTTTTATGGATCTGTCAGCATCCGGAGTCATTCTCTATTAAAAAAAAGCAATAAAAAATATACAGCAATACATCCTCATTTCAGATTGTAATTACTAGACTGGCCTCAGTCCCTGTGTCCTACCACCACGTGCTTACCTACAGTCCCCCCTGCCTGGTTTTATTCCTGAACCTGCCAGGGAAAGGTAAAGCCCAATGCCCATCTACCGATTCAGGGTTGAACGATTAGTTCCCAAATCGTATAGGAGTCGGTGAAGTTGTCGCAGGCAAATTACGTAACCCTTCGCTCGACCGGCGGACATTGAGGAGATGGGGTGCTGGATATTAGTCCTAAGCAAATCGGTCTACTAATCGGTGGCTCACCCTTGCCTAGCCGCCCCACATCTACCGACTACAGCCGACTCCGTTAGGATGCCTTGGCTGAGACAAATTACCATCCGCTTCATTCGTAAAAACTTTCCCGTTGATACATTACAGTGATGTAGTATTGTTTCTTGGCTAGACATATGCACACGTCCAACATACCATTTATGTACCTTTGTCGGCGACAAACGGATGATGAAAACATAGAAATACAAAGACAATCATAGTAAATGATTATCAAAACATATATTAAAAGAATATAATTAAAGGGAAACTATGTTCCGGTGAGCAAAAGTTCAAAGTTATGAGGTAAGGCTCGAAAAAATTACTACCCAAGGCGTCAGCCGCGGGCAGTAATTTTTCCAAGCCGAGTAACTTTGACTTTTGCTTACCGGTACTTGGTTTCCCTATTCCTATATACCTTCAAATATCGATAAAAATGCTTAGTTCTTTACCTGAAACACTTCCGAAGCAAATGGCCACCCTTATCGAGTAACCACAACAGCTATTGTTTCGTCCCGCTGCTGTATTGTATCACATGATCAGAGCGGGACGAAAACGTCAGAGCGGGACGAAAACATGAGAGCATGACGAAAACTTCAACCTCGACACATAACTTATTTTTAATGCACCCTCCAGCAGCGGTATGTAACTCTAGTTAGTTCAATAATGGGTATATAGGAATATCAAATGTATTCTAGTATTTTGTATGAAACTAAACATACATACTTTAATAAAGTGTCTCCTGCCATACTGTAATATTATGTATCAAGCCCTACTGTATTTTACCAATATAAGCTTGTTGAATGTTTAGAGTGTGATACACCTTTAAGAGATCTGATGTGTTGACCCTTTAAGAGATCCTGTTGGGTGCACTGGTCACAGTGTGTGACCAGCCAATAGGAGAGAGCCAGAGCAGCGCCCACCCTCCACTGGACAGGCTAAAACCCCTGTGCAGTGAGGAGAGCGGGGAGAGGGTTGCTGGCTGGTAACAGAGATACTAGGTGTTGGCCTGTATCCTGTATTTTCCTACCACTCGGTTAGAGGACTCAGAGGGCGGCTTGTTCCCCCACACCAAACCTGGACGCTGAGTCCCACTGTATACCACTTCTGATACTAATTGAATAAATGGTCACAAATATCTAGTCAGAGTTAGCCACAGTGCTTCCTTTGTTACATTGGTGCCGTGACCAGGATTCCATTGTATCAGGTATACAGAAAAACCCTCTTTGGACTTTGGGCATATTTCTCTCAGGACTCTTCAATATCTGGACTCAACATTGTCAGTGGAAAGCTCCCTAACTTCTGGGCAGTTTTCTCACAGGACCCATCACTCTCCAATATCAGCATTGATTGAGACCAGCCTACATTTCAGCAAGTGGACAGCATTGTCATTACGGGTGAGTGCCACATTCTTTCCTCAAGTTTGCCTTTTTGGGCCCTGTTTGTATGTCTTGCTGTGGGAGTGTGTGTTGCTAGTAAAACAACTCCCCTACTAAGAGAGCCACGGTAATTACCACAAGAGAATCACACCAGATTTACATAGAGACCTACCCCCCTGACAATTGAAATTTATCTACATATATATGTTATACATTTGGCTTGTTAGTCCCACTGGAAGAGGTTTGGGCCTGTGTTATGCCCGTTGTTGGTTTCAACAACCAAAATAGGAACCCCCTTATTGTTTTATGTATTTGGAGGTAGCCTCCCTTATTCTCCGTCTTATGACTCTCCTCTTACTCTATCTTTTTATGACTTATTACCTTCACCTCCTTCAGAGTTCCTGTCGGCACTGAGTTACACTTTTAGCTGAGTGGGAGCCCAATCATAAATAATTCTTTACTGCTGTTTGGTATAAAACTGTTTGGTTAGGAGCAACACCTAAAGTTCAAAATGGCTGAAGCTATTTTAGCACAGGGATTTGATTCCCTACGTTTAGACATGAGGCTTCAAGCCCTCATCACTCAGGTTAGACAATTTAATGGGGATGGCCACAAACAGTATAGGAATTGGTTAAAAGATTTAAGAAAAGTAAAACTGGCCATGGGGAATGACGAAGACCGGCTGAGGATAGTATCTCTAGCCACGGTCAAAGGGACAGCTGCGGAGTTCCTATCTAGGGAACTGCAGGCTGCCCCTGACATGACCCATGACACATTGCTAGAAAAGATGACCACCAGGTTCAGTGACCTCGCTGACGCAGCGTACTCGCTGCAGGCTTTAAAGCGGGTAAAACAGAAGGAGGGCGAAAATGTCCAAAGCTTTGCTGAAAGAATACTGGATCTGGCTGACGAGGCCTACACCCCGGCTCAGTTAACTAATGATTTAGTTAAGGGACAGCTGGCGGATATCTTTGTTGATGGCATTAAAGATAATGCCGTTGCCAAACGCCTCATTCGCATCCGGCCCACGACCCTACAGGATGCGTTAAGAATAGCGACGCAAGAACAGGTAACAGCACGACAGTTCAGTCTTAGGCGTCGTGAGGAGCCAATGGAGGTCGACGCTATCTCCAAGCAGGAGCCAAATCGGCTTGACCGCCTGGAGGCCTCTATCCTCACCTTAACCGAACAAATGACAGAAATTCTGTCAATATCCACAAGACCGGCAGCCCCCACCTCTGTTCCGGCAAAGGCCCCCATGTCCAGGCCCGAATTAAAGTGGACGACGGATGGGAAGCCCATCTGTCTGTACTGTGATATCCCCGGCCACAAGAAGGCTGAGTGTCGTAAGAGGAAAAGGGACATGGCAGCCCGGCAGCATAAGGGAAACTAGACACTACTGGACCTAGTTGGGATATAGATCCAGTTAGCATACTTAGTTCCCGTCCCAGTCCCATGGTAGAGGTTAAGGTAGGTAGAGTGTTTCTGAGCGCGTTGGTAGACTCAGGTGCAGACACCTCGGTTTTGTCAGAAGATACCTATTCGAAATTGACTCCAAATTCAATTCTGGACTTTGAGGCACCCCCCGAGGGTAAGGTTGCTGGCATCAGTGGATGCGCTCTGAGAGTGCTGGGAGTAGCCACTGTCACTTTCCAAATTCAAAAGAAATCTTTTCGGCATGATTTTTATGTAATAAGCGGAATCACCAAACCCATGATTTTGGGGAGTGATTTCATAGGAAAAGAAGGTGGTACAATTGACCTGAAGAACTTTACTCTTAATTTGGCCGGTGTGGTCGCAGTTATGCGACAAAAAGGGGATGTCCAGTCCCACCGATCCCTGGCCAGGGTGGCAGTATCTACTGTCATTCCACCGTATGTAACTCAGACTATAGAAGTAGAAATAGATAGCATGGATAGAGGGGAGGTAGTTTTGGTTCCACTTGAGAACTCACCATGTCTGCTAGATCAACCAGGCTTGATTGTGGCCAGTAGCTTAGTAAAGGTGTCACCAGACGGTGTGTACCCCATGGCCATGATCAACCAAACGGGCAGAGATTTCTTCTTTAGGAAAGGGAGCCCCATTGCTATTGCAGAACCTATAGACAACCAGGAAGTTAATGAGATCGAGCTAGAAGAGAACGACGCAAAACCTAATCCGACTGGCCAGTTAGGGCATATCCCGCCCGCTTATCGGGCTAGACTCAGCAACTTTCTAAAGGGTAAGGGTAACATTTTTGCGGCAACCGACAATGATTTAGGACGGGCAAAGTGGGTGAAGATGACAATTGATACAGGGGACCATCCCCCAATACAGCAGAGACCATATAGGACTCCACTGACCCAAAAGACGGAGGTAGACAGGCAGGTGGAGGACATGCTGTCCTCCAACATAATCCGGCCATCGTCTAGCCCGTGGGCAAGTCCTGTGGTCCTGATACCCAAAAAGGATGGTTCTACTCGCTTTTGTATAGACTATAGACGGTTAAACGGTGTCTCCGTCAAGAATAGTTACCCGCTTCCAAACATAGATGACATTTTTACACATTTGGGGAAGGCAAAATATCTCTCTAGCCTCGATCTGAAATCTGGTTACTGGCAGATTGAAATTGCAGAGCCAGACAAACATAAAACGGCTTTTGTTTGTCACCGGGGGCTATTTGAATTTAATGTGATGCCTTTTGGCTTGACCACAGCCCCATCCATATTTCAGGAGCTAATGAATAAGGTTCTGGAAGGAGTGCAAAACAGGTATGCTATTGCATACCTAGATGACGTTATCGTATTTTCAGAAACGTTTGATGACCACCTGAAGCATCTTAATGATGTCTTCAGTCGGCTAGAGTCCGCTGGTTTGAAGCTGAAGAGAAGCAAATGTGAGTTTCTCCAGCCCAGGTTGCATTACCTGGGCCATGTTATCTCCTCGCAGGGTATAGAACCCGATCCTGAGAAGGTTGAGGTGATAAAGAAACTTACATCACCACAGTGTGTTAGGGACATTCGTGCCTTTGTGGGAATGGTAGGCTTCTACCGTAAGTTTATTCCAAACTTTGCGGACATAGCGCAACCGTTGACGGCCCTTACCCGGAAGAACGCTCGTTTTGAGTGGAGTCCCGAGGCTCAAGGGGCCTTTGAAATGCTCAAGGAAAAACTTGTTGAAGCGCCAATTTTGGCCTACCCTGATATTAGTCTCCCTTACAAGCTTTACACTGATGCTAGTGACCAGGCGATAGGGGCCATTCTGTCTCAGGACTTTCCTGAAGGGGAACGTGTAATCCAGTACCTGTCCCGACAGCTTGGCCCAGGACAAAAGAAGTGGCCGGTTATCGAGCGAGAGGCCTATGCTATTGTGTATGCTCTGGTCAAGTTGCATCATTATGTATGGGGGGCTAAGACGACCATATTTTGTGACCACAAGCCGCTCAAGTCTTTGTTTACTGCAGAGATGAAGAACACGCGTATAGAACGCTGGGCCATTTTGATAGATCAGTATGGCTGTGGAATCGAATACATTCCAGGGCGCAAAAATGTGGGAGCGGATATGATGTCACGCCTCTGGGATGAAACTCGACCGGGTACGTCACAAGAGATAGCGGTCATCAACACTGATAGAACTAGGGCCTTAGAGATAGTGGAGGACAGTGATCCGCAGATAGTACCTCCAGTGGCAGAAGAGCCGGATGTCATTGACTTCATCAGGGAGAAGGGTGTGGCTGCAGCACAGCGATACGACCCGAGCTGGTCAAGAACCATCTCTCGCCTGGAGACAGGCAAAGAGATAAAGGAAGATCAGGGGTTTGTTATGACGGAGGGAGTACTCTATCATGTTTCGGCACCGGTCCGGCATGATGCTCAGCCCCGCCTCCAACTTGTCATACCTGAAACCCTAACAAAGGCAGTGCTGACAGCCCTACACAATCAGTCAGGACATTTTGGGATAGATAAAACATATGACAAGGTCAGAACTAGATTCTACTGGCCTGGGATGTATAAAGATGTGGTGCGCCATGTACAGATATGCGAACAGTGCACTATGCGGCGACTCAAGCGCCACCCTGCGCCCATGCAGGACATGCCCATGCCATCATTCCCTTTTGAAATGGTGGGCATTGACACCTGTGGGCCCTACAATGACACCTCCTCGGGAAACCGCTATATAATCACCATCGTTGACCATTTCAGTGGTTGGCCTGAGGCTGTAGCAACACCCGATAAATGCGCTGACACTGTAGCGCGGGTGTTGCTCACAGAGTTTATACCGAGGCATTGCTGCCCAAAACTGATTGTGTCAGACAGGGGCACCGAGTTCTGCAATGCCGTTATAAACAAGCTCACACGCGAACTCAACATAGCACGTGTGCGTACAGCACCATACCATCCCGAGTCAAACGGTAAAACTGAAAGGTTCCACCGAGTCCTTAATGATATCCTTGCTAAGACTGCCAATAGCAACAGGTCAGACTGGGATCTGTGTATCCCTGCGGCTCTTATGGCCTACCGCACCAGTGTCAATGAGTCGACGAGACACACCCCCTTCTTTCTGGTGCACGGTAGGGACCCTGTGCTCCCTCTCGACACCCTCCTTGCTCCAAAGTTAAAGTATTACGGGGAAGAGTACGTACCCCTCATGTTAGAGAGGCTTAATCAAGCGTATACGACAGCTCGGGATAGCTTGCAGGACTCACGAGACCGGAACAAACAGAATGTGGGTAGGCGAGCACGCACCGCCTCGTATGAGGTCGGTGATGCAGTCTACTATCACGATATCACCTCAGTCCCCGGGGCCTCCACCAAGTTGGCCTCGCGTTGGAAACCCTTCTATCGGGTTGTTGAGGTAACGGGTCCAGTGAATGTGAGAATTAAACACCAGGAGACCGGGACTGCCAAGCTGGTGAATGTGGCAGACATTCACCATGCGCACCCCGAGTCAACCTGGGACGAGCTGGCCGACACGCCAACGGCTATCCTGAGTAAGAGTAGTCCAGCCCTTGAACCGGAGAGAAAACAGCCCATAAGACTTGCCAAACTTAATCACAACGAGAAGTACAACGGCATGGAAGGGTTTGACCGTAGTCCCAGCTTTGGGGACCCAGTTTTCCCTCTAAGGTTGGAGGATGAAGGACCTCCCCGGTAAGGAGCAGGTCACGGACTTTACCCGCTACTATACAGCGGATGGACATGAAGTGCAAAGCGGCACTGAGCACCTCTCCCACACCAGTCGTAGGTGTGTTATACCAGCCGAACTGCCAGCCTCACCTGCTCCTCCAGCAGGTAGGTCTGACAGTCCTCGGGCCAGTGGATTGTTTCCGGCAAGGGATTGGCCGCCTGAGGACCGGACAATTCAAGGGTCTAACCCGAGGCTGCGGACAGTCTTTCCCCCACCGTCTCATTCTTATAATCTGAGACCGCGGGCTAGATGTCCCACAGACGAACCCAGTCAGCCCATGAAGAGACGCAAGGTCATTGAATTGGGTACTGCCGATGAGCATAGTCTGGATGAGCATTCGGGTATGGAATGCGAGGGATTGGACTGTTATTGGTAATAGTAATTGTCGGCACATGCCCCAGAATAGGGCTAGCTAAAGGGCTAGCAGGATGAATCACACTGCAGACGCAGTATCTGTAGGGGGTACATCCTTTCCTCCTGGGAGATTTCATCTCTTCCTGGGGATGGAAGGGGAAGTGAGAATCCTTGGGAATCTCACAGTTAATATGATAGATGTTAAAACAGTAGATAATTAGAGTAGGCATATTGGGTAATAATTATGTTGCTCTGTGACCGGTAGTGTTAAAACCTAGTACCAATATTTTAATCTTGCTCACCCCAGGCTGGGAGTGTGACTCTGTGCTGTATGGAACTACAGAAGCTATTCCATTTTTAAACTACCTCTGAATGACTTTCCTAGCTCCTATTATTCTACTTGCTGACTAGAACCTACCTTATCTCTATTCTCCTATTTTCCGTTCCATTCCAGCCATGTGGAAAGACAGGATGCTGTCAATCCAATTCCTTCTACTTGCCCTTCTATCACTCTATCTTTCGGATGCTACCCCTAGTACACACTTTGTACCTGAAGGCACGGTCTATGCTTCCTACAGTGGATGGGTTTTGGCCTTATCAGTGGATATAGAACCATACCAAACCCAACAGGAAACATTGAGAACAACAGTTCATAACTTGAACTCTCTACTAGGACCCGTAATTAATAATCAGCCACTGCAAAATTTATCATCCCAGGCAACTATTGCACTCAGCCATGTGATAGATGAGTGGAAACAGCCGATACTCCTACAAATTTCAAAATTTGAAAATGAAGTTAATCTGTTAGGAAATCTTTTAGGTTCAATATCAGCCATCACCACTTCTAGTGTATCAAGGCGACAAAAGAGATCTTTTATCCCTATAATTGGTGATGTCCTTTCCTCCCTTTTTGGAACGGCTACAAATAATGATTTAGACAAATTAAAGGTAAATCTCCAAAGAGTAGAATCTAATCAAGCAAATATTGCCCATGTGGTCGAACAAAGTCTTACTCTAATAAACAAAACCAATTTAGAAGTAAAGAGAAATAGGCATGCAATTAACCACCTTGGTCATGGACTAGGTCTACTAGACAGCAGGGTTTCGGATGTAATTAATGATATTAAGACTAATATCCATCCCATGATTCTCTATCAGAAAATTATCCAAAGAATCTTAAACACCTTTAGGCTGGTTTCTGACTCAATGAGACAAAATTATGATGCCCTTTCGGCTTTATTAGCACAGGCCCATGAAGTAATCCAAGGAAAATTTCCAATTTCTTTACTTACACCAGATGAATTAAAACTGGTCCTAAATCATGTCAGAAAACAATCCCCAGTAGGATATACTCTCCCTGTAGACCCAAGCCTTGATCTGAATTGGTACTATAAATACTTAGTAACTTCCTTGATACCGGATGGCCTCAAATTTCATGTCATTACAATTATTCCCCTGGTGCAGACTGATGCACTATATACAATATATAAGTCAGTACAAGTACCTCTCCCTCACCCTACACA
The DNA here is from genome assembly GCA_950022655.1 of Alentia gelatinosa. NCBI lineage: Eukaryota > Metazoa > Annelida > Polychaeta > Phyllodocida > Polynoidae > Alentia > Alentia gelatinosa. Next base: position 127,367,065 of record OX465581.1, read on the forward strand.
AGCGGTTGAGGCAGAATATAAACTAGAAACCCCCTATGTAGCAGTCTCTGCTAGTGGCAGCCACTATATTTTATTGAGGGAAATGGATGTTAGACAATGCCCAATTTCAGAGATAGGCCATTGTGCATTTTCAAACCCACTGTTCTCTTTTTCAAACTACCCGACATGTGCCTCTGCATTATTTTTAAGGAAATCCTCACAAGTAGCTAAATACTGTCAAAGTTCCTTTAAATCCAAATCTAAATTCCCCACAGTGAAACATCTAGAAGCAGACAAATGGCTGTTTTCTACAGCTACCCCACTTACTATAAGAAAGCAGTGTACAACAACCCTGAAATCCACAACCATGACCAGCTTTTCAATAACAGGTCCCGTTTCAATTTTAACCCTTGGCCCTGGTTGTACCGGTTTTACTGATGATTTAATTCTATTACCCTATCTGTTGAAAAGTTCTTCTCATTTGGTTAACCACTCTGCCTATTTACAGAACCTCCAATTGAATCCCCTACCAGATATTTATGTCCTGACACAACAATCCGAAAAGCATCCAGACATTCACCCTTCTGTAGCTAATCTAATTCCTGCAGTCCTGCCTAATATATCTCAGGCCCCATTCAATTCTAGAGCTTTAAGGGGTATTGTGTTGAAAACTGCAAATGACAACGTTTATGGCATCCCCCAAACCTCTCTCATTCATATCCTATCCCCAGTAGTAGGGATAATTGCCCTGGTGATTGTGGTACTTATTGTGTGGCGTTTTTGTGTGAGGAGGAAGGTGTACAAGCTTGGCAATTCATGCATTCCTATGGTGAGGTATCCTATTCGGGGTGCAGAAGGTGCAGATGAGAGAATTGAAGTGGTACAAACATCTGGCGACATGATGGCTATTGCTGGAAGCAGTGAGGCTCCACAGGGAGACCAGATGGACACAATAGAGACCCTAGGTGAAGTCAAAACGACACAAAAGCTTTTATGTCACTGCTGAGGAAATGACACTGTAATTACACCTGTCACCTGTGTGCAGTAAAGCCAACAGGCTAAACGTCTCTATCCTTGGTCAGACTCTGTCAATGCACACCTATTGTACTAAGCTGACAGCCCAACAATAGAGGCTGTAAACAAGGTGCGCTGAGGCTGTGAAAAGAGATGACCACCCATCAACATTCCTGCAACTGAGAGATATATGCCTTGATTCAATTCTGGTGTGAAGCAGAGACTTGTAAACACTCATCAAGCCCACACTGGAAACACAATGAATAAAGACCCTCTAAACGTTTCTGGTACACACAGTTATACTAAATTGATCTGAGCTTTTAAGGTGATACTTCTGGAAGGGAAGCCCCTAATTGCTATGTGTGCCTATACTGATTTCACGAGTTCTGTTGCTTTTGGTACTAGTGAAATATAATGCGGAAGGTAGCCCAGCTGACATATCATGGATGGAAAAAGAAGAAAGTTTCCAGAAGACCTGTATTCAGTTATTATGACTTAACTTGAAGGTTATTCATGGAAAATGAACCAGGATCCTTTCTTGACATGTTGTTTATTATCACTGTGAAGAGACACTCTACATCAATATGTTTTGCTGCCAACCAGAAAAATGAACACTCAATGATATTCATTTGGACTGCAACATAACTCTTGACTCTTCTTTTAAACTTTATGAGTGACTTATTGAACATTACCTGTTGTTTTTGACAAACTGTCATATGAGAAGTTTATTGATCAGAAACAAAACAAAATGGACACTCAAACTATGGACACTCTTGCATTCTGTTTTGAACTGCCACATAATTATTGACACTTCTTAAATGTTTTCTATAAGTGGCTTGTCAAATATTTACCTTGTAATTTTGTTGATAAACTTTTATAAGGAAAAGTTTATAGATTAGAGGGGGGCGTATGTAATATTATGTATCAAGCCCTACTGTATTTTACCAATATAAGCTTGTTGAATGTTTAGAGTGTGATACACCTTTAAGAGATCTGATGTGTTGACCCTTTAAGAGATCCTGTTGGGTGCACTGGTCACAGTGTGTGACCAGCCAATAGGAGAGAGCCAGAGCAGCGCCCACCCTCCACTGGACAGGCTAAAACCCCTGTGCAGTGAGGAGAGCGGGGAGAGGGTTGCTGGCTGGTAACAGAGATACTAGGTGTTGGCCTGTATCCTGTATTTTCCTACCACTCGGTTAGAGGACTCAGAGGGCGGCTTGTTCCCCCACACCAAACCTGGACGCTGAGTCCCACTGTATACCACTTCTGATACTAATTGAATAAATGGTCACAAATATCTAGTCAGAGTTAGCCACAGTGCTTCCTTTGTTACAATACCAACACACTCTGAATAGTAACTTAACAGCCATGTCTGGTTGATATTTCAATATTTATTCAAATTTGGAGGTATATATTAAAAATTCTAAACTCGCGCTACGAGCTCGTTTAAAATTTTTAACTAAGGATACGCGGTACAAGAGAACTTTCCAACAAGGTGAATACATTTTACTAAAGTACCCAATACACATCTTCTGATTTAGGGATGAACGATCAGTTCCCAAATCGTATAGGAGTCAGTGAACTTGTCGCAGGCTAATAACGTAACCCCTCAGCCTGTGTCGGCCACCCAATCAAAGGCCATTTACCAAAGTTCCGTTGCCGGCGACTGGATTTATTGACATGTTGATAAACTTTTGGCGACCAATTTAGAAACATCAAATGACAACTCATCAGCGAGAAAAGAACATATCGGGTGGGAGGTTTCACTAATCGTTGGCTGACCCTTACCTAGCTGTCCTACATCTGCCGACTAGGGCCGACTCCGTTAGGATGGCTCGCCTGAGGCAAATTACTATTCCTTTGGTGCCGACAAAGGTACATCAATGTTCCGAAGTCAGTAGATGTGTATTGGGCTTTAGAAATTCAAGAAACGTGGGGTTTCGACCTGACTATTCTGGGCACCGAATACGACTTGGAAACGCGGAAACCAATTTCAGGTCCCCGATTTTTTATCTTTGCCTAATACATGTACCTTTAACAAGGTGACAAGGTAAGGAAAAATGTAAATAATGCCTGTGGGTTTGTACGTTGACTTAAGGAAAAGACATAAAATAAATGATCACATTAAAACAGTGAGTTGTGCATCAGGATGCTAGCTGTGCAATAGATTACACATTGTCGTCAAACATACAAGAGAATACCAAGGAGTAAACGTATTGTAATATCCGAGTGCATGCGAGGATATTGCACAGGGTCAACCCCGAGGAGCATACAACCGCTTCCATCTGAAACCAGTCGATATTCTATTTATTATCCACCTCTTCCTGACAAGTGGCGTACTGATATCAGTTCATTTAGGTAAGCACTATTTTCCCATATGCAACGGGTTTTGCAACCCGGAACATACAAAATACCTGTATCTGTATGCTCTGGGTATGTAGAAACACGCTTTCTATGGACACTTTGTATCAGGTGGATATATCTGTATGCTCCGGGTATGGTGATACACACTCCCTATGTGTTTTCTATGGACACTTTGTATTAGGTGGATATATCTGTATACTCCGGGTATGGTGATACACACCCCCTATGTGTTTTCTATGGACACTTTGTATTAGGTGGATATATCTGTTTGCTCTGGGTATGGTGATACACACCCCCTATGTGTTTTCTATGTACACTTTGTATTAGGTGGATCTATCTGTATGCTCTGCGTATGGTGATACACACCCCCTATGTGTTTTCTAAGGACACTTTGTATTAGGTGGATATATCTGTAAGCGAAAGGTATGGTAATACATACTGCCTATGTGTTTTCTATGGAAACTTTGTATGAGAGGGATATATTTATATTGCTGATGTCAACTCTGTCAGATTTGCATGAATACCTTGGAATGCAAGGCCCGAAAAGAAACTTATTCATGAATAACTGACTGTCTGTCTCCTTCACTAATTATGCCAATTATGACCACCGATTATGGCCGATTATCTCATGCTTGGATGTAATCGGTGGCAACAAAAAGGATCAACGATTTTGATTCGCCAATATTATGTAATATATCAGCACCGACCAACTTTTCAGTGCACTGACTAATTTAAACCAGGGAGCTGTTTCAAAAGTGGAGTGAAGTCTCGCCAGCGGCACGTCGCATTTCAAAGCGAGAGGCCGCAACAGCGAGCAGCACTTTGAATCAAAGCGGCAGCAAAACCGCTACCAATACCCAATAGTGAGCAGCACCTCCACCTCGACAGCGACGCTTCAAGTGCAGTTGTTAGCTTTCGCTTTGGCGGGGAGGACTCTCATTTAGCACCCTCCTGACTTTTCAAACAGCTCGCTGGTTGAAACATTTGGTGCTGGTGACAAATATCGTTTGGTGACCACCTCCATTTTCATTTAAACAAGCATTAACCATCCATCAACATATGTCAATAATCATTGGCCACTGTGTCAACTCTGCATTAATGCCTTATAGAATACAAGGCCCGAAACGAAAGATGCCAAATGCAGAACTGACTGTGTGTTCAATTTATATTGCGGTTTCTTTTTCCGTGAACAATGTATCCTGTGTTTGGTTGACACTGATGCCTTATATGATAAAAGGCATGATTGACAATGTATCCAGTTTACATGCTTCTTTAAGTGGCTATTCCACCAAAATGTGTGATCTAAACCAAAACTTTTTTTCTTTTTTTTTTAATATATATAAAAAATATGTATATCTCTAGCACTTTCGTGCGTGTCATTGAATTTTTTTTTTTTTTTTTTTTTTTTTGCCACGTATTTTCACCAACAAATCAGACCTTCTCACTCGCCCGGATCAGCTGCCAACTACAGATTCAGGACCTATTTATCCCTGTGAAGTCGATGAATCCCTCCGTGTGAATTCCAGCAGACAAAAAAACACATAAATCAGTTATTCGGCCGACACTAGAATTCTATAACTTGTGGAGGGTTGTTGGAGCATTGGCTGGGACATCGCCTGTAAGTTCTGGTGGGTGGAAGCACATTTAGTAGAAACCGAACGAGAGTTAGACTTGACAATGTTTATGCCACGACGGGAAGGTCGTGTATTACTACACGAGGCGTAGCCGAGTGTAGTGAGGAGCAGACCTGACCAGAGTGGCATAGACATTGACAAGTCTAACTCGAGTTCGGTTTCGTATTTATCCTACCCCATCTATGCTTTTGTATTACTGTTAAAAAGATAAATATTGAGTCAACGACCAACAGAACCTTTTTCATAGTAGCTGACATCCTGCTCTCTGATTGGTCAATATTGTTATTACTCTAGTGGCATAAAAAAACACTTTATGTCACGGCCTGCCACATAAAATTTCCCTATGTTAAGTCTATTACGGTTTTTTATTAGGGGTAGGATAATTCAGCAGATGCCACAGCCAATGCCCCAGCAACCCTCCAACAACCGAAAGCAACCCGGGGGTGATGTGCCAGCCACCCCCGACAGACGCTCAACTGACCCAGCAACCAAGAGCAGGGACCTGTTTCAGAAGTCTCGTGACACTAGGCCTAGACAGACATCAACAGCGGCACCAACAGTGCAAGCAACAGTGGAAAAAGACTAGCAAATATCAGAAAATCGAAGTGGCCAATCTTCTTCATATTTGGAACGATTTTAGGTTATATGTATCTCCTACTCATGTTAAAGTATCATTGCTTAATTCCTACGAGAAGTGAGTGAAACTCCGTGTGTCATCGATTGCAATCTTATGGTCTGTCCGTATGGTGTCACAGACGCCATTTAGACATGTCACGAAACTACTGAAACAGGTCCCAGATGGGCGTCGCTCGGCATCGCGCGGTGCTCCCCCAAACCGACAAAAACCAAATTACGCGAGATGTTCCAGCAACTATTGTACGGGCATTGTAAAACGTTTTCGTCTGATTTGGTGAGAGTCCCCCTTTGGAGTGGACGACACACAGGATGTAGACCATGGAATACGGACTGCAATACTCGTTGGGGCATGGAGAACAAGTTCCCAATCCTAAGCCTACAGGACAAATAAACCAGGGGCAGAAATACAAGTAGAAAACTCTATTCATGTAGTTTGAATGGCTGGTACGTCGCAATATACGGCTATAGATATACGACATGGGTAGGAGTGGGCGGTATGTATACGTAGGAGATACAGCCACAGATATATGATAACTACATACGCAATATTGACTGGTTTAAGATTCAAGCGGTCGTGTACTCCAAGGAGTATGCGAGCATATGCGAGCATATGCGAGGATATTGCATAAAGGCAACGAAGAGAATACAACCACTTTTATCTGAAACCAGTCTTGTATCTATTATCCACCTTTTCCTGACAAGTGGCACACTGATATTAGTTCATTTAGGTACGCACTATTTCTTCATTCAGACTTTTGCAACCTGGAGCATACAACATATCTGTATGCTCTGGGTATGTAGATATAAGCTGCCCTTGTGTGTTCTATGGACACTGTGTATCAAGTGGATAACAAACAGTTGTGTTCACCATACTCATATATAAGTTGTATCGCATGCTGCCATGTTTTAACCCTGTGCCCTCTCCTTGTATATTCATACTGTAGTTTTACTAATATGTACTTGTTTTGGCAACAGGCATGGCTGTCACTAAGTATCTGTTAAGACCTCAGAATCGCATGAGGAGGGATGTGCAGGTGGCGCCACCATGACAGGGACAAGGCAATTGCTCCACTTTTCATGGATCGTAGAATAGTGGTCAAAACCATTGCTCGAGATTCTTTGCGGCTCGCATCATAACTATGTCGCCATCTCTATTCAATTAAAAAATCTAACGAACCTTTCACCTTAGTCACTGAAAATGTGGTGTTGTGAATCGAAGTGAGACAATGTGAATATAACAATACCACACAACACGATCCGATATTACTGGAGCAATGGCTCTCGCAAACATCTAGGAGCAACAAACCCCCTCGGGACTCTACTGCAAAAATGTGAATTACTTGAAATTCTTTCCAAATTTAAGTTATGGCAGGCGCGACCATAATGCTGAATTATTGCACCAATGCTGAGGGTATATTATTATTTACATATTTTTCCGATTATTCTGCTAGTATTACTCCAGAACAATGCATTATGGGTGGTTCCCGCTAGGCAAGAGAGGCAAGTCAGTAGGCATGCGTGCAAAGTCACGTGATCAATCAACCTCGTTCTGGTTTTCAGATGGAAGCTCCATTTTCTTTAACCCATTCAAGGCGAAAAGGCCTGCAGGCACTATGTACATGGAAGGCGAAAATGCCTGCAGGCACTATGTACATGGAAGGCGAAAATGCCTGCAGGCACTATGTACATGGAAGGCGAAAATGCCTACAGGCATTATGTACAGGGGAGGTGAAAATGCCCACAGGCATTCATGATATATTCAGGCATTTTGCAATAAATACAAGAAAATTGAAATAGTTTGGGTAAAAAATCGGAAGATTTGTGTGAAAATCAATACATTTTGTATACTGTTTAAATAGAAAATTGTACTATGGCAAAAAAGAAGTTCACTAGGTCACATGAAAAGTGAAACTTTCCTGAATGCCCAGGGGCATCCTGGCCCCTGCAGCTACTTGTACCACCAACCTGCTCGCCTGGAAAGGGTTAACCTGCACATATGACATACACAGACACAACGCCAAAAGGGGTTATATTTCCTTTGGTGATGTTAAAGTGTCATTCACAATGTTAAATGAGGTTATTATATTTGCATTGCAATTTGCTCCGGAGATTAACAAAGCAATGTACACAGCTCTGTGAGACATACCACACCCTGAGATCTCCGAATGCTCATTGTACAAAATATACCTCTGATATAAGCTTTGTTTTATAATGCCCGTTGGAAATATGAAATCCAAGAAGGATTAACTCAAACCCAAACCTGTACAATTTAAGCAGCAGTTGTCATGATTCTTGAATTTGAACTAGAGCTGCAGTATGTAATGCCCACAGGGAAGCCACTAAATGTGGCTTCAGTGAAATATTAGTCCATGAAGAGGTATTGACACTGTAATCTAACTCAGCCCTTGCTATTGCATCTAGAGATGAACCTCTGCTCAAAGGCCTTCTCCAACTTTGGCATATTGCACTCTCTCAATACAGTTTTCAGAGTTTCGACCGAAGCGGAGTAACCGACCCGCTCCCACCATCGATGAAGGCCTTGGTATACCATCTCCTCCAGGCCATCTCGCGCATGCGTCCACTGGAGATCCTGTAACAAAGCCTCAGCCTTCAAGCCATCCATGTCTTTGTTCAAGCGGCGTAGCAGCTTTGGGAACTTATCGCCAACCCTTTCGGAAAGATACACAATGGCTTCCTTGATGACTGCGCTGGCCTGGGCCGGAGTCCTCTTGTTCATTGGTGATGTGTTGTCTCGCAAGAGACATACCTTCTGCGATGTTTTTTGTGGAATGTTTTTTTTTACGCAGCAGGTGAAAGAGCAGTCCTCTGTGTTCTCGCAAGGAACCCGGTTTACGACTGGAGCTCTGCCTTCTCTGCACCCAAGTGTCGGATCGCGACATAACCCTGCTGACTGATTCGCTGAGCCATCATCACCTTTTTCCTTTAGGCTCATTCGCGAAATATAATGTTGTTGCAAGAGGAGTTTCCTAACCTGTGATCCTTCCTGTGCAATATCAGCAGCCGAATAGTCTGACACATTCTTCAAAGAGCAGTCGATTCCTTTCTCCAAGAGATGGTTCACCACCGACAAGCAATTGGACTTGGCGGCAATATGAAGCACTGTGTTCCCATCATTGCTGCGATGGTTGAGGGGGCTTCCACGATCAGACAGGAACTTGACAATGTGGTACCTGTCCTTTTCGTTAAGCGTCTGGCTTGGGCGATGCGTGGCATCTCCAGCTGCGTACTGCAGTGCAGTGAGCCCGACACGGTCGACTGAATCCACCTTGGCATTGTACTTGAGGAGGATGCGAATCATCCGAACCATTTCCATGCCAGGTCTGGCGGACTGGATGACGTAGTGGATCGGGAACAGGCCATGGTTGTTATCAAGAGCATTCGGATTCGCTCCAGCTCCCAAGAGCTGCTCAAGCATGTCATACACCACCTGACCCTTGAGCTTGGTGTTCCGGATCAGGTAGATGATCGGGGAAACATTGTAATGTTTCGGCACCTCATCCACATCAGCGTTGAATCTGAGAAGGAGACCAACAATAGCTACATTACCCATCTCGATGGCAGTGTGCAGTGGTCGCCTGAACTTCTGCCCCGTGGCATTCGGGTCTGCTTTGGTGTTCTCCAGAAAGAGCTCCAGGACTTTATACTTGTTCTGCCGGATGAGGATCTCCATGATGTCGCTGGCTGTGGCTGCGTCGAACTGACATATCGCCTCCAGGACAGTTCTCATCAGCACAAAGGTCTTGCTCTTCGTGAAGCAGATCTGTTCGATCGGCTTGGCACCCATGATCATTGAGTTGTTCGAAGAGGATGATCTACGCTGAACTTTACCTGCCTTCTGCCACTCCTTACACTGCTCCTCTGTGCTGACCAGAATCTCTTTCGCGACTCGGTGTTTGACGGCCAAGTGCAAGATGCCCTTGACCTTCGGCTCGTTCTCCTCGGTGATGGCTTTGCGGAGGTCCTCCCAGGCAGCGACCTTGACCTGCGCTTCGGGGTCACCACTCATGACCGGCTGGGGCTCAGGTTTGAGGAATTCGCGCAGCATGGCTACAATCTGGGCATTGTTCGACTTCTCGGCATCGCCCATTGGTGTGTTCCCGAACCTGAGAATATTAAACAGTAATAGTTTATTTTGGCATTTACTCAAGACTACTTAGGCCTTGCACCCACCAACGCTGATGGTATAAGATAGAGCTCCCAATAAGCTACAATTGGAAATGGCAAAATCAGGAGGTATTTCGAAGAGGCCTTAAATCGTAGAGCTCTGTTGTGATCCGATCGGTAAATCATGCTTTACGGCTACGATTAGCTACCAATAGCCTACAGTAGGCTACGATAGGCAATGAAAAATCCAACATGTTGGAACTTATCAGGAGTTCTACGATTGGCGTTTCCAATCGTAGCCTATCGGTATCCAATTGTGGGCTATCACAGAGTTAATCCATGCCACGATTTTTTTCTGACCTCCAGATGAAATTTTATTCCATTCAGGAAGTCAATCGTAAGGCCTATCGAGACCAAAATATTTCTTTTTATTATTATTGGACATAATTCAAATTGTTATTCTATTATGTCCATACATGGTCAACAGGAAGCTTCAAACATAATGTAAACGCAAATAAGAACATTGTGAATTACAATGATATAGAGTACAAATATAAACACATCATTCACTCTATTTTTACAATGATGTGAGGATGAATATGTGATGGAGTTTAATGATTTATTGCCCACACAATACGGAGTCTCCATACTAAGCCTATTGAGCCTCCAGATCACTATTATTACCCACCCACCACGGAGTCTCCGTACTAAGCCTATGGAGCCTACAGATCGCTATTATTACCCACCTAATACGAAGTCTCCATACTAAGCCTATGGAGCCTCCAGATCGCTATTATCATCCACCCAATACGAAGTCTCCATACTAAGACTATGGAGACTCCAGATCGCTACTGAATAGAATACGGACCTTCGGAATCTCCTAGGAGAATACATAACTACGCGGAGAATACGACCACTCTGATCGAAATCATGGTAATATTGTGTATGTCTTGGACTGGCTATTAAGTGGATGAGTCAGAACACAATAAGGGCTGTCATATTAATAAGCATGGCGTGTTTTATCATAAAGTCTGTATAAAGTATCATGGCCATTTGGTAGGAAGAACTGGGAGAGATTTTACACATCGTTTATAACTTCATTTTGCAAACTTCAACATTGGTAAAGTGAAGTCCGGAGCCAAAACTCCAGGAGTGGAATGCATTGGCCATTATTAAAACAAATCAGGTTTTGATTTTATCCTACCCCGTCTCCTCGGTTTTGGAATATTACATAATAACAATTCTGTATGCCAGTAGTGGCATATAAAACTGTTTGCCAGTCAGCGTGGCATACGGAAACTCAATGTTAAGCCTATGGGATTTTATAGTAGGGGTAGGATAATACCAATTTTGTGAATCTTCATGATTTACTTTTACTTCACTCTCCCTCCTTCACTCTCCCTACAGATCTTTCGTATGACCTGCACCTGTGTTTAGAGAGTGTGCCATTTTCTACTCTGGATGCCATTTTTTTTCATATGTCTCATACCATTTTGTGTGTAATTTAGATAAAATGACCACAAAGGTAGAAAACAAAATCATAACCATTGTAAAATAATGATATAATTCACCAGTGGTGTTACCTACTTATCAAAGACGTGCGTGCTCTCCTTAGAGAGATTCGTCAGCAGGAATTTGACGACTTCGACCTGACCCTCGTTGCAGGCCAGATGCAGAGCTGTGCGGCCGTCGTAGTCTGCCTGTGACAGGTCCACTCCTTTCTTCTTGAACCTGGCAACATAATAAACCATCAGAAAATCTGTATTATCCTACCCCTAATAAAAAAAACTCCATAGGCTTAGCATTGGGTCACTGTATTCGGTCTGGAGTTCAGAAAAATGAAAAATATCGCTCTAGTGGGATACACTTGACAAATGACGTCATCTGTTAATGTAGAAGTAATTTAGACGGGCGGGGTAGGATCAATTCTAAACCAAACTCGAGTAAGGTGTGTTATTGTTCATCGCACTCTGGCAAGATCACATATTACTGCTCTCGGCTTCGCCTCGTGCAGTAATACGCGATCTTGCCATCGTGCAATAAACAACAACACGACTGACTCTTGTTTGGTTTCTCCATATTACTATATACCTGTGTGTGAATGTCTATGAAATACTGCCCGCTGCTAGGGGTGCAGTAATAATAATGTTTGCGCCCGCTGTGACAGCGGGCCGTAGTGAATGGCAGTGGCTTTTTGTGGAGTAGAAAAGTTAATAAAACGGGTTTTTAAACAAGTGGGAGGTATATAGTAGTAAAAAAAACGTAGCCCATACAGTGTCCGTTCTTGGTCATTTGATGAAAAAATACGGCCCTCCCACCTGCGGCATCGGGCTGTATTTTTTCATCAAATGACCTCAAACAGCCACCCGTGCAGGCTCAGTCACCACGTTTTCTCATAGTACCATTCACGGATATGAAGTTATTCAGTACAAACTACAAGATTAGTAACATTTTTATCCCTTGATCATTCTATCAGAGATACTTGTGGTTATGTGTGATAAATAAAACTTCAAAATAGTTGCAGTAACTCATGATGCATCACATGGGCGCTAACGCCATTGGTGTTTAGATAATGAAAGCATGGATTGTGTATCACAAAATCGAGCAAAAAAGGCTCAAAAGGATAACATTGTAAGTCAAGCAACTTGGCAATCTAGTCATAAGAACATAAGAAACTGTGGAATGTAAATTAGTTAGACTGCTACCGAAATCACACCGGCTGATCATTTAACAGTATTTATAATCAAAAGAAACGAAAAATTATAGTAGAGGAGCAGATCTGAAAATTTCTCTACTTTTTAGTGTGGGTGCTCTGGCGTTGCAGACCTTTCAGCATCACTATTCTATCTGAGGTCAAAGGTCAAGATGAAAATGCTTACTTTTTGAAGCAAATAATAGAAATGCTTACTCTTTGAAGCAAATGATGAAAATGCTGATACTTTGAAGCAATGATGAAAATGCTGATACTTTGAAGCAAATGATAAAAATGCTTACTTTTTGAGACAAATGATGGCAATGCTTACTTTTTGAAGCAAAAGATAAAAATGCTGATACTTTGAAGCAAATGATGAAAATGCTGATACTTTGAAGCAAATGATGAAAATGCTTAATTTTCGAGACAAATGCTGGAAATGCTTACTTTTAGAAGCAAATGATGAAAATGCTATTACTTTGAAGCAAATGATGAAAATGCTTAATTTTTGAGACAAATGATGGAAATGCCTACCCTTTCAAGCAGATGAGAAAAATGCTTACTTTCTTAGGCAAATGATGTAATTATATAGAACGTCCTGACCATGCTGTACAATTCACAGAACGAGATGCTAATTTTTTGTTTGTACGGACCGAGGCGTTTAGGCCGAGTTCCGTACAAACGGTAAATTATCATCGAGTTCTGTGACTTGTACAAGCATGGTTGGATGTTATATATTTACTATATACCCGAAATTTAAAAAAAATCAATTTCATTTGGCTTAACAACCAATATCTTAATAAATGTGTATGGCAAGGTGGTCCGTATTTTAGTGTACAGACCACTGGTCCGTACAGTATTTTATGCCGAAACGGTGCGTATTTACAGTATATACGGCATGGGTATATAGTAATTGCCTACTCTTTGAGGCTAATGATGTAAATACTTACTCTTTCAGGCAGAGGATGTTCCCTCTGGCGGCAGCGTCACACAACTTGTAGGCGATGGCCTCCTCCTCGGTAACCGCGCCATCATCTTCATTCGTCTCCACCAGGTGTTGAGGATTATCGCAGGACTCCAGGAACTTCACGATTTCCGCGTAGCCCTTTTTCTTAGCTGCGGATAGTGGATTCTGAAACCATCTGTTAACAAAAACCAGTTTCATCATCATAAATAGCACTGCACGAACATCATTATTTTACATATGGATGCGCCCGGCGTATATAAGTAGGTATTTTGCGTATACAAGGTCGTCCAATTCCCCGTGTGTAAACACCTCACCTGTAGGCATATATAAGCATCCAGTGAAGAGGGCTTCACTGAGAGTGGGCGGGAGGAAGTGGGGGAGAGGGGGGGCGGGGGGAGGGCTTCCTTCTGAGGACACCTGTACTTCTACCAACACAAACAGGTGGGAGGTGGTGGGGAGAGAGGATATTTCCTCTCATATACGCCGGGTGTGAAATACAGCCAAGACGCGTCTGTATATAAGGCCTGGGCGTATACATATACATATATATGAAAACAAGTCAATATTGAGCCAATACATGCACTTCTACGATGGCGTATATAGGAATAAAATAGTGGTTTTCGTGCAGTGTGTCTCATCAACCTTCATGTGAAAGATTATCATAATTTCAAGTGATCCTAGCTTTTCTTTCATCAGCTTTATCAAATTTCACGATTCCTCTTAGGAAATGCCTGGAGATTATTTAAGCCCACTTCCATTGGCCGACTATTTGGCACAGATCTGCATTCGGAGACCACAGACAGATCTTTTGAATACACTGACGCCAGATCGGTGAATGGAAACGAGACCTGCAGAGAATGCTCAGAGATTACTTTTGCAATGTTGCTATATAACCTTTGAGCTTATGTTTGGAGCGTGTAGTAATATGAACGAGGCGATAACGGAGTGAATATTCTGAAGCGCTCCAAACGAAATAGTGAAAAGGCACCCACATCAAATACGAATATGTTTCTGATTTTATGTGAGAAAAATTCTTCCCCCAGTTATTAGCATTGCTAATTAGGTATGTTTGTACCACGAAAACTCAGTAGAAGCAGTGCATACAATACACCCTGATAAATTGGTAATGGTTTACAGTCAGTGGCACCACCGACAGACTTTCAGGGTATCTTGAAAGAAATCTCGTTTACATTGGCCAATGGAAACGGGCTCGATTTGGTGGAATTTTTCAAACTCTCCCCAAGAATGTCTCTAGGGATGAATCGGACTAACAGGGTTAACCATGGCCTTTATCTAAGCCTCGTATAAAAGTCCATAGCCTTAACATCAGGAACTCGTACTCAACAGGTTTGTGAGTATGGTAACTCATACTCAATGGGTGATAAACAGATGAATATTTCCAGGCTAAGATAAATTAGAATCATGTTCGTATTTGATGTGGGTGCCTTTTCGCTATTTCGTTTGGAGCGCAACAGTATATTCACACGGTTATCGCCTCGTTCATATTATTATATACCTGTGTCCGAATGTCTATTAAATACTGCCCGCTGCTAGGGGTGCAGTAATAATAATGTTCGTGCCCGCTGTGACTGTAACTTTATAAGTCATTAAAATTGAGTTTTTAATTTCCTTAAGGTATATAATAATAAGCAAACATTTTTGGTTTTTTTGTACAGCCTTCCGCCTACGGCGTCAAATGACCACGAACAATAAAAGTTTCGCCCACAGTAAGGACTTTTCCTAATATTACTACACGCTCCAAACCTAGCCGGTGTGATTTCGGGGACCCAGAGCAAACACTCATCAATTTCCTTCTTAATACTCTTAATACTATCGGTTCACATATGTACATTTACTCAATAATCAATAGTTTTGATTTCGTCAGTTAGTTCCCGATGTAGCCATGTGGTGGCACGTCGATGAAAGTGTCAGAATTATTCAGAACGAGTCTGGGTCTTTCTATTGGTTCATTAATCATCCAATCAGCGCTGTGGGCGCGAAATTCAAACCTGCAATGACCGTTCCCTCTAAATTACACTTAAACCCCGATTTATCGAATACACTCATCATCGGAGGAGGAACTTGTAAAATAAAGAAGAAAAGAATCAGCCTCACTTTCGTGCTCTGTACTCTCGTGACCGGGTTGCTACTCTCGACATCCTATGTGTTGGTTCGAGGCTAAGCTCACATTCTGACTTGACAAGTTGTTGAAATACCTTCCCAGCATGCCGACTAATAAAAAGTGGAGAAGAATTAGGAAGTTAATTCCCTGACGCCATCCCACTGAGGAAATAACGGGAATAGAGACATTTGTCTGTGTCCCAAATGTTAACTTTTAAAAACGATGGAATGCCTTCCCGCCTACACAAACTGGTCACAAATAAATCACTTTCGTTAACGCCCCAGTCACACGAGTGTATGATTTCGGCGTTTCTTCTACGTTTTACTAGAAACGTGAGTTACCAGTCACACTGATGTAAATTCTGGGGTTTTTACTACCTGCTTGAGATGGTGGGCACCACTATAGGCTGCGGATTGTGACCGTTTCTTTTTGCATAGCTTACACGTTCTAGTACGTTTGTCAACGTTCTTCAAATGTAGTTTGATAATGATAAATTTTCATACCCGCCATAAAACGCGATCCCAGATCCAAATTTTTCGAGTAACTTGATACTCTATGTTTTCTCCCCACTGCGCTTTTCATATGAATTTTGTAAGAGACGATCTGATTGGTCTAAACGTCAACCTTGGGTAGTAAACATCAGCCTTGGGTCAAACCAAGTTATTCCACCCCCGTAGCATGGTGTAACCATAGAGTGTTTGGCCATAGGTATATAGGATTATTCTACCCCTAATAAAAAACGCCATAGGCTTAACATGGGATTAATTTATGTCACGGGTGTGACATAAAGTGTTGTTTATGCCACTACTTTCTGATACTGAAAAAATATGGAAATGCGGTAGGATAAAATCTAGACGCCACTCGTTTGAGTTTGAGCTTATTTATGCCACTCATTTTGTTGGCTCCGTAATGTCACTCGTCATTGACTCGTGAAATTACTGAGCCAACCAAATGCGTGGCATAAATAAACTCAGACTCAAACTCGTGAAGTCTGTTCATAATAGGGAGCCAAAGTGGACCCGCTGAAACCACAGATACCCACCTACAAAACAATGTTTCCGGTGGCCAGTAAGAACGAGGCTTAGTGCTAAAGCTATGGGGGTTTGAGGCTAGACTTATGTTTTTGGTCTCGTTTGTTACTTTTGAAGTGAAGTTTATAACTATCGTCTCTGAATAACTTTGTTTCAAAACTACAGTTGTTAAGTTTATTAAAAATTTGGATCTAAAAGATTGGAGAATGAGACATATAATCTCGAACCTACATAGGATAAGTACTGAGTGCCGATACCCGGAAATAGTATTTTGTGACCGGCTATCTGTGGTTGGAGCGGGTTGACTTTGGCTCCCTATATGGGGATGTGAGACCTACCTGTCCTGTACGTTATGGGAGACTCCGCAGTCCTTGATGAGGTAGCGAACCACTTCGAGATGGTTGTTCTCCACAGCCATGTGCAGCACAGACCTGTGGTCGTAATCCACCTTCAGTAAGTCGATACGGCCCTCGCGCCGTAATCTGCAAACAGGAGCCGTCACAGATAATTAACCATATTAAAGGCATATCCTACAATTCACGGTGGCGCCACCTGGTGATTTTAAAATATTGTCAATTACCAGGCAAAACTGGGCCCTGTTTTTCAGTCACGATATCCTCTTTGTAAGATATCTTACAGCTGTCAGTGTACTATAGATAAGACATCTTTGGGGATCGGCCAACGATTGTCCGTCAAGAGCACTTAGGCTGCAGTCAGGTGTACTATAGATAAGACATCTTTAGGGTCACATGGTTCCAAATGTCTTCCAAATTGTCTTAGACCTAAGACATCTATGGACATGTCGTACAGAATGCGCAACTTCACTTCCCGTAGGAATTAAGCAATGAAATTTTAACACGAGTAAGGTATACATATAACCTATAACCGTACCAAATATGAAGAAAAACGGCCGCACCGTTCCGAAGATATCGGCGTTTGAAGTTCGTCATAGCAATCTCTGCTCTGGTGGCCAGTGTACCCCTACGCTCACGTGACTCTAATTTATGCAGTGACCTCGAGTTCACTGGAGGTGGGAGGGTGCAATGGCCAGAGCAGACATTTGCTATGACAAAGTTCAAACGCCGATATCTTCGAAACGGTGTGGCCCATCTTCTTCATATTTGGTACGATTATAAGTTATATGTCTCCCTTACTCGTGTTAAAATTTCATTCCTAGATTCGTATGGGAAGCACGGGAAATCCTCTATATACACACAGTGAGCTTTGATAGAGCCTGAGACAGTTCTAGACTTGAGACACTTTTAGCGGCGATCGAGCGCGCCGCACTGAGACCGTGTCTATAGCACACCCGCCATTTTGTGTCTTGCAAATTGTCTTCCAATCGTGGAGGCATCTTAGGGTATCGTTGGGCGATTATGTCTTGACTGAAAAACAGGGCCCTGGTTCCTTGGGATTCATTCTACCTCCAAATGCGTAGATATAACGTTTTGTCCAGTTTATCCAATCCTAATAGGCAAATTAAGCCAATTTACAATTGATTGAATTATATAGGAAATGTACTGAAAAATATGCTTTTCTACAATTCTCTCAAAAACAAGGATGGTGACCTATGGTTTTTAAAATCTAAATAAGTCGCACTATGTACTATATTCCATGAAAGTTTGAGGATAATGGCATGGTCTACTATGTAAAATAATTACTTTTTAGAATTTCTATATATTCTAATATAACATGATCATGATATATTCATCTCTAAATCAAAAACTAGCAAGGTGACCCCCGATTTTAAGTTAGATATATGTGCTCCACAACACTTGGAGATCAACATATTAAATTCTCAGGAAATTGACATGAGTTCTGATTTTCAAGCCAAATTGTCTGATATGCCTTTAAGAGAAACTATGGTTACTGAGCCCATAGAGGTGGCCATCTAATGATAAATACATCCCAACACCACAGGCGGAGGGCGTATTTTTGCTTTAAAAAACCGAGAACGGTCACCTGTGCAGGCTCAGTCACGACGTTTTCTTATCAATATACATGTCCTAATCATTCAAATGCTGTTTTATTAACGTTTCTGCTCTGTGAAAACCACTGCCATTCACTACGGCCCGCTGTCACAGCGGGCGTGTACATTATTTATACTACACCCCTAGCAGCAGATAGTATTTCATACATGTTTGGCCATAGGTGTACATTAATATACAGAAACAGGGTTACTGTCGTTATACATTAGAAATATGCAATGTAATTCCAATTTAATCTGCGACTGAAGATAACAATGGGGTTGGTTCCACTTGTACTATACACCTTTGCCTAAGAATACTTCAAATACCAACTTCTGCTATGAAAGTGGATTGAGGCATACCATCATACTGTGCTGGTATGGTGCCATACCATCACACTTTGAAGACTCAATCTGATTGGTTAAGAAAATCTGGTTGGACAGTAACAATCACGCATGTGCGTAGGTCGCAGCAGAAGACCACTTCCGCCCTCCCAGCCTAGTTTGATTTTCACTTCGACTACTTATTTTGGTAAGTTTTTAAATATCTAGGGATATTTAGAGGTGTATAGTACAAGTGAAACATGTTATGATGTAATTTTTTTCGGTTCCAACGGACTCAAAAGTAGTCCATGGTCGGAAAAGATTTGGACCTCTCATACCGATATGCCTCGGCTACAAACACAAGGTAACATGTTAACCTAATCGAGACTGTGAGCTAGTGCAACAATTCTAGCGAAGGTAACGTGGGATGATAAGCCGTCCCAATTAGGTTAACAAGTTTCCCTAATTTATTATATACCCATGCCGTATATACTATAAATACGCACCGTTTTGCCATATAACATACTGTACGGACCACTGGTCCATACAGGAAAATACGGACCACCTTGCCATACACGTTTATTAAAATATTGGTTGTTAAACCAAATGAAAATAATGATTTTGTTTTTCAATTTGGGTATATAGTAAATATATAATATCCAACCATGCTTGTACAAGTCACTGAATGAGATGATAATTTACAGTTTCAACAGTTCAAATGGTAAATTAGTGTCTCGTTCAGTGACTTGTACAGCATGGTCAGGACGTTCTATTTAATTACTGTATACCCATGCCGTATATATACTGTAAATACGTACCGTTTCAGCATATGACGTAAAAATACTGTACGGACCGCCGGTCTGTACACTAAAATACGGACCACCTTGCCATACACTTTTATTAACATATCCGTTGTTAAAAATTAAATTAATGATTAACCGTAAATTAGCATCTCGTTCTGTGACTTGTACAGCATGGTCAGGACGTTCTATTTAATTACTATATACCTATGCCGTATATACTGTAAATACACACCGTTTTGGCATATGACGTAAAAATACTGTATGGACCACTGGTTCATACACTAAAATACGGACCACCTAGCCATACACATTCATTAAAATTTTGGCTTTTAAGAAAAATTAAATTGATTTTTTTTTTAATTTCCGGTATATAGTAAATATATATAACGTCCAACCATGCGTGTACAAGTCACAGAACGAGATGACAACTTACAGTTTGTACGGAACTCGGCATAACTGCCTCGGTCCGTACAAACCGTAAATTACCATCACATTCTGTGACTTGTACAGCATGGTCAGGACGTTCTATTTAAGTACTGTCAGTGTACTACGTCTGATGACATCGCTGATGTAGGGCACAGCAGATTTACCACTGGAAATGTGACATGCGCTACAGATAATGATGAAACACTCACTTCAGGGACCAGCGACCTGTTTCAATAGTTTCGTGACATGTCTAGTTGGCGTCTGTGACACCATACGGACAGATCAACACAAGTTGCGGCACTTAGGACAAGACAGACCCCAAACACGGTGTGTCCGGTTTCAAAAGTATTAGATAAAGTCACTAACTTCCCGTCGGAATTAAGCGATGAAACTTTAACATGAGTAAGGGATACATGTAACCTATGGTCGTTCCAAATATGAAGAAGATTCGCCAATCCGATCAGCTAATATTTGACATCAACTCTGACATGCTTTTGAAACCAGACACATTTTTTTCCGCTGTTGCTTGCACTGTTGGTGCCACTGTTGATGTATGTCTAGGCCTAATGTCACGAAACTACTGAAACAGGTCCCTGTTTCACTAGTTTCGTGACATGTCTGTGACACCATACAGACATTGGGGTTGTCTAGTTTCGTGACAACACAAGTAGCTGCCCTTAGGTAAAGACAGACCCCAAACAGAAGAAGTAGACCAATCCACACATCATGGACCTGTTTTACTAGTTTTGTGAGAAAAGTGCTAGACAGACATGAAAAGCGGCACTAACAGTGCAAGCAAGAATGGACAAAATGAAGTCTAATGTCTAGTTCTTATGAAACCGGACACACCTCTAGACTTGTCACGAAACTAGTGAAACAGGTCCCAGGTGTTATCTCTAAGGAACTATGGCACAAGCTAAATGTCACTCGTGAATTATCGATGCAGTTCTATAAGTATGTCCAAAAGAGTACCCCTTTGTAATCAGGATAATCTAATCAATATGACACTACAGAAAACTTGTTTCCATATAGTGCAAAGAGTGTAGATACAAATTCTAACATGTCACACCCATGTTATTTAGTAAACTCTGTCTCAAAAGGTGGCGAATAGAAAAAACTCATGAATGAACTCAACGTTATACATTGGAAGTAGAAAGGAGGGGCCATGACAAAAGAACTCAAATGGAGTAGTAATATTTGGTATAGGAAATCTTTTAAAAAAACCAGTAAAATTGGGTAGTAATGTGTGGAATGGGTAATCTAAAAAGAAATCTTAAACAACAGTAAAATGGGATAGTAATATTTGGAATGGGAAATCTTAAACAACAGTAAAATGGGATAGTAATATTTGGAATGGGAAATCTTAAAAAACAGTAAAATGGGATAGTAATATTTGGAATGGGAAATCTTAAACAACAGTAAAATGGGATAGTAATATTTGGAATGGGAAATCTTAAAAAACAG
The DNA here is from genome assembly GCA_950022655.1 of Alentia gelatinosa. Lineage (NCBI taxonomy): Eukaryota > Metazoa > Annelida > Polychaeta > Phyllodocida > Polynoidae > Alentia > Alentia gelatinosa. The sequence continues at coordinate 127,388,612 of OX465581.1, forward strand.
TAACATGGGATAGTAATATTTGGAATGGAAAATCTTTAAAAACTGTGAATTGGGATAGTAATATTTGGAATGGAAAATCTTAAAAACCCGTAAAATGGGATAGTAATATTTGGAATGGGAGATCTTAAATAAAAAAACCAGTAAAATGGGAGAGTAATGTGTGGAATGGGACATCTTAAAACCCAGTAAAAATAAAACTAAGGGGAAAACCACCGGCATCAATAGAGAAAAGGTCATGCGTATAGCGAAGTTCGGAGTCCCTATAGGCACGAATCTACATCAAAGGTGTTATGGTCTATTCTTGGTCTCTGTTCATGTTGCAACATTCCTAGGCTAAACAGATCTTTATAATCAGCAGATTCCTGGAGGTCTCAACTGGTCTGTATTTATATTCTTATTTGTATTTCCCTTTAGATTGGGTATGTGGTGAAGTTTGTGCACGTCAGAGATACCCTGACATTGTTGTGGTTGTTTATATATACCGACAGCGAAATAAGTGTTTGGAGAGTGTGGCTCGTAGCCTGAAAGCTTGGCCTGTGTGTTCACTTACATATAAGGTCGGGTAACCCCCGCCATTTTTGTGGTGCATTATGGGGAACGCCCGCATATTTTACGCTGGTTTACCCGCTAGAGAGGGTGGCGAAATATATTATTTTTTTAAAGAAACATTCTGATAATCTTTGATGTTTTGAATGGTTGATTTTATATATTTTGTATTATGGTTCATTATAAACAAGTACTAGTAAGTTATTTGGGGAACCTCGCGAGGGAGAGAGGTTGTGCTGGCTCTCCTTGCCACTGCAAATCAGCGGAGGACCAGCGAAAGTTCAAGGTCGATCACTCGTTGTTCTAGCTTGGCATTACCTGTCCCATTGTTCTTTTTGACAGGGAACCAGTCTAGGACAAATGATAGCCTCGTTTTCAAATCTGCACTCGTGTAAACGGGTAGGGCGGGTTCACCAGGTCCACTTCCGGTGTGTGTTCAGTTAGAACTAGTTAGAGTGCGTCCGGGCTATCCGGTAGAAGTTGGCCATACTGCAGGCCTGTGGGTATCTCACAGAGTTTCAGATGGTGGGATTCATGTACCTCACAGGGTGCTGGTCTGAGACAGATCCTGCTGAGATTCTGTACCCTGTAAAGCGGGATTCACATGGTGAGATTCATGTACCTCACAGGGTGCTAGTCTGAGACAGATCCTGCTGAGATTCTGTACCTGTAAAGCGGGATTCACATGCTGAGATTCATGTACCTCACAGGGTGCTAGTCTGAGACAGATCCTGCTGAGATTCTGTACCTGTAAAGCGGGATTCACATGCTGAGATTCATGTACCTCACAGGGTGCTAGTCTGAGACAGATCCTGCTGAGATTCTGTACCTGTAAAGCGGGATTCACATGGTGAGATTCATGTACCTCACAGGGTGCTAGTCTGAGACAGATCCTGCTGAGATTCTGTACCTGTAAAGCGGGATTCACATGGTGAGATTCATGTACCTCACAGGGTGCTAGTCTGAGACAGATCCTGCTGAGATTCTGTACCCTGTAAAGCGGGATTCACATGGTGAGATTCATGTACCTCACAGGGTGCTAGTCTGAGACAGATCCTGCTGAGATTCTGTACCTGTAAAGCGGGATTCACATGCTGAGATTCATGTACCTCACAGGGTGCTAGTCTGAGACAGATCCTGCTGAGATTTTGTACCCTGTAAAGCGGAATTCACATAGTGGGATTCATGTACCTCACAGGGTGCTAGTCTGAGATAGATCCTGCTGAGATTCTGTAATGGAACAAAATCTCCTCTTCTGAATTATAAGTTTCTATTGTCAGCGATAATTTCCCCTAAAGTGGGATTTACACGATGGGACGAATGGACCTGAGACTTGTGTACTTCACACCTTTGCATCAGTCGGCTACTATTTCCAGCAGGGTACAAAATTTCACAGATTGGGGTGTCCTACAGTCTCAGGGTAACATGGCGAATTCAATTCACATGGGAAGACTTATCAGGTACATAGTCTCACCCGTACAGCCCTACACAGGGTACACAAGGTACACAGTCACCGACTCAGGGTACTTCCCCGTGTGGATAGATGTTATTTGGGACCACTGAGACTCACAGATTGGGGGAGAACATGTGAAAGACATTTGTCTCACCAAAATGCCCCTCTAAATTTTAAACCTGTTTAAAGTCAAAATCTCATAAGATTCTGTTCTTTGTTAGGGGTGATTGTCGCCGACAATTGCAAGAGAAAAAAGTTGTCTCAGCAAAAGGGAACCCTGTAATTCACACGAGGAGATTGTGTTCCAGTACCGAATCTCAACCGGATTTGTCTCAGACAAATGGCCTGTGAAGTACATGAATCCCACCGGGTGAATCCCACTTTACAAAGTACAGAATCTCATGAGATTTAGATTTTGAACACGTGCATTGAGTGATTCACACTAACAAGGTGCTGGTTATTGATTGTAAACAGGCAGGCACTGCCTTATCGTATATCAGGGTAAATAAAAGATCTATTAAAAGAAAACTTTTTGCATCAATAAAAGAAATTAGAAAACTCGTCTAGGACCAGCGTTTTCAAGTCTGCACTTGTGTAAACGGGTAAGGCGGGTTGACCATGGAGCTGTTTCAAAAGTCAGGAGGGTGCTAAACGAGAGTACTCACCGCCAAAGCGAGAGCTAACAATGGCACTTGAAGTGTCGCTGTCGAGGTGGAGGTGCCGCTCACTATTGGGTATTGGTACTGGTTTTGCTGCCGCTTTGATTCAAAGTGCCGCTCGCTGTTGGGTATTGGTAGCGGTTTTGCTGCCGCTTTGATTCAAAGTGCCGCTCGCTGTTGCGGCCTGTCGCTTTAAAAAGCGAGTGCCACTGGCGAGACTTCACTCGACTTTTGAAACAGCTCCCTGCATTGACTGCACCACTCAGCTCTATCAGCGAACAGTGGCAGTAACAGTGGCAGTAACAGCGAGACCTCACTAACTATTGAAACGGGTACTACCACTGTTGGTGCAGCTTTGATTCAAAGTGCCGCTCGCTGTAGCCACCCTTGCCTCCAGCATCTATCGTAAAACTGGACGAGTTTTAATCTTGGTCAGCATGGAGTTGTCCCATTACTTTAAGTCCATATAAGGAATAGAGTAGACCGAGTAGCCAATGACTGCATTCGCAGCAAACCCCGACCTTCACCCTGACCTCCTTACATGATATTTTCTAACGCCTTGGTAGGGCTATACAGTCGAAAGTTGACCTCGAATCTTAGGGGCCACAACCACCCTCCCTATTTTGAAACGCGAAGTGCCGCTAATTTGTATGTGAGACTGACTACGAGAGTATATTTACTACTATTGAAACAGGTCCCAGGTCCACTTCCGGTGTGTTCAGTTAGAATTAGGTGTTTATATTTCGTTCATATTCGTGCATCCATTACTGGAGATGCTGCCCCCCCCCCCCCCCCACCCCCACCCCCGGCGACAAACAAGAGACAAGTAGTTTGGATAGATAAAAAGAGAGTGGTATAGACTGCTGTAGATTGACCGCCACCTCTGTCTACACTGTGTTCCAACTAAGAGGTTGGTAACGTTAAACCCTGGTCGTGTCCACGGATTCTCACTCTCAAACCAAGTAGCTTTCTTTATTTTTGGATTTTTAGAGATAAGATCCTCATTATGAAATATTCATAGCTGACAAAATTGATGATAAAGTCTACCTTTATGTTTATTTGATTAAAAATACACACAAAGGTAAATATAAACATGGAAAAATGGTTTCAAGAGTGAGAATTGAATAGGTCCAGCACTCTCCCCCCAGATCTTTCGCGGCGCTAGCGCTGACTTAGTCTCTGCCCCAACCCAGAGCTAGTTCCCTGGTGTTCCTCTGAAGACAGGGGAGACCAGCGAACATTTTAGATTCAAAATAAGGATACTGTCAAAAGTTATACAAGTCAAACAACTCACATACCATGAGTTATAGGATATAGGAATTGTTGAATGGGGTTTTAGACAATCCAGCTGTTTCCTTTTTCATCTCTAAACCACTTTATGATGTGGATCTACAGTTGATTAGACTGCCCCTTTTGATTGAGCACATGTGTTATGTTGACAAACAAAACCCTGTAACACATGAGGTGCCTTCCAATGAAGAAAGTAATCCCTAAGACTATGCCTGATTTAATATAACAAATAACAGAAATGAGTGTATATCACTTACCATATAAATATGTGCATAGCTATTCACATGTAAACCACAAAATACTCCCCAAAACACTAAAAATTTAGGATATTTTGAAAACTGGCGTATGGGCCAGATTTGAGCCCAAACAGGCAGGTTGGGGCAGAGATATAAGTGGCCACAGGAAGTAGAGCGCAAGATCTCTGCTGGGAGAGTGTAGGTCCAGGTCACATAAAGGATCTGCTGGGAGAGTAAGAGACACATACAGGTGGTGGATCAAGGCGGTTGGACCACAGAGTAAAAATAGATACAGAGTAAAAATAGATACACAGAGTAAAAATAGATACCAACCCCTAACTCCCAACCGGAAAATAACTAAAGTGAAGTTCCTTTTCCCACTGCAATGGCATGAGATACCCGCTACCACGCCATGTCAAGGCCCCTGTCAATTCAACGTGACCAGAGCTAACGTAGTGTAGCTTGGGTGGCCAGTGTAGGGGTAGTGTGGAGTGATGTTGGTTTGCCCAGTTTGCGCCAGGTGGGGCAGCCAGTAATGACGCGGCCTGCCACATACGTGGCATGCCAAGCCAATTAGAAAAAGAATCTCTTCGAGTACTCACTGTTTCAGCCTCTCGAGGTGCCCCTTCTGGGCGGCGTGCATCGCGTCGACGACACTCTTAGTGTCGGCGTCGTCGTCTCCCTCGGAGTGAGTCCGCCATCTTTTCCGCTTCGTCTTCCCGCGATTCATCATGATATTCTGTGACCAACAAAAAGCAACATGAATATAAGCAACATTATGATATATATAAATTATTTTTTTTAAACGATTTTATTACAATTTCTCCCCATGGGGAGTTCTTCCAATTGTACATCAAGATTTCACAGGTTTGACGATCGTCAAATTACGCTCCATCAAGTGCAAAGGTGAAGGATGATTAATGTATGATAAGTGACTATATGGTACATGTAGCAGGCTACCTCCCGGCCAGATCTGACTACAAGCCCATTTACAATAGCTTGACCTAAACTTAGTATCCTCTATGTCCAACCTTTAATTGCCTTTTTAAAGCTAGTAAGATTGCCTATTTTTTGCGTATCCGCCGTCAATTTATCCCATAATTTAACTCCTCTATAGTAAGGCCCCTTTTCATACTTGTTTTGTGCTTTTTTGTTTTAAATTTTACCTTATTACTACTATGATATATACCTGTGGTAGTATATTCTACACATACGGCCCGCTCCTACCCATGTCGTATTTATATCCGTACGACACCTAGGTGACATACGGGGTATTATTATATACCTGTGGTAGTATATCCTACACATACGGCCCGCTCCTACCCATGTCATATTTATATCCGTACGACACCTAGGTGACGTACGGGGTATTATTGTATACCTGTGGTAGTATATCCTACACATACGGCCCGCTCCTACACATGTCGTATGTATATCCGTACGACACCTAGGTGACGTACGGGGTATGTATGTGGCGTACAGGGCATGTACTGTGGCAAAATCCAAAATCTTGCCCGGAAGCAAAGTTAAAAATTGGATATTTTAATGTATATAATAATACGAAAACAGGTGTACTGTGTCTGTACGTGATAAATACTTGGTAAAACTGACAATAGAATGAACCTCTCTCTGCCTTCGGCATCGGTTCGTTTTATCTTCAATTTTACCGCGTATTTATTACATATGGCCACAGTAACCCTGTTTCCGTATAATATGTGACACATATTCTAGAGGAAACCCATGAAAGTTTAGGGTCTGAGCTCGTATCCCATCGAGTTTTAATCATGTAGTAATTCACAAAGCGAAGCCGTGTGAATTGCTATGTGATTCAAATGAGATGGGATCGAGCTCTGACCCTAAACTTGAATGGGTTTCTGAATTTATCTCACCCTTAATATTGACTAATGGACTAACATCTGTGACATCATCCCCCATTGGATTTATTTCCTAAATATCTAATGGGTGTTAGATACGAGTTTCCAATATTAAGTCTATGGAGAAAAAATATCTGGGGGGAGATAAATGACCAACACTATCTAAGATACCAACATGTATGGCATGATATTCTGCGTCCAACACTTTCTGCAACTGCCTATCTTAGATCCAAGCATGTCAAGCACCAGTGTGCTAGTTGGGCATGCCTCTAGACGCTGAGACCCTGGTCCTCTGCACCTTTCCCAATGCCAAGGAGTTGACACGCATATAGTTAAGGGATAGCGTTTTGCAGCACACCGGAAGTCTATATAACCTCTCCCTGCCCTAGCAGCATATATGTGCGTGTAGCCCACGCTCAAAAAGGAAAATATAATGCTTTAAATAATTGTATGCGAAACAGCTAATTCCTTGTAGAGTAGTTTCCAGGAAGTTGACATTTCTCCTGTCAGTCGATTCATCAAACTGGAAGGATGAGAAGTAAAACTAACAACGAATTACTGTAGGAATAAAAAGAAATGTTTTATGGTTCGTCTGGGAATGCGTCTGGGAATGCGTCTAGACTGAGGACTAGGGTTAGGAGGGTAGTTAACTTGGCAGATCTATTTATATACAGCCTCCTGACATGGCAGATCTGGGGCCCTATACTCTAACTCCAGTAGGTTACGATGCGCAGTTGCAGAAATAATTTTAGATCTTTAAAACCAAAATTTTATTTCACCATTGATTTTTATAGCCTTTTTCTCTGCTTAATGACAAATGCGGGTAAGCATCGTGCTGCCCCCTATGTCTATACTGAGGACTAAATGCTAAACAGGTGGTTTCATGAAGATATTGCAGTTTCCTATAGACACCAATTTTTAAGCACTTAGCTTCTCCAGATGGCCTTCCAATAGAAGTGAGCATGCTGACATCTTTTTTTAGCATTTCTCATTTGTATATGTTCCCAACTACCCTAATCCAGAATTATTTGAAGATAGCCATAGAACATCTGTGTCATATATCCAGGAACTGTATTGCAGTTTCCCATAGACACCAATAGTTAAGCACTTATCTTTTCAGATAAAAGAGAAGTTGCAATGTGTCATGCTTTTTTTGCATTTTCTATTTGCTGATATATAAAACTTATATTACCCGGAGTTATTTTCAAAAATCAATAGAAGTTAGAAATCACCGAACTACCAGTATTTGTCTTTAATTGTTGTATTCCCAGAGGCACGGCAGTTTTCCCTGCTCAGGGAATTGAGGGTAGTGGTTGTCTCAAGAGTATTGTCTCAGACAAACCCTCCTCTAGAAACATGAGTCTCTCCGTGTGAATCCTGCTTAAGGGGTGTCACACGAGGAGACTATGTACCAGTAAATAATCTCAGGAGTATTGTCTCAGACAAACCCTCCTCTAGGTACATGAGTCTCTCCGTGTGAATCCCACTTAAGGGGTGTCACACGAGGAGACTATGTACCAGTAAATAATCTCAGGAAAATTTAGCGGGGTCAAGGGAACGAGTAGACAATAATGGATGATTATGTGGACAGGCGGACATTAACCACGAGAGGTGGATGTGGATTACGAAATCCATCTTGAGTGTTTACAGAGCTGTGAAATACTTGCAGAAGAAGACATTTCATGTTGATAAACTCAAACTTGGTTTTATTGACTGCGCGAACCGGAAGTAGCCGTGCGTAAGGTGGCACGACACAAAATCATTACAAGAGCTGCCTGTACACAAAACCATCGTTTGTTGAATTCATTATCTATCGTCTCAAATAAAGTAAACCCAGTAATTATCACATTGTAGGGTATACATTTAGGGACTATTTTCTGCTCCACTATAACTCTCCCAGCAGAGATTCTGAGGTACTATTTTCTGCTCCACTATTACCCCTCCAGCAGAGACTCTGACGTACTCAGACCTCGGCACTCTCCTAGCAGATATCCTACGATCTGGGAGGAGAGTGAGACCTCGGCACACTGGTGGTCGTGATGGTATAGTTATCCGTAATGACGCCAGGTGGCGGATTCCCTCGAAGCACGCATGCGTGAACGGATGTAGATACATTGCGTCAGTTTCAGACGCGGAACTGCTGAAGTCAGCCCCTTTTACCTCCCGACGACCTTCTGTATGTGTGCTGGGTGAGTGCAGTCAAATCAAGACGGCGAAGTGTGTACAAACATCGTGTGTTGATAGTTTGTGTTTGTATGAGTAACGTGAATCTATTTTTATACTTAGTATGTCACTACCCAGTGTATATTATCCATCCTATACAGAGTACCCATTGAGAATGTATGTGGACTCGGTAAACCACCACCCATTGTAGATCCTATACAAAGTACCCATTGAGAATGTATGGGGACTCGGTAAACCACCACCCATTGTAGATCCTATACAAAGTACCCATTGAGAATGTATGGGGACTCTGTAAACCACCACCCATTGTAGATCCTATACAAAGTATCCATTGAGAATGTATGGGGACTCAGTAAACCACCACCCATTGTAGATCCTATACAAAGTATCCATTGAGAATGTATGGGGACTCAGTAAACCACCACCCATTGTAGATCCTATACAAAGTACCCATTGAGAATGTATGGGGACTCGGTAAACCACCACCCATTGTAGATCCTATACAAAGTACCCATTCAGAATGTATGGAGATTCAGTAAACCACCACCCATTGTAGATCCTATACAAAGTACCCATTGAGAATGTATGGGGAATCGGTAAACCACCACCCATTGTAGATCCTATACAAAGTACCCATTGAGAATGTATGGGGACTCGGTAAACCACCACCCATTGTAGATCCTATACAAAGTACCCATTCAGAATGTATGGAGATTCAGTAAACCACCACCCATTGTAGATCCTATACAAAGTACCCATTGAGAATGTATGGGGACTCGGTAAACCACCACCCATTGTAGATCCTATACAAAGTACCCATTGAGAATGTATGGGGACTCGGTAAACCACCACCCATTGTAGATCCTATACAAAGTACCCATTCAGAATGTATGGAGATTCAGTAAACCACCACCCAAGATTTGCTTATACTCCAGTGTCTTTGTATCCAAGTTAAGATTACCTGTTGATACTGATGAGATAGGAAAAGCATCCATTTGTGACTACGTTCTAGTCTGTACGCAAAATTCCTTACCATTCTGACACCCTTCCTCACCCCAGCTAGACTTTTTGCGCCATTGAACAAAAAAGGAGTAATCTTTTGAGTAATCCATATCCCCCCTCAATGCGAACGTATATTGTGATAGTAGAGGAGAAGATCTCAAAATTTAGGATTTTTCTTGCCGGCACGCCACAATGGTTATCGGATTTGATTTTGATTCTAGAAACTTTCTACTTTTTAGTGTGAGTGCTCTGGCATGTATACCCCACCAAAGTCTTTAAGTATGCAAATGTATATGACCTTGGGTCAAGGTCAGGGTCACTGACTGGTTTAGGGAACAATACTAAATTGTTTCTTTATCAGGTTTCTGATATGTATGGTTGCCATGGCAACTGAAACATACCCATATGCAAAAATTAGGCAAAGAATTTATGTTTGACCTTGAATTCAGTGACCTTGACTTTGACCCAAGGTCATGTACATTTGCATACTTAAAGACTTTGGTGGGGTACACATGCTTATTCAATATGTACCTCCTAGCTCATAAAGGGTCAGAGTAGGGAGCACATATGTTGTAAAAATTGAGATCTCTATAATTTTAGTGACCTTGACATTTGACCTCAGATAGAATAGTGATGCTGAAAGGTCTGCAACGCCAGAGCACCCACATTAAAAAAGTAGAAAATCCGATGATTGATGACACAGCCACCTTTCTCCTTCTTCCCCAGCAGTGGTAGACTTACTGCTATATCAAAGACCAGTCCTTCTTATACCATGTCTATATGGTGTGGTGTACAGCCACCTTTCTCCTACACCTCCAGTAGTGGTAAACTTAATGCTATATCAAAGGCCAGTCCTTCTCATGCTATGTCTGTGTGGTGTGGTGTACAGCCACCTTTCTCCTTCTTCCCCAGCAGTGGTAGACTTACTGCTATACCAAAGGCCAGTCCTTCTCATGCTATGCCTGTGTCGTGTGGTGTGCAGCCACCTTTCTCCTTCATCCCCAGCACTGGTAGATTTACTGCTATATCAAAGACCAGTCCTTCTCATACCATGTCTATGTGGTGTGGTGTACAGCCACCTTTCTCCTTCATCCCCAGCACTGGTAGATTCACTGCTATATTAAAGGCCAGTCCTTTTCATTCAACTGTATGTGGTGTGGGAACTAAATGAACTCTCACCCCAGTAAATGATTAGTTGTGGAATTTGTACCTATATCACATAAATTCAATCACCACCCCTGTGGTATAAAACCAGTGAAAAAAGCTAGATATCAAATCAAACAAATAAACAATCTCAGTGTAGAAATGCTCCACACAAACACAAACACAGAAGCAGTGATTAATGAAGCAGAAGTTAGAATCATAGATGAGGGAGATACTTACCAAACTCATCACCAAGTAGGGTAATAATGTGATGATGTATATGATAGACTCCATGTTAGGTTTGTATCTAAGTGAATTGTTTAACCTTCTCTATCGTTAGAAATACCTCTCCACACTTCCCAGTCCTGTCACATGCTCCAATGTATTCTTTCTGACCACAAGCGCCTAGCCTTATTTATTTATATGAGGCCTCACGCGTTACTATACCAGGCCCTTAGCTCTCCCAGCGGATTCTCTAGTGCGATATGTGTACCGGATACATGGTGCAGAATGAAATCTGTGTATGGAGAGTGGGTTTTCAGCACATTCAGCGAATGGTGTAAAAAAATGATCATGGGACGAAACCGTTTGAAGTGAGTGATTGTAAGAAGCCCTGAGCAGCACCAAGCAGCACAGAGCAGTACCGAGCAGCACAGAGCAGTACTGAGCAGCACCGAGCAGCACTGAGCGGCACTGAGCAGTACAGAGCAGCACCAAGCAGCACAGAGCAGCACAGAGCAGCACTGAGCAGCACAGAGCAGTACAGAGCAGCACCAAACAGCACTGAGCAACACCGAGCAGCTCTGAACAGCTCTTAACAGCACTTAACAGCACCGAGCAGCACCGAGCAGCACCGAGCAGCACCAAGCAGCACCGAGCAGCACCGAGCAGCACTAAGCAGCCCTGAGCAGCACCGAGCAGCACCGAGCAGCACCGAGCAGCACCGAGCAGCACAGAGCAGCACAGAGCAGCACAGAGCAGCACCGAGCAGCACAGAGCAGCACAGAGCAGCACAGAGCAGCACCAAGCAGCACAGAGCAGCACAGAGCAGCACTGAGCAGCACAGAGCAGTACAGAGCAGCACCAAACAGCACTGAGCAACACCGAGCAGCTCTGAACAGCTCTTAACAGCACTTAACAGCACTGAGCAGCACCGAGCAGCACCGAGCAGCACCGAGCAGCCCTGAGCAGCACAGAGCAGCACAGAGCAGCACAGAGCAGCACAGAGCAGCACAGAGCAGCACAGAGCAGCACAGAGCAGCACAGAGCAGCACAGAGCAGCACAGAGCAGCACAGAGCAGCACAGAGCAGCACAGAGCAGCACAGAGCAGCACAGAGCAGTCCTTAGTGGCAATTATTACTGAGCGCCCGTGTGATATGACTGATTATAGGCAGCTCCGAATTCATATGTTGTTAATAAACCTTTTTGTACATCAACTAATCGCAATGCTTTACATATTGAGTCATCAGGCTCGGGACAGTGTAAGATCGCCTGCGCTAACATTGGCGGCGTTTTCATGACCGTTTCCTTCACTAACAGGAAGTAGTTAAGTGGAAGCTTCCCCGTTTGTCACCATGATTATAAATGTGTAAGTGGAACTGACACAAGAAGTCCACCAAGTTTTCCACAACTGCAGAACAACATACGAGGCTCATTAAAGGCATATCGGACAATTTGGCTTGAAAATCAAAACCCATGTCAATTTCCTGAGAATTTAATATGATCATCTCCAAGTGTTGTGGAGCACATGTCTAACTTAAAAATCGGGGTCACCGTGCTAGTTTTTGATTTATAGATGAATATCATGATCATGTTATATTAGAATATATAGAAATTCTAAAAAGTTATTTTTTTACACAGTAGACCCCATGTCATTTTCCTCAAACTTTCATGGAATATAGTACATACATAGTGCAACTTATTTAGATTTTAAAAACCAGTACATTTCCTATATAATTCAATCAATTGTAAATTGGCTTTATTTACCTATTAGGAGTGGATAAACTGGACAAAACGTTGTATCTACGCATTTGGAGGTAGAATGAATCCCAAGGAACCAGTTTTGCCTGGTAATTGACAATAGCCTTGTCGTAGCCTTGTCGTAGCCTTGTCGTGAGAAGGAGGGCTCTGCGACAGCGTTGTCAGGACGTGTCGTAGGTTGCACGCTACACCTAGATATTCTACCCTAGACCTCTGCGACAACCTCCCGACATGCCACGACACCCCACGACAAGGCTACAAATCGAACATGTTCGATTTTGTCGTAACCTTGTCAGAAGGCCCCCGACAAGCTTCATATCGCAGCCTGTCATGGCCTTGTCGTAGCCTCTTGTCGAGAACTAGGGTCCACCAACCACGACAAGGCTACGATAACCCTTCCAATCGTAGGCCTGTCGTGGACCTTGTTGGAAAGCCATTGTCGTAACCTTGTCGTGGTTGGCGGACGCCCCCTATAGGCTTGGCGTCCACCTACTACGATAGAAATTTAGACCTACCGATATGGCACCGATACAAAAAGCAAATATCGGAGACATATCGGGAAGGTGCAAAAGCATAGACATATGTCTAGACATGCCACTTCACCACGCATTGTATGGAGTTTTCATCTGTGTCTAATCGCAGAAACGTGGTCAACTGCCCCGATATTCGGTGACCTTCCGATTTTTATTTTGTATCAGGAAGTGCATCGCAGACCATATCTGAGCCATATCGTAGTAGGTAGACGCCCGGCCTAAGAGTTACCTCGTGTTTACACGATTATAGGCGGCGATTCTTGAATTTCACACCACCTGATAACTATCAGCCGTAAAAGGTGAAAAATAGTCAAGTGTAAACGCCAAGCGTGTGGCGACTACAGATCGTCTGATTATGTTAGATTATACAATTCGGCACTACCTGACGACTATTGGACACACTCTGACACCTGCGACTATTTCTAGACAGCTTGAATTAGTTGTCTAGATGGGCGGCGATTCTGTAAAAAGTTATCTAGTGTAAATGCTTGAGAACATTCTGGGGTTGGTGACTTTTGCAGTAGAGAATGCGTTATCGAGCACCACCTGACGACTATTAGCCTGACGATCTACAGTCGTCACATATTTAGTTTTCTCGTGTCAGGCACCAGGGACCAGGGACCTGTTTCAGTAGTCTCGTGACATTAGACCTAGACAGACATCAACAGCGGCACCAACAGTGCAAGCAACAGCGGAAAAAGACTAGCAAATATCAGAAGATCGAAGTGGCCAATCTTCTTCAGATTTGGTACGATTATAGATTATATGTTTCCCCTACTCATGATAAAGTGTCATTGCTTAATTCCTATGAGAAGTGAGTGAAACTCTGTGTGTCATCGACTGCAATCTTGTGATCTGTCCGTATGGTGTCACAGACGCCATCTAGACATGTCACGAAACTACTGAAACAGGTTCCTGATTCACTAGCTTTTGATAAAGTGTTAAGTCAGATATGAAAAGTGGCAGCAGCAAGCAAGAACGGACAAAACAAAGTCACATGTCATAAGAAAGAGTATTAGTTGATCCGCGTAAACAGAAAGTAAAAGTTAATCTCAATTCCTTAAAAAAACTGTTGACATAATGTGACAATATCATAAACCCGAAATAATGTGTGAATCCTGTGATGTGTAGATTTGTCTAATTCCTATGAAACCAGACACACCGTGTTTGGGGTGTGTCTTTTCCTAAGGGCAGCTACTTGTATTGTCATGAAACTAGACAACCTAAATCTGTCTGTATGGTGTCACAGACATGTCACGAAACTAGTGATACAGGTCCCAGGTGTGCAAAAAGTACCTTCTTGGAACAATTCTCACAATCTTGCTCTGCAATATGTCATTTTGCCATTGCCCCATTATTCATCACTGATCTGCAGCCAGTATACCACCTATCGATTTTGTTTATTATGAACGTATTACGTTTATGCACTCAGTGATGCAATGCTAAAGAATAGGTTGCCAGGTTGTAAAGTTCCAGCACTGTAATGTGTGGGTGACGCGGCGTACCGTCACAGATTTCCTCCGTTCTGATTGGCTGTCGCTCGCCAAACAAAATTTTGTACCCTAGTAACGAGTGCGGTCTGTTTGGGACCAGCGAAACTTCGCTGTGCCCTCTAGATTTGCAGTTTTTTTTAATGTCGGCTTCACTGGTAGCCGGCCTCATCCCGCGGCGTCTCCGCTGGGTGCCCTGCAAGCACACTGTGAACTCATGTTTCACTCGCTAGTACCTATAGTGGTGCTGAAGCTGGTGCTTGGTTGGTTCTTACCAGGAGCTGGTGACAGACCGAAATACTCGTGTGGTGTTGACATTGACATCTGCCCTTGTGCAACGACCCATTTCTGTTGTAAACAGTATCGCGATGTGGAGGATTAATATGGATTCGTGGTTTCAAGTCTTACTGAGCATCATCAGGCGCGGTATTGACTACGTCTCCCGTGGAGATTTGTGAAGAGAATGTGCATTACTTTGCAGCGGATGGAGTTTTCCGAAACGCTCGACGACGTCGAACGGGAAGAGATTGTCAACAAAGTTCCAGCACTGTACCCCTATATTATCATAGTAATCCTGGACTAGCGGTCTATATACGTTGAATAAAGGTTTGGAGACAACGCATAGATGTTGTAGTATCAGAATCCAGGTAAGAACTGAGTAATTCTTTAATTCTGCTCTGCAGAGGCGCCGAGGCCGGCGCCACGACCGAGCCCGAGCCCGTTTTGTTCTTCTTCGTCGACTTCAGCTCCCCCTGCAGCGTCTTGATCGACTGCTGGATCTCCTCCATTTGGCGTTGCAGGGCGCCGGGGTCGCGTCCTTGCGGGCGGCCGCTGGCCTCGGGCCTCGGGCCTCGGGCCGACCGCACGCACCTCCATCGGTTCTTCCTGGCGCATTGCTCGGAGTGTGCCTCCTTCTCCACCGCCGTCGCGAGCGAGGACCTCCGCGATGGTGGTGGGGGTGTGCAGGTTGAGCTCCCACCAGAGGCGGCCGCGGGACAGCGTGCTTACAAACTGTCGCATGGCGGGGCGTATTAGGTACTTCACACCTTTCCCCTAGTTTAAAGCGGGATTCAAACATAGAGACTAATGTACCTGAGACGGGTGTACTTCACACCTTTCCCCTAGTCTATAGCGGGATTCACATGTAGAAAAAAAGTGTACCTGAGAAGGGTGTACTTCACATCTTTCCCCTAGTCTAAAGCGGGATTCACACATAGAGACTAATGTACCTGAGACGGGTGTACTTCACACCTTTCCCCTAGTCTAAAGCGGGATTCACATGTAGAGACTAATGTACCTGAGACGGGTGTACTTCACACCTTTCCCCTAGTCTAAAGCGGGATTCACACGTAGAGACTAATGTACCTGAGACGGGTGTACTTCACACCTTTCCCCTAGTCTAAAGCGGGATTCACATGTAGAGACTAATGTACCTGAGACGGGTGTACTTCACATCTTTCCCCTAGTCTAAAGCGTGATTCACATGTAGAGACTAATGTACCTGAGACAGGTGTACTTCACGCCTTTCGCCTAGTCTAAAGCGGGATTCAGACATAGAGACTAATGTACCTGAGACGGGTGTACTTCGAACCTTTCCCCTAGTCTAAAGCGGGATTCACATGTAAAGACTAATGTACCTGAGACGGGTGTACTTCACACCTTTCCCCTAGTCTAAAGTGGGATTCACACGTAGAGACTAATGTACCTGAGATGGGTGTACTTCATACCTTTCCCCTAGTCTAAAGAGGGATTCACACGTAGAGACCCATGTACCTGAGATGGGTGTACTTCACACCTTTCCCCTAGTCTAAAGCGGGATTCACACGTAGAGACTAATGTACCTGAGACGGGTGTACTTCACGCCTTTTCCCCTAGTCTAAAGCGTGATTCACACGTAGAGACTAATGTACCTGAGACGGGTGTACTTCACGCCTTTCCCTTAGTCTAAAGCGGGATTCACACGTAGAGACCCATGTACCTGAGACGGGTGTACTTCACACCTTTCCCCTAGTCTAAAGCGGGATTCACATGTAGAGACTAATGTACCTGAGACGGGTGTACTTCACATCTTTCCCCTAGTCTAAAGCGGGATTCACACATAGAGACTAATGTACCTGAGACGGGTGTACTTCACACCTTTCCCCTAGTCTAAAGCGGGATTCACACGTAGAGACTAATGTACCTGAGACGGGTGTACTTCACACCTTTCCCCTAGTCTAAAGCGGGATTCACACGTAGAGACTAATGTACCTGAGACGGGTGTACTTCACACCTTTCCCCTAGTCTAAAGCGGGATTCAGATGTAGAGACTAATGTACCTGAGACGGGTGTACTTCACATCTTTTCCCTAGTCTCAAGGCACAGTGGTGAATTGGATTCACAGGGAGGGATATACCAGGTACATAATCTGAGACACAGTTAGAGTGGACACTCACTGTAGGACTCAAGTTCCCTTGATGTGAGGGGTGTGGAGTGGGATTCACACGAAGAGACTCATGTACCTGAGACTGGTGTACTTCACACCTTTTCTCTAGTCTCAGACAATTCTCGTTTGGTAAAAAATTCTCATGGCTAAGTACTTTTATCAGTCTCAAGGAAAAATGGCGAATTTGATTCACATGGGAGGACACACCTGGTACATAATCTCAGACATAGTCACAGTGACCACTCACCTTGGGACTCAATTACCCTTGATGTGAAGGGTGTTACAAACATGTAATTATGCTTGCTGGACTCCTATTGGCTAGGGCAGGTACATGGTCGCAGCAGGTCCATTTGTCTCACCAAAATGCCCCTATAGATTTTAAACATGTTTAAAGTCAAAATCTCATGAGATTCTGTTCCTTGTTATGGGTGATTGTCGCTGACAATTGCAAGGGAAAAAAGTTGTCTCAGCAAAATGGAACCCTGTCATTCACACGAGGAGATTGTGTTCCAGTACCAAATCTCAACAGGATTTGTCTCAGACAAACACTTTGTGAGGTACATGGATCCCACCGCGTGAATCCCATTTTACAAACATGTGATTATCTTTGCTGGCCTCCTATTGGCTAGGGCAGGCACTAAGTCGGCGACTCCGCAGCAGGTAAATTTGTCCCACCAATATGTCCCGATGAATTTCAAACTTAAACTAAAAAAAATTCATTAGATTCTGTACCTGGTTAGTGGTAGTTATCGCCAAGAATTGCAGGGAAAATAAATGGAACCCTATGATTCAGACGAGAAGATTGTGTTCCAGTACAGAATCTCAGGATTTGTCTCAGACAACCACCATGTGAGGTACATGAATCTCACCATGTGAATCCCACTTTACGGGTACAGAATCTCAGCAGGATCTGTCTCAGACAACCACCCTGTGAGGTACATGAATCCCACTGTGTGAATCCCGCTTTACAGGGTACAGAATCTCAGCAGGATCTGTCTCAGACAAACACCCTGTGAGGTACATGAATTCCACTTTAGACAAACACCTTGTGAGGTACATGAATTCCACTTTAGACAAACACCCTGTGAGGTACATGAATCACACTTTAGACAATCACCCTGTGAGGTACATGAATCTCACTTTAGACAAACACCCTGTAAGGTACATGAATCCCACTTTAGACAAACACCCTGTGGGGTACATGAATCCCACTTTAGACAAACACCCTGTGAGGTACATGAATCTCACTTGAGACAAACACCCTGTGAGGTACATGAATCCCACTTTAGAAAACACACCCTGTGAGGTACATGAATCCCACTTTAGACACACATCCTGTGAGGTGCATGAACCTCACTTCACATAAACACCCTGTGCGGTACATGAATCCCACCGTGTGAATCCCACTTTACAGGGTACAGAATCTCAGCAGGATTTATGTCAGACAAACACCCTGTGAGTTACATGAATCTCAGCATGTGAATCCCACTTTAGACACACACCCTGTGAGGTACATAAATCCCACTGTGTGAATCCCACTTTACAGGTACAGAATCCCAGCAGGATCTGTCTCAGACAAACACCCTGTGAGGTACATGAATCTCAGCAGGATCTGTCTCAGACAAACACCCTGTGAGCTTCATGAATCTCACCGTATGAATCCCGCTTTACAGGGTACAGAATCTCAGCAGGATTTGTCTCTGACTAACACCGTGTGAGGTACATGAATCTCACCGTATGAATCCCACTTCTTATGAAAACATTCCCTCCTGTGAAAGTCCCCATTCAGTTCCCAGAAAATACAAATTTTCCCCCCTGCCCACGTTCTAGCTAATAGCATGTGACTTTCCGGTGGTCATCGTATGCCCCTCACTTTGTAAACGTCTACGCATGCGCTAACCGCCTACATACCAGCAGGGGGCGGACTAGGAACAAGCTGAACCCATTTCCGGTGGTTTGACCTTGACCTTGAGTCATCGCCACCCACTCTCATGGGAACTGCTACGTTTGGAAGCCCTGAAGTATAGAGGGAAAAAGCAACTGTTGTGTATCATGTATTAGCGACTTCGTCGTGTCGTATTTGAGCCACCCATCCCAGAGTAGGATTACATAATGATTAAACCCAGGACATGAAACACTTTATATACCTACTTTTTCACCTCCATTAGTGAAGAAAACCTACTCGGGAGGCGTCATAGTGGCCCCTATGAGTCTCCATACTGAACCTACAGGGAGTGTGTATTATTCAGCTAATACAGAGTCTCCATACTAAACGTACAGGGAGTGTGTATTATCCATCTAATATGGAGTCTCCATACTAAACCTATAGAATGTGTGCATTATCCATCTAATACAGAGTCTCCGTACTAAACCTACAGGGAGTGTGTATTATCCACCTAATACAGAGTCTCCATACTAAACCTACAGGGAGTGTGTATTATCCATCTAATATGGAGTCTCCATACTAAACCTACAGGGAGTGTGTATTATTCAGCTAATACAGAGTCTCCATACTAAACGTACAGGGAGTGTGTATTATCCATCTAATATGGAGTCTCCATACTAAACCTATAGAATGTGTGCATTATCCATCTAATATGGAGTCTCCATACTAAACCTACAGGGAGTGTGTATTATCCACCTAATACAGAGTCTCCATACTAAACCTACAGGGAGTGTGTATTATCCATCTAATATGGAGTCTCCATACTAAACCTATAGAATGTGTGCATTATCCATCTAATACAGAGTCTCCATACTAAACCTACAGGGAGTGTGTATTATCCACCTAATACAGAGTCTCCATACTAAACCTACAGGGAGTGTGTATTATCCATCTAATATGGAGTCTCCATACTAAACCTATAGAATGTGTGCATTATCCATCTAATACAGAGTCTCCATACTAAACCTACAGGGAGTGTGTATTATCCACCTAATACAGAGTCTCCGTACTATACCTATAGAATGTGTGTATTATCCACCTAATATGGAGTCTCCATACTAAACCTATAGAATGTGTGCATTATCCACCTAATACAGAGTCTCCATACTAAACCTACAGGGAGTGTGTATTATCCACCTAATACAGAGTCTCCGTACTATACCTATAGAATGTGTGTATTATCCACCTAATATGGAGTCTCCATACTAAACCTATAGAATGTGTGCATTATCCATCTAATACAGAGTCTCCATACTAAACCTACAGGGAGTGTGTATTATCCACCTAATACAGAGTCTCCGTACTAAACCTATAGAATGTGTGTATTATCCATCTAATATGGAGTCTCCATACTAAACCTATAGAATGTGTGTATTATCCATCTAATATGGAGTCTCCATTCTAAACCTATAGAATGTGTGTATCATCCATCTAATATGGAGTCTCCATACTAAACCTACAGGGAGTGTGTATTATCCACCTAATACAGAGTCTCAATACTTAACCTATAGAGAGTGTGTATTATCCACCTAATATGGAGTCTCCATACTAAACCTATAGGAAAGCTTTTCGTAGCCTTGTTGTGGTTGGTGGACCCTAGTTCCCGACAAGAGTCTATGACAAGGCCAAAGCTTGTTGGGGTCCTGTCGGGGGCTTCCGCCAAGGTTACGAACATGCTCGTTTTTTGCCACGACTGGACCCTTGTCATGGAGTGTTGTGGTTTCCTCGATATAACTGTCGCAGTGTGTTGGCACCATAGACGCCTTTTTTACGGCAAACAACGACATCTACGACATCTACGACAACATTGTCGCAGACAGCCACTTCTTACGACAAGGCTATGACAAGTCGCCGATTGGAACTTTCTTGTTGGCACTTGTCGTAGCCTTGTCGTGGTTGGTGGACGCCCGCCTTAAATCAGGGTTGGCTGGCCATGTGGCCGGCTGGGACCGAAACTGTCACAAAAGCGATCTTATCGATATTCGTTTCAGTGCATGGAAACCACCATTTTATTCATATATATCGAGGAAGTGCTTGTTTTGGCTCAATATTGACTTGTTTTCATATATATGTATATATATACGCCCAGGCATTATATACGGACGCGTCTTGGCTGTATTTCACACTCTGCGTACATGAGAGGAAATATCCTCTCCCCCCTCTGCCTCCCGCCCCTTTGTGTTGGTAGAAATACAGCCTGGGCCCTGTTTTTCAGTCGAGACGATCTCAAGCTGAGATCCGCTGAGATCTGTTAGCGATCCTGAGACTGTTTGGGAGATCAATGGCTGCAGGTGTTTTTCAGAGGATCTCAGCTAAAACGATCTCAACCTGAGATCCCTAGAGATCATTTCCTACAGTTTTCAAGATTCTGCAATCGGAAATTATTGATTTGAAATACTTATACTTATTCAAGTTAGACCATATTTACAGCGAATAATTGTCCATGCTCATTTGATCCAATCCTAAGATTTCATAATTTTCCGTTGAGTATTCAATAAGTAAGACATGTTTTACTTTTTGAATGGGTGTTATTGTTATTTACAAATATGGGATGACCTTGACCTCAGCCTGCTCAAATACAATCGAGCATTTCAGTAGGTATACACAAGCTGCCTGAGTGGTGCAGTGCCTGCTTTTTTCAGATTTCCAGACAAATGTTTTCACGGTCTTAATAACCACAGAAATACAATGAAATTTGGGATATAGGTATGTCAGATTATTAGTATCCTACAATCCAAATATCTTCAAATTTGAATAAGTTTAAGCATCTGAAAAAATAAGTTATGACAAGTATCAATTGGTCTCAGGTTGAGACCGTTTGGGTGATCATTTAACTTTAGATCCCTTGAGATCATCACAACTGAAATACACTAAAATCACCTGAAACGGTCGCATCTCAGTCTCAGGCTGAGATCCCCAGAGATCGTCTCAACTGAAAAACAGTTTAGCTTCCAAATGGTCTCAACTTGAGATCGTCTTGACTGAAAAACAGGGCCCAGGTGTCCTCAGTAGGAAGCCCCCCCCCCCCCCCGCCACCGCCCCCACCTCCCCCCACCCGCTATCAGTGAAGCCCTCTTCACTGGATGTTTATATATGCCTACAGATGAGGTGTATACACATGACTGGACACGAGAAAACTACCTAACGGTAAACAGCAGTAAAACAAAAGTAGTCTGGTTTTCCTCAAGGTCAAAGCTAAAGAAGCTGCAACCAAACGACCTGTTCCTAGGAAAGGTGAAGCTTTCTCGGGTCAAGGACTACACGTACTTAGGTACGGTGCTGGACGAGACACTATCGTTTGAAAAGAACACTAAAATGACTATAAAGAAACTAAATAGGAAAATCTATCTTTTGGGCAAGATAAGGCACCTAGTTACCAAGAAGATGGCTATTAAAATATATAAACAGAGCATAACCCCGGTCATAGACTATGCATCATACTTACATGATTGCGGGACTCATCAACTTAGAGAAAAACTACAAAGGAGCCAAAATCGGGGACTCAGATTATGTCTTGCTGTTGGGCCCCGGGTGCACACTGTCGACGACTTGCATTGTTTAACCGGAGTTGAACGTTTGGAGAGAAGACGAGATGAAATGTTGCTTACTTACACCCGACGAAGACTCCTCTCAACCATAGGGGTACACAAAACTGTGGCTTATGTACATGATAGACTGACTGAATCAAACATGGTGACGAGAGGTAGAGCAGGGACCACGCTTCATCTTCCAAGATTGAATACAGAATTTGCTAAGAAAGCACCTTTCTATAGAGGCCCAACTTTATGGAACAAATTACCAGAGGAGATAAGAAAACTAAACAAAAAAGATACCTTTAAACTTCATATAAAAAAACTAGGAAAATTGAGATAATATAAGTAGAAAAAACAAAAAACATTTTAACCACTGAAAACAAATAATTGCTGAAAGCAAATTCTGTGCCATTCCACCCGAACCGCCTCCACAACCATCATCGTTTGTCTTGTCTCCCCTTGGTGTTTAGTTTAAGTAATAGTGCATCAAATGTTAAGAAATCCAAGAATCCTTACTCAGCGGTATACTTGTTAGCTAACATTGTATTAATGTGTTGTCTGAGACCGAGGAATCAAGACGGATTCCATGGTTAATTGATAATGGACAAATCACCATACCTGTAATTCGAAAATTAGCAATAGAGAGAAAATAGAGTGATAGGGCGAGTAGTCACGACTGACGACATGCTCAATACATATGAAATGAAAACCACATAAATAAGAAAAAGGGAAATTGAACTGAAAAGAACAGAAAAGGACAGAAACCCAAAACCTCCCATGTAAAGACTACCTCTCGCCATCATCATTGTTTATTGTAACCACATGCGTCATCATGTAACTATGTGTATGTTATTATATGTATATCTGACTATGTATCACCTTATATACTCCTATACTTATCTGCACTTTTCCACATCTTGGACCCCCTACTACACCACCTGCACTTGTTCTGTTAGTAAAAAAATCAAATGTGACGAAAACGGATTAAAGTAAGCAGATATTGTAGAGAGAAATGTGTCACAAGGTGGATGGAAGATCGAAGTCCTGTACTGACGAATCTAACCTAATAAAAAAAAATAAAATAAAAAATAAAAAAAAAACACACAGGGAATTGGATGACCTTGTATACACAAAATACCTACTTATATACGCCGGGCGCATCCATATGTAAAATAATGATGTTCGTGCAGTGTTTTGTCTGTTGTTTTGTTTGTCGTCGGGCGCTAGATAACTGCTTCCATAACACAATAGCTATGTGCCCTGTAGAGCAGAGAGATCTCTAAGGGGGTGTGTCCACCAACCACGACAAGGCTGCGACACGCGCCGACAAGAAAGTTCCAATCGCAGCCTTGTCACAGCCTTGTCGTGAGAAGGGGGGCTGTCGTGACCCTTGTCGCAGCCTGTCGGGAAGTGCACGCTCCACCTAAATATTCTATCGTAGACCTCTGCGACAACCTCCCGACACGCCACGACACGCCACGACACGCCACCAAAATCGAACATATTCGATTTTGTCGTAACCTTGTCGGAAGGCCCCCGACAGGCCCCCGACAAGCTTCATGCCTGTCGTGGCCTTGTCGTAGCCTCTTGTCGGGAACTGTGGTCCACCAACCACGACAAGGCTACGACAAGGCTTCTAATCGTAGAGCTGTCGTGGACCCTGTCGGAAAGCCGTTGTCGCAGCCTTGTCGTGGTTGGTGGACGCACCCCCTTATCTGTGTTTACAATCAAACTGGGGACAGTGATAGGTGTCTAGTCACTGAGTTCCCATTCATGAAGTACTGTCGTGTGGTATGAGGGCAGAGTGCCATGAGTGGGTCATTAAGTCAACACTTACTTCACACTCTCACTGTACGGGGAGCTGCCTCGAGGTTAGACTTGCTCAAGTCTTTGGTTAGGAGCATACATTGAATGATTAAAATAGATTATAACGTGTAAGGTTCCTCTGACTGCCTCAGGAATCAGCAAGACGAAGGAGGGTGTAAGGAGGGAGGGGGGAGGGGGTAAGCCGGGGTTTACACGAGACAATTCTGGCTGGCGATTCTGTCATTTTGCACCTCCTGACGACTTCCAACAGTAAAAGTCTAGAAATCGTCTTGTGTAAACGCCAAGCGCGTGGCGACTGCAGATCGTCTGATTACATCAGATCATACAATTTGGCACCACCTGATGACTACTGGACACGCTCTGACGCGAGTGAGCCTGAATTAGTTGCCAGTGTAAGAGGGGGCGTCCACCAACCACGACAAGGCTACGACAACGGCTTTCCGATAAGGTCCACGACAGCTCTACGATAGGAAGCCTTGTCATAGCCTTGTCGTGGTTGGTGGACCACAGTTCCCGACAAGAGGCTACGATAAGGCCACGACAGGCTGCGACATGAAGCTTGTCGGGGGGCCTGTTGGGGGCCTTCCGACAAGGTTGTGACAAAATCGAACATGTTCGATTTTTGCCATGACTGGAGCCTTTTCGTGGAGTGTTGTGGTTTCCTCATACCACTGTCGTAGTGTGTCGGAACCATGGGCGCCTTTTTTACGGCAACCAGCAACGTCTACGACACGCTCCGACATCGCTGTCCCGACACTGCTCTTCTCACGACAAGGCTGCGACAAGGCGCCGATTGAAACTTCCTTGTCGGCACTTGTCGTAGCATTGTCTGGTTGGTGGACTCCCCCTTTAAGCGACCAAGTGGCTACGGGCTTCAGTTCCTGAATCAAAGCGCTAAACGTCCCAGCTAAGGACCTGCTCTTTTATAAACGGACGGTCGGCTTCTACCTGCCGACCGATTTTCAATCCATCTTGCTTAACTCACAATTCCAGTCAAAATGAAACTATCAAATTGATCGGCGACGGTCTCGTCGGTAAATCGTACCAAAAAAAAAAAAAAAAAAAATTGGAACATAGATCGGTTTCCATTAATCGATTTCTGACAAAAATGAAAATAAAAACCTGCCTACAAATTCATCGGGTGCCAAAAGCCGGCCGATGGGAACAGACTTTATGGCCACCCCTCCCGGCACCTCAGGCGTTTTGGGATATTTACAAAGTAGGTTTATTTCTTAATAAATATCCATCATCAAAGACCTAAGCAAGTGTAGGCTGCAGTTTGAGATAACGAGGCGTACCAAAGTTTAGGCTGCAGTCCCAAGCCGGTGGCCGTACAGCGAAACCCAATAAATGTTCTCAAAATAAAAAGGATGACAAATCAGGACGCATCATATCCAGCGATGAAGTAATGAGACAATTCCTATTGGCCAGTGTGGGTCGGTCACCTAGTAGCATTCACTACGTACCATTCATATCCAACCCAGTACGAAGCCTCTCCCAAGAATACTGGAGAAAATGACCCATAAAGAAACTAGACCCATAAAAAAAATCGACCCGCAATGAACTCGACCCATAACGAGCTAGACCCGTAACGAACTAGACCCATAAAAAACTTGACCATTAACGAACTCGACCTGTTTAAAAAAACTTGACCTGTTTTAATACCTCAACCCCGTAACAAACTCGACCCATTTTAAGAATTTGACCTGTAATGAACTTGACCCGTTTTAATAACTCGACCTAGAACGAACTCGACCCAGAGCGAACTCCACCCATTTCAAGAACTCAACCCATTTTAAGAACTCAACCTGTTTTAATAACTCGACCCGGAACGAACTCGACCCGCTTTAAGAACTTGACCCGTAAGAAACTCAACTTGTAATGAACATGACCTGTTTTAAGAACTCGACCTGTAACAAACTCGACCCCGAATTAAATCTTCACAACTCAAGTACATGTATGTATCTCATTACAACTGCGGATAAAGGAAGAAAACAAACAGAAAACCCTGCCCTTAAGGCTATCCCTAAACCTAACCCTATCCCTATTCCTATTCCTATCCCTAACCCTAACTCGAACCCTATTCCCAATTTCATCCCTAAACCTAACCCTATCCCTAACCCTATCCCTGACCTGAATCGTAAACCTAAACACAACTGTACATACATTCTATATCCCCTGGTTCATTTATCTAAAACCTAATTAGTCAGACCCTTCCTTCTATATCAAAATGTCTTATTCATAAGTATCAGAAACGGGTCGAGTTCTCTAAACAATTTCTCCAAAACGGGTCGAGTTCTCCTGACAACTACGGGTCGAGTTCGTTTCGGGTCGAGTTCTCAAACATCCCCCACATCCGTTAAGGGTTAACAACAACTCACTGGAGTGTCTACCTTGATAAGAACCAAATGAACCTTAATACTGCTGCTTCCTTACCTGTCCCCTACACAGAGAGTACACACAGGCCAGTAACAAGCAAACAGAACGCCGGAAACTGCGTAAAAACTTACCACGTCGTTCTTTGAGGTACGTAGACCCATGGTGTAACTTCTCTGACGAACCATGGCCGGGTGCTTGAAGCTGGACTTGACCATGGAGGGAGTGCGTGGCACCGCCTCAGTGTAGAGACGGTTAAATACGCACATATATGTGTAGATTTAGATCTGGGGAGGTCTATAGAGGTACCCGCCACTCCCTACTTGCTGTGAAAAAATCCTACATACGTCCGACTTGCCGGCTGGGCTGGATTGAAGTGAGCCCAGGTTAGGTTCCATGCACAGCCTCGACTTGGGTTTCCCGCTGTCTTTTCTGGGTGCTGATTGGATGGCCGAGACGCTGACATCAAAATGGCGACGTCAAATCGATCACTCTCCTCCCAGATCTTTCGCGGCGCTATAACTTGCTTATCTCTGCCTAAACCCACTGACGTCATAACATGGGGGACCCAGTGAACATTTCAGATTCAAAAGTTATGAAAGGTAAAAAAAACCTCATATATAATGAGTTTGGAAATATAGGAATTGTTAAATGAGTTTCACAGACAATCCAATCGTTTTCATCTTTAAACCACTTCATAAAGTGGATCCACAGTTGATTAGACTGTCCCTTGATTTGGGCACATGTGTCATGTTGACAAACAAAGCCCTGCAACACATGAGGTGCATCCACTGAAGAAAATAATCCCAGAGTATATGTCTGGTTTGATATAACAAATAAAAGAAATGAACGTACATTATTTACTCTATACATATGTACATCTCTATTTACAAGTAGAACACAAAAATAATCTCCAAAGCACTAAGAATTTAGGATAATCGAAGAACTTGCGGATGGGACAGATTCTGTCCCCAAACAGGCAGGTTGGTGTAGGGATACAAGCCGCCGTGGGAAGTAGAGCGCAGGATCTCTGCTAGGAGAGTGCAAATCGATACAAGGAAGCTATGATTGTTGGTCTGCGTTCTCCTATTGGCTCTGATTATCTATGGGTATTGATTGTAGTTACTGTGTGTGTGGGGCCTGCCGTATGTGTGTGTGTGTGTGGTTTATGAATGTGAACCATTGAAGATTTCCATTTACTCAATCGCTGTAATTTTTATTGCTAGTATTTTTTTTTTATCATGAGGCGGTCATCCTTTAACTACGTAGGCAGTGGAGAGTGTCAACACCCCCCCCCCCCCCAACACCCCCACCCACTCTATCTTGTACGCAATAGATTATACGGAAACTGGCTCACTGTCTTCGTACGTCAAAAATACGCGGTGAAATTGTTGGTCATATACATCCCGATGCCGTAGGCAGAGGGATGTATGTGATCAACAATTTTACCAAGTATTTTGACGTACTAAGACAGTCAGCCCGTTTTCGTATTATTATATACCTAAAAATGGCGAAATTTTACCTGGTCACGTGATCACATACCCCGTACGTCACAGTGTGGCGTACAGGTATAAATACGCCATTGGTAGAAGCGGGCAGTATACGTAGTTCATACAGACACAGGTATATAATAATAAAGAAAGGGTGGAAGCAGTATTTCTGAATTTCTTTACCATTCCCCACCCCACACCCTAACTGCGTATACATACTTTCTGGGCGGCTCGTAAAAGCAATAAAAATGTTATGTACAATTATCCTACTTCTCATATAAATCGCCATAGACTTAACATGATGTGACTGTATACCACGGTTATTATCCTACCTCTCATATAAATCTCCATAGACTTAACATGGTGTGACTGTATACCACGGTTATTATCCTACCTCTCATATAAATCTCCATAGACTTAACATGGTGTGACTGTATACCACGGTTATTATCCTACCCCTCATATAAATCTCCATAGACTTAACATGATGTGACTGTATACCACGGTTATTATCCTATCCCTCATATATATCTCCATAGACTTAACATGATGTGACTGTATACCACGGTTATTATCCCACCCCTTATATGAATCTCCATAGACTTAACATGGTGTGACTGTATACCACGATTATTATCCTACCCCTCATATAAATCTCCATAGAGTTAATATGGTGTGACTGAATGCCACGGTTATTATCCTACCCCACATATAAATCTCATAGACTTAACATGGTGTGACTGTATACCACGGTTATTATCCTACCCCTCATATCATAGACTTAACATGGTGTGACTGTATACCACGGTTATTATCCTACCCCTCATATGAACCGCCATACACTTAACATGGTGTGACTGTATACCACGGTTATTATCCTACCCCTCATATAAATCTCCATAGACTTAACATGGAGTGACTGTATGCCACGGTTAGTATCCTACCCCTCATATAAATCTCATAGACTTAACATGGTGTGACTGTATACCATGGATATGCGATGAAATATTCATATGCCACGGGTGACATATGAAGTTAAAAACATGTGACAGTGCAGGATACAATCTAAACGTCACTCAATTTCACAATCATATGAAATTTTATGATTTTTCTTGATACTTTGATATATGTGTCTAGATATACACATACTTAGTAGAAACCAAACGAGAGTTAGACTTGTCAATGTTTATGCCACGACGGTAAGGTCGTGTATTACTACACGAGGCGTAGCCGAGTGTAGTGAGGAGCAGACTTGACCAGATATTGAGGCAACGACCAACAGAACTTTTTTCATAGTAGCTGACATCCTGCTCTCTGATTGGTCAATATTGTTAATAATAATATTTTTATTACTCTAGTGGTATAAAAAACACTTTATGTCACGGCCTGCCACATAAAATTTCCCTATGTTAAGTCTATGGCCGTTTTTTATTAGGGGTAGGATAAAATATCAACTGGTTTCAGATAAGATATATACGTAATATCCCCGCATTCGCTCGGGTATTACTACGTGTCTACTCCTCGGAGACCCGTAACAAACGCTACCCGTAATGAACATGACCCGTTTTAAGAACTTGACCCGTAACAAACTCAACCCGTAATGAACATGACCCGTTTTAAGAACTTGACCCGTAACAAACTCAACCCGTAATGAACATGACCCGTTTTAAGAACTCGACCTCTAACGAACTCAACCCGCCGCTTAAATCTGAAACCAGTTTATAGTTCATCGATTATTCAGCATTGCAGACTCAAGTTATCAGCGTAAAGGCACAGTGACCGCTGAACCTCTCACGCACTACTTTCAACTCGAGGGACTTTTTCTGCGTAAACCCGCTCTGGGTAGGCACTCTCCTAGCAGATATCCTGCGCTCTACTTCCTCTGGCTGCTTGTATCTCTGCACCGACCTGCCTGTTTGGGACAGAATCTGTCCCATCCGCCAGTTCTTCCGAATATCCTAAATTCTGATAGCTTTGGGGAGTATTTTGTGTTATATTTATCTATAGAGATACACATATTGATATGGTAAGGGATATACACTCAATTCTGTTATTTGTTATTTCAAACCAGACACAGACTCTGGGATTACTTTCTTTAGTGGAAAACACCTCATGTGTTATTGGGTTTTGTTTTGTAAACATGTAAACATGACACATGTGCTCATTTGAAGGGGCAGTCTAATCAACTGTGGATTCACATGATAAAGTGGTTTAGAGCTGAAAACAAAACAGCTGGATTGTCTATGAAGCTCATTTAACAATTCCCACATTTCACAACTCATAATATATGGGTTAATTGAGTTTCAAAACCTTTGACAGTTACCTTGTTTTGAATCTGAAATTTTAGCTGGAATCCCTGTCCTTATTTAGATACCAGGGAACCAGCGTTGGGTTGAGGCAGAGATTAGCAAGCGCTAGTGCCGCGAAACATCTGGGAGGAGAGTGCTGTGTAGGTAGGATGGAGATTACTAGGTGAATGACATTTAGGCCTGGTGTTCGGTTGTATTGATACATAAAGCTATTGTGAAAAAAAGGGGTTATGGAAAATCTCATACAAAATATAATTGGGATTGATTATGAAATTCCACAAGTGGGGATGTCAGATGGTACAAATATGTTCTTGTGTAGTGCTATTTTGATTATTAGTCAAGTGACTTTGCTGATTTAAACGTAAATTATTTATACTGAGTTTACCCAATATTTAATTTAAAACACAACATCCGGAGGAAGTGAGACACCAGCAAGACAATTATTTACAAACAATATAACAATATAGGATAGGAATGTGCTAGTAAGGCCCAGCGTCCACCTACTACGATAGAAATGTAGACCTTCCGATATGGTTCCCAATGTTAAGTCTATGGGGACTAATACCAAGAGTGAGATAACTAATGATGTCTCACACAGGGATCCAAGTTTTCCGGGGGATTCCGGAAAAATAGTCCTGTCCATTATGAGGTCGAATCATCATGTACTTCGAAATAAGTTTCTTGAATGTTCATTCAATGCTAATTATTTAGAATCAACCATAATAGTCTCATTTACTATCAGAAATCACTGTCACACACTTTGCATGCTAAAAGTACAGGTTAATGGCGAACTATATTATTGGTGTAAATCTACACCGAATTACTGCCACACTTGACAGCGCTGTGATGTCTAGAACTAAATGGCTTACAGAAACTTTTTGATTGCAATAGATTTGATATCAATCGTGTAGGCGGGTAATAAATACAATAACGGCTGGTTTTGTATACGAATGACCATAATCTTTTCGTAGTTGACGACGTAATATCCCCGCTAATCGCTAAGATATTACTACGCGTCAACTACTCAGAGGTTACGGCCACTCGTACACAAAACCAGTCATTATCGTGTATATACATCACATCATTCCGCCATGACCATGGCACTTACCGCGGTTGATCATTGCGAATCTTTTTTAATGTTATTCCTTTGGCTAAACTTGTACCTGGGTTGAGGTAAAGATGGGATTTTCCACTGACGATATTAGTCTCAGAGACATGACGTCACAAATAACAGGAATGAGTTCATAGTACTTACTATTTATTAGCCACCTCATGAATACACAATATTATATATTGTATTAGGTAGATATATCTGTATGCTCCAGGTATGTCCATACACACTCTCTTTGTGTTTTCTATGGACACTTTGTGTTAGTTAGATATATCTGCATGCTCCGGGTATGTCCATACACACTCTCTATGTGTTTTCTACGGACATTTTGTATTAGTTGGATATATCTGCATGCTCCGGGTATGTCCAAACACACTCCCTATGTGTTTTCTATGGACACTTTGTATTAGGTGGATATATCTGCATGCTCCGGATATGTCCATACACACTCTCTATGTGTTTTCTATGGACACTTTGTGTTAGTTAGATATATCTGCATGCTCCGGGTATGTCCATACACACTCTCTATGTGTTTTCTATGGACACTTTGTATTAGGTAGATATATCTGCATGCTCCGGGTATGGTGATATACACTCCCTATGTGTTTTCTATGGACACTTTGTATTAGGTGGATATAGCTGTATGCTGCGGGTATGTCAATACACACTCCCTATGTGTTTTCTATGGACGCTTTGTATCAGGTGGATATATCTGTATGCTCCGGGTATGGTGATAGACACTCCCTATGTGTTTTCTATGGACACTTTGTATTAGGTGGATATAGCTGTATGCTCCGGGTATGTCAATACACACTCCCTATGTGTTTTCTATGGACACTTTGTTTTAGGTGGATATATCTGTATGCTCCGGGTATGGTGATACACTCTCCCCATGTGTTTTCTATGGACACTTTGTATTAGGTGGATATATCTGTATGCTCTGGGTATGGTGATACACACTCCCTATGTGTTTTCTATGGACACTTTGTTTTAGGTGGATAATAAAAAACTGTCCAGAGAAAATATATTAAGGGTGTGTGTCAACATACCCGACACATTCAGTTATGTTTTATAAAGTGCATGAACAGAAAAATAGTGTATAACTGAATCAGACTAATTTCTGCAGGCCACTTGTTTGGGAAAGATGGATAATAAATTCGCAATAGATTGGTTTCGGAAAGGACAGACCACATGCTCCGAGTTGCTTCTACGTACTAGTACCTGACTCTATGACTTGGGGAGAGTTTTTCAGCGTGCTGCAAATATTATCCCTTAACTATTTGCGTGCTAACTGTGTGGCATTGGTAGGGCGCAGAGGGCCAGTATCTTAGTGTTTCAGAGGAGAACCCCAGTTGACCATGACCAATCACTACAAACCAAAACATGTCATTGACCTCCATGATATGTTTGTACTCTACAAAGGCAAAAATTTTAATTTTTTTTTTTTTAATTTTTTAAAATTTTAATATCTTTTTTACATTATTTCAATCTCATCCATAAATGATGAACGTAGCATTTTCCCTAGAATAGCTTTGTTCCCTGAGAGCTGCCATTTTGCCCCTGACTAGGTGTACTAATGGAATTTATCGGGAACTAGGCTAACTGGGGACACTCCAGGCTTCGGAGTTGATAAAATCCCCGTAACTTATACTGATACTTATACAACTTTTCTTCCATGATCATGCTATCGAAAGTACGCCCACCAAGAGAATGAAAATTGCTGCAATATTGCTGTTTCTGTGAGCCCTTTTTCAGTCATGTTTATCTGTATGAGACATGACTCACACCATTGGTATTAAGGTAATAAGCACCATTTAGAAATACCTCATCATGTGTACTATATCATCCCAATGTTATGTTATGTTTGGTTCCTGGTTCCCACATTTATGGACGTGCAAGGACGACAATGTAATGTCGAATGTCTCTGTGAATAAACGATTAAAAAAAAAAGTAATGGAGATGAAAAAGTAGGTGTACCCCACTGCTGGGGATGAAAAAGTAAGTGTACCCCACTGCTGGGGATGATAAAGTAAGTGTACCCCACTGCTGGGGATGAAAAAGTAAGTGTACCCCACTGCTGGGGATGAAAAAGTAAGTGTACCCCACTGCTGGAGATGAAAAAGTAAGTGTACCCCACTGCTGGGGATGAAAAAGTAAGTTTACCCCACTGCTGGGGATGAAAAAGTAAGTGTACCCCACTGCTGGGGGTGAAAAAGTAAGTGTACCCCACTGCTGGGGATGAAAAAGTAAGTGTACCCCACTGCTGGGGAGGAAAAAGTAGGTGTACCCTACTGCTGGGGATGAAAAAGTAAGTGTACCCCACTGCTGGGGAGGAAAAAGTAAGTGTACCCCACTGCTGGGGATGCAAAAGTAAGTGTACCCCACTGCTGGGGATGAAAAAGTAAGTGTACCCCACTGCTGGGGATGAAAAAGTAAGTGTACCCCACTGCTGGGGATGAAGAAGTAAGTGAGTGATAATAGGCCAGTGCCACAATGCTAGCCTTTCTGACATATATGTATAGAGTTTCTATTGTGAAAGCAAACTTATCCTGGATTCATCCTGAACCCCTTAACAGCAGGAAGATGCCTCCAGGCATTCCCCTGGCTATGGCAGGAAGATGCCTCTAGGCATTCCCCTGGCTACGGCAGTGTGATGCCTCCAGGCATCTTAGAGGCATCAATAATAAGTATATCCAAAATTCCATAGAAAAAAAGATAATTGTTTGATTTAAAAGAAATTTTGACAATGTATGAGAACCATATTGACCCTTGATTTGGTATAACAAAATATTATCAGTCACCAAGGTAAATTACTTAAATCACATGTCACAACACATAACATTGCTATTTCCCCCAAAAGGTGCCGGCGTAGCAGGGTCGTTTTGGCAGGCAATGCCTGCCTGTAATGCTGAGCAGGGGAACTGGGTGCTGCAGAGAAAGGGTTAACTGGGATGGGTGTAAAAAGAGGTTTTGTAAAACTTTGAAAGTCAATTCATTTTCATAAGAGCAACGAGCCACAGAACTGTCCATACTGTCGGCCCCCTGATGACATTTGTCACTCTGACATCTCCCACATTCTTTTTCCTTGCATGTATTATGCAATGTTACATAATATAATGTAACGCTTGTCAATTATGATATTATGATTCATAAACTTTATTATTATCATTTTGGTTTTATTACTTTCATATCATATATTAAATCTCATAAAGCCAAGCAACCCCATATGTCACCAGTATACTTTAGTTCCATCAGCGCCCGCCAGGAGGAGGCGCTGACCCTGTTACGTAACTCTTATGACTTTGTGCCTGTTTCAGAACCAATCAATGTACAAATATGCTAATTTTCTCGAGCTGACCTGGGACCTCTTTCAATAGTTTCATGACTAAAGGGTTAAGTCAGACATGAAAAGCGGCAGCAACAGTGCAAGCAAGAACGGACAAAACAAAGTCACATTTCATAACAAAGAGTATTGGTCAATCCGCTTAAACAGAAAGCAAAAGTTAATCTCAATTCCTTGAAAAATAACTGTAGACATAATGTGATAATATCATAAACCTGAAATGATGTGTGAATCCTGTGATGTGTAGATTTGTCTAATTCTTATGATATGTAGATTTGTCTAATTCTTATGTTTGGGGTCTGTCTTTTCCTAAGGGCAGCTACTTGTATTGTCACGAAACTAGTCAACCTCAATATCTGTATGGTGTCACAGACATGTCACAAAACTAGTGAAACAAGTCCCTGGCCTCTGCACATGCAGAAGAAGAATAAAAGAGGTAGCGCACTAGTGCAGGGACACCTGAACTCCAGGGCGTGATTCACTGCAATAAAACACCATCTTCCCTCTACTGGCTGACTTAGGCCCGGCATCCACCTACTACGATATGTCTCCGATATGGTCTACGATGCACCTCCCGATAAAAATTCAAAATCGCGTCGGAAGGTCACCTAACATCGGGGCAGTTGACTACGTTTCTGCGATTAGACACCGATAAAAAACCCATACAATGCATGATGGATTGGCATGTCTAGAGATATGTCTACGATTTTGCACCTTCCCGATATGGCACCGATTTAAACATTTTGTATTGGTGCCATATCGGGAAGTCTATGATTCTATCGTAGTAGGTGGACGGCGGGCCTTAGACTCACCTTTCTATATTTTGTGGTATTTCACAATGCCACACTGCTTCATAAACTAACAATGGCTCTGAACCATAGAGATACATCGGGGAATGTATAAGGGGATTATTGTGTCATTAACAAGGCCACCAACGTGTTGTCTGGGCATTGATTTCCGATAAGGTCTGGTCTATCAAGGTACAGAATGCTGACTGAGAGCAAAGTCTACAACACTGCACGAAAACCACCATGTTTTTTTTTATTCAATTGAAGAGTTTATTCACTACAATAAACTCATTATATGCATACAACAATCTTCCATATTGGTCATGGAATGTGGCTGAGGAGGTTTTAACCCCATTCTTTTGGGTGAATGAGTTCCAAATCATCTCTGCTAGTTTTACATAAGAAAAAGAGATTTTGATAAACTGAAACTGAAACCATAGACTTCTGAGGGAAACTGCCATGTCTGAGAAGGTGTTCATGAACGATAGAGATATCTTCAGGATCCACCAGGGGAATGCATCCAGGTATTCTCAGGACTGAAAGGGCTAAATCTTTCTGGAACATCCCAGCTTGCAAATGAATGGCTGTTTTCCTACTTACTGCCTGTTGGTTGTGTTGGTTCTATTTTGCAATAGCTTTACAGATATTGTAGATTAAACATAATCATTGAACCGTGATATTTAACCTACGCCTTTCATAATGCCTACTCATTTCCTTTTGAGATATATCATACAGCATCTTACTTAGTATGTTGAATAGCATTTAGAATTTACAAGGGATAGAAACAGCCAATGATGGACAGTTAAAGTGCTGGTTCCACCAACATGATGAATTTGCCGTGTTATACCTTGGTTATCTCTTGTTATATCTTACAGTGTCACGATATGTCTAACATCACGCGTGATGATTTGTGTACTTTTTCACGATGTCATGTGTATATTATGGTGCTCCACCACTGAAACACCTCAAGATCTATTGCCAACATATTGCAGCATACCGCGATCTATCATGACAAGAACGCGGCACAGGTGCTTAACCAGACCGATGCATCGCGGCAAATATGCACATCATTATTCAAAACCTAGCAAGATTTAGCAAGACAACCAAATTGAGACTAATCTTGCTATATCTTGTGTGTTGGTAGAACCAGCACCTAAAGCCCAATGCCCATGTACCGATTCCGGAACAATCATGTACCTTTGTCGGCGACAAACGGACGGTAATTTGTCTCACCAAAGGCATCCTAACGGAGTCGGCAGGAGTCGGTATGACAGCTAGGACAGCTAGGCAAGGGTGAGCCACCGATTAGTAGACCAATTTGCTTAGGACTAATATCCACCACCCCATCTCCTCAATGTCCGGCGGTCGAGTGAAGAGTTACGTAATTTGCCTGCGACAAGTCGACCGAATCCTATATGATTTGGTAACTAATCGCTCAACCCTGAATCGGTAGATGGGCATCAGGCTTAACTCAACAAGACATTGTTAGGCCTCGTGTCCACTGAGCTCCTGACAGCCTAAGATAGGCCTTACGATGCATAGACCAGGGTGAATCTTCTGGTGTAATGCCTACAGATTAAAATTGACTTTCTGATGCGATTTCAATTTTTTTTTTTTTTATTATCTCATTTGTATTCGATGGTACATTGTCGCTCTTCCACACTTTATGTCTGGAGATGATAGGTTGGATTGTGACAGACAATATTAAAAGGATGTGCACTCAATAACCCAATGTCACCCAATATTTGGTTTGGGTCTACTGCTACTACCAGTTTTAAGTTGCAACTTGGTGAAGTGTAGCATTTGATGTTCCTTGATTAATGTGCTAGTGCATTACGCAAGGACCTAAAATGACCCAGTAGCAGGAGCCCTTTCGTATCCTTGTATACTCTATATTGAATAATTAATAGAAACCAAACGAGAGTCAGCCTTGTCAATGTTTATGCCACGATGGGCAGGTTGTGTATTACTACACGAGGCGATAGCCGAGTGTAGTGAGTAGCAGACCTGGGCCCTGTTTTTCAGTCACGACAATCGTTATGGGCGACGTGTTTTTGCCGTCAGTGTTCGATAGACACGACACTATAGTGAACAGGCGATATGTCATGAGTCTAAGAGGCGTAGGGCGTCCAGACGTGTTTTTCAGTCACGACAATCGTTGGGTCACGTGATTGAAAATATCGCCCAAAGTGTCGTCTGTTCATGACACCTATGGACATGTCGTACAGAATTCACAACTTCACTTCCCGTGGGAATTAAGTGATGAAATTTTAACACGAGTAACGTATATATCAAGCCTATAAACGTACCAAATATGAAGCAAATCCGCCACAGGGTACCGAAGTTATGGGCATTTGAATTCTGTCATAGCAAATACTGCTTTGGTGGCCAGTGTACCCCTACCATCACGTGATCTAATTTATGCGACGACCTTGACATCGACTGCGCTTACTTCACTCTCCCAGCAGAGATTCCGCGTGCTATACCGCGAAAGATCTGTTAGGAGAGTGCTTGTACGATATCCGATCGATAGCCCAATGTTTCAAATACAAACGCCTGTATCTTCATAACCGTAAGGCTGTTCTTCTTCATATTTGGTACGATTATAGGTTATATGTACCCCTTACTCGTGTTAAAATTTCATTGCTTAATTCCATCGGGAAGTGGGAAAATCTCTATATACGCACAGTGATGTGTTATAGAACCCAAGACAGTTCTATACTTGTCGTAGCGGCTGACATTTTTCGCGGCGATCGTGAGTGGCGCACTACGATCGTGTCTATAGAACAGCGGCCATTTTGTGTCTTCCAGAATGTCGTGAAATCGCTGGACGATCGTAGGGTATTGTTGCCCGACGATGTCGTTACTGAAAAACAGGGCCCTGACCAGAGTAGCATAAACATTGAGAAGGCTCCTCTTCCTTTCACATAGTATTCGTCATATCTATGGATATATTCTAGATCATACGAGTCTAGGCCAACGGAAGCAGTGACCACAAATCTTCCTGGTTCACGCGAAACATCCTTGCTAACGTAGTCTAAATATTTCTGTGTTGTTTCACCATGACCCAGAATGATTCATGACCTAGGTCAGCCACTACCGGTAAATTAAAGGGATGTTTTTTTGTGGGCGTCGGATATTGGACAAGTTTGCTTTGACTTGATATTTCCAAAAATAATGTCTCCCTGAAACATGTTTAAAAACTGAGCGCTTGCATAACAAGATAAATCATTAACCATTTCTGTTTCCACCTGACGATTATTGCACAGAATGTGTCACATAATCGGACGGCGGTGCGAAATTCCATAATCGGTGGTCATAATCGGCAGCTACATAAGATGGAAGCATGCCTTCTATGGTTAGCAGCCCCTCTCATCTGTCAAGCCTATAGTATAAGACACCGACCCGACGGCTGTGCCCGATTCTACCTTTGTGTACGCACTTCACCGACCCGACTATATTGCTTTTCCCGATACGATAGTTATTACTACCATGTTAGATATGACCGACTCTCCCCGACCTTAAGATTTCGATGTACACACTTTCACCGACTGTTCCCGATTCTGAGTAGGCCGCTTATAATAGCGATGGTTTGAGTCCCCTCATTGTATACCCAAGTATCTTATACCTATTTGTAGGG
Organism: Alentia gelatinosa; assembly: GCA_950022655.1. Taxonomy (NCBI): domain Eukaryota; kingdom Metazoa; phylum Annelida; class Polychaeta; order Phyllodocida; family Polynoidae; genus Alentia; species Alentia gelatinosa. The sequence goes on from OX465581.1 coordinate 127,427,790, forward strand.
GAGACAGAGGCGATTATAGATCTGAAATCCGTTTTCTGATATTTCAAATAGAACAGGAGTTATCAAACTTTGCATTATTGGTATAGACCTATCACCCGGCCGGGGCCCGGCCAGGTTCGGCTCCCACCCTCTTTGATCTCAATCGGGTCGTTTTATGAGGTTATAAGGGCAGGAGGTGTCGTCGGGAAGAGTCTACGTGTCGGTGTCTTATAGGTATATTATATTCCCGACTCTCACCGAGCCGATGGTCGGGATGAATCGGGAAAAAAATTCGATGTCTTAAGCCTATAAGACACCGAAATTTGTTCCCGATTCATCCTCAAATAGAGAATAAATGATAATAAAAAATAAATGAGTAAAATGATAATGATAAATAGATAAAAATCAAATATATATATATATATATTGAAATTGTAACTAAGTAGAATTAAAAAAACAAACTTTTTTATAATAAAATTGATTAAAAATCTTATATATTTAAAAAAATTATAATAATGATAATAATAAATAGAATAAAAAAATGAAATAAAACAATAATTTGGAAAAATAGGTAAATTAAAACAAATGTTTCATGGCTTCACTCCTCCTGCAGCCTGAGTGTTCTTGAGCAACCATCGTTGGCCGATCCCCTAAGATGTCTTCTCTATAGTACACTGACAGCTGTAAGATGTCCATAACATATAGGTTGTCGTGACTGTAAAACAGGGCGCTGGTAGATCGTGGGACCTCCTGGGCTCACAATGGTCGTGTTTTGTTTTTTTCTCCAATTTCCTGGAGGCACCGTACAGGTTTTTTCCACCGGTATGGAATGGTCGTGACTTAAAACCAGCCACTGGCGAGACGACACCCGCTCAGTGCAGCTGCACCGACTTGTATTTATTTACATCCTCCGCAGTTTTTGGGGAAGCACAATCGTCCAAGTGGCAGACCCTGCGTCAGGGGCACAGATAATCACAGGGCTGTGATTGATAACGCAGACGACAAAAAATCCCCACATCATTCAGTGATATGTGAGAAACCTGCTAGGTGAGGATTCAGGGATATGAACTACAATTTAATTATTCTATTCTTTTTTAGCACTTTTTATCAAGGGGATATTGTGTTACACAATCACTGAATTCGGCTATACGGCCGTTCTTCCACTCAGGCCTTAGCCCGCTACTCCTCATTCTAATGGCGGGTGTTAAGCCGAATGGGCAGTGGGTACCATTTTTGTGTAAGTCTTTCGTATGACCCGATCGGGTTTAAACCCACGACCTCCCCTGCTCGAGGCGAACACCACTACCACTTAGCCACCGAGCTTGGTGTTATTAAGAGAAAACGTGGTTACTGAGCCCATAGGGATGATCGTTTGAGGTCTTTAGTATCATTACATAAAATATGTCCCAACGCCGGAGGCAGAGGATGTATTTAAGTGGAAACTTACTGTTTTTATTATCCACCTAATACAAAGTGTCCATAGAAAACACATAGGGAGTTTGTATGGACACACCTGGAGCATACGGATATGTTGTATGCTCCGGGTGGCGCATACAGAAAAATAGTGCGTACGGAAACATAGTCCGTAACTAAAATGAACTGATATCGACATGCCACTTGACCAGAAAAGGTGGATAATAAATACAATATAGACTGGTTTCAGATAAAAGCGGTTGTATGCTCCTCAGAGTTGACTCTGCGCAATATCCTAGCATACGCTCGGATATCACTACGCGTCAACTCCTCGGAGTATACGGCCGCTTGTATCTGAAACCAGTCAATATTGTGTATGTATTGGATGGGGATTCCGAGGTTAAAATGCTGAGAACGGCATCACTACAGCTAGGTCACTACGTTTTCTTATTATAATATACCTTAGTAAAAAGAGAAGCCATCTTATTCAATTTAAAAGCAGGTATTCCACTGGGTGCCACATAACATGGGTTTTACTATGTGAAAAAAACCAAACTTTTTAGAATCTCTATATATTCTTATATAAAATGATCATAACATTGGTCTCTAAATCAAAATCTAGCACAGTGACCCCCGATCTTTAAGTCAAGTATGTGCTCTACAATACTTAGAAATCATTGTATTAAATTTTCAGAAAACTGACATAAGTGTGCTGTGCCTCGTGATCGTCACATGAGCTCGGCTAGTTTCGGTTTTACGAGCGGAGATTCCCGGACTTTGACTGCGGCTCTGAGAACTCGATGTAAACAACGTGCGTACTTTGAACCTTGGATGCGACTGCCTCCACACTTCCTGCCTCGTCTCCTCTGTGAGAAAAATACCTTTTTTTTTGTGTCACAGATAGTATTCCAGAGCACACTTATTCCTTATGCCCCAGTCACACTGGCATACATTTTGGCGTTTCTTCTACGTATTTGAATTGGTGGGGACCACGTATTAAGTACTGATTTGGAACGTATTTGTTTGCTTTTCTTAATGCACCTGTCACACTGGCGTAAAAGACGTCTTTTTATACGATTCTCTATGCAGTTCTATACAAGTAACTGTGAAAGTAGTGTGGTTTTAACCACATGCCCATTTGTACGATAATATACGGAAACTGGCTTACTGTCTTCGTACGTCAAAAATACGCGGTGAAATTGTTGGTCACATACATCCCGATGCCGTAGGCAGAGGGATGTATGTGATCAACAATTTTACCAAGTATTTTGACGTACGAAGACAGTCAGCCTGTTTTCGTATTATTATATACCTAAAAATGGCGAAATTTTACCTGGTCACGTGATCACATACCCCGTACGTCACAGTGTGGCGTACGGGTATAAATACGCCATAGGTAAGAGCGGACAGTATATGTGGTTCATACAGCCACAGGTATATAATAATAGGAGTTTTGTTTCTTTGTTTGTTTGGGTAGTTTCACATCTAATATGTTCTATTAGACTAATTTTGGTTTTGACCAACTCTATGAGATGAATTCAGGTAGAAATCTCCCTCCTATGTACAAATTTACCGAGGTGAGAGTTCTTTTACTTCTCACACCACATAGACATGGTATGAGAAGGACTGGTCTTTGATATAGCAGTAAATCTACCACTGCTCGGGATGAAGGAGAAAAGTGGCTGTGCACCACACCACATAGACATGGTATGAGAAGGACTGGTCTTTGATATAGCAGTAAATCTACCACTGCTGGGGATGAAGGAGAAAGGTGGCTGTACAGCACACCACACAGACATGGTATGAGAAGGACTGGCCTATGATATAGCAGTAAGTCTACCACTGCTGGCATGCTCTAACTACGGCCTAATTTGGGCCACACAGAGTACAAAGTAGTGATCTGTGTTTATTTTGATTTGTTATCAGAGTTCGTCCCCTCACCACACTCTGCTCAGTGAAACGAGGCCAAACGACACACTCCCCCCAGATCTTTCGCGGCGCTAGCGCTGGCTTAATCTCTGCCCCAACCCAAAGCGTGTTCCCTGGGTATCCACTAACGACAGCGGAGACCAGTGAACATCTCAGATTCAAAACAAGGTTACTGTCAAAAGTTGTACAAGTCAAACAACTCACATATCATGAGTATGGAAATATGGGAATCCACAGTTGATCAGACTGCCCCTTCAGAGGAGCACATGGCATTGTTGACAAAACAAAACCCTGCAACACATGAGGTGCTTTCCATTGTAGAAAGTAATCCCAGAGACTGTGTCTGGTTTGTAATAAATAATTACAGAAATGAGAGTATTTTATTTACCATATAAATATATTCATCTCTATTTACAAGTAGAACACAAAATACCCTCAAAAGCCCTTTTTCAAAAACTGGCGTAGGGGCCAGATTTGGGCCCAAACAGGCATGCTGGGGCAGAGATACAAGCGACCGCAGGAAGTAGAGCGCAAGATCTGTGCTGGGAGAGTGGCCAAACTGCAGACACAGCACTTGACCTGCATCCCGTGCTGGTAATATCGCCCGGCAGGTAAATACGGCCCGTGTTGACAGGGGCCGTAATGACGCTAAGCGCGCTTCCTCGCGGTGATAAAGCATGTTGGGACTGACTGCTGAAGTAGGACGCAGTCAATATCCACTCCTCTACTGTCTATATTTAGCATTTCATTTGTGTGAAATTTGTAGATGTGTTACTAATATTAGATCTTATTTATTAATTTTTTTTTGTCTGTGTCTATCATCATAATTTGTACTAATTTTAGCTGCTTTACTAATATTAGATCTAATTAATTAGTTGGTGTATTTTTGTATGTGTGTATTAATATAATTTGTGCTAATTTTAGCTTCTGTACTTATATTAGATTTTTTGATTTTTTTTTGTGTATTATCATAATTTGTACAAATTTTGCTGCTGTACTAATAGCAGATCTAATCTATTGTTTATTTTTTTCTGTGTATCATTACAGCAAGAACCAGACATTGCGCTGTTAGCGTTTTTCTCATGTACCCAGGGCCCACACTGTAGTAAAGAAGATTTATTTATTGCAAAATAAACCCTTTATGCGGAAAAAGGCAGAATGATCTGACTTTATGAATCATCTCTTTCTCTTTTTCTTTTTTTTGTCTCTACCAGTAGAAGTTTGACTGTGTCTCAAAACTAACTTTTTCTCGAAACCGAGTAGGGGACTGGAATACAATAATGTATACAATCCCATGTTGATACTGAGTGGGGGGATTGGGGAATGACCATACAGTCCTATATTGATACTGAGTGGGGGTATTGGGGAACAATCATACAGTCCCACATTGATACTGAGTGTGGGGACTGGGGAATGATCACACAGTCTCAAATTGATACTGAGTGTGGGGACTGGGGAATGATCATACAGTCCCATATTGATACTGAGTGGGGGGACTGGGGAATGATCATACAGTCCCATATTGATACTGAGTGGGGGGATTGGGGAATGAGCATACAGTCCCATGTTGATACTGAGTGGGGGGACTGGGGAATGAGCATACAGTCCCATGTTGATACTGAGTGGGGGGACTGGGGAATGAGCATACAGTCCCATGTTGATACTGAGTGGGGGGACTGGGGAATGATCATACAGTCCCATATTGATACTGAGTGGGGGACTGGGGAATGATCATACAGTCTCATATTGATACTGAGTGGGGGGACTGGGGAAGGATCACACAGTCCTATATTGATACTGAGTGGGGGACTGGGGAATGATCATACAGTCCTATATTGATACTGAGTGGAGGGACTGGGGAATGATCATACAGTCCCATATTGATACTGATTGGGGGACTGGGGAATGATCATACAGTCCTATATTGATACTGAGTGGGGGGACTGGGGAATGATCATACAGTCCCATATTGATACTGAGTCGGGGGAGGGGGGGGGCACTGGGGAATTATCATTCAGTCCCATATATAGTTTCCAAATATCACAGAGAAAAGTGAAGGTATAGCATTTCTTGCAGCACACTGGTAGACCATATGTGACCCTCCAACATTTAGGCAATGTATATAGTGCATACTCGCAAACTCTAATAAAGTCCCTGATACCGAGTGAGGGGCGGGGGCGGAAACACGTGACCTTACACATTAAGCAGACGACATTTAGTCCCAAGTAGCTGCTGGTACCGGCGTGTAGGCCGCTTATCAGTCACTCAAGCCGTACTTGACGTAGGTGTGAATTCCTCTGATAAATTTATCCCTTTGATCTCAAACAGGCAAATTAAGTTTCGTACATCAATTAGACCAGGGACCTGTGTCAGTAGTTTCGTGACATTAGGCCTAGACAGACATCAACAGCGGCACCAACAGTGCAAGCAACAGCGGAAATATTTTTGTCGGGTTTCAAAACGCATGTCATTGTTGATGTTAAATATCAGCAGATCAGTGGGAAGTGAATGAAATCGTCTAATACTTTTGAAACCGGACACACCATGTTTGGGGTCTATCTTGTCCTAAATACCGCAACTTGTGTTGATCTGTCCGTATGGTGTCACAGAAGCCATCTAGGCATGTCACGAAACTACTGAAACAGGTCCCTGGTCTCAATGGCAAGTTATCATTATTTGATTGAACAAAAAAACCGTATAATTCATTCACTTCGATCGGTATCTTGAAATGAATACAGGATTAAAATCAACCTAAGGCCACTGGAATCAGGTTATGATATATTTAATCTGTGATATCAGAAGATGTTGTACGGATATTAGAATAAGGTTGTGACATATTTAATCTATGATATCAGAAGATGTTGTACGGATATTAGAATAAGGTTATGACATGTCTGATCTGTGATATCAGAAGATGTTGTACGGATATTAGAATAAGGTTATGACATGTCTGATATGTGATATCAGAAGATGTTGTACGGATATTAGAATAAGGTTATGACATGTCTGATCTGTGATATCAGAAGATGTTGTACGGATATTAGAATAAGATTATGACATGTCTGATCTGTGATATCAGAAGATGTTGTACGGATATTAGAATAAGGTTATGACATATTTAATCTATGGTGTCAGAAGATGTTGTACTGATATTAGAATAAGGTTATGACATGTCTGATCTATGATATCAGAAGATGCTGTACGGATATTAGAATAAGGTTATAACATGTCTGATCTGTGATATCAGAAGATGCTGTACGGATATTAGAATAAGGTTGTGACATATTTAATCTATGATATCAGAAGATGTTGTACGGATATTAGAATAAGGTAATGGCATGTCTGATCTGTGATATCAGAAGATGTTGTACGGATATTAGAATAAGGTTATGATACATTTAATCTATGATATCAGAAGATGTTGTACGGATATTAGAATAAGGTTATGACATGTCTGATCTGTGATATCAGAAGATGTTGTACGGATATTAGAATAAGGTTATGATACATTTAATCTATGATATCAGAAGATGTTGTACGGATATTAGAATAAGGTTATGACATGTCTGATCTGTGATATCAGAAGATGTTGTACGGATATTAGAATAAGATTATGATACATTTAATCTATGATATCAGAAGATGTTGTACGGATATTAGAATAAGGTTATGACATGTCTGATCTGTGATATCAGAAGATGTTGTACGGATATTAGAATAAGGTTATGACATGTCTGATCTGTGATATCAGAAGATGCTGTACGGATATTAGAATAAGGTTATGACATGTCTGATCTGTGATATCAGAAGATGTTGTACGGATATTAGAATAAGGTTATGATACATTTAATCTATGATATCAGAAGATGTTGTACGGATATTAGAATAAGGTTATGACATGTCTGATCTGTGAAATCAGAAGATGCTGTACGGATATTAGAATAAGGTTATGACATATCTGATCTGTGATATCAGAAGATGTTGTACGGATATTAGAATAAGGTTATGATACATTTAATCTATGATATCAGAAGATGTTGTACGGATATTAGAATAAGGTTATGACATGTCTGATCTGTGATATCAGAAGATGCTGTACGGATATTAGAATAAGGTTATGACATGTCTGATCTGTGATATCAGAAGATGTTGTACGGATATTAGAATAAGGTTATGATACATTTAATCTATGATATCAGAAGATGTTGTACGGATATTAGAATAAGGTTATGACATGTCTGATCTGTGATATCAGAAGATGCTGTACGGATATTAGAATAAGGTTATGACATGTCTGATCTGTGATATCAGAAGATGTTGTACGGATATTAGAATAAGGTTATGATATATTTAATCTATGATATCAGAAGATGTTGTACGGATATTAGAATAAGATTATGACATGTCTGATTTATGATATCAGAAGATGTTGTACGGATATTAGAATAAGGTTTTGACATGTCTGATCTATGATATCAGAAGATGTTGTACGGATATTAGAATAAGGTTATGACATGTCTGATCTATGATATCAGAAGATGTTGTACGGATATTAGAATAAGGTTATGACATGTCTGATCTGTGATATCAGAAGATGTTGTACGGATATTAGAATAAGGTTATGATACATTTAATCTATGATATCAGAAGATGTTGTACGGATATTAGAATAAGGTTATGACATGTCTGATCTGTGATATCAGAAGATGTTGTACGGATATTAGAATAAGGTTATGACATGTCTGATCTGTGATATCAGAAGATGCTGTACGGATATTAGAATAAGGTTATGACATGTCTGATCTGTGATATCAGAAGATGTTGTACGGATATTAGAATAAGGTTATGACATGTCTGATCTGTGATATCAGAAGATGCTGTACGGATATTAGAATAAGGTTATGACATGTCTGATCTGTGATATCAGAAGATGTTGTACGGATATTAGAATAAGGTTATGACATGTCTGATCTGTGATATCAGAAGATGCTGTACGGATTTTAGAATAAGGTTATGATATGTCTGATCTGTGATATCAGAAGATGCTGTACGGATATTAGAATAAGGTTATAACATGTCTGATCTGTGATATCAGAAGATGCTGTACGGATATTAGAATAAGGTTACGACATGTCTGATCTAGTCACGACGCCATGATGTGATGATCTCATGAACGCGGGTGTATCTTTAAGAGATGACAGAAAAGTCGTCTGCTTCCTTCAAAGTCACGTGCGTCGACACGTGACCGAGAACGTGATGCGTTGTGAAGTCTAGAGGCCCAGACTAAGGTCAGGGAGGCATATTAGGGACTATGGTGGGATTTTATTGATTTTTTTTTATCTTTCTTTATTCATCAAAGTAGATACTTAGTATATGTTGTACATCAACTTCGTTTCAAACACAGTCCGATGATCTTGCCTTCCAATGGTGTGCGTAAACCCAATAAGGCAGAGAAAGTATAACAATAAAATTAAATGAGTGTCCCAATCATACTTTAGGCGATTACACATATTGAGAAGCATATCACAAAAACATCCGGATTCAAATTGTGTTTCCCTAAAGATTCTTATAGATTGAAATGTGTTGCATATCTAATTAGCTTAAGGAAGCATTTCTTTGTAAATAATAAGGAAAAACATTCTCTGAAAGTATGATATAAAAATATTGCATCATTTCCATCCAAGCCTTACTTCTCCATTTTCTGCCTACCACAACAATGCTTTAACATATGGCACATATCACAAAAAGGGGCTTTTTGCTACTTTTCTATTTTGATAACAAAACAGTCCATTTTGACTTCAACTCTGAGTACAATAATAGTTAAGGTATCAAAATGATCCTCAAAGAAATCTCTACTTGATTAAACTGGGCTCTGATTTTGCTTCCATATGGAATCCTATGGAATCTTCACTCATATTCTAGAAGTCCAACATTTTGCCTAACTTTTAGCATGATTTAAGAGAAAATATGTCAAACATGAAAACAGATAAATCACCTCAATGAATTCAATATATATATGACAATGAGGCCCATAATCTCTGCTTTAATATGGTACCCTTTATAAATCTGTATCATTATCACAGCCTAAGTTATGAGATTTTCTGTATAGCAAGTCAGAAATAACTAGCTTTCAGTCCCCAATACGGTTGTGAGGCATAGGCCTATATGTGTAGACCGTAAAGGCCAACGCACACTTAGCGATATTTTCCCTTGCAATATGCTTGCGATATCGCAAGCATAATAAAGCAGCGGGGGTTGCGTAAAAACGGTACAATATCTCAAGCAAAAGAATTGACATGTCAATTCCCAAAGTCGCATAGGACTTTCAGCCTTTTTGAGGAAAAATATCGCATGCGACTTTGTACCTCAGAGGGGGGTAAAAGGGGGTGCAAAAGGGGTGGCACAATATCACAAGGAGTCTAAGGCACACTTAGCGATATTGTACCGGGAAAACATCGCGAGGGTACTTTTACGGCGACTTTTCGCTTGCGATGTGCAAAAGTCGCTAAGTGTGCGTTGGTCTTAAGATGAAGGGGAGTAAGAACTCAAACACAGAGGGAATAGAGGGAAACTATGTTCCGGTGGTAATAGGTCAAAATTACTGGGTAAAGACCAACGCACACTAGGCGACTTTTCCCGTTTTTAGCGGAAAAGTCGCCGTAAAACACCCCTTGAGACATTTTTACGGTACAATATCGCTAAGTGTGCCATGGTTTCCTTGCGATATCGCAGACCCCATTATGCACCCCCTTTTCACCCCCTTTCCCCCCCCCCCCCCCCCCCGCTGATTTGGGGTTTGTCGCCGACTTTTCCTTGAGACTTTCCTTGAGACTTTCGAATATAACATGTTATATTTTTTCGCTTGTGACTTTTGACTTTTGGATGCCACCTCCCGCTGGGCGGGCCGTTGGCCCGGGTCTCGGGTCCTGGAATTATGCTTTGGGGTCTTCCAGGCCTGGAAAAAGCCTGGAATTCCCACAGAGAGACTGGAAAAACTTGGAAAACCCTGGAAAATATAGCTTTGCATAAAAACAATCTTTTTAGTATAATTCAATATCATACATGATATTGAGTTAAAATATATAGGTATGAATAAAGGTTAAAACCCTTTTCCTGCAGCACCCAATTCCTCTGATCACCATTGTACAGCAGGCATTGCCTGCATAAGCGACCCTGCTACAGCAGGCACCTTTTTTGGAAAATAGCAATGTCACATGATGTGTCATGTTTTTTGAGTAATCTTGGTAGCTGATGATATTTTGTTATACCAAATCAAAGGTCAATATGCTGTTTTTATTATGTCAAAATTTCTTTCAATTCAAACAATTACTTTTTTATTTATTGAATTTTGTATATACGCATCAATGATGCCTCTATGATGCCTGGAGGCATCATGATGCGGTAGCCAGGGGAATGCCTGGAGGCATCATGCTGCTGTAGCCAGGGGAATGCCTGGATGCATCATGCTGCTGTTAAAGGGTTAAAAAAACCAAAAGTGCCAAAATGGCCCACCTCGCATCTATTTTGTAGCTACCAGAAGCCAGTTATCCATTGTTGAGACTTTCGGGAAGGGAAAGTCAAGGAAAGTCTCAGGGAAAGTTTCAAAGTGTGCATGCATAGGCCTTGAGATTTTCTGGTAACCTCCTGCTGGGGTGACCGTCGCCCGAACAGAATTTGTCGGCGACTTTTCCCGACCCCTGCTGTGTTTATTGCACCCTCCTTGCGATATTTTTCCTAAAAAGTCTCAAGCATATCGCAAGGAAAAAAGTCGCCAAGTGTGCGTTGGTCTTTAGGCTTGGAAAAATTACTGCCCAAGGCGTAGCCGCGGCCAGTAATTCTTCCAGTCTCGTTACGGTCTGTCACACATGCCAAAGAGGGCTGCTTATTAATGTCACTAACAATCGAAAAATATTTATATAGAACGTCCTGACCATGCTGTACAATTCACAGAACGAGATGGTAATTTACGGTTTGTACGGACCGAGGCGTTTATGCCGAGTTCCGTACAAACTGTAAATTATCATTGAGTTCTGTGACTTGTACAAGCATGGTTGGACATTATATATTTACTATATACCCCCAAAAACAAATTAAAATCATTAATTTAATTTTTAACAACCGATATGTTAATAAACTTGTTTGGCAAGACGGTCCGTATTTTAGTGTACAGACCAGTGGTCCTTACAGTATTTTTACGTCATATGTCAAAACGGTACATATTTACAGTATATACGGCATGGGTATATAGTAAAAGTTAAAACAGCTGAGACAAGGCTATGCAGCCTAAATCAAACCTTGAGCATGCAACATCCGCCCAAGTCCGTAGGTATAAGACTCAACCGTATTCAATCACATTAAAACAAGAGATGGAATGGCGGGTCTCCTTGGTAGGTAAAAATGACTCACGCACTATATATATAATGTTGTCTTGTACATAGTTTATACAATTCTCTGTTCAAAAAACTTTTGTCAAATCCAAACAGTCCTCCAGTATAAATAAAAGCTTTAAAAAAATTTTTTTTTAAATCAAGACTGGGAGGGAGCTACTATAAGATTGCGACTCTCTTGATGCAGTCATTTTGTACTAATAAATGTGGGCAAATTGGATGACTTAATCTCTTCGCATAGAAACCTATATAATTGGTCACGATAGGGATGCATAGACTGGGACTTGACTTAAAGCCAACCTTTGGACATTTCTCCGAGGAGGCCTAGCGCTTGTGTGCTCAGGCTGATATGAGGATTTACAGAAAATAAATTACTTTCTTAGGTTGCTATGGATAGGAATAGAGGGAAACTATGTTCCGGTGGGAATAAGTCAAAGTTACGAGGTAAGGCTTGGAAAAATTACTGCCCAAGGCGTAGCCGCGGGTAGTAATTATTCCTAGCCTTACCGAGTAACTTTGATTTATTTCCACTGGTACGTGGTTTCCCTATTCCTATATACCTTCAATTGTCGGCTAATATCGATAAAAACCGAATGTCTCTGAACGTCAACCTGGGCAGTAAACGTCAACCTGGTCAGTAAACGTCAACCTGGGCAGTAAACGTCAACCTGGGCAGTAAACGTCAACCTGGGCAGTAAACGTCAACCTGGGCAGTAAACGTCAACCTGGGCAGTAAACGTCAACCTGGGCAGTAAACAAAAGTTATTCCACCCCCAGCGGCGTTAAGTAATCATAGGTATTTAGGAATATTGTATGATATCCTCCTATCCTCTCTGCATAATCGGTGGTGGTCAGCGAAAATGCTATTTTTCGGTGGAAACTGAGTTAGTCGCCGTCCGATTTTTTACACTCAAGTTCATTCCGTCACTGATGAATTCAGCACAGAGATATTTCGTCGGTGGTAGACAAAAATCAGTCAGTGGTGCTTGATTATTTAATGTTTGAGAAAAAAATCGTTGATCCTTTTAGTTACCACCGAACGATTATTGCACCAAAGGTATAGCATGATCGGTTGGCGGTGCTAAATGACATAATCAGTGGTATTTGCTACTGACCCGAGCAGTTCAAGCAAATTTCTAGAAAAAGGGAAGTATTATAGAGAAACAGGCTGACTGTTTCCGTATGGATAAAATACGCGGTAAAATCGGCGATCAGATGAACCTCTGCCTCCAGTTCATCTGATCGCCGATTTTACCAAGTATTTTATCCGTACGGAGACAGTCAGCCTGTTTCTCTATTATTATATACCTTAAATTATCCGATTTCTAACCTTGCTTCTGGGGGAGATTTTGGATTTCGCCGCCCTAATGCCCCCTACGCCACATACATACCCCGTACGTCACCTAGGTGTCATACGGATATACATACGACATGGGTAGGAGCGGGCCGTATGTGTAGGATATACTACCACAGGTATATAATATTACCCCGTACGTCACCTAGGTGTTGTGCGGATATAAATACGACATGGGTAGGAGCGGGCCGTATGTGTAGAATATACTACCACAGGTGTATGATAATACCCCGTACGTCACCTAGGTGTCGTACGGATATAAATACGACATGGGTAGGAGCGGGCCGTATGTGTAGGATATACTACCACAGGTATATAATAATACCCCGTACGTCACCTAGGTGTCGTACGGATATAAATATGACATGGGTAGGAGCGGGCCTTATGTGTAGGATATACTACAACAGGTATATAATAATACCCCGTACATCACCTAGGTGTCGTACGGATATAAATATGACATGGGTAGGAGCAGGCGGTATGTGTAGGATATACTAACACAGGTATATAATGATACCCCGTACCTCCACATACATACCCCGTACGTCACCTAGGTGTCGCACGGATATAAATACGACATGGGTAGGAGCGGGCCGTATGTGTAGAATATACTACCACAGGTATATAATAATAAACATTGTGTAGTTTATTGTGAAGGCTACATACTGAAATGTAATCTCCTATTAAAGGCTTTGATGGTCGCTGTACACCAGGAATTATTCACAATTCTAAATGCATCACAGATATAATCGTCAGTAAATTAATGGTATAGGAATTTTATAGGTCGAAATAAGATATATTGTGAATAACAAAGTTGAAAATCAGCAATATTGCAGGGATGGACCCCTAGAATGCTACATGCTGGATAAATCTATCGGGAACTACAATGCAATAACATGCGGTCTTTGATAATTAAAACGTTTGGTGTAAACTTTCGCGTCAAGGTGGGCTTTCTCCCGTCAACTCTTTGCGAGTTTAAAGGCATATCCTGTAATTCTCTGTGGCGCCACCTGGTGACTTCATCCTCTCAAACTGGATTCTTATAATGGATTCTGATACAAATGAGTTAAATTGGTTTATCACACATTTAACCTGACCTTTTTAACCATGGTTCATATGAACCAACATATATATCCCTTTTCTAGTTTCACAACACAATTACGTAAACCACAAGGGGCATGACGCGTAGTAATACATGAGCGTCAACCGCGAGGGGTTTACAGACCTGCTTGTCCACAAAATCATCGTTTTTTGTATCTATTATCCATCTCCTGGAGTAAATTAGTCCTAGGAATTGCCATATCAAAAAGTATAACAATAGGGACTATTTTCCTGTATACCATGGCTTTCGGGCCGTATACCACAGATCTGAATCTATACCATAGTTATGGTATCTGACAGGTTTTATATAATAGGCCGCGGTTTACATAGACAATAATCGATGGTTTTGTGGAGAGGTGGCCCTAACCATGAGGGGTTGACGCGTAATAATACACGAGTGCTACCGAGTGTAAAACGACGTCAACAGCGAGTGGTTTACAGAGCCGCCTGTCCACATAACCATCGTTTGTTGCATTTATTATCCATCTTTTCGAATAAATTAAACCCAGTAGTTGCCATGCTAAAGATTATAATAATAGGGACTATTTCTTTGCTCTATAGCAAAAGGGACTATTTTTTCCCATATACCATGGGTTTGTGGCCGTATACCACAGGTTCAAATCTTTATACCACAGTTATAGTATCTGACAGGTTTTATACAATGGGTAGGGGTTTACTGAGTCCCTATACATTTTCAATGGGGGCTTTGTTTACGATGAATAATAAAAAGTCCCCACACAATCCCAATAAGGACTTTGTATAGATGGATGATAATCTTTATGTTCACACGCCTATAGAGATTGTTATCATCGGGAAGTGCCGCTGATAGCTGTGATTGTGCATGAATGAGTTTCCTGTGGTCACTGATGTCTCCACTCGTGGTCTAGTGATCGTTTTTACACATGATCTCATTCCACGGTATGTTTTGTTTGTTTGTTTTTCTGCAGTATCCAGATCTTCCACTGTGTTGATGTACACATTATTATCCATCGTATATAAAGCCCCCATTGAAAATGTATAGAGACTCAGTAAACCACGACCCATTATATAAAATCTGTCAGATACCATAACTGTGGTATATGGATTCAAACCTTTGGTATACGGCCTAAAAACCGTGGTATACGGGAAAAATAGGCCCTTTTGCTATAGAGCAAAGAAATAGTTCCTATTGTTATACCTGTTAATATGACAGTTACTGGGTTTAATTTATTCGAAAAGATGGATAATAAATGCAACAAACGATGATTTTGTGGACAGGCAGCTCTGTAAACCACCCGCGGTTGACCTCGTAATAGACTCCCTAGCGCTTGTGTATTACTACGCGTCAACCTCTCGTGGTTTACGGCCACCTGTCCACAAAACCATCGATTATTGTCTATGTATACTATAGAGGAAAGCACAGGGACCCAAGCGACACAAAGGATCATCCAGGAGAGTGGATGAGAAACTGCTACCATTCAGGGTCAAGCAGCAAGTCATGATAGCTACATGTTCTGTGTTGGATTTGGTTGTTTATTTGTTTGGGTGGTTCAACGTCCAACTTGTCCAATTAGACTTACTTTGGATTTGACTGAATCTATGAGATAAATGTAGGAAGGAATCCCACCCCTACATGTTTACCGAGGTGAGATTTCTTTTACTTACCACACCACATAGACATGGTATGAGAAGGACTGCCCTTTGATATAGCAGTAAATCTACCACTGCTGGGGTTGCAGGAGAAAGGTGGCTGCACACCACACCACATGGACATGGTATGAGAAGGAATGGCCTTTGATATAGCAGTAAGTCTACCACAGCTGGGGTTGAAGGAGAAGAGTGGCTGCAGTGGGACTCGAACCCAAAAAGTCTGACAACCTTGGGATTACAAGTCCAGTGCTCTTTACCACTGAGCTAACTCCCCAACCCGGTCGCTTTTGTTATGCTTGCATGCAAGCATGTCCGGTCTGCACCAGGAGGAGGCGAGGCGACCAAGAGGGTGAACAGATTGGTAATTGCTGTCCACCCCAGCAGACATATGTTGATAGATATATATAGAGACTGTATCTATGTTGTTAGATATATGGAGAGACTGTATCTATGTTGATACAACCCCAGCAGACCAAAGGATCAGCCTGGAGAGTGAGGGAGATACTGCTACCATTCGGGCCGAACAGCAAGTTATGATAGCAACATGTTCAGTGTCTGGGGTAAAATGGTGCTCCCTATATCTGGACATTTACATGGCGTATACTATAGAGGAAACCTATGAAATTTTAGGGTCAGAGCTCGATTCCATCGAGTTTGAATAGCATAGTAATTCACCAGGCAAAGCCACGTGAATTATGTAGCGATTCAAATGAGATTATGTAGCGATTTAAATGAGATGGGATCTAGCTCTGACCCTAAATTTGAATAGGTTTCTGAATTAATCTCACCCTTCATAATGATTAATGGGAAATGTCGAATTTCTGTCTATATTGTAGAGGAAACCCTAGTTTAGGGTCAGAGTATGTATCCCATCGAGTTTGAATAGCTTGGTAATCCGCAAGGTGAAGCCGCTTGAATTATTTTGCGATTCAAATGACCTCTGACCGTAGCCAAAGTGAACCCGCTGCAACCACAGATAGCCGGTCACAAAATACTATTTCCGGATATAGGCGCTCAGTACTTAGACTATGTAGGTTTGAGATTATATGTGTCACTCTCCAATCTTTTAGATCCAGATTTTTGATAAACTTAACAACTGTCATCGTAGTTTTGAAACAAAGTTATTCAGAGACGATAGTTATAAACTTCACTTCAAAAGTAACAAACGAGACCAAAAACACAAGTCTAGCCTCAAACCCCCATAGCTTTAGCACTAAGCCTCATTCTTACTGGCCACCGGAAATGGTGTTTTGTAGGTGGGTATCTGTGGTTTCAGCGGATTCACTTTGGCTCCCTATAGAGGCCTAGTCTAACTGGTCGACCAAAAATGTACATCTCAGCTCAGCAGCTGTTTTCCTTATAAATATAGGTTGACTGTTTCTGATTTTGTGATAGACAGTTTCCTGGGGCAAAATGTAATATAATGCCAGTAATTTCCTACCTTTGCATTAGTTCTAAGTAATAGAGCAGCCATTGTTTGTAAAATCCATGTCTATGTTTTTTCAAAAGTGAAGGAAATCCTTCACAGGTGATTGCCAGGAACCAGCTTATCAAATATGGCCGACATGAGTTCGAACTGTTGAAATGTGGTCAAATAAGTTGTACAAAAAGGCTCCCAAAAGTAACACAAAGGAGCAAAACAAGAGTTTTATTATCAAAAAGGAATTATCATACATTTCTGAAGGTAAGGGAGCATAAACATGTACTCACATTGACAGTATTACAGAGAACCAAGGACCTGATATTTTGTACTATGGGAATAAGCGGTTGTGCTCTCTGCCTGTCCGCTAGGCAGTCAAAGTCTGTCGGACTCTGGGGAAAGGGGTGAGATAAATGGTTCACTCTGCAGTTGAGAACCTCGGACCGTTGTTTAAGACATACCTGTTGTGCCTTTTGACTTCTGTTATTTATTACAACGAGTATAATTCTGTTATTCCAATCTTCAATGATTGCTTTATGTTCATTTCTTACAACGAGTATAATTCTGTTATTCCAATCTTCAATGATTGCTTTACATTCACTCACATGGTAAAACAAAAGTAGCTAGGCTTACCGGGCAGTGGAAGATCTACATATGTAGAACTGTCTTTGAGACAATAAACAAAAGAAAATGATAATAATTTTTTTTTTAAACCTTGGCTTAGGAATTTTCCACATGCTAGCCTTGACCTGGTATTACGTACTGACCCTGTTTACACCTGAGATATGTGTACGGAAATAAAGGTGTAGCTTTCCATGACGCTATAATCTAACGTGAATAAAGTGTTGGGGGAATACGTGCGTTACTGCTGACTCCGCCAAGCGGTGCAGTGCTCAGTTATTTTTTGACGTTTTTGTTTTATCTGGAGTTTTATAATAGGATAACATAAGATCCTATTTTCAGTAGGCTTCAGGGCCAGAGTGAAATAGATATGGTATTAATACATTTTGCTTTTATAACAGCAGGATGGGCTTAACAATGGTACATGTTAGAGACAATGATTATCAGAACGTATGGCAGTTAGGCTTACCTACAACTGAAACTGTATGGTGTATATACAATGAGTAGTGTGTATCATGTTTATATATTACTTCCGATGTAGTAAGATATAAACATGATACACTTAACTCATTGTGTATACACCACACAGTTTCAGTTGTAGGTGAGCCTACAACTATATATATACCACACAGTTTCAGTTGTAGGTAAGCCTACAACTATATATATACTATACAGTTTCAGTTGTAGGTGAGCCTACAACTAAATATATACTATACAGTTTCAGTTGTAGGTGAGCCTACAACTATATATATACCATACAGTTTCAGTTGTAGGTGAGCCTACAACTATATATGTACCATACAGTTTTAGTTGTAGGTGAGCCTACAACTGTATATACACCATACAGTTTCAGTTGTAGGTAAGCCTACAACTATATATGTACCATACAGTTTCAGTTGTAGGTGAGCCTACAACTGTATATATACCATACAGTTTCAGTTGTAGGTGAGCCTACAACTATATATATACCACACAGTTTCAGTTATAGGTAAGCCTACAACTATATATGTACCATACAGTTTCAGTTGTAGGTGAGCCTACAACTGTATATACACCATACAGTTTCAGTTGTAGGTAAGCCTACAACTATATATGTACCATACAGTTTCAGTTGTAGGTGAGCCTACAACTGTATATATACCATACAGTTTCAGTTGTAGGTGAGCCTACAACTATATATGTACCATACAGTTTCAGTTGTAGGTGAGCCTACAACTATATATATACCACACAGTTTCAGTTGTAGGTGAGCCTACAACTATATATGTACCATACAGTTTCAGTTGTAGGTAAGCCAACAACTCTATATATACCATACAGTTTCAGTTGTAGGTAAGCCTACAACTCTATATATACCATACAGTTTCAGTTGTAGGTGAGCCTACAACTATATATATACCATACAGTTTCAGTTGTAGGTGAGCCTACAACTATATATATATACCATACAGTTTCAGTTGTAGGTAAGCCTACAACTCTATATATACCATACAGTTTCAGTTGTAGGCGAGCCTACAACTATATATATACCATACAGTTTCAGTTGTAGGTGAGCCTACAACTATATATTTACCATACAGTTTCAGTTGTAGGTAAGCCTACAACTCTATATATACCATACAGTTCCAGTTGTAGGCGATATTAAGATATCGGCTAGTTAAAGCCAAAAATAGGACAGCGACATCTACCACAAATTGGCACCGATCCGATCGACGATAATAACCGGGAACAAAAATGAAACTATTGTGGGTTTTATAAAAAAATAAATTTAAAAATCTGATTTGAGAGTGTTGTGAGATTTTAGTATATTGTTTTATTCTACTTCTTGATTCTGTGACGTCAACGACAGATGTTTATCTGCTATGATATCCTTAGGATTGATACCACTGGATCTTTTATAACGACACTGAAGTTATGTAGCACCCATGTTCACATTGTATTTTGTCGGGTGAAGTATCCGACAAAAATAACCAGCAATCATTCCATCACTGTATTAGTCTTTATTTTTTTAACTTGTATTTGGTAATTGATATTAGCTGTTCTTCCTTTACCATCTTGCTGAAATGTTATCATGATAACTCATTGTAACTGAATCTTCTTGATGTCAATGAATGATGTTATTTAAGTTAATTATATTTATCTGCTACTTGTTTTTGGAGTGTTTGGTGTAGTTGCTATTTTCTGTTGTTGTTGCTTTTTTTTCGTTTGGTTTGTTATGTTTCTTTATTGTTTTTACGACAACTAAAATTCAGGCGTATTGCCAAGATGTAAATTGGAAAAAATATTGTAGAGGACAAGCTTAACTTTCCATGACATCAGCTCCTAAAATACTCTGATCACTCTACTGACAAGGAGCCTGTTGTGGAATGCCAAGAGCCACCTCATGAGAGCCACCTCATGAGAGCCACCTCAT
Organism: Alentia gelatinosa; assembly: GCA_950022655.1. NCBI lineage: Eukaryota > Metazoa > Annelida > Polychaeta > Phyllodocida > Polynoidae > Alentia > Alentia gelatinosa. Next base: position 127,448,036 of record OX465581.1, read on the forward strand.
GAGAGCCACCTCATGAGAGCCACCTCACGTGAGCCACCTCACGTGAGCCACCTCATGTATATGAAGGGACAATAGATTTCAGAAACAGACTGAGAGTAGAAAAACAGATATGTAAAATGGAAGGGAAAGACAGTGAATTTCAGAGATGGGAGAAAATACTTGAGAAACTCTATTGACAAGCAAATTTAACTTTGAGCTAATGAGATAAGCTCTTCCATAATACCTGGACAATGTATCAGGAAGTAGGTCTACATGTGTATTTCAACTGTCAGGGTAGAATAATGTTTATAGTATTCTAATCGTCTTGGAGTAAATCGTCTTGTTTAATACTGTTCTGTCTAAAACTGACTTGTATTATTGTATTATTGTCAATAACACACAGACAAAAAGCAGAATTAGTGAATGAGGGTAGATACTTAACAGCATGAATTGAGTAGAGTCATGGCCAAATTAAGGTGTTCACAAAGTGACGTCCCTCAAACATAAGGAAATTTCGGTGTATAACAAAAGCCAACAATAAAACTGCTTTAAAAAAAATTAAAAAGCCCCCTGATGAGACCAAGGTGTCAGTTTACTGGAGGGTCAAACAAACACAAAGGTCAAACTTGATTGCTGTCTCTGATGTCATTGATGTGAAGATTTCCTGTGGCATCTTAAAGTGCTGTTTCCTCAATGACACGCAATCTGGGGCGATCCGGGGGCCGTTTAATAATCTAGGCCCTTCTCTGTACCTCGTACAAGGGTTATTGTTTAATTATATTTAGGTTCGTTTAAAACCATGCACACGATGTCTATTTCCATGTAAATCAAATTCCACAAAGTATCCATTGTCATTCTCACATTCCCATTGCCATTCTTTTTATTATCAACCTCATACAAAGTGTCCATTGTAAACCTATATGAACTCTGTATGGACATACCGGCACATACAGATATCTATTATCCACCTGATACAAAGTGTCCATAGTAAACCTATAGCAACTCTGTATGGACATACCCAACACATACAGATATCTACTATCCACCTAATGCAAAGTGTCCACAGTAAACCTATAGGAACTCTATATGGACATACCCAGCACATACAGATATCTATTATCCACCTCATACAAAGTGTCCATAGTAAACCTATATGAACTCTGTATGGACATACCCAGCACATACAGATATCTATTATCCACCTAATAGAAAGTGTCCATAGTAAACCTATAGGAACTCTATATGGACATACCCAGCACATACGGATATCTATTATCCACCTAATAGAAAGTGTCCATAGTAAACCTATATGAACTCTGTATGGACATACCGGCACATACAGATATGTTGTATTATCACCTAATACAAAGTGTCCATAGTGAACCTATAGGAACTCTGTATGGACATACCCGGCACATACAGATATCTGTTATCCACCTAATACAAAGTGTCCATAGTAAACATATATGAACTCTGTATGGACATACCCGGCACATACAGATATCTATTATCCACCTAATACAAAGTGTCCATAGTAACCTATTGGAACTATGTATGGTCATACCCGGGACATACAGATATGTTGTATGTGCTGTATGTTCCGGGCTGTAAGAAATAGCGCATACAGAAAAATATGTAAAAATAGTACCTAACTAAGTTGAACTAATATCGGTACGTTACCAGTTAGATAAATGTTAATGGTACATCGAGACTGGTTTCAGATAAAAGTAGTTCTATGCATGCGCTCTGATATTATTACATGTCAACTCCTCGGAACATATGGCTGCTTGTATGTTCTTGTTTTTTTTTCATTTAGAGAATAGATGTCTCTCTGACTAGCTGAGTTTTTCGGGCGCTTTGTTGGGATTTGAACCCGTAGATTTCTATGGAAAAGTAGAAAACTGCCACCTCTGACTCTGAGAAGATTGGATGCCTTGTAACCCCCCCCCCCCCCCCCCCCTTCACATTTAAAGGCATATCGGACAATTCATGGTGGCGCCACCTGGTGATTTTTTTAAATATTGTCAATTATCAGTCACAACTAGTTCCTTGTGATTTACTTTAATTCCAAATTAGTGAATTTAAAACTTTGTCTAGTTTATCCAGTGTCAATAGGAAAAATAAGCCAATTCATGTTTGCTTAATTTACATAGGAAATGTCCTGAAAAAAATATGGTTTTCTTCAATTCAATGACAAGGTCGGTGACCTATCAATTTAATGTGTAGTAATACACATCCCCTATATTCTGTGAAAGTTTGAAACATTAGTTTCACTATGTAGAAAATAACTTTTTAGAATTCCTATATATTCCATTACAAAATAATCATAACATTGATCTCTAGATCAAAAACTAGCACGGTGACCCCGATTTTTAAGTTAGATATGTATTCTACAACACTTTGCGATCATCATATTAAATTTCCAGGAACTTGACATGGATTATAATTTTGAAGCCAAATTGTGCGATATGCCTTTCATCACTTTTTTTTTTTTTCTTTCTTTTTCAAAAGACATTGTAACATCCGCTGTGAGGTATCAAATAGTTCGCCACTGATACTGGAATTCCCCCAATCTGATGTCGTTGACTCATCCCTGTGGCTGTTATCTCATACTTCACCACACCTCAACAGGCCCCGTGTAACAGATAAGAGATCTGGGACCTGTTTCAGTAGTTTCGTGACATGTCTAAATGGCGTCTGTGACACCATACGGACAGATCACAAGATTGCAGTCGATGACACACGGAGTTTCACTCACTTCTCGTAAGAATTAAGCAATGACACTTTAACATGAGTAGGGGATACATAAAATCTATAATCGTTACAAATATGGAGAAGATTTGTCTCTTCAATCTTCAGATATTTGCTAGTCTTTATCCGCTGTTGCTTGCACTGTTGGTGCCGCTGTTGATGTCTGTCTAGGCCTAATGTCACAAGACTACTGAAACAGGTCCCAGTATCGTTTCAGGGCAACACCTTTCCGCCAATCTCTCTGCTACTTACTTTGTGATGACATATTCCATATATCTGTTATAGACGTGCGATCGGCGAGCGACTGCTGGTATAAGAAAAATTTAAAAAATCTAAAAAAAATGTCCTTCCGCCGCACACCCCAACGGGAAAGCGGAGACAAACCGTAAAGTGAGGAAAGTTTTTTGACCACATATTCCATGTATCTTCTATTATTATCTATCATTATGTACCTATGCCCCAACCACTATAAGTCATTCTCCACTGGCCGACTGTTCGTCACCGATCTGCAGTCGGGAACCACCGATGCCAGATCGGTGAATGGAAACAGGCATGCAGAGAAGTGTTCACCGAACAATTGTGCATAGATTACGCAATAAGGTCACGAGCCAGTGGCGTCAGAGTAGGGGGAGGGAGGAGGGGGCGCGCCCCCCCCCCCCCCCCCACACACACACACATACACTTTTTTGCCAGCCCCAAAAAAGTCAGAATCTTCAAATTTAACCCAATCAAGTGTAAAAATTGTCTTGATTTTTCAACATCGAAAAATGTCTAAATCTAACTTTTTAGCATGCAATGATGGCTAAGCCCTGCTTTTCACTGTGGAAAACTGTCGAAGTCTGACCTTTTAGCATGCAATGATGGCTAAGCCCTGACTTTTCACTGTGGAAAACTGTCGAAGTCTGACCTTTTAGCATGCAATGATGGCTAAGCCCTGACTTTTCACTGTGGAAAACTGTCGAAGTCTGACCTTTTAGCATGCAATGATGGCTAAGCCCTGACTTTTCACTGTGGAAAACTGTCGAAGTCTGACCTTTTAGCATGCAATGATGGCTAAGCCCTGACTTTTCACTGTGGAAAACTGTCGAAGTCTGACCTTTTAGCATGCAATGATGGCTAAGCCCTGACTTTTCACTGTGGAAAACTGTCGAAGTCTGACCTTTTAGCATGCAATGATGGCTAAGCCCTGACTTTTCACTGTGGAAAACTGTCGAAGTCTGACCTTTTAGCATGCAATGATGGCTAAGCCCTGACTTTTCACTGTGGAAAACTGTCGAAGTCTGACCTTTTAGCATGCAATGATGGCTAAGCCCTGACTTTTCACTGTGGAAAACTGTCGAAGTCTGACCTTTTAGCATGCAATGATGGCTAAGCCCTGACTTTTCACTGTGGAAAACTGTCGAAGTCTGACCTTTTAGCATGCAATGATGGCTAAGCCCTGACTTTTCACTGTGGAAAACTGTCGAAGTCTGACCTTTTAGCATGCAATGATGGCTAAGCCCTGACTTTTCACTGTGGAAAACTGTCGAAGTCTGACCTTTTAGCATGCAATGATGGCTAAGCCCTGACTTTTCACTGTGGAAAACTGTCGAAGTCTGACCTTTTAGCATGCAATGATGGCTAAGCCCTGACTTTTCACTGTGGAAAAATGTTAAAGTCTGACTCTTTAGCATGCAATGATGGCTAAGCCCTGACTTTTCACTGTGGAAAAATGTTAAAGTCTGACTCTTTAGCATGCAATGATGGCTAAGCCCTGACTTTTCACTGTGGAAAACTGTTAAAGTCTGACTCTTTAGCATGCAATGATGGCTAAGCCCTGACTTTTCACTGTGGAAAAATGTTAAAGTCTGACTCTTTAGCATGCAATGATGGCTAAGCCCTGACTTTTCACTGTGGAAAAATGTTAAAGTCTGACTCTTTAGCATGCAATGATGGCTAAGCCCTGACTTTTCACTGTGGAAAACTGTTAAAGTCTGACTCTTTAGCATGCAATGATGGCTAAGCCCTGACTTTTCACTGTGGAAAAATGTTAAAGTCTGACTCTTTAGCATGCAATGATGGCTAAGCCCTGACTTTTCACTGTGGAAAAATGTTAAAGTCTGACTCTTTAGCATGCAATGATGGCTAAGCCCTGACTTTTCACTGTGGAAAAATGTTAAAGTCTGACTCTTTAGCATGCAATGATGGCTAAGCCCTGACTTTTCACTGTGGAAAACTGTTAAAGTCTGACTCTTTAGCATGCAATGATGGCTAAGCCCTGACTTTTCACTGTGGAAAAATGTTAAAGTCTGACTCTTTAGCATGCAATGATGGCTAAGCCCTGACTTTTCACTGTGGAAAAATGTTAAAGTCTGACTCTTTAGCGTGCAAAGGTGGCTGTGCCCTGACTTGAATGTTCAAGCGCACTGTGCCCGTAGTGAATGTTCAGGCGCACTATGCCCGTAGTGAATGTACGGGCGCACTGTGCCCGTAGTGAATGTTCGGGCGCACTGTGCCCGTAGTGAATGTTCGGGCGCACTATGCCCGTAGTGAATGTTCGGGCGCACTATGCCCGTAGTGAATGTTTGGACCCACTGTGCCCGTAGTGAATGTTTGGACCCACTATGCCCGTAGTGAATCTTCAGGCGCACTGTGCCCATAGTGAATGTTTAGGTGCACCACTGACTTGGATAAGTCTGTGGTGCACTGTGCCCATATGACAGATACCTTGGGTCAACAGGCACATAAAATAAGTTCAGATAATGGAGTTTTTTCCTTATACATCCAGGTATGCCTAATATCAAGAAAACGTAGTGTTTGACTCCGCATGGAAACCGTTCTCGAACTTACATCCTGTAAAATACCTCCCGACACCGGGGGCGGAGGGACGTAAATTATGGGAGAAAATACCTTGAACGGCAGCCATACAAACTCAGTAACCACGTTTTCTCTTATCATAACCGCAAAGTATTTTTAAGAGAAAACGTGTTTACTTTGCCCGAAGTGATGGCTGTTCGAGGTCTTTTTATGCCATAGATATATCCCGACGCCTTAGGCGGAGGGACATATTTATGGCATCAAAAGGCCGAGAATTGCATCCCTATGGGCTTAGTCACTACGTTTTCTTATTATTACATACCTAAATACAACAAAACCGCCATTTTATATACTTATATCTATCAATTGACACGATTGTCACAGTGCGCCCGAATATTCACTACAGGCACAGTGCGCCCGAACATTATCTATACTGCCCCCCTAGCAGCGGGTAGTATTTCATAGAAGTTCGACTGTAGGTGTGCAATAATAAGAGAAAACGTGGTTACTGAGACCGAAGGGATGGTTGTTTGAGGTATTTTTATACCATAAATACGTCCGGACGCCGCAGGCGAAGGGACGTGTTTATGGAATAAAGAGACCGAGAATGGCATCCCTTCTGGCTCAGTCACTACGTTTTCTTATTATTACATACCTAAATATATTTTTAAAAACCACGCCTTTTATGTACTTATTAAATGTACCATTTGACCAAATGGTCACAGTGCGCCCGAATATTTACTACGGGCGCAGTGCGCCCGAACATTATCTATACTGCACCCCTAGCAGCGGGTAGTATTTCATAGAAGTTTGACCGTAGGTATGTAATAATAATACTTACGTAGTGCTATTTCCTACAGCGTAAAACACGATGGGAATCGATGTTATTCATGGAACTCAGCCAGCGGCATCGCTCGACAAGAAACATATAAATAATGTTTACAGCCACAGTCAAGCAGTGCATAAAATGGCATAAAGTGGTGGTTTTTATCGTGATATTCAGGAGAGGTTGTTACGGAGCACGTAGGTCTTGTTTTTTCGTGCTGTGACTACGGATCTTCACCTACCTCGTTGGGCTGTGGTTGGGGGACGAAATACCTGGAATACCATCAGTTCGGGCTCAGTAGATAAGGCCTACGTTTCTCCATATTACTATATACCCATGCCGTAAATATGCACCGTTTCGGCATATGACGTAAAAATACTGTACGGACCAGTGGTCCGTACACCAAAATACGGACCACCTTGCCATATACATTTATTGAAAATTTGGTTGTTAAGAAAAAATGAAATTGATTTATTTTTAAATTTCGGGTATATTGTAAATATATAACGTCCAACCATGTTTGTACAAGTCACAGAACTCGATGATGATTTACCGTTGCGTAAATTACCATCTCGTTCTGTGAATTGTACAGCATGGTCAGGACGTTCTATATAATTACTATACACCTATGGCCGAATAATCTGGCCGTATAAATAATGTTCGCGCCCGCTGTGACAGCGGGCTGTAGTGAATTGCAGTAGTCTTTGTGGTCTTTGTAGAGTTAATAAAAGGGCGTTTTAAATGATTGGGAGTTGTATAGTAATAAGAACACGTAGTGACTGAGCCAACACGGTGTCCATTCTCGGTCATTTGATGAAAAAATACGGCCCTCCCACCTGCGGTGTCGGGCCGTATTTTCATCATCAAAATGACCTCGAACGGTCATCCGTACGGGCTCAGTAACCACGTTTTCTCATATTACTCACGTGACTGGGAAATTGCAAAACATTGTTCAAAGTAGCAGTTTGAAATTCACGATATATATTTGCTAAAATTATAGACGCAAAACTGGTCTTTCAAGCTAATTTCATCATACTAAAATTCAGATAATAGTAGTTCTCGTAGTCACACGATTATCAATGTATTTGTATACTTTGGAATTGTTTTCGTATGCATAAAATAAATGTACGAAAAGACATATGTACAAACACCTAATCTTTATTGCAAACACAAAAACAACAACAACAACAACAACAACAACAACAACAACAACAACCAAAACGAGCTGCTTGAACGCTATCATCCTAACACTGTTATGGTAAACCTGGGGCCCGTTTAATAATCTAGGCTCGTACATGTTGACCCTTTTCTGTTCGCCATAGAGATCCAGAGACGATGTGGGTACATTTTTTCAACACTTATGGCCGACCTTATGGACGGCTCAGACGGTCTTAGCGGACGAAATGAATATGTATTAATTATTTGCATAGTCCCTTTTACAGAGGGTGGGTTCTTTGGGACAGATTGGATTGTTTAGTTCGGAAACGTGCAAATTATAAGGGTTTCAATAAGAGATTAAATCCATGTATTCAGCATATGATTGGGTATGTTGAGGCGTAAACTTCATTTCTTCATTTCATTGTATATTCATATTTAAATATACCTCATATAAACTGTTTTAGTTTAGTGTGATGCTATCTTGACTATAGAGCATATTTATAACCTCCTTGCCCTGCAAGATCTGACCTAGAGTCACAACTGTTTATTATGAAATTAAAAAAAAAAGTTTTTTTAAATAATTAAACGATAACCCTTGTACAAAAGGTACATAAAAGGTCTTCATGTATGAGCCTAGATTAGGCCTATTCAATAGGCCCCTGGATTCTCAATGGCTATTCTTAGTCACGATCCTGTCATATTATCAACAACATAAGCGTGTTACGAGGTTTGTATCAACAGCCTCTTCAATTCCGCCGGTCAAAGATTCACTAGACAATGATACCTGAGTCAGTGCTTTGGAATGTTATGCCCCAGTCACACTGGCGTAAATTTGGCGTTTCTTCTAATGATTTGTTGAAGTACGTAGACGTGCGTACACGGAGTGCGTAAATGGAGTTTCTACATATTATTTGAAAGGTTCAATTAAACCCTCAGTCATGTGCCTTGAAATGTCAACTAGTATAATAGGGAGCCAAAGTGAACCCGCTGAAACCACAGATACCCGTTTACAAAACACCATTTCCGGGGCCAGTAAGAACGAGGCTTAGTGCTAAACCTATGGGGCTTTGAGGAGAGACTTTTGTTTTTGGTCTCGTATGTTACTTTTGAAGTGTAGTTTACTACTATCTTCTCTGAATAACTGTTTCAAAACTACGATGACAGTTGTTAAGTTTATCAAAAATATGGATCTAAAAGATTGGAGAATGACGCATATAATCTTGAACCTACATAGTCAAAGTACTGAGCGCCTATATCCGGAAATGGTGATTTGTAAACGGGTATCTGTGGTTTCAGCGGGTTCACTTTGGCTCCCTATATATTTGTCAAGTCTGTCTACCTGTATTTGTCGTAGACTTGTTACTTGTCTGTGTCCCTGTGACATCATAATGTTTGTCGTTAAAATTAGTCTATATTTGTAAATACGACTAACTCCTGAAGAGTGTTCTTTCTAACCGAAACGTTGACTACTATTAGGTCCAGAGAACTCAATACTTTTACTGTGATCAATCTGTATCTAATAACAATAATTAAAAAAAAAGTGATACAAGATCAATTGAGAGTTGTGGCGGTTTTTTTTACACTTACTGATATTATAAAAGAATATATAGAAATTCTAAAAAGTCTTCATACTTTCACAGAATGTAGGAAATATATAATCATTACACATTCAAGTTTTAGAAATTACAGTTTGTCGTCCTTGTTTTTGACAGAATTGATGAAAAACCATATTTTTCAGTACATTTCCTATTTAAGTCAGTGAAATTTAAGTTCCGCTACAGGGTTGGGTCAAACTAGACAAAACTAAAATTTTGCGAACGGAATATTTGATAAATCAATATTTAATGAATAATTACGGGCGTCGATCGGCCGGCCAGCCGACCAAACGGCTTGGTGTAACACTTTCTTTAAAGTGTCTGCTATATCCAGGTAACCTGATGGTGAACCGATCAACGTAGACAGCTCCAGGGGCCATCTAATCTCAAAGGTGTGTGACTTTGTCACAAACTGTAGCGAGACATTGCATACAGATTAGGTGGAGCGTCAGGATTTGATGAGTGTTCATGTGACTCATTCTGACACATCGACATTCTCCCACAGGGCCCACCACCATAAACATGGTCGGGAATTGTAGTGGTTTTTAAAGTAGATGCGGAGTGTCTTATTTACATATACTACATGTTGTTAAGTCTTGAGCCTAAGGCCCGGCTTCCACCTACTACGATAGAATCGTAGACCTCCCGATATGGCACCGATACAAAATGTTAAAATCGGTGCCATATCGGGAAGGTGCAAAATCGTAGACATATGTCTAGACAAGCCAATCCACCATGCATCGTAAGGGTTTTTTAACGGTGTCTAATCGTAGAAACGTTGTCAACTGCCCCGATATTAGGTGACCTTCCAACACGACTTTGATTTTTGATCGGGAGGTGCATCATAGACCATATCAGAGCCATATTGTAGTAGGTGGACGCCAGACCTTACTTGCATAAGGGTAGACCTTATGAGGAGGGAGTAAGAACTCAAACAAAGATGTACTATGTACTACTATGAGTCAAGAACTTAACTGATAGATTGACAAGAAGGGTCCTTGTTTTATACCCTTAGCAGGGGGTTGACATGACAGGCTTGGCATCTGTGAGCTCTGCACTCTCATTGGCTGTTGTACCAATAGCTAATATGGAATGACCAAAGCGTTCCGGTTGAGCACCCATTCCAGTTTGTCAGACATGTTGGGAGGCCACTCAAGACACTGAACAAATCGAGGTGTCATTGGTAGAGCACCCTGCCCTCATGTAGACATACTAGGAACTAAAGCTGAGTGATAATAGGGGTATTGTATGCCATTTAAAGCATGGCAGTCATACGGAAAACATGAGGGAGGAGGTTACTAACCAAAATGGCGACTGTTCCAATTCAGTCAATTTGTTCGCTAAGAATTAGGGATAATCTAGATAATTACTTTCTTCTTGATATTGATATTTCTAGTATTTCAAAGTGATCAAACTTGTCTGAGCTTTATTGAAGTAGTTCATTTAAGATAATCTAACAACCTGTTATTAATATTTGATTTATTACAAATTCAGTGAATGGTTAGAAATTAAATAAGATAACACAACAGAGGGTTTGTACAACATACAGATCGCCATGATTATAAGGTGATTTTAAGACAGATCAAGAGATGGTGAAGAAAAACCAAAGCTGGAAATACATTTATATGATTTATTGAATTCAAGTAATTTACACATTTACAATAATCAAGAAAACAACGAAGTTATGTGAGTTATATCACATACACCTAGATAGGACACAATTTATCAACCTTTGTGAGATAAATCACCTGTACAATGTCCTTTGTTGTTGCATCAACACAATTTACAATTTCATTGACATTTGCCAGTGATTAATGCACGATTCTTTGAGATACCTACTGCCAGTGTTTGGTAGTCATGATTGATAAATTCCACATATTCATTTATATACACTTTCCATACAATTTATTCATTCAACATTTCAGTTACATGTATGTCATGGCAGACACACATTTTTCAATTGAGATACTTATTTGTAAAATAAGATACACAATATTAATTGGGATACATCTGAAAAAAAGACTCTGCAAAGGTTTGATTCCATTTGGCTGAATTTGGTGCCAATCACCACTCAGGCCCTAATCGGGGAATGCTTTAGCCCTGATCTGAACATCAGGGACCGAACATGACCCGAGCCGGATCGGGACATAATTCAGGTAAATGGAATCAAGCCTTCATTGAGATACATAGATAATTGGCATCTAGGAATTCACTTCCTAATTGATTCTCTTTCCATGATTAACAAAAAACAGTTGAGTTTGGTATCGATCCGGGGATACACATCAGCAAGGTGTACTTTCACTTCGCGGCGCTGATCTCACATCCCCACTTAACAGTCATCCAGGTTTCCAAACATTATCACGAAACTTTAAAGCATGATTTGAAGACTCAAAAGAGGTCCCCTGGGAGGGGGGGGGGCTATAGCACCACTTATAATGATAGCAAAGTGTTATCATTTTATAGTGTCCAGGCCTCATGACCTGATTTTTACCACCTGAGGCCCGTTGAATAATTTAGGCTCAGACATGAAGACTCTTTTCTGTATGCCAAGGAGCTCAGGAAGCGGCTTTTTAGACGTGATAATCGTTAATAGCGACCGTTTTGTAATTATCATATATTTGGTGATAATTCTCAAACCATTGGGGCCAATGGTCGTTATATTTATCTTGAAAACTCAAGATATCTTTAATAGTCGCTTTTAACGATTATCGCATCTAAAAAACCGGTCCCTGGGCCAACTTTATACAACACTCATGGACAACCTTATGGACGGCTAAGACTGTCTTAGTGAACAAACATTAATATCATTTAATAATTACCATTGTACGAGGTACAGAAAAGGGTCTTCATTAATTAGCCTAGATTATTCAAAGGGCCCCAGGGACCGGCTTTTTAGACGTGATAATCGTTAATAGCCACCATTTTCTAATTATCATACATTTGGCGATAATTATCTAACCATTGGGGCCAATGGTCTTTGTATTTATCTTGAAAACTCAAGATATCTTTAATAATCGCTATTAACGATTATCACGTCTAAAAAAAAGTCCCTAATTCCTCAACACAGATATGACTCACTGGGTATTTTGCACATAATTCTTGAATACTCCTTTGAAGGACCTTCCTCATAAATGAACATGCAAAGTTTACGGATAACATCCCTTGTCTAGTATCAAATATACCTTGATTAAATTCAGAATTTTTTGGTTTTGGAACAAATTTTCTTATTTTCATCTCCATTCTGGAGGAAACCTTTAGCAGATTGGTAGTGGCCTAGTGAACTAGGACAATTTGATATAGTCTATTTTGTTCGGGATATTAATAGAAAGGTAGTGGCCTGGTAAACGAGACTTTGTATTTTCTTGGTGTTGATTATCTAGCATATCTTTTTTTGTTATTTATAATTTTTTTGTTGTGTATCTGAATTTTATAATTTGATAATGTAACTTGTTCAAATTTTCTGATTTTCATCTCCATTCTGGTGTAAACTTTAACAGATAGGTAGTGCCCTAGTGAACTAGGACAACTTGCTACAGTCTATTTTGTTCAGGATATCAGCAGATTGGTAGTTGCCCTGATGAACCAGAATAACTTGTTATGGTCTATTTTGTTCGAAACATTAGCAGATAGGAGGCAGCTTGATGTACTTGGACATGTTGTCTCCTACCTGAGGCAGGGTGGGCAGGCGGGACGGCTTCTGCTCGTCTGACCGTCCACCGGTCACAAGGGACTGGTTCTTCCTCTTGCCACGTTTCTTGTCACACTTTTGTTTCCTGATGGAGGTGACATCATGAGGCTCCAGACACTGCTTGGCGGGTTCCTGGGTTGTGGACGGGATGGATGGCAGTACGCTGTACTGATGGAAAGGATCAAACTCGTTGGACATTGGGAGGTCGCCAGCGACGGGCGATGTTGGTGTTGGGATCTGGGGAGAAGGGCTAGGAACGTAGTCCCAGCGGGTGGCATGTTTGGCAGAAGGCGATGGGCTGGGAATGTAGTCCCAGCGGGCAGTGGGAAAGAAGTCCCCTTGGGATGCAGGCATGGCAGTAGGTGGTGGGCTGGGAATGAATTCCCTGCGGGTGGTGGGCTTGGAAGTGGGTGGTGCGTAGGGAACGTAGTCCCAGCAGAAGGCGGGTTTGGCAGCAGGTGGGGCGATGGGAACCTCATCCCAGCAGGTGACAGGTTTGACAGGAGGTGACGGGCTGGGATTAAATTCCCTGCGAGTGGATGGCTTGGCGGCAGGCGGTGGGCTAGGAAAGTAGCCCTGGCAGGCAGAGGGTTTAGCAGCACGTGGTGGGCTTGGAACATAGTCCGAGCAGGTGGCAGGCTTGGCAATAGGACATGGGCTGGGAATGAAGTTCCTGCGAGTAGTGGGCTTAGCCGAGGGTGGCGGACTGGGAACATAGTCCCAGCAGGTAGCAGGCTTGCCAGCAGGTGGCCGGTTTGGAATAGAGTCTCTGCGAGTAGAAGGCTTGGCGGCAGGTGGCGGGCTGGGAACATAGTCTTGGTGGGTGGCAGGCTTGGCAGGCTTGGCAGCAGTGCGGCAGACTTTCACAACTGGGTGGAAGTTGCGGTGACGGCCCTGGGCACGTTCCTTGCTCGGTGGACGAGGAACCAGGAACTTCTTGGCGGTGATTGTACCATCCTCAGCCCCCACCTCCGCTTGCCGCCCCATCCAATTCTCCTTGCCACTGATTACTTCCGGTTTGATCACTGGATATGGTGATGGAATTGCACCGGCGTGGCGGCTGGGGTGGTTTCCAGTGTTGATAAAAACTCCCCGTCCCCACGGAGCCTCATTTTGAGTCTCCATCAGTTCACGCCGCTCCTCGTCAATGACGTCACTCCTCTGTGCTAAAAATAGCTTCAGCTGATCGGTCACCTGACGAGCATACCTAATCAGGTTAATTTATCAATCAAAAATAATGAAAAAAAAACACGAAAATAATAAGGAAAAATAAATCAAAAATAATGTTTGATATTCCGAAACAAAAATAAAAGAGTCCAGAGTATATGTTAGTAATCAGCATAAAATAATGGTTACAAAAATGTAAAATTGTGGAAGGATGGTATAGTGGGTTTAATGAATAATAAAAATAAATAAATAAATAAATAAATAAACAAATATACATACGGCCACAATGGGGTATTGGACAGGTGTGTGAGCCATAGGTGGGAATGTGGATGATGAGGTGGATGGTTGGATGAGGAGTCCATGATCAAGGTGTGAAGAAGGGCGAAATAAAAAAGAGGAAAATCGTGAAATAATATGTGAACTCACATTTAAAATTACCTTAACAGCTAACGAGGGATTCAGTGATGATTAAGGTAGTATTCCATTTACACAAATTTAGCGGCGAATCTGCCACGAGTGGTGCAAGAACAGGTGATTGTGTCCTAGTGATGTCTGAGTCATGTTAGTGGAATGGCTACATATGCATCAGGTAGGTAGGCTTACAGCCACAAACGAGAAAAGAGCAGGACGGAATTTGGGATGAACATGCCACAAACATGAACGCCACTAAATTATGTAAATGGAATACCATCTATAGAATGATGGGAGGGACAGTGGCAAGGAAGGAAGGTGGGCGGAGGTGGAGTTGGAAAGAAGTTTTTGGTGGATCTTTTTCACCAACTGGGTGATTTTAAAATGTACAATGCAAATTAAATTAATTAAATCACATGAAGTTTATTGCACATCAGGCCGGATCGAACTCAAGTACAGTTTTTTTATAGCAAAAAAATAAGTAAAATCTTGTGGAAGAAAATGAAAGCGATATATCAGGCTACATGTAGGTTGAAATGGCTCCGATTCTGTTTACTTTTTGTATATTCTGTTTACAATCAAATACTGAAAAAAATCTCACTTGTTATCACTAGATATTACAAAATTCCCGTCCTACATATATATTTGATTACCCATGATTTAATGGGTGAATAAGGTTATATTTTTCTGCGTTACGGGGGATTACGCACCTCATCATCTCCAGTTCCTCACTGCTGCCAGTGCCGCTGACCCGCAGAATCTGACCCAACAGGTCGCGTTTCGCTTGGATGGCCTCATCTGCGGTCATACCGTGAATATGGCAGTACCGTCTCAGCTCCCCCATCATGATGTCCAAGAAACACCTACGGAGGTGACAGAAAATTAAATATTACTAAGATATGACAGTGACACTGTGAATATGGCAGTACCGTCTCAGTTCCCCCATCATGATGTCCGAGAAACACCTACGGAGGTGACAGAAAATTAAATATTACTAAGATATGACAGTGACACCGTGAATATGGCAATACCGTCTCAGTTCCCCCATCATGATGTCCGAGAAACACCTACAGAGGTGACAGAAAATTAAATATTACTAAGATATGACAGTGACACTGTGAATATGGCAGTACCGTCTCAGTTCCCCCATCATGATGTCCGAGACACACCTACGGAGGTGACAGAAAATTAAATATTACTAAGATATGACAGTGACACCGTGAATATGGCAGTACCGTCTCAGTTCCCCCATCATGATGTCCGAGAAACACCTACGGAGGTGACAGAAAATTAAATATTACTAAGATATGACAGTGACACTGTGAATATGGCAGTACCGTCTCAGTTCCCCCATCATGATGTCCGAGAAACACCTACGGAGGTGACAGAAAATTAAATATTACTAAGATATGACAGTGACACCGTGAATACGGTATTCCTATATACACATTATTGAACTAAATAGAATTACATACCGGTGCAGGGGGGTGCATTAAAAATAAGTATGTGTCGAGGTTGACGTTTTCGTCCCGCTCTCATGTTTTCGTCCGGCTCTGACGTTTTCGTCCCGCTCTGATCACGTGATACAATACAGCAGCGGGACGAAACAATAGCTGTTTTGGTTACTCGATAAGGGTGGTCACTTGCTTCG
This sequence comes from Alentia gelatinosa, assembly GCA_950022655.1. Lineage (NCBI taxonomy): Eukaryota > Metazoa > Annelida > Polychaeta > Phyllodocida > Polynoidae > Alentia > Alentia gelatinosa. The sequence continues at coordinate 127,464,058 of OX465581.1, forward strand.
GAAGTGTTTCAGGCAAAAAATTAAGCATTTTTATCGATATTCGAGGGTATATAGGAATAGGGAAACCAAGTACCAGTAAGCAAAAGTCAAAGTTACTCGGTAAGGCTTGGAAAAATTATTTTTCCAAGCCTTACCTCGTAATTTTGAACTTTTGCTCACCGGAACATAGTTTCCCTCTATTATTATATACCTATGTCCGAATGTCTATTAAATACTGCCCGCTGCTAGGGGTGCAGTAATAATTATGTTCGTGCCCGCTGTGACTGCGACTTTGTATGTCATTAAAATGGCGTTTTTTTCACCAATTAAAGGTATATAATAATAAGCAAACGTGTTCACTGTAGACGAAACGGTTCTCGTTCTTGGTCAGTCTCTATGGCGTCAGGCAGTACGGAATCGACGACAAATGTTAGTTTAATTTAAAGTTGGGTACAGCTAGAAGGGCTACCTATGAACGATTGCGTGCTAAATAAACAAGGTAAGAAGAAGATAGCTAAAAGGTACCACAGGAGTGCGGTTTTACTGATATATCTTTCGGAATCAATCATTTAGCAATGCCAGGAATAGAGGGAAACTATGTTCCGGTGAAAGGAAGTCAAAGTTACGAGGTAAGGCTTGGAAAAATTACTGCCCAAGGCCCTGGCCGCGGGCAGTAATTTTTCCAAGCCTTACCGAGTAATTTTGACTTCCTTTCACTGGTACTTGGTTTCCCTATTCCTATATACCTTCAAATGTGGTTTAATAAGAGACAATCTGATTGGTCTAAATGTCAACCTTGGGTAGTATACGGCAACCTTGGGTAGTATACCAACCTTGGGTAGTATCAGATAGTTACTCCACCCCCCAGAGCGTGGTGTAAGCATAGAGTATACAGCCATAGGTATATAGGAATAACAGTAGCTATTTGGTAGCTGTCCATTCACAAACTTATCTAAAGCTTATAAACTATATAATCTTTGGGTGTGTTGACTATTATTAGTATTGGACTTTGGAGTATTGGACTTTGAAGACATAGACGATTAGCTACTTGTACACTTTAGCCTAAAGTTTAGGTCAAATTGATATTGTAGAGCTGTGAAATCAGCATAATATTGAACGTTCTGAATGATGATGTAGTCGGGCCTTCCTTATCTTGTTATCAGGTTTTTGTAATGTTGATAATGATAATGATACTTTTGATAGTGCTTTACCTTGGCTTTGGCCTAAACGAGATCTAGATAAATCTAGTACGTAGATCTATCTAGATCTAGACTTTTTTTTCTAGATCTAATTCTACTTGAACTTCCTTTTTAGTTCCAAATTTATTTCTAATGACGTTGTAATATTAGTAATGATAGTCAGTTTCTGTCACTAAGCTTATCTTGTATGACCAGTTGTTATCACCTCTAAACAAATTACCACTAAAGAATTCTCCTAAAACGTAATTTCAGGACCCACGCTAAAGTGAAACATTGTAGTAGCAGGAGAGGGGAGGAGGGGCGGGGGAACGTTTTTGGCAATTTTCTCTAAAAGATAGTGAGATATTTCAAAATATTTATATGATACAATAAATGTCCATATTTACCTTCTGGGGTAGAACAATCTTGACGCTAGATTCTCCAAAGTAATGGAGAAAGTGGTGATTTTGTTTTTGACAGATCTCTCAGCTTGGTAAAGACGCAGTCTTTGGACGAAGTCGATGTCAACTTCTGTTGCTAAGCAACCCTTTCACCCAGTTACACATTTTTTTCAACGGGCAATAAAAAATAGATCCCAATGACAAAATTGGAAAATATATTAAAGAACACATCAACCATAATACTACGAATACATTTATGATAAATGATTACATTTCTGAACTAATATCGTTCTTTGCCAATACGAAATGAGTTGATCAGCAATTTGATTATTTGCCACTGTTCTCCTAGCAGAGTTTTCTCAATAAGATAACGTTAACAATGAATACTGTATATCTGTATGGAGATTGTATTATGCATTATAATCATATCATTGAGCTCTGGCAATGGACTATTTGCAATTGAATTGTACATATTGTCAATATTTGTTGATTATGTCATAGAGGCCTATATCATATGGAACAGATAATTTTTGACATTTCTGAGCTCTCACAACATCCGCACTGACGCCTAGCGGATAAATAAGAAACTGCTGAATTGGTCTCGCTGACGGCCGCCAGGTGGTGACACAGTCAACTCCAGTAAAGTCATGAATTCTCAGTAATCAAGGCTATTGTGGGAATTCTGTGGATGCGTTAATTTGATTATAACAATATTGTATATCTCATAAATTATACTAGCGATTTGTTATTCATCTCATCCCTGCTATTTTCCACCATAGACTTGACATTGGGAGCTTGTACCCAATGTCCATTGATATTTAGAAAAATTACCCAATGGGGGATTATCTCACAAAGTCAGCCCATTAGTCAATGTTAAGGGTGAGATAAATTCAGAAACCTGTTCAACTTTTACTGTCAGAGCTCGATCACATCTTGTTTGAATCCCTGTCATTTACGTAGCTAGGCCTCGTGAATTACTACGCAATTCAAACTCGATGGACCATGAGGTCTGCCCTAACTTTTTAAAGGTTCCTCTATATTTATAAAAATAATTCATAAATGGAGCAGTCTATTTTCGCTGCAGTGAGAGTAGTGGAGTTTTCTTCTTGGTGTATTTCTCTAATTTTTTAAATATATGAAATAACACATCAATACTAGCTGGTAGTGCTGATTGAATGCATCGATGAAGGTTGAATTCGAGTAATTATCTCACCCCTGGTACAAGTTTAGCCATAGGAATAACCATGGACATACACCTCAAGAGATACACTGTCCATGGAATAACATTAGAAAAATATACTCAACAATCACCCTGGTAAAGTGATAATACTACGCCACGGCCGTGGCGTAGTGAATTTGCTAAGTATATTTTGATTATTCTGAAGTTGTGAGGATATTTAATATCATAGAAAGGGGTAAGATAAATCCAGAACCGCACTCGAATCGTAAAATAGACAATACTCCACTCGTTTGGCTGTGCAATAATCGTCACTCTGCTTCGCCTCGATGACGATTGCGGCCCAGCCAAACTCGTGGAGTATTGTCTATATATACGATTCTCGATGCAGTTCTATATAATTAACCAATACATTTTTACTCTACCAATTTATAATGTGAAATACTAAATGTTACCTAGATATCCTTTGATTTGAAGACATGACTAGAACGTTAGAAGAAAAAATATTGGGTACTTTTCGAGAAAAAAAGTATAGCAGCCTCAACTGAGACAAACTGCATCCAATTAAATAATAAACGAAATCATCTTAAGTTGAAATATTTTATTGCGGAAAACCAAATACATAAATTTCAACTTTTTAGATTTCATCAATGAATCCTATTCCGCTTCTAGATTCACATGAATGTAAATATAACTGGGCCGAGGAAGTCGATACCATCCGTTTCTAATCCGACTCGTCTGCATGGCCAAGAACGAGTGAGAGAACTCCTCGTTTAATTTATGAAATATTATAATGTTGTATATATACATGGTGTGCCTTGCATCACTACGCTCACACAAATCCTTTCACTCACAACCCACCAATTATACAGGGACGTCAGTTGGGGCCAGGGAAAAATTTGGACATATTTTTAACATGGAATTTACTGCCTCAGAGAGAAAACATGAAAACACCTCAGTGTTGGCCATGGACTATAACTGAGGGTGTGTGGGAGGTTAAAACAAGGGTTTTATTGGCGTGAACAACTCTTAAGTTATACTAGCTTTAAACAAGAAAAATAATGTTTTAAACTAGAAATGAAAATGATGAATTCGATAGAAAAGTAGAAAACTGCCATCCCTGACTCTCAGTGGATTTTTTTTTTATATTTTTTTTTTTTATAATTTTCTGTATTTTATTAATTTTTTTAATGATAATTTTCCCTATTTTCGGTCTATTTCTGCGAGTTGTCTAGTTGTAGGTCATGTAGCGTGGTGTGGCGCTGAACTTGGCGTAGGCCTTGATGACTTTGTTGACGGCCTCGAGGAAGTCCTTCTCGGTGGCCATCTTCCGGCGGGCCCGGATGGCGAACATGCCCGCCTCCGTGCACACACTGCGGATCTCAGCGCCTGCAGCGGGAAACACCAGAACCAACCGTCAGATAACACTGTATAGCACCGAAATTCAGATATAACCTAACTCTCATGTCAGATATAGCCTAACTCTAATATCAAATATAACGTAACTCTAATATCAGATATACCCTAACTCTAATGTCAAATATAGCCTAACTCTTATGTCGATATAACCTAACTCTAATGTGAAATATAGCCTAACCCTAATATCAGATATAGCCTAACTCTAATGTCAAATAAAGCATAACTCTAATGTCAAATATAACTTAACTCTAATATCAGATATAGCCTAACTCTAATGTCAGATATAGCCTAACTCTAATGTAAGATGTAACGTAACTCTAATGTCAAATATAACGTAACTCTAACGTCAAATATAACCTAACTCTAACGTCAAATATAACCTAACTCTAACGTCAAATATAACGTAACTCTAATGTAAGATATAGCCTAACTCTAATATCAAATATAACCTAACTCTAATATCAGATATAGCCTAACTCTAATGTCAAATATAACGTAACTCTAATGTCAGATATAACCTAACTCTAATGTCAAATATAACGTAACTCTAATGTCAGATATAACCTAACTCTAATATCAAATATAACGTAACTCTAATGTAAGATGTAACGTAACTCTAATGTCAGATATAACCTAACTCTAATGTCAGATATATACAAAAAATTGACTGGTTTCAGATACAAGCGGCCATATGCTCCGAGGAGTTGACGCGTAGTAATATCCGAGCGCATGCCAGGATATTGTGCAGAGGCAACTCCGAGAAGCATGCAACTGCTTTTATCTGAAGCCAGTCTATATTGTATTTATCATCCACCTTTTCTGGACAAGTGGCATGTCCATATCAGTTCATTTTGGTTATGCACTATTTTTCCATACATACTATTTTTCCGTATTCGCCACCCGGAGCATACAACATATCCGTATGCGCCGGGTATGTCCATACACACTCCCTATTTGTTTTCTATGGACACTTTGTGATAAAACTTAAGAGGCAGCACCCACCAACCCCGAAAAGGTTACCGATAGAATATGATTCACCGCAGGCAAGAAATTTTCCAAATAATCCCTGATCAACTCCGATAGAATTCTTATCGGGAACTCTAATCGGGGCCCCCAAAAACATGCGCCAAGCTTTTGATGTTCCCGATTGGTTTCCAATAATATTCACCTTCATTTACATATACTACGATTGGAGTTGCGTCGAGAAATTTTATCGTAAGGCACATCCCACCAGAAATTCCAATTGGAATTCATCCATTCCGATGGGAATACTTCTCAATCAAATTCCTATCATAGAAAATATCAAACATGTAGAAGCCAGACGTAAGAGCTTTGATAAGAATTTCCAAATGTGGTCCAGTCATGGTTGAATCGGGATCCGCATCGTAAGCTAGCACCTGCCGCTACAATAGGAAAACGTTCCCGACAAGAATTCTTCAATTCCAGTCAGGAATATTAGAGGGAAACTATGTTCCGGTGAAAGGAAGTCAAAGTTACGAGGTAATGCTTGGAAAAATTACTGCCCAAGGCCCTGGCCGCGGGCAGTAATTTTTCCAAGCCTTACCGAGTAATTTTGACTTCCTTTCACTGGTACTTGGTTTCCCTATTCCTATATACCTTCAAATGTGGTTTAATAAGAGACAATCTGATTGGTCTAAATGTCAACCTTGGGTAGTATACGGCAACCTTGGGTAGTATACCAACCTTGGGTAGTATCAGATAGTTACTCCACCCCCCAGAGCGTGGTGTAAGCATAGAGTGTACAGCCATAGGTATATAGGAATATCGGAACCTCATCGGGGTTGGTGGGTTTCTGCTCTAACTCTAATGTCAGATATATCTTCTTGTTTTTTACTTTTTATTCAGGAGAAGAAGAACATCAACAGTTCTGCTCAGAGGCAGAACTTCAACTGTTGATATCGAATAGAATTTAACTCTGTCAGATATAACTTAATTCTACTCACTCTAATATCAGATATGATTGAACTCTAATAACAGGGATATCTTTTTTTTATTTTCTAAATTAAAAACTGGAAATATTCTAAATGTGGCTGCCTCAGAGCGATGTGTTTGGCTTCATTTTAAAAAAAATTAAAATTCCATTTTCCCTGACAAATTCTTTTATTTCCTAACAATTTACTGTCCTTGAAAAAAACCCACTGACCTTTCCCTGCCGTGAGGCTCCCTATTTAGCCGCATTTCGCACTACCTGTTGACTTTGTGAATCACTCCCTATTTAGCCGCATTTCGCACTACCTGCTGACTTTGTGAATCACTCCCTATTTAGCCGCATTTCGCACTACCTGCTGACTTTGTGAATCACTCCCTATTTAGCCGCATTTCGCACTACCTGCTGACTTTGTGAATCACTCCCTATCTAGCCGCATTTCGCACTACCTGCTGACTTTGTGAATCACTCCCTATTTAGCCGCATTTCGCACTACCTGCTGACTTTGTGAATCACTCCCTATTTAGCCGCATTTCGCACTACCTGCTGACTCTGTGAATCACTCCCTATCTAGCCGCATTTCGCACTACCTGCTGACTTTGTGAATCACTCCCTATCTAGCCGCATTTCGCACTACCTGCTGACTTTGTGAATCACTCCCTATTTAGCCGCATTTCGCACTACCTGTTGACTTTGTGAATCACTCCCTATTTAGCCGCATTTCGCACTACCTGCTGACTTTGTGAATCACTCCCTATTTAGCCGCATTTCGCACTACCTGCTGACTTTGTGAATCACTCCCTATTTAGCCGCATTTCGCACTACCTGCTGACTTTGTGAATCACTCCCTATCTAGCCGCATTTCGCACTACCTGCTGACTTTGTGAATCACTCCCTATTTAGCCGCATTTCGCACTACCTGCTGACTTTGTGAATCACTCCCTATTTAGCCGCATTTCGCACTACCTGCTGACTCTGTGAATCACTCCCTATCTAGCCGCATTTCGCGCTACCTGCTGACTTTGTGAATCACTCCCTATTTAGCCGCATTTCGCACTACCTGTTGACTCTGTGAAGCACTCCCTATTTAGCCGCATTTCGCACTACCTGCTGACTCTGTGAATCACTCCCTATCTAGCCGCATTTCGCACTACCTGCTGACTCTGTGAATCACTCCCTATCTAGCCGCATTTCGCGCTACCTGCTGACTTTGTGAATCACTCCCTATTTAGCCGCATTTCGCACTACCTGCTGACTCTGTGAATCACTCCCTATTTAGCTGCATTTCGCTCTACCTGCTGACTTTGTGAATCACTCCCTATTTAGCCGCATTTCGCACTACCTGCTGACTCTGTGAATCACTCCCTATTTAGCCGCATTTCGCACTACCTGCTGACTTTGTGAATCACTCCCTATTTAGCCGCATTTCGCTCTACCTGCTGACTTTGTGAATCACTCCCTATTTAGCCGCATTTCGCACTACCTGCTGACTTTGTGAATCACTCCCTATTTAGCCGCATTTCGCACTAGTTGCTGACTTTGTGAATCACTCCCTATTTAGCCGCATTTCGCACTACCTGCTGACTTTGTGAATCACTCCCTATTTAGCCGCATTTCGCTCTACCTGCTGACTTTGTTAATCACTCCCTATTTAGCCGCATTTCGCACTACCTGCTGACTTTGTGAATCACTCCCTATTTAGCTGCATTTCGCACTACCTGCTGATTTTGTGAACCACTCACCTGTGCTGTTGGGACAGAGCCGGGCGAGAAGTTCGTACCGAATGTCCTTCTCCACACTCATCGACCGGGCGTGGATCTTGAAAATATGTGCGCGACCCTGCAAGGAAGGAAAATGATAAATAAATATCATATACAAAAAAAAAAAATTTAAAAAAAAAACAACATTTCCTGTATGAAACATAAGGAAATACCAACAAATCTCCGAGAGAATATGAGGTATATCCAATGTATACAAAAGGAATACACACATAAATATCATATCATAATTCTATTTCAATTAACTATTTCAATTCTATTTTAGGATTTAGAAGACGTGGCAATAACACCTTTAACACAAGCCGATTAAAAAAAAAAAATTCTATTCTATTTTAATTAACTTGATAAAGGCCAAACCCCTCTTTAGGAATAGACGTGGTAAAATCGTGCTTAGCTAAAATCTATGTTATACAGCTGATAAGCTGTCGTAATACGCTATCGCTCGTGTATTACTATGCGTCAACCCCTCGTGGCTGACCGCAACCTGTCCACGAAACCATTGTTTGTTGCATTCATTAACCATCTTTTCGAATAAATTAAACCCAGGGCATACCAATAAGGATTATTGTTTGCTCTATAGCAAAAAGGCGGTATTTTTCCAAATACCATGGTTTTGAGGCCGTATACCACAGATATATTAAATCTGTATACCACAGTTATGGTATCTGACAGGTTTTTTATAATGGGTCCCCATACATTTTCAATAGGGTCTTTGTATATGATGGATAATAAATCAAGGGGGCTAAGAGGTGCTCTAGGCATGTTGCTACGTCAAAGTCAGGTTTTTTTTAAAGATTTTGAAGACGTGGCTATGACACCTCTAACACAAGTCGATGGTACCTTGAAAATGTCTCCTGTCTGTTTTGAACCAGGTTGCTATAGTGTCTCCCTGGAATCGATTGTTTTATTTGACAACGAGCAAACCAACCTTAGTAACGGATCATTTGAGCTACCACACACTCTCCAAGCACATGTATGGGCATGAGAGTGTTAACATCAAGTTTATTTCTTGTATGTAACCTAATATAAAAGTATCAGGGGGGTTGGGTAATCAAGGTTTCATCCGGTTCGGACTCTTCAGGCATCTTTATTATGGCTAATTCAAGGCGTGTGACATTGTCACTGTTCTAGGTCACCAAGTATTTTACTTGGGCCTCTCCCGATTCATCAAGCTGATGAAAAGGATATATGGAGACTTTAACAACAAAACACCAGTATGTTATTTTCAATCCTTCCATTAAGTAAACCTATGATTCATAGGGTACTTCAGATTTTGTCTATAACCCGGTAATTAAAAAAAAAAATTTTAATGTTACCTCCAAGTCGGGCAGGCCGAACTCGACTTTTCGGTCGAGTCGCCCGGGTCGCATGAGAGCTGGGTCGAGAGTGTCGGGCCGGTTAGTGGCCATGAGAACCTTGATGTTACCGCGCGGGTCGAAACCATCGAGCTGGTTAATCAGTTCCAACATCGTCCGCTGTACCTCGTTGTCGCCACCGGCACCGTCGTCAAAACGAGCACCTGAGGAAAAGACAAGACTCTCAATCAGTGTCAGTCATTAGGATTTGTTAGTGCAATTTTGTACTTGTTTTTGGTATATTTTTTGTTATTTCACCATGAGGAAAAGAGGATAATGGTAAACATCTTGAGTATCATACCTTTTGAGCTTCTTTGATGGTTATTTTTTTTAATTTGTCAATTATAGCAACTGTTACCCATAGTCTCTTAATGCATGGAATATTTTTAATATCTTTAAATCTTTGTTCATTATCATTTTAGCTGCTCTTTAACTAGATAGTTTTTACTATATTTTATCTGAAGAACCCTGTGGTCCCATATTTGACCACATTTGATATTTGTCAACTCTAGCGATTATTACCCAACGCTTTTAATAAATAGAATATTGTCACAATATTGTGTGTTTATTTTCCGTCAGTTTAGTCACCATTTCACTACACATGAGGACAATAGTTTCATGTATTCAATAAAGTTTTGATTCCATTTACCCAAATCATGTCCTGATCCTGTTCGGGCCATGTTCGGTCCCTATTCAGATCAGGGCTAAAACAGCCCCCGATTCGGACCCGGTGGTAATCGACACCAAGTTCGGCCAAATGAAATCAAACCGTAACCTGAATTATGTCCCGTTCCTGTTCTGTCCTTATTCAGATCAGGGCTATAGCAGCCCCCCGATTAGGATGCGAATGGTGATTGGCTCCAAATCAAGCCTTCACTGAGAATGTTTAATGCCCACAACTCCAGCTGCCTTCCATACGTTAAATGTGTTAAAACACAGACAGGAGTTACACATTCATCTTCCGTACCCTCCAGACACGCCCTTAGGATGCACCCTCCAGATGCACCCTCACAACATACCCTCTGGACGTACCCTGAGAGAAACCTGGAGACTTGGGAGCTGTTTCAAACGTCGGGAGGGTGCTAAACGAGAGTAATCACCACCAAAGCGAGAGCTAACAATGTCACATGAAGCGTCGCTGTCGAGGTGGAGGTGCCGCTCCCTATTGGGTATTGGTAGCGGTTTTGCTGCCGGTTAGATTCAAAGTACCGCTCGCTGTTGCGGCCTCTCGCTTTGAAATGCGACGTGCCGCTGGCGAGACTTCACTCGACTTTTGTAGCAGCTCCCAGAGGTAACGCTCCCAGGAGCATTCACTGAACTACACTATCTTATCTTGTCGGACTCACCTCCTACGGCATCGATCTCGTCAAAGAAGATGATGCAGGCCTTCTTCGTGCGCGCCATCTCAAACAGTTCTCTCACCATCCGAGCTCCCTAAATCAACAAGAATACCAAAGTGTCAGTCACAGAATAATCCAGGGAGGGCATTTGGGGTTAGGAAAAAATGTGGACATATTTTCTATGTGGTATTTACTGCCTTAGAGACTGAGAAAACATGGAAAGCACAACCATGTTGGCCATGGAATAGGGTTGAAGGTGTGGTGAGGTTAAAATGAATGTTTAATTGGCATGTATTACACTCCGTTTTTAATCTTTGTTTTTTTACAAAAGTGGAAATATTTTCATGTGGATTTTTCTGCCTCAGAGAGATAGGGAAAACTTGGATAATATGTCCTTGTCGACCATGGCATGGGCCTGAGGGTTTGTGGGGAGGTTAAAAACCACTGTTTTATTGACATAAAGGAAGCTAGATCAATATCATGGTTTGACACAAGGGAAAGCAATTACATATACTGGATATAAAATAATGGATTTTCATGGATAAATGGAAAACTTATATCTCCTAATTTAGAAAATAGAAATTTAGAAAATGGAAATGAATTTGAAAAAAGAAAAAAAGCTATCTCTGTTTTATGCCTTATATAGGAAGTGATAGGATAAGATTATTTGAGTCAGATTAGTATGTAAGTAATAAAAACTCACCTCTCCGACATACTTCTGTACAAGCTCCGAACCGATGACTCGAATGAAGCATGCGTCTGTCCTGTTGGCCACTGCACGCGCGCACAGCGTCTTGCCTGTGCCTGGTGGTCCGAAGAGCAACACGCCTTTCGGGGGCTCAATACCCAGGTTCACGAATCGCTCAGGCTGCAATGTAATAAAACACATATTTATCTCAACCCTGGTATTTTTTCTCCATAGACTCAACATTGGGAACTTGTGAACCAACGCCCTTGGGATGTTTAGGAAAAATATCCAATGGGGGATTATGTCACAAATGTTAGCCCATTAGTCAATGTGAAGGGCGAGATGAATTTGGAAACCTATTCAAGTTTACGGTCAGAGCTTGATCCCATCTCGTTTGAATCGCTACGTAATTCATGCGGCTTCACCTTGGGGATTACTATGCGATTCAAGCTTGATGGGATACGAGCTCTGACCCTAAACTTTCATAGGTTTCCTCTATAGTATATGCCATATAAATGTCCCAACACATATTCTAATATGTCCTGCTTAACACTTACGTGTAGAAGTGGTGTTTCAACAACTTCACATCTTTTGAGTTATTTATCATAATTTTCCCATCTAACGCTTATGTGTAGAAGAGATTTTACCACAACTTCAAATATTTTAAACGACTAATCACAATTTGTCCCATTAACCCCTTTTGTGCAGAAGGGATATTATGACAACTTCACACAGTTTAGACGAATGATCTCAATTAGTCCCATGTATCCATTATGTGTAGAAGGGATGTTATGACAACTTCACACAGTTTAGACGAATGATCTCAATTAGTCCCATTTATCCGTTATGTGTAGAAGGGATGTTATGACAACTTCACACAGTTTAGACGAATGATCTCAATTAGTCCCATTTATCCGTTATGTGTAGAAGGGATGTTATGACAACTTCACACAGTTTAGACGAATGATCTCAATTAGTCCCATTTATCCGTTATGTGTAGAAGGGATGTTATGACAACTTCACACAGTTTAGACAAATGATCTCAATTAGTCCGATTTGCGACTTATATGTAGAAGTGGTGTTCCAACAACTTCACATAGTTCGAGTTATTTATCATAATTTTCCCACTTACCACTTAGGGGTAGAAAGGATGCTACGACAACTTCACACAGTTTAAACAAATGATCATAATTAGTCCCATTTTCCACTTACATGCAGAAAGGGTGGTTTGAGAACCTTGAGTGACTTATCATAATTTGTCCCATTTACCACTTACATGTAAAAGTGGTGTTTCGACAACTTCACACAATATAAACAACTGATCACAAATAGTCCCATTTACACTTAAATACAGCAGGGATGTTACAACTACTTTGAGTGACTTATCCTAATATGTCCCATTTACCACTTACATGTAAAAGTGGTGTTTCGACAACTTCGCGTAGCTTCTCGATCTGTTCTTTGCAGCCTCCCACATCGCTGTACGTGACGTCCGGCTTCTCCTCCACCTGCATCATCGTCACCGTAGGGTCGATCTTCGGCGGCAGCGGAATGTGGATCTGGTATTTATTTCTGTCAACTCTGTAAAGAAATTGGCACATTTGTATTGGGCACAAAGATTTTATTTCACTTCTGTTAGTTAAAGTAATATATTGCTGATACAGTCCAATAATGTTAAGTTATACATAAAAATTGTGAAACAGTTGGGTGGTCACCATTCATGAGGATGATTTGTTTGTTTGTCGGTTTGATTTTACGTCCAGTCAACCATTATAGGTCCTTTCCAGACTTTCTCAAGGTTCTTTTACACCACGAGGGTGGTGATCGAATCTATGTAATGAATTTAGGTAGAAATTCTCACCCCTACACATTTACCGAGGTGAGTTCTTTTACTTCCCACACCACATAGACATGGTATGAGAAGGATCATGAGGACGAGGAGAATGTTATGAGGGGACAATGACAAGTCTTGAGACCTAGGCACCCAAGTATGTTACCCGCTACGCACTCAGGTCCTCATGTTTGGATTTACAGTATTTTCATAATACATCTTAAGCCTGATGCCCATGTACCGATTCAGGGTTGAGCGATTAGTTTGCAAATCGTATAGGAGTCAGTGAACTTGTCGCAGGCAAATTATGTAACTCTTCGCTCTACCGGCGGACATTGAGGAGATGGGGTTGGTGGATATTAGTCCTAAGCAAATCTGTCTACTAATCGGTGGCTCACCCTTGCCTAGCTGTCCCACATCTACCGACTACGACCGACTCTGTTAGGATGCCTTGGCTGAGACAAATTACTGTCCGTTTGTCGCCGACAAAGGTACATGAATGTTCCGAAATCGGTAGATGGGCATTGGGCTTTACCACAACTTTACTATATACCCATGCCATATATATACTGTAAATATGCCCGGTTTTGCCATAGAACGTAAAAATACCGTACGGAACACTGTACTGTACGGGAAAATACGGAATATGTATGTTGACTAAAATATTAGTTGTAAGGCCAATATTAATTAATGATTTTTCCTAATTTCGGGTATATAGTAAATATAGAACGAACTACCATGCTTGTGCAAGCCACAAAACTTGATAACAATTTGCGATTCGTACAGAACTCTGTGAAAACCCCCCGTTCCGTATGAATTGTAAATTATCATCTCGTTTTGCAGCTTGTACAGCATGGTCAGGACTTCTATATAATCATCCCTCTGTATAGAGGTCAAGTAGCGCTCTTGAATTTTCTCTCTTACTGTCTTACTGTATAACTTGTCCCACGTCTATGGGGCCTCATGCTTAGTTTCAAGGGACTCATCCTTAGGCGACTTCTGCAACACACTTAGGACAATTTCCAAGAGGGATTTCACTGTCCACCAGGGATCTCATTTATGAAACGATATTTTGTGTGGATCGTCCCAGACCTCCTCCATCTTGAGTCAGATCTTATCGTCTAGCCCTACGATACATCCTGGATTATTCAACAGGCCACTGGTGCCCCTCACATTTTTTATCCAACATGTCTTCATCTTTGGACAGTTTGTACATTATTGTCAAAAGTTGGAACTTCCTTCTGGTCTCCAGCAGGTCTAATTCTGTGACCGTCGACTTACCCGACCCTCATGCCCTCCTCGATGTCTGTCGGCGCCACTTGGTCGCTGAGGTCGACGACGAACTTGGCGAACTGTTTGACGTTGATGATGTATTTGGGGTCCTCGGAGTCGGCGTTGATGATTTTGGTGCAGCGCGCGACCTGTAGAGGCTGCTCGCCTAAAAACACCAGCAAAATAGTATTACTATTTACCATATACCCATGCTGTATATACTGTAAATATGCACCGTTTTGGCCTATGACATAAAAATACTGTACGGACCACTGGTCCGTACAATAAAATATGGACCACCTAGAAATACACATTTATTAAAATTTTGGTTAAGAAAATGGATTTTTTTTGTTAATTTCGGGCATATAGTAAATATATAACGTCCACGGTCCGTATAAACGGTAAATTAGCATCTCGTTCTGTGACTTGTACAGCATGGTCAGGACGTTCTATATAAATACCTCTGGCTGAACATGTATGAAATACTACTCGTTGCTAGGGGTGTAGCATAAATAATGCTTGTGCCCGCCGTGACAGCGGGCCATAGTGAATGGCAGTGGTTTTTGCGGAGCAGAAAAGTTAATAAAATATGGTTTTTAAATGATTAGGAGGTATATAGTAATAAGAAAACGTGGTTATGGGACCCTTACGGATTGCTGTTCAAGGTCTTTTGATGCAAAAGTTTGTCCCGACACCGTAGGCGAAGGGACATATCTTTGTAAAAATTACCGAGGACGGCCACCCTTACAAGCTCAGTAACCACATTTTCTCTTAATAAGGAAGTTCATTGAGATCCATATTGATATATGATCCGTGGCTATGGATCGAGTGCGGCTCAGATTTTATCTCACCCCTATCACAGACTAATTGGCTAAAATGTATGACATCATCTCCCATTGGGTACTTTTCTACAATACTCCACGGGCGTTGGGTACGAGTTTCTATTGTTAAGTCTATGGGAAAAATACCAGGGGAGAGCTAATTAACATAAATCACTAATATAAATCATTATATACCTGTGGCCGAACATCTATGAAATACTACCCACTGCTAGGTTTTTTTTTAGTTTTTTTTTTTAATGATTTTCGGGTATATGATAATAAGGAAAACGTCAATTCGACCACAATAAGTACATTTCCTGATATCATTCATTTATGTCTGGGAGTTTTTTCCTCTTTCTTTCTTTTTCTTTCTTTTTCTAATAATATTAAAAGATACATTAGCATTGTGTTTGAAGACACGCACTCACGACCATAAATCAGTCATACAGAAATGTTAGTTGGGTCAGAAGAAAAAGTGGAAAACTTTCATATGGAATTTGAAGTTCCAGAGAGACCAGGAAAACATGTAAGATAAGGCAGCGCCTGCCTGGAATGGGGCTGGGTGTCTGTGGGGAGGTTCAAGGTCTTTATCTCACCCCTGGTACAAGCTTCGTCATAGAAATAACATAGGGAAAAATACTCAACGATCACCCCCGTAAAGTGACAATACTACGCCACGGCCGTGGTGTAGTGAATGTGAGATTGTCATATGGATTTGCTAGGTATATTCTAATTATTCTGATATTCTGATTCTATCCTATGTCATAGAAAGGGGCGAGATAAATCCAGAACTGCACTCGAATCTTAAAATAGACATCATTCCGCTTCTTTGGATATGCCATAAACGTCACTCGGCTTCGCCTCGATGACGACTTGGGCACATCCGAACTTGCGGAGTATTGTTTATTTATACGATTCTCGATGCAGTTCTATATAAATGTTTTATGGGTGTGAATGAGGCTCAATTAATATGATCTTTGTTTTACACAATGAAACAAATATTCATACTCTAAAGGAAAACATGGATTTTCATTGAGAAGTGTAAAACTGACATCTCTGGATAAAAATTACTCAATTATGTCTAGGTGTTTTTCCTTCTTTTTTTAATTACAAGGATGAAAGTCGGGATTAAGGGAGAAAAAAATTGGGTAATTAAAACTTTAAAAAGGGAGTATTTGTAACATTATATTGGAACGAACTGACTATAAATGAATATATATCCCAGTTTCCCTTGATTATATTTTTACTTTAAGTATTTGAGGAAAAACTAATTCACCTAACAAACATGGTGTAAATCTTACCCATAATTCATGATTTTTTTCGATTACATGTTATTTGGTGGCAAGTCGTATCCTTGTTAATATTAAAAGATACATCTTGGTATAATAGCACTGTCTTTTAATTCAACTTGAATTCTAGATTAGAACTTAATATTCTGCTGTTTAATAAACATTAATTGACTTACTTTGCAGCGTCTGTCTGTCTGCTGCCAAGTCCCATAGTGCTGGTGGCGCTAACCCGGTGTCCGATTCCTTGATGCCGCTTAACTCGTTCACTCTCTTCAAAATGTTCTGTATGTCTTCTTCTACGGCCTTGATGGACCTGTGGTACTGCCCCGTGCCCTGAGTGCAAGATACGAGAATCATTAGGACCGATACTAAACTGTGGTACTGCCCCGTGCCCTGAGTGCAAGATACGAAACAATCAGGACCAATACTAGACTGTGGTACTGGGGAAAAGATAGGAAAACAATCAGGACCGATACTAAACTGTGGTACTGGGGGCAAGATACGAAAAAAAAATCAGGACCGATACTAGACTGTGGTACTGGGGGAAAGATGGGAACAAAATATTAGGACCGATACTAAATTGTGGTACTGGGGGCAAGATACGAAAAAAAATCAGGACCGATACTAAACTGTGGTACATGGAGCAAGATAGGAAACAATCAGGACCGATACTAAACTGTGGTACTGGGGGCAAGATACGACAACAATCAGGACCGATACTAAACTGTGGTACTGCGGAAAAGATAGGAAACAATCAGGACCGATACTAAACTGTGGTACTGAGGGCGAGATACGAAAACTATCAGGACCGATACTAAACTGTGGTACTGAGGGCGAGATACGAAAAAGAATCAGGACCAATACTAAACTGTGGTACTGCGGAAAAGATAGGAAACAATCAGGACCGATACTAAACTGTGGTACTGGGGAAAAGATACGAAAAAAAATCAGGACCGATACTAAACTGTGGTACTGGGCACAAGATACAAGAAGAATCAGGGCCGATACTATACTGTGGTACTGTTAAATGTTATGTCACACATTTATGAAAAACAACCTGCTGCTAGGGGTGCAGTAATAATAATGTGTGGGTCATAGGCCCATAGTGAATTACCAATAGAATTGTAAGTGATTGCAATTTTTTCATCATGATTTCAGGTTTACAATAATAAGGAAATGAACAGTCAACCATTAGAGATCCTATCCAGACTTTCTCACTACTTTTATATCACAAGGTGATCGCATCTATAGAATGAAATCGGGCAGAAATCTTACCACATTACATGATGTGAGATAAAGAGATATCTTTTAGTTCCAACACCACACAGATATGGTATGAGAAGGACTGGTCTTTGATATAGCAGTAAATCTACCACTGCTGGGGATGGAGGAGAAAAGTGGCTGTACACCACAAAACATAGACATGGTATGAGAAGGACTGGCCTTTGATATAGCAGTAAATCTACCACTGCTGGGGGTGAAGGAGAAAGGTGGCTGCACACCACACCACATAGACATGGTATGAGAAGGACTGGCCTTTGATATAGCAGTAAGTCTACCACTGCTGGGGATGAAGGAGAAAGGTGGCTGTACATCACACCACACAGACATGGTATGAGAAGGACTGGCCTTTGATATAGCAGTAAGTCTACCACTGCTGGGGATGAAGGAGGAAGGTGGCTGTACACCACACCACATAGACATGGTATGAGAAGGACTGGCCTTTGATATAGCAGTAAATCTAACACTGCTGGGGATGAAGGAGAAAAGTGGCTGTACACCACACCACATAGACATGGTATGAGAAGGACTGGCCTTTGATATAGCAGTAAATCTACCACTGCTGGGGACGAAGGAGGAAGGTGGCTGTACACCACACCACATAGACATGGTATGAGAAGGACTGGTCTTTGATATAGCAGTAAATATACCACTGCTGGGGGGTGAAGGAGAAAGGTGGCTGTACACCACACCACACAGACATTGTATGAGAAGGACTGGTCTTTAATATAGCAGTAAATCTATCACTGCTGGGGATGAAGGAGAAAGGTGGCTGTACACCACAACACATAGACATGGTATGAGAAGGACTGGTCTTTGATATAGCAGTAAATATACCACTGCTGGGGGTGAAGGAGGAAGGTGGCTGTACACCACATTAGTGTTGTTATGTATTTGTGAACACATATCAGAGAAGGACAAAACAAGGACAACTTTAAGTAGAATTGTTCTTGTTGGTCGACAGTGGATGTCACTGATATTTATCTCCGAAAATAGAGGATGAGGATCTTACATTAGAAAAAAATATGTTCTTCTTTTGTTAATTTTTTTAATCATCAATACAATTTTGCAAACTTTGTGTGCAAAGGTTGCATTTGGAGCTGCTTGTGACAAATACATATTTCGCTACTTTTCTTTTAACCCTTTCAAGACGGGGTTCTATGGCAGAGCCCTGTTGGTTGGGGCGGGTACTTTGGATTGGCATAACTCCAGGGGACGGGCCAAATTTTGTCTAAACCCATATTCCATTATTTGATCACGTGGTATGACACATCATTCTTATTTATATTATTTGGTTTACCAAACAATATCAAATACTTCATCATAGGTATATGCTCTGAAAGTTTCAGATATATAGATCAATTATTTCTTCAAAAACGATGAAATGATAAATATTACTAAATTTCATAAATAATGCCTCAAGGCATTATCCGGTCTATGCTGGGGAATGCCTCGAGGCATTATCCGCCCTGAAAGGGTTAAGTGCTAGCCCAATTGTTATATCACTTTAAAATAACTTGTCAGTTGTCTGGTATCAAATGCTAAGTAATATAGAGAAACAGGCTTACTGTTTCCGTACAGATAAAATACGCGGTAAAATCGGCGATCAGATAAACCGATGCCGGAGGCAGAGGTTCATCTGATCGCCGATTTTACAAAGTATTTTATCCATACGGAGACAGTCAGCCTGTTTCTCTATTATTATATACCTTAAAATATCCGATTTCTAACCTTGCTTCTGGGGGAGATTTTGGATTTCGCAACCGTATATGCCCCATACGCCATATACATACCCGTGCGTCACCTAGGTGTCGTACGGATATACATACGACATGGGTAGGAGCAGGCCGTATGTGTAGGATATACTACCACAGGTATATAATAATATGATATACAGTGATTGAAATATTTGTATGCGGACTTACATATGTTTTCAGTAGAGCGATATCTCCTTCATCGAGAGCTGAAACGATAGATAAAAATAAGCAAGGCTACAAAAACAACATTTATCAAGTGTGTCTCGTGAGATTTGTGGCATCTGGATGCATGCTTTTTACAATGAAACGTATTCCAAATGGATCTGCTGAGCAAAATCACAGGGCCTGATATGGATATATGATTGACATTATCATTGATATTCTAGTGTGCGACATTTAAATAATTATTGATATTCTCAATGGCGATATGCAACATCATCGTAGAAAATGTGACTCTTAAATTAAGTTAAAATTAAATTAATAGATGACAGTATATAGAGGATTGAGTTTGGTTCCAATATAACTTTTCAATCTTCGACAATACAATCGGCTTATAAATTAGACAGATTAACAGTGGTAGAAAAAACTAAAGGTACAGGCATACTGCATTACTGCCAGTACTGGTGACACTAACTGAATAATGTTTGTCATCGATGAAATCTAACTCAATACTACCGAAAGCGGCAAAATTCTTTACCCGTGCTATATAAAATAAGAAACTATACAGTGAAGGTGTCCAGAAATTCTTGATGGTCTCCGGCTATATTTATTCCTATGACTATTTGTAGGGGGGATTCTTTCAAAGTTTTTATGATGAACCATTTCAAGGCGGAGGAAACGCTTCTTGCGAATTGAAAAACTAGGAACTTTATGTAATTGGATAAATATAATGGCCATATATTGGTTGGCAGGTTTGGCTCAATGCAGATCTGGGATTTTGTTAACATTTCCCTCTGTCAAAATAATGAATTGAACCTCACTCAGATAATCTGACTAAGTGAGAGTGGGTTCCCCAGTTGAATCAGTCAGTGAGAGAAGTGACAGTAGATAATTTTCCTCCGGTGGGAACAAAGCCACTGTATTAAAACATTCTAGTGTTTCACAAAAGATACATATACATCATTTGAATCACACTTGGATATAACTATACTTTTATCGAAAATACAGGAGTGTTTTTATTCAAAAACAACAACTGACTGCAACAAAGCTCGATCAAAATGACTCAGCAAGGCCAGTGTTTACGACAGCGGTGGAACCAGTTCGCCCGATCAAACTACTTCATCTTTCTCTTTTATCGTAAAAAAAATACTCCTGCCAAACTCACCTTGAATTGGCTTGTCCTCTTTGTCATCGTCAATGGTTTTCCGTTGGTCTTTTCCTAAATGATCCGGCATTTTTGTGATAGAATTCCTCGAGATGCCGGCTGTACACTTCTACGTCGGGCGATAATATGGGTTCTTTACACCGCACTCTCTCGCGAGAAGCGAGACTTGCATTTTTCTCCGATAGATGTCGCCACATGTCACTCACCTTGTGGCGCCATCTTTGGATAAATACATTTATTGCCAGTGAAGTGTAAGAATAAATCCTTTACATAGGTCATTTTCATTAATCGTATCCGAAATATATCCATCCGAGGATGAATTAAATCAGAAGCGAATGACAAACAATATGAATTATAATCCGGTAGCATCGGCCGCACAAATTCAGGGGACCGCCGCTTTTGGGAGTTGCCGGATAACGGAATACGCTTCATGAAATGTGAAATTTGAGGTTCCCCCGCCCCTACACTGGCCACCAGAGCAGATGTTTGCTCCGTACGTTAAGTCGCAGCTGAGCGCAGACAGGGGTTGGTGGCCAATATACCCCTCCCCACCCCTCCTTAAAGGCATATCGGACGATTCAGGGTGGCGCCACCTCGTGATTTTAAATATTGTCAACTACAAGCCCAAACTGGTTTATTGTGATTCAATTTAATGACAGATGTGTAAATTTAACATTTTGTCCAGTTTATTCCATCGTAATGGGCAAAATAGGCCAATTTACATTTGTTTGATTTATTTAGGAAATGTTCTGGAAAATATGGTTTTATTCAATTCTTTCAAAAACAAGGACAATGACCTTTGTATTTTAAATTCTATTTGTGTAGTACTATATTATATACGGTATCTTATATATATTCTGTGGAAGTTTGACTAAAATGAGATGGGTTTTACCACGTGAAAAGCAACTTTTTAGAATTTCTATATGTTCTTTTATAATATCATCATTACATTGATCTCTGAATCAAAAGCTAGAATGTTGACATCCAAATTTTAAGTAAGAATGTGTTCTACAACACTTCGAGATGATCATGTTAAATTTTCAGGAAATTGACATGGGTTTTGATTTTCAAGGCAAATTGTCCAATACACCTCCAATCCTGTACACAATAGAACAAAGCAGTCTCACATGTGAAAAAAAGATAGAAATACATATATATATATATATATATATATATATGTATTTCTATCTTTTTTTCACATGTGAGACTGCTTTGTTCAAACCAGATATCATGTACATGCTCTTTGATAATTCTCCTCTTATATTAGCGTCACCTCATTCAGGACAACATAATGGTAGGTTCACTTTTGAAAATTAATGTAATCTGAATCATAACTTAATTATGCAAACTACGGACCAAGAAGGGTTATAATTATCAAAATGATTATCATTGCAAACACAGGCTGTCGGCCGGCCAACTTGTATTGTGAATGTATGAACTCAGTTTGTTATATACACAGCGAGATAGTACACGAGTTTTAACTGCAGTGACTGTCCAAAGAGCACAACATCTGTTAACAGTTTATCGCTTAAAGCAATATTCAATGTCTCCATAAGGTAAGCATCTCCTGATTTATAGGGATTTGAAGTGGTGACTATATATTCAAAGATTCATGCTTTGAGTTATAACTGGAAACATTGGGTGGAGGGTGGAAACTTGTATCTTGTGTAGCATCTACATAGTGAAATGATACTACATGTATTGGGAGTGATCAAACTGCAATCTATCTATCTATCTATCTATCTATCTATCTATCTATCTAACTACCTATCTATCAATCTATCAATCTATCTATCTATCTATCTATCTATCTATCTATACAACTACCTATCTATCTTTCTCTCCTCTCCCTATCCCTCTCTATCCTTTTCTCTCCCTCTCTCTCTCCCTGCCTGTCTCTCTCCCTCTCTCCCCTCTCTCTCTATATATCCCTTTCTCTCCCTCCTTCGCTGACTTTCTCTCTCTGTCTCCCTCACTCTCTCCCTCTATGTCTGTCTGTCTGTCTGTCTCTGTCTGTCTGTCTGTCTCTCTTTCTCTCTCTGTCTCTGTCTGTCTGTCTACCCCTCTCTCTCTCTCTCTCTCTCTCTCTCGCTCTCGCTCTGCCTCCTCTCTCCCTCTCTCTTTCTGTATATATAAGTACATGTTCTCTCTCTCTGCCTCTATCTGTGTGTTTGTCTCTCTGCGTGTCTGTCTGCCTGTCTCTCTGTCTGTCTGTCTGCCTGTCTCTCTGTCTGTCTGTTTGTCTGTCTCTCTTTCTCTCTCTGTCTGTCTGTCTGTCTGTCTACCTCTCTCTCTCTCTCTCGCTCTGCCCCCTCTCTCCCTCTCTCTCTGTATATATAAGTATCTGTTCTCTCTCTCTCTGCCTCTCTCTGTGTGTCTGTCTGTGACCCTGTATCTCTGTCTGTCTCTCTGCCTCTATCTGTGTGTTTGTCTCTCTGTCTGTCTCTCTGTCTCTGTCTCTGTCTCTGTCTGTCTGTCTGTCTGTCTGTCTGTCTCTCTCTCTCTCTCTCTCTCTCTCTCTCTCGGCGAACTCTGGAGTCACCCACAAAATATGGCGACTATGTGAGATTTTATTTCATAACAATATATCCCACCGATAATTCAGAGTATCACAACAATAATGAGGTGAAGAATGAAATAAAAGCTCACATGCTCGCCATATGTTGTTGACGACCTCCAAGATCGCTGCCGTTTCTCACTTGTTTTGTCCCTGGATTAAGGATTCAGGCATCTGAGTCTTCTTCTAACAATGTATTTTTGATGAGGATCCAACGTGGGAGGGGGTCAGATTCCCAATAATATGGCGACAAATTCGTAATAATACTGGGGTCCCCATGAACCAAACAATTCCATCAGTATTCCCATTCTCCCTCATGCTAAAATTTCAGAATTAACAAAACATTCAAAATAGCAATCTTTTTATTGATTGTTTCATGTATAAATGTTATTTACTTTTGGAAAAAGATGGTCATCAGTTATTTCAGTGATCATTAATTACTGATTCTTTACAGATACTTTCCCTAATATTCGAGAAGACCTTGATGCAAAACAATGCTGGACAGACTGAAAAATGGCTCCTCTAATGTCTGGAGGAAGATTTGGCGACTGCGACCTCTTGAAAAAGATGTCATGGAAACAAAACTTCATCGCTGTATGACGACTCTGGATCTTGTGCTGCTGGGATTAGGGCACATGGTTGGATCTGGGATTTACGTTGTCACTGGTGTCGTTGTACTGCAGCAAGCAGGACCATCCACATTTATCAGCTACCTCCTTGCGGGGATCGTCTCGCTTCTTATGGCTCTCTGCTATGCCCAATTCAGTGTCAATATCCCAAGGGCCGGTACTTCATTTTTATATATTTACACCACTGGTGGTGAACTGGCTGCATTTCTTGCCGGATGGAACATGATGTTGGAGTATATCATCATGACTGCCGCTCTCGGAAGATCACTTTCTGCTTACTTGAATGGTCTGACTCAAGGTGCTCTCAACAATGCCACGCACCAGTTAATTCATCAGGATGACCCTTCGTCATTTTTCTATCACTTTGACCTAGTCGGGCCTGCAGCAATTCTGGTTTTGTACTTAATAGTTGCAGTAGGGATCAAACAAACGGTCTACGTCAACAATATAATGGTTACATTGAATATTGTTGTCATTTTAACTGTTATCATTACTGGCTTTAGTTTTGGCAATGTGGAAAATCTAACAAATGGACCTCGAGGTTTTATGCCCTATGGAATTCATGGGATCTTAACAGGGGTAGGGATTTTATTCTATGCATATCTGGGATTTGATGCCATAGCTACTGCTGCAGAAGAGACCAAGAACCCAAGTAGGTCATTGCCTATAGCTCTTTGTGTTTCAATAAGTATAGCCATTTTTCTGTACTGCTTCGCAGCCTTGGCACTTTCCTTATTGGTTCCGTACAACAAAGTGAACCTAGATGCTCCTTTTCTCTATGCATTCGAGAGTTTCCACCTTACCTGGGTCAAATACTTCGTCTCAGCAGGAGCCACTCTGGGAATAACATGCTGTTTACTCGGAGTATGTTACACATTGTCTCGAACTATGTATGCCTTTTCAAGAGACGGTTTCCTCTTCTATGCAGTAATGTATATAAACCAGTGGACTAAAACTCCCTTGATTACGATAATGGTATCAGCCATACTTGGTGCTCTACTAGCAATGTTTCTTACCTTGTCAAGTCTAGTTGACATGATTTCCATCGGGGCCCTTTTTTCAGTCGCACTGATGATCATCTCCTTAATCAATTTACATTATGTACCTGCCAAAGACTGTCCATTCAAATTAGAACAAACCAGTGAAAACCTCAAAAGCAAAACAGATGAGGAAAATGAGGAAATACCCATATTACATCAGAAGAAATACCAACAATTAGAAAAGATTGGCACGTTGCGATATCCAGTGCCAATTCTAAAGGACATAGACAATTACAAGGTCATAAAAGCAGCGATAACCGGTTTATGTTTATCGTTCCTTATCCTCACAAGCTCTATCATGGTAGGAATGCCTGAATTATTGTTAGGACGTTGGTGGGCCATCGTTCTCGTGGCTACTTCGGTGTTCACTTCCATCGTGTGTTTCAGCCTCCTCCTCCTCTACGAACACAATACAAGTTTTACCAACTTTAAGGTAAGGATTAAGAAGGAACTACATCATGATCCATATCCACTGACAATGTGCCATGAGTTTTGGTTGCAGAGTAATTTCATGAGGCAAAGCAGAGTGAGATTATGTAACAAACCCAAATGAATGGAATATTTTCAGTGGCTACCCAGTAAACACAAATACGTTCTAGCAATGTAAATTTACGTTTGAATTTTGGAGAATTTATGTAAATTTTTACGTAGCAGGAACTTGAAAATGTTAAGGTTTACTTACGTCTGTGGAACCAGGGAGCTGTTTCAAAAGTCGAGTGAAGTCTCGCCAGCGGCACGTCGCATTTCAAAGCGAGAGGCCGCAACAGCGAGCGGCACTTTGAAACAAAGCGGCAGCAAAACCGCTACCAGTACCCAATAGCGAGCGGCACCTCCACCTCGACAGCGACACTTCAAGTTCCATTGTTAGCTCTTGCTTTGGCGGTGAGTACTCTCGTTTAGCGCCCTCCCGACTTTTGAAACAGCTCTCAGCACTTTATGGTAAATATGTGGTGTACTCCTGTTTCAGGTGCCTCTCTTCCCATGGGTTCCTGTCATAGCGTTATTCTCCACCCTGCTTATGATGATGGCTCTGGAGTGGATCACGTGGGTTCGGCTTATTGTGTGGTTAGTCATAGGTAAGCCGCATTTTATCCTTCGTCATAAAGTGATTGGTATACATTCTTTATCTTGGGTTCGGCTTATTGTGTGGTTAGTAATAGGTAAGCCGCATTTTATCCTTCGTCATAAAGTGATTGGTATACATTCTTTATCTTGGGTTCGGCTTATTGTGTGGTTAGTAATAGGTAAGCCGCATTTTATCCTTCATCATAAAGTGATTGGTATACATTCTTTATCTTGGGTTCGGCTTATTGTGTGGTTAGTAATAGGTAAGCCGCATTTTATCCTTCATCATAAAGTGATTGGTATACATTTCTTATCCTACCCCTAATAAAAAACGCCATAGGTTTAACATTGACTCAATGTATTTGACAGAGGGTTGAATAAAGTGTTATTTATGCACCGAGGTGAGAAAAAAAACCGGACCATTCAGGGAGGAGATAACGAAAGTAGATCCTGCAGCATTGATAAATGTGGCCACCCTCCAATTAGTGCCAACATGCTACTAGCATGGATAATTACAAAATTTTCTCTGTATATCGGTGAGATGGGGTAGGATAAATACGAAATCCAACTCGAGTTAGCCTTGTCAATGTTTATACCACTCTGGTCAGGTCTGCTACTCACTAAAAACATTCGATATAGCTGTAGTACTACACGACCTGCCCATCATGGCATAAACATGCCGTAATTCCTCTAAGGTTAACTCTTGTTTGGTTTCTACTAAATATCTCTTCATTTCACCTTTGCATGAACTTCTGTAACTGAGCTATATTGAATGTTTTTATAGTTACAGGAAAAAACTGAAGATGGAGCTTTTAGATATTTTAATGTAGAGTACAAGAGAAGATCCAATGAACAGTAAAAACTGGGAGATGTTGGAGTTGTCCCATTCAATTAAAGTCAGTTTGAGAAATCCACCAAGGAGTTGTCCCATTCAGTTCAAGTCAGTTGGAAGCATCCACCAAGGAGTTGTCCCATTCAGTTAAAGTCAGTTTGAGGAATCCACCAAGGAGTTGTCCCATTCAGTTAAAGTCAGTTTGAGGAATCCACCAAGGAGTTGTCCCATTCAATTAAAGTCAGTTTGAGGAATCCACCAAGGAGTTGTCCCATTCAGTAAAAGTCAGTTTGAGGAATCCACCAAGGAGTTGTCCCATTCAGTTAAAGTCAGTTTGAGGAATCCACCAAGGAGTTGTCCCATTTAGTTAAATTCAGTTTGAGGAATCCACCAAGGAGTTGTCCCATTCAGTTAAAGTCAGTTTGAGGAATCCACCAAGGAGTTGTCCCATTCAGTTCAAGTCAGTTTGAGGAATCCACCAAGGAGTTGTCCCATTCAGTTAAAGTCAGTTTGAGGAATCCACCAAGGAGTTGTCCCATTCAATTAAAGTCAGTTTGAGGAATCCACCAAGGAGTTGTCCCATTCAGTTCAAGTCAGTCTGAAGCATCCATGTCTTTTAAACTCTGTAAAGAAATGCATGAATAATTTCCAGACCACTACAGCAAGATGGAATAGGCACATCTGGGAGAGAACTCGAATCTCTTATTGGGTGCCAAGTGGGTTACAGCAAATGACCCACATTTTGGATGAAACTAAGACCTTTCAATTGTACTTTTTACAGTGACGATTTAATATCGTCGCTGTCAGTTGCAAAGTAAATTCATCATTCAAATCATATTACGTTATTCATGTAATACAGTATATAAAAATCAGTTATGATACAGTATAATGTAAGAAATGTTACAGGAGTAAAGACGTTTTCATATATAGGGAGTTTCCTCAGCTCTCCACTACTTTCGGGAGGCATTCTCAGTCTGAGATAACAGGAAAGGCAGTGACATTCGAGATAACTATTCCAACCTATCGACCTATTCGCATTAACAGTGATGTTGTTAACA
The DNA here is from genome assembly GCA_950022655.1 of Alentia gelatinosa. Taxonomy (NCBI): domain Eukaryota; kingdom Metazoa; phylum Annelida; class Polychaeta; order Phyllodocida; family Polynoidae; genus Alentia; species Alentia gelatinosa. The sequence continues at coordinate 127,492,077 of OX465581.1, forward strand.
ACATATTCACGATAATAGTGTCGAAGTGTGGCATTAAATGTACGCGTAAATCAGTGAAGGGGACGGGAGTGATGACTGATGACCAGTAGAGATCATGGGAAAGAGAGGGCTAAGATCATAAACTGTTGGTCACCTGTGGTGCAGCCACCATCCGGTGTAATGCAAAAATTGTTTACCCTGCGAAAAACTTGTTTTATCGCCCACTAGTATCTTGTGCGCATGCGCAAACATGCGCAGTGTTGAAGTCCATGACTGGAGAGTGAAAAATTCATCGGCGCTCGATTCCCTAGATTTTCAGGATTTATTGTAATCTCTGTTAGGAGTTGTAGTGCGATTTGCCGAAATTAAGAACATCATAATGAACGTAATAACATAATTTTACGACATTTAATAGCCTATTATAGAAGAAATAAAACATATTTCCAACTAACTTCTATAGTGTAAAACTAGTACATCCAATAGTTTGTGAAATCTGACCAGAAGAGCATGTCTAGACACATGCGCGTATAGAGCGGGCAATAAAACAAGTTTTTCGTAGGATAACCAATTTTCGCATCACACCACCTCTCCACCAGCCATGACTTATGAAATGAATGAAACCAAAAATGTGCTGGAGGGAGGGAGCATCGGTGCTCTTCTGTCATTTGATAGTTGCTTATAATTCCATGCTTATGCATCAATGATGAACATACCATTTATTCCTACTTTTAGGTGTAATCTCCTCTATTGGTTCTTAATTTTCAGGCGTCATCTTTTATTTCGTTTACGTGATACGTCATAGCCTGGCAGCAAAATGCGAGCAGGAGGGAGAGAGACTGCTACAAGACATCCCTTCAGCATCATCATCATCATCATCATCATCATCATCATCATCATCCTAGCATCATTATCTTTATCATTAACCTGAGCGTTAACACTACATACAGAAAATGGGAACAACCGCATATGTCTCGCCCAAAATAAAACAATTCTATTGAGCATCGGCCTTAAAGATTTGTTTTTGGTATCTCCTCAAGTGTTACCAAACTAAAATAATAAAGAAAAGATACCTATATAGGAAGGAATATTGAATTGGGTACAGCTTTAGAGTTTCCATCCTTTTTATGCTTGATAACTGTCTTTAATACATTGAATTACTGCATAATACATAGGATGCAGTATTGAAATTAGTCTACAATGTAGAATGGCTCGTCTGGAAACATGGCCGCCCACAGAGTGCTTGCTCTCTGGGTTGCTTCTGTAAAGGCTGCTCTGATAAGACGTAGTTCATGGTCTGGGACAAAGCCAATTAGTTTCTGGCAGTCCTGGTGGTAGGCTTTCGGTGACAGGATATGACAGTGCCACACCCAGTGAATGTCCAGAGGGGGCTCCAAAGCGGCACCTTGATTTCTGGCCAGGAGAGGGAGCCACATGCACTCGTACCGGCGGACTGCGTTGCGAATGTGTGGTTCATGGTGCAGTGCTGGCACATCATTGACTGTTTTCAGGAAGGAGAGATGGTATTGGGCTTGTTTGACTATATCAATTGACCAAAGGGTTCTGTTGATATCTGACATTTCTGTGTTCCGAGGTGCTAGAAACTCATTCTGAAATAAAGGAGTACTTGAAAATTAGGTGCTATATGTTTCTATCAGGATACAACAAGAAGTCTCTTATGAACACCATCAGTTGTTTAACCTGTTTAAAAACATTAAGATAAGACGAATTATTATATGATTTGTGTTGCAAATATTTTGAAAAGATATCACTTTGATATGAAATGTTATCGTTTTACTTGATAGTCTGCACATGCACTCCAAAATGAGGAATAGTAAATAATTGCAGCTTTACTTTAGCAGATAATGTAAAAAAGAAAGAATTCCTGGAAAGGTAAAGAAATGGTTATAAAAGCAGATACATGGATAAGCTGCACAAAATTATACAATGCAAATCCTAGCTCTTGATTGCTGTCTTTTGCATATTGGCAGATTCCAAGGATCCTCAATGGAGTCTACTGTTGGTTACATTTGGCATAATGAGCCATTTATAAGAGCTTACCAGACTAGGATTTATTGAGAAAGTTTCTGGTCTCTTTGGAATATATCATTTAATAATTCAATTGGTTGACGATTCCACAAAAAAACAGACAAGCTGATTTGGTGTGAAAACTTTATTGTGGGATTAATTTGACATCGAAATGGGGAGGGGAGATTCATTAATTATTTTGCAACGTTTCGTCCCTATTGATGGGACTTCTTCAGGCAATCAGGTTGTTGAATATTCGGTTATTCTGTGGTCCTTAGGTACATTTTTAGGATCGTTTTTGTTATGATTTTTTTGTTACATGGTTACAGTTACTGGGATACAGTGATTCTTCAATTAGTCAATGGTTTCAAAAGTCCCATGGTGTTATTGGGTACTTGTTTTTCATACTGAATTGGTTTGTAATCTCTTTCTTTCTAGTTGATAAGTTTGAACAGTGAATCAAGGATATTAATTATACAAGTAGTACAATTGTGTTATTATATATTTACATTCTATGATTGTATATGGATTCGATTTTACAAGGATAAATACATTTTGATGATCAATAGTACTTTTCTGGTGATTTTTTTTTTTTTAAATTCATGCAAGCATGGAGGTTGGTTATTGTTTTGCGTATCGGTATGTTTGTAGGATCCTCATTTAATAATTTACATGATGAATCTACTCTTGCAATACATTGAAATACGGCTGAAATTGAAATTGAAACTGGAAGAGCTGGCGGTAATGCGATAACAGAGGACATCACTACGGACCCTCCCTCACGTGGTTCCAGTCACGTGGTTCCGGTCACGTGACCAGCCTACTCCGCGCCCCGTCTGCATCCACTTCAACCTTGTGATGCCAACAAGGAAGGAACCACCCACCCAACCTACAAAAACTCTTTTCTTTCATTGTTCACAATTTCCCCTACTCCACAGGAGTAGGTTGTGACATTTCTCTTATGTTTTAATTATATTTATACTGTAGTGGGGCGGGGATCCAGCAGTGTTTTGTCCGTTCCTCAGAAGGTGGTGCGGAGAGTCAGTCCTCCTGTGTAGTGTTTCCGTGCAACGCCGCACACGAAAGTGGCACGGCGGGGGCTGGGATTATGTAACGCTGAGTATATATACTCTGCGTTCACAGGCTGTCGACAGGCTGTCCTCGCGTGTCTCTCTATAGGAGCAGACCCTTGGGCCCTCACTTTGGCAGGCGGATTCTCGGAACCTTCCTGGTGGTTAGGGGAGTCTTTCAGATAAGCCTCTCCAGTGTTACCTGGCAATCCGTGTCGGGATACTGTACTTGCAGGAGTGATTTTCTGAGATCACTTATTAAACTTATTTCGTTCTTATTAAGTAACTCAATAAATTCATATCCATTACCGTTCTTATTTGGTAGTAATTATCGCTGTAAATTATCAGACAAAACAGTGTTTCCACTGCCAGCTATTCTTATACAATGTTCTTATGATCAGCCCAATCTCCACATTTGCAGGTTTCGGCATAGTTTGTCGCTCAGTGGAATCCGTGCTAGTTTCACCTAAGATATCAACCGAGATATATTCGGAAGATAATGGAGTCACTACTGACGGGCACATTTGGCATAATGAGCCATTTATAAGTGCTTACCAGACTAGGATTTATAGAGAAAGTTTCTGGTCTCCTTGGAATATATCAAAGACCTATGACATACCATGTAGTGAATGTAATTTTGTGGTGAGCATTGCGAAGACATCAGTGGTGACATAAGGAACGGGTGATTATTGGAATTTCACAATACATTATAAGATGTTGCATACTAATTGATAGAGGCAAAGTTATGTGACTCATACAAATATCTAAACCTTTTTTTTTTTTTATATTAAATCAAATATCATAAACATATAACACTCAATATTCTAATACTAATTAATATGTTCCTATGTAATTGTTGGAACAACTTTGCCATGTATATATGAGCCCAACATCACTTTAGGCCTAGAAGAACTTTAGAAGAAGGAGGTCTAGTTGAAAAAGGTGAGAGGCTTTCATAAAAAAATGAGATTTTGTAAATATCAGAATATTATGTCTCAATTATCATTCGATCTCCCATGCATCGCCGGATCCTTTGTGGTGATGCTTCGAGGCATCAACCATTGTGAATGGTTTGATTATTACTATTTCTGGTAATACTAAATAGTTGCCATTTAGTAAATGAAATGAAATTCACTACACTTTTTTCTGGAACTAACTTCCAAAGATCGTCAGAGGTCCTCCAAGGGAATACCACACAGGGAAAAATAAATAATCAGTTTCTTATTTTATTGCATCCATTAGCTTTTATTTCTAGATCAAAATTATACATGATCTTCAATGGCAGTACTTTAACACATATGCTGCTGTGCATTTAATGCTGAAGGTTACATTTTCAGTGACTCTCACATATGCATTTCATAGCAACCTATTTTAGTGCAAGGCAATAATCTGTATCTAAGATATGGTTTTCTTCACCATTCCTATCAAAATATAGATTTGAATACAGAGGCAAATAAAATCAATCAAGCTGTAGCATGCACCAACCATGGAAACAAGAAGTTTATTGGAAAAGTCATTTTAAAAAAACATTGCAACACTAAATAAATAAATAAATTCTACATAACAATTTTAACAATTTTGATGATTATTTTCTTCTCATAGAAACCAACATTACTTGGCCACAATAGGGATTTATTGACCTAAACTTTACAAGTTAGAGCTTGATTTTACTACACATCCAAGACCTAGTGTGAACTAAATAAAAGATAGGATTACTTTATCTATTATGGTGCCAACTTGTTACACACCTATTTCTTCACTGAGGAAGAAATGTACAAGGCATATTCCACCAGACACACATGATCATGAAACTCTGGCAGCTCTGCAGGTGGTTGTGTATCTGTGTTTATCTCACCCCTGGAATAAATGCCCATAGGTTATCATTTGGAACTCGTTCTCCATGCCCTTATGAGTATTGCGGTCCGTTCTCCATGGTCTATATCCTGTGTGTCATCCATTCTTTTAATGTCTATAGGGGTGAGATAAATACAGAAAGCAACTCGTTTTGGTCAAAGAAGTCATTCTGCAACTCGTTTGAATGCTACGTGATATTCACTCGGCTGTCGCCTTGTTCATATCACTCTGCATCAAACTCGTAAAGAATGACGACTTTGACCAAAACTTGTTGGTTTCTTATTTAGTTTGTCTCTGTCTATTGTTATAATTATTTCTCACGGTAAGGTGGGGCGATTCCACCACAGCAATCCAGCAACACAAACTCACATGATCTATCCCAATCTTGTCAGTCAACACCCTCTGAACCATGCTCATTTAATATGTGTGTAAGGGAACTCCAATATCCAGCTTACTGCACCCTTCAACAGTAACAAGCACAACATGGACAGGTAGTAACACTACATGCTTGAAGGCAGCCTTGTGTATTTTATAAAGACACTACTTATGTCATGTTTAATATGGTTAGCACACAGTATTTCACTAAGGCACAAGGTAACATTGTATCAAATCTTGAGGCAGATACTACAGGTTGTAGTAGAGTGCTGGCCATGGCCCTTTTTCCATATCACAAATACAATTTGAAACTCATTTCAAAATAACCATGATTTCAATATTTTCTACTTCACTCTCTAGAATATACAATAATTTCCAACAGAGTAGAAATTAGCTGTTAAATGCAAGTGGTCTGATAATAGACTGAGGCACTTTATAGTGAGATATACCTGCTGTAAATATAATTGAATTTACGAATTTAAAAAATGAGGTAAGATATTTCCATTGATTTGTAAATTGATTCAAAATTGTGAATTTCCAAAGGATTCTCAGTATTGAATCATTCACACTTGTTTAAAATGCAAATAGAATGTCTTAGTCCTTATTTGTTTTCTTTTTTCCTGTTACAAGCCATTGCATAGTGGTTTTTGAAGGTAAACATACAATGCAACCTTTACCATTGACAAATTATATACAAATGGTCACTTATTAAGCCTCATGATTGACAGCATGTTTGCATATATTTCCAACACAGAAATTCATACCAACCTCATATATATACAAACAATTTATGAACTTATGAACTTCTTTCTAGATATTATCTTATAACTTTCTTGGTTATTATGTAATATTTTTCCTCAAAATATAGTTAATCTATACTAGATAGATTTATTTCAAGATTATGTACATCTGATAAAATATGAATATATATTCAAGAGTATACAATTTCAAATGTGTTTTCTGAAAATATAGTTTCAAATATTCTTTATGTGTCTAAGAGACACAAGCATAAAACGAGTACAAGTCTTTATATGGCCTTCATCTCAGTTTTGCTCCTTGTTGAACAAATTTATTAAACGGAAACAGGAAACAGAAAAAAATGACCTGAGAGGCTCTGTAGGGTTTCATGCCTTTAACATGTTGAGATTTCATATACGAGTTGACATTCACCCAAAAGACAACTAGTACTTGACCTGGAGTCAAAATCAGTTACAGAAATCAGTTTGGCATGTTGCCAACAGAGCTACATCCAACACCTCAGACAATTTGCATATATATATATATATAAATCAGACAAATGTAAATAGACCCATTTTACATATTGGGGTGGGACAGACTGGACAAAAACTTTATATTTCATTCATTTACTATTAGCAAACGTTGCAAGGAACCAGTTTAAAATTTATCGGGTGATTCCCCTGCAAATTGTAAGATATGCTGTTAATGAAAACAAAAGAAGAGAGAGAACTACAACTACCCAATTAACCACCACAGCCCCCACCACAACCCCCACCGCAGCTAGAACCACAGCTAGAGCCACATCCAGAGGAGGTAGCCCCACACCCGCCACCATCACCACTCGTACCACAGCCGCCTCCATCCCCACTCGTAACACACCCGCCTCCTCCCCCACCTCCACTGGTGGCGCAGGAGCCACAGCCACCACACATAGCGGCAGTATCCACTGCTGCTGCGTCTCCCCCGGACTCGGCGAGCGCCGTGTCGTTACTGTGGTCAGCAGTGCCATCCGGGTCCCAGGGGCAGACAGGGGAGTCCCCGCCGACCCCATCGACACCATCTGGGCCATACATCCCCCCGTCCAGCCCCCCACCAAGCCCCCAGTCAACACCCCAAGCGCAAGAACCCTGCGCCAGTGAGAAGTGCCAGTAGATCCAGCTGTTGGTGTACATGGGTTCCATGTAGCCGCAGTAGAAGAAGAAGCTCACATTGTGGCAGCCGTAGTGGTTCACACTCTCCCGACCACGTCTGCTGGATGGAGGCATGGTGGGTTTGCCTTTGTTGAGGAACACATGTGGCTGGGGTTCACAGAGGAGCACAAGAACGGCAGCACTGAAGGCACCTGCCAACAACTCGGCGACCTCCTTGCAGTCGGTGCCCACCTCCACTTCGTTCTCAGCCATGCTCACTGTAATGCCATCTTCACCGAACAGACGGAATTTCATGCTGTACACTTGGTCGTCCTGGGAGTTCACTCGACTTTCACCTGGACCTTTCATGAGAGTAAATGTCGCGGCTTTTTTGGTGGCACCTAGTTTGAAAAGCTTTGCCTGGAGGTATCCCGGGTTGCCTTTCACCTGTCTGGTCCCTGTGTTCCAATGAGAAAGGAAATGGAGTTGGTAAACATTATCTGAGACATATTTTGACAACTAGAAGCAAATAGGATGTTCATCATAGATGAATGAGCGTGCAATTATAAATAACAATTAAACAGTTTGGGTTAGATTCAGTCTATGGATAGTTTTCTGTAACCCGCTTGCACCCAGTCAACTTGCTATATCTGTAACTGCTTATCTAGGATTCAAACAGATCAAGCACCGGTGGGCCTTGAGGTATTTTGGTCTTAAGTGATTGGTCATGGTCAGCGGGGCACACCTCTAAGACCCTGAGATACTGGCACCCTGCTCTGTTCTCACTATCACAATGAATAGCACACAGATAGTAAAGGGATAATTTTCATGCAGTACCCTGAAAGTCAATATGAACCCCTCTAACCTCTAGACGATGTATTTAGCGCATGCAAGAAGAACGGCCGTACCGTTCTGAAGATATCGGCGTTTGAATTTGAAACATAGGGCTATCGATCGGATATCGTACAAGTACTCTCTCTCACAGTCGATGTCAAGGTCGCCGCATAAATTAGATCACGTGATGGTAAGGGTACACTGGCCACCAGAGCAGTATTTGCTATGACAAAATTTAAACGCCAATATCTTCGGAACGGTGCGGCCGATTTTCTTCATATTTGGTACAATTATAGGTTATACGTCTCCCTTATTCATGTAGTCATGTCATGACGCTGTGGTGGCACTGTTACCAACAGTGAGGCTTACTGCTTCTAGTGAAACAGGCCCCTGGAAGCTGTTTCACTAGATGAGATAAGTCTCGTTGTTTGTATCAGTGGCACCACAGCGGCAGTGTGCGTTTCATTAGAAGGTGCAGTCAAGCGTGAACGGCACTTGGGACATGAGCGGCACAGTGGCAGTGACCGTTTCATTAATAAATTGGCCCTTGCTGTACCTGCCACTGTGGTGCCGCTGTTGGCGAGAGGGTCGACCCTCTCGTATTGATCAAAACAACCATTTTAAAACCTACCATATCATATTTGATTAAAGAAAAGAATGCTTCGAGCAATTCCATATGTATCTTTTACCCACATCATGATTTTCTCTAATGGTCAATCTCTTTGTTAGAACTATTATATTATTCAAACCAAAATTACAGTCACTGCACTACTCGGCCAGTATGCCACTGTGCCACTCGACCATAGGCTATCATTTCCATGTCTAACAAGCGAGAGCTACAATCTCGGCACCATAACTCAGTCAATAAAGCATGTAGGGACATCAAATAAACTGAAATATGGAGAATGACATGAGGAATAATCTGGAATTATCAAATTATTATTTTTTTATTGATCTATAAAATGTTCCGTTTGCTATGCTGGCATAGCGAAGGAAATGGCCACCTCAACAGCGAGACTACTCATGAAACGCTATTTTCGATTTACCACTGTTGGTCCCACTGTTGCCTCTCGCTTTATTATCCATCGTATACAAAGCCCCCATTGAGAATGTATGGGGACTCAGTAAACCACTACCCATCATATAAAACCTGTCAGATATCATAACTGTGGTATACGGATTCAAACCTGTGGTATACGGCCTCAAAACCATGGTATACGGGAAAAATAGTCCCTTTTGCTATAGAGCAAAGAAACAGTCCCTATTGTTATACCCTTTAATATGGCAATTACTGGGTTTAATTTATTCTAAAAGATGGATAATAAATGCAACAAACGATGATTTTGTGGACAGGCGGCTCTGTAAACAACTCGCGCTCGTGTATTACTACACGTCAACCACTCGTGGTTTACAACTGCCTGTCCACAAAACCATTGGTTATTGTCTATGTAAGCCATATTATCTCACCCCGGTATTTTTCTCCATCGGCTTAACGTTAGGAACTCGTACTCCACAGCCATGAAAGTATTGTACCCAATACTCAATGGCTAATTTGGCGAGTTATTCCAGCAATAAATGATGTTATACGGGGTGAGATAAAATCAGAAACCCACTTGATGAGAATAACTTGGTCTCCACTCCACCTCGTTTGACCGCTACATAATTCACTCAGCTTCGCTTCGTGGATCACTCCGCAGTCAAACTCGGTGGAGTATGGGCCAATTTATTCTCATCTCGTGGGTTTCCTTCTAAGACTTGTGAAACAGCACCCTGGCATGTTCGGGCTAACTTACCTCTCTTGACTCCTGTCCAGTATCCCTTGACAATACCCCAATCACCTTTGCAGCTCTTGATGAGCATGGCCCGTTCTCCTTTTTTGCCATCCAACGTTACACACTGGTCCTTGAGTGCTACCTGAATGTAACAAAATTCATCCATTTAGTCCATGGGACATTCTTGTCAACAATTATTACACATATATATCTACAAATGTGCAGACACTGTTGAGTTCAGGACTGCCAATCATAAATCTTCTAAATTGTTATTTGGTGTGCCAAAAATCTGTAATTTGCTATCAAAATTAGTAATGGCTGAGACTGAAATCTGTATCAGAATCTGTAATGGTGATTTTTTTTAATTTTTTTTTTTTTAGTGTCTACTCAAGCGGTAGCTGCCAATGAGATAACACTTAGCCTCATCCAAACAGAATCTGTAATGGTGATTTTGGCATAGAATCTTTTAATAGCCTTGCTATTGAGACAATCTATTCAAAAGAATGAGCACAAGACATATTCCTAACAAATAATCCAACATATATACATTAAGGTTTTTTGTTTTCTTTTAATATTGGGTATAATTTGCATGCACGAAATCTACCAGTCTACCAATCATACCCCTATATAATAGATATACCTATTACAGACATTTCAACCAATACTTTTGAATTTACAACATATATGAAGGAATCAGAAGTATACACAACTCTCCTTGATTGAGGTGAGAATTCATAATCAAACTGTGAAATGTGTACTATGGATGGGCTTTGCCATGATTCATAATCTGGCACGAAAAAGCATCAACATTCTGAAAATTCTGAAAAATGTATGATATTTGGTAGCCCTGTGAGATACTTGAAAAATGATAATAAGTCTCATTGAACAAATTGGATTAAATTTCCCAAATGCAAATACTGGGAAAATGCAAACCAGTTAATGGTGTCTCACATAGCTAGATCTACTCAACAGGAAGATCTGTCATCAGAACATGATAATTATGAAATGTGCTACAGCAGTCGTTAGACATTGCCACCCATAGATAAATTATAACGTACAAGGGTTTAAGTACCCCAGAATTCGATGAATTAGAGGTGATAACAAGGTACGCTTTATGGAATATGGGTTTAAAAATGTATCATATAAAAGATCTCCCAAATATAGAGGGATTGCACTGTGAAATAAATTGTCGCCTGCGGTGCAAAAAGCGGACAACAAAGAGATCTTTAAGAAGTACTTGATCTAGATGTAAATGGTAAAGTATCTTTTTTTTTTTTTTTTTTTTTTTTTTGCAATCAGTTTTTATTTTTCATTTGTTTACATCATTTGTTCCAGTTTTTGGTCCTTATACAGTCTTCAACCTTTTAAAAATTTTCAAAAAACACAATAAACAGTTCTAAACAACAAATTCGTAATGATGTGGTCATACTGATGCTTTTTTTTGCTTTCCCCCCCCCCCAGATTTCCTATCTACAGTGATCTATATATATCTTTTCTCAAATCTAAGTGAGAAAGAGTGAGTATTTCAATAGGAACATGCTTAATCAAAAGAACAGATATGATCTGTACTCAACCATTATTCACATAGAGTTATAATGCAATATTATACAGTACTTTGTGTAGTGTGTCATACACTGAATCGATAGACCAGATAAGACAGAACGGGACAGTGATACATTACTAGACATTACATGGTGCATTGGGTTTTGATACTTAGAATTTCTTAAAGCAGTTTATACAATAGATCAAGATGTTTCGACTTGTGCAACTTGTTCTCCATCTTCCAGACATATCTCTCCGCCAATACCTTCGCCTTCACTTCTATGAGGAATCTCGTGAAATCCAATTCATTCCCTCCAAACAACCTCTGTCTATGTATAAATGATTTAGCCATCAGTATAACATAGTTGATTAACCTGTCATACTTGTAAACTTCTAGCTTTCCCAAGATAATGTCTTGTTTCGTGACACAGAAGATATTCCCCTCAAAGTTGGCTCCAAACCACGTTTTCACACAACACCAAAAGAGCCTGACATTAGAACATTCAGTAAAAAAGTGCATTATGGTATCATCCTCATCATCATTGCAATAACTACATGTGGCAGACTCCACTATTTTCCTTCTGGCCAAGTATACCCTACATGTAATCGATCTGTTGATAATTCTATACTGCAGGGACTGCAGTTTTGTTTCCCTGGTTAGTTTATATGCTAGGGTATTGACAGTTCGCCAGATATCTGAATCACTTTTGAAATTATTGAAGGTACGAACCCATTGTGCACGTCCCTTAGGAATCCTTGATTGCCTGTTGAGTAATATTTGGTATATACTCTTACTGGACAGGTTCATAATATCTCGAGGTCCTTTTCCCGGGACCTGTACTAGAAGAGTCTGTTCTTCATTCTGATTTTCTGATTTTAAAAGGCGGAGCCTAGGAATTGATGAGCGAAGGCTATATGTGTCTAAAAAAGTAAGCGATGTCCCAAACTTATAGTTAATCTGGTCATGTGAAAGTAGTCCCTCCCTACCTATTATATGTTTGACCTGGAAGATGCCCGCTTTTTGGAAAATAGCAATTTTTTTCTCATCAAATTTGGTTTTCAAGAACATGTTCTTCCACAATGCTTCGTTCAGCACTTCCTGATCAGCTATAGGTTGAGCATTATACAATTTATTCCATGAACATATCATTTGCCTGTAAAATTCATTCAAATTTAGCACTTCTCTCTTCTTGGTTTTACTTACAAAGAACTGGTATGGGGTAAATCCCATCCCTATATTTTGTTGGAATATGAATGTCCAGCTTGACAGGTCTTGCGTCACAATACGCCTTACCCATTTAGCGTGAGAAGCCCGGATCATAGTTGAGAGATCTAATAAATTCAGCCCCCCAGCCTCTGTCGATTGTATGAGGGTATTGTAGGCAATTTTAGATGAACCTCCTTTCCATATGAATGATTGTATTATTTTCTTAAACCGTCGATAAACCTCATCTGGTACACTTAAGCTAGAGCAGGGGTATAGAATGACTGGGATGAGGAGGGAATTAATAATACATATTCTTCCTTTCAGTGACAGGAATCGGTTAGACCAACTTTCTGTTATTGAAGCACATTTATCCAGTCTGTCTGAAAAGTTCCACTTACAGGATTCACTCAGTGACATTTTTCTGGAAAAAATTATACCCAGTATTTTTATTTTATCTACCTCTTTGAATTTGCATCTAATTTTGTTCTCATGCGTACAATTGAAGGGGAGGAGTTTAGATTTTTCCTCATTTGCCTGTAAGCCCGAGAATTCTTTGAATATGGAGAGAATGGACAACAATTCCTTCAGAGATGTTTGATTTGCTATGAAGACTGTGATATCATCTGCAAATAATGACAATCTAATACATCCCTTTCTTGTGTGCACACCGTCAATCTTGTCATGATTACGTATAATGGTTGCTAATATCTCGACTGTGAAGAGAAAAAGGTAAGGTGAAATACAACAACCCTGTCTTGCCCCCCTTTCTGGAAAAAACCAGTCTGTTGTAAAGCCATTGTTCAAAACACAACATTCTTGGGCTTCATATATAATTTTTATCCAGTTTATAAAAGTGTCCCCAAAGTCAAACAATCGGAGTGATTTAAGTATAGAGTCCCAGGTGACAGAGTCAAAGGCTTTCCTAAAGTCAAGAGAAACTAATCCCCCACCTTGATCAAGGGAGGGATCCTCCAGAGAGAGCACATCATCTAATTTACGTATATTTGTTCCAATGTACCTTCCCCTCACATAAGCTGTTTGGTCTTCGTGTATAAGTTTTCCCAGTATTGGTCTGAGCCGTATTGCTAATGATTTAGTAAGTATTTTATAGTCAGAGTTTAACAATGTTATCGGTCTCCAATTATCTAGAGCTGTTCTGTTTTCCATAGTCTTTGGCAGTAAGGTAATAACCCCTCTTCTTTGGTCTGTACTAAGCTGACCTATGTCTTCTGCATACAAGAAAGATTCATAAAGGGGTTTCCTGAGGCTTTCCCAGAAGGTTCTATAAAATTCTACGGATAGGCCATCTGGTCCAGGGGTCTTATTCGTATTCATCTCTTTGAGTGCCAAAGTTAATTCTATGGCTGTCAGAGGTTTTTCTAGTAATTCTTTCTCTAAAGGCTCTAGTTGGGGTAGATTTGGTTTGACCGTTTCATGTAAGAGTTGCTCAAATCTATCTGGATCAGTGCTCTTTACTGGGCGAGTGTATAGCTTCTTATAGAACTCGTATATCCTCTTTCGAACTTTTTTGGGGTCCGAAGCAATGGTTCCATCAGAAGAATCTACCTGAGAAATTAATTTGTCATTGAATCTTTTTTTCTGGAGGTTTAAGAAATATGACGTTGGTTTCTCTCCTAAGGCCATCCATCTTGTTTTGGCCTTGAAAATGCATGATAGAGCTTCTTTTTGTGTTATGCTGCTCAGTTCTCTCTTGATTGATGAGATCTCCTCTTTGAGATCCTCATCCCCATTGCCAGAGTCCTCCAATTCTGAAAGTGATTGCAATTTATTTTCCAGGGATTTTTTCTCTTTCTTCCTTTCCGAATTTACCTGTTTTGAATACTTGATGGTAAATTCTTTAATTTTGTATTTCACATAGTCCCACTTAAGTGCCGGGTTCAATTGTGATTCTCTATCTAAGGTTGTTTTGATTGTATTAACAATACCTTCTTTATATATTGGATCAGTAAGTAGAGAGTTGTTTATTTTCCATAACCCTGGGCCTCTTTTCTCCTTCGATCGCATTAGAGTAATTGAGATTGGACAATGGTCTGAGCGGAAGGCAAAATCTATGGTACATTTACCTATTGTGTTTTTCATTGAGTCAGAGATCAGCCAGTAGTCTATTCGCGATCCCTGACTATGACGATGAAAGGTATACCTCCTAACTGAGGGGTTGCGCTCTCTCCATATATCTGACATTTCAAGATTATTCAGAAGAGAGGTGATGTTATCCAGGTATCGCATCGATTTAAATGGAGCCTTGCTATTTCTTCTGTCCAATTCTCTATCAAGAGGGATATTGAAGTCACCTCCTGCTATAATGGGGATATCAGCTAGCCTATAAAGGTGGTCAGATATTCTAGAAAGATTAGCCATTTGTTCAGTTTCGTAATTTTGAGTAGGAGCATATACATTCACCAAAATGAAACTATTTCCCTGCAAGATCAGGTTTAGTATGATGAAGCGCCCTCCTGAGTCCAGAATAGATTCCATTATTTTATATTCAATGTTGCGATTAAATAATATGGCAACCCCTCTCTTATTAGAGGTTCCATGGGCAAAGATCATTTCATTACCCCATTCATTCTTCCATATTTGACATGACTCTGCACTACTATGAGTTTCTTGTATTAAACATATATCGTATTGCTCTCTAATTTTGGAAAATATTGCCCTTCGTTTGACCCTGTCACCCAGGCCATTCACATTGATTGAACCCAATCTCAGATCACCAATTCCTGCTGGTAGTTCTTCCCCGTGCAGGCGGAGATCTGATCTATTCTGTGTCTACTTTGGATTTGCTTTCCTATATCATTGTCCCAGTCTCCACCATTTTTGATACATGATAATCCTTTCAGTACAAGAATGTAACCAAGTACCTCCTTGTTGTCACCTACCCCCCTCTTAATCTCCTCCATTGATACATTAAATACCCTACCCTTTTCCGAACATACACACATACACAAATTTTACACATACAATATTTGGACACATGAATATGTAACATACAATCTTTGGGCAAATGAATATGTAAAGGCTGTTGGCTTTTGCATACCTTATTGTCTTTGATGTCCATCCTCATTCGAGAATGATCTTCTCACCAGTTGGGTCTAAAGTTGATCTGTGTCAAACTATAGATACAACCAGGCCGTAATCACTTAGTCTAATCCAAGAGCCAAAATAAACATTGGTGAATAGGAACTACTACATATATTAGCAAGAAGAGCAATACTGAACACCATCTTAGCTGACCAACCGAGGAGGGGAAGGCTAGAGGCTGACCAACCTTCTCGAGCAGACTAGGAGGATCATTGATGGGTACAATACTTTAGGATCCACATAGTGCTGAGGCTCCTAGCTTAGAGGAACATAACTTAAAATTCCTATCTTAACAAGTCTCTTATCAACCCACTTTACCTTTTATTCCTTCATTAGTTTTCAATGTGCCTCCTTTCACATGTCCACCATTCCACATCTAGTAATCCAAAATCCTACTACTAATAGTCCCCAGACTATGCTGATATTGAAATGGAATACACTGGAGCAAACCACTTACATGCTGAAATACCTAATAAAGGAGTTCTTACAAGGTCGGCAACTAATAGATTCTTAACTACCTCACCTCAATGAGGTGCAACCATTACATTATTATAGAAGTGTCATTGTCGATAACCTCCCCTTGTCTATTTCATGGGTTGGGTTAGTGTCCTTTTGTCATGGGTATATGGCAGGGTGACCACACTATGCCATACTCATGGTTATTGTTCTAGGATGAACTTCTGTGCTGGTTGGTGATTATCTTTATTTTCTGTAGAATGTCTCAATGGTCTTGCCCCAGTACTTGAGTAGTTTCTGATTGAGATGTAAGCTGTCATGAAGGTCCTCGTAGTTGGCGATCATCTTGTTGTCCGTGTCGAACAACCATTCTTTTCAAATCCTCCTTTCACTGGTCCCCCAAGTTGTTCTCTGCTTTCCCGCCAGTGCCGTCTGTGACTTCGCTGGTTTCTGGCACCCTGACTTGACCAATTTCGTCCTGTTCTAGCAGACTGTCCCTGACTTGCATCAATATCTCACCTAGTACGTTTCGGCCTATGGGCTGATAGTTTTTTCGTGCTTCACCAAGAGTAATACCTGCTCCCCACTTCTTATCCTTTGTAGCCTCTAGTAGTGTCTTAGGATATGACAACAGAAGTTTGTCCCTCATTTCAACATTTTGGCTGAATTTGGCCTTGACAATTTCTAACATCACATCCTCTTCCCCATCGATCCAATTTTGATTGATGTTGATGTTCGCAGAGATTCTTTTAATCACATAGGGATCCATTGTTTTTTTGATAATCGGCACCAGATCAGGTTCATTGCAACTCCTAGCTTTCATGGAGGCATAGGCCTGTTCTGCAGAACTGTACCGTTCACCTCTTATCTTGAGTTTGCATGAGGCAAAGTTAGAGAAGGTTGACCTCTTACCTTGGAAGAATAATTTCTCATTGTTAGTATGTGTGTATGCTGCCTCAACGTCATAGTCCTTTGGGAGATCCGCCATGTTATTGACATCATAGAGAATGCTCCCGATGACGGCCTTGTCGCCATTACTGACTAGGCGAGCTGATTTCCCCATACTATTTGCTTTGTCTACTATTTGCCTAAGGTCAGCCCGCACTTCACTTGTGTAGGCTGTCAGGTCCTCCTTTATCCATGTATTCTTTGCACGAGGGTCTTTTTTTAGATTTTTCTTGTTCCGCAGAATCATCACCTTAGCCGCCTCATGAATGAAGGTTACTAGGATATCACGTGGGTTGCTATCTTTCTTGAACCGTCCTAACCTTCGCGCAATATCAATCTCCTGAGGGGGATTTTACAGCCTGTAGCTGCAAGTACGTCGAGCACTATGTCTTTCAGGTCTTCGTTCTTTCGTTCCATTATCCCAGTAATGATAATGTTTTTGGCCTTCATCCCTCTTTTGAGGTCCTCTATTTCTGATTTTAACATCTTAGCCTCCGACGTCATTTTCCTCATGTCAGCTACATCTTTTTCTATGTCCATCCCAAGGTCCCGGCCTGATTCTTCCTTCCCATCATGATGCTGATCTTTATCTGCATTAACATTTGCATTCAAATGTTCGACTGACTGTTGTAACTCGTCAATTCGTTCCTTAAGTTGACTATTTTCTTTTTTCAGCTCATATAAGTCTCCTTCAGTTAATGTCATTTTCTTGTTTGTGGCAGCATGCTTCTCTCTTTCAGCAGCTAATCCTTCACGTAAGACATCAACTTCTGCAGAAATACTCGCTACAAGTTCCGTTAGGCAAGGACACTTACTTCCTTTTTTTTAATTCTTTTTCTTATCTCTTTGACTCAGCGCAAAATCACCAATAGTTTTGTGAGTCGATCTGAGAACAGGGTAATCTTCATTGTCATGGCTGTGGTCGCTGTCCATCTTGAAAGCGGTTTCAGGTGCTTTTAGGTGCTGTTAGATCGTCCACTCTCTGTAGTTCCTATGTATGGCTTTTGGCTCAGGATGACACAGATGATAACACGGATTTGGCCTGGCTGTTTCTTTTCCTTTTAGGCAGCCATCTTTGTTCAGTTTACCAAGGGGACGTTTTAATGCCCTAGGTTTAAAAAGGGGGGAAAAAAAAAGAAAAAAAAAAAAAAAATTAAAATAAAATAAAATATAATAAAATTAAATTCAGCAACAGTCACCGCTGTGGTACCAGGCTGTTATGAGCAGACTTGTAGACTGCTTGATGATATACAGGATAGCTTTGATGATTATAATCCACTTCTATAACTCACAGATTCGCTGAATTTGTGGAACTCTTTGACCACCAGATGTATCAACTTCTCTCAGTTCTGATTATTCCAGAGTGCCCACATGTCACAGGAATCTGCTGGATTAACTTCTCTCAGTATTTTCCGGGGCCTACCACAGGTTCCCTTTTTAAGGTTTTCCGAACGCCCCCACGCTTGGTCAATGCACCCGTGAGTGGCTCCCCTGTCCTCAGTCAGGCTTGGTCTATTTTTAGCATCCGCGTCAGTGGCTGCGTTTTTGGGTAATATCGCCCACTGCTCTCTACCAGCTATGTATTTATACTATGAAATGCTGTGAAAACACCAGAACAGAGGCATCAACCACTAATAGCTGAATGCTATGAATAGTACTCTTGTATCATAAACGTCTTTGAGACACAGAGGCAACGTTAGACTATGAAACAGAACTCTACCTCACGCACGATGTTGAAGCATGTGCGGTGCTGCCGGGGGCGTTCGGACAATCCTGGTAAAGTATCTTATTGTGTTGACATTTCACTACATCCTTCTCACACTATTATCATCCACTTTACCAAACACTAGAATTGTATTATAGAGCGCTTCTAATGGTGCTCTGCGCGGAAGAACTGTTACTCTAACAGAGTGTGGAATAAAGCATTATTAAAAAAAAAAAATAAAGTGACACATACTTGGTTAGGTCTAGAACTAACATCAGGGAGCTGTTTCAAAAGTCGAGTGAAGTCTCGCCAGCGGGACTTCGCATTTCAAAGCAAGAGGCCGCAACAGTGAGCGGCACTTTGAATCAAAGCGGCAGCAAAATCGCTACCAATACCCAATAGCGAGCGCACCTCCAACTAGACAGCGACGCTTCATGTACCATTGTTAGCTCTCGCTTTGGCGGTGAGTACTCTCGTTTTGCACCCTCCCAACTTTTGAAACAGCTCCCTGATCATGATAATTATGAAATGTGCTATAGCAGTCATTAGACATTGCCACCCATAGATAAATTAGCATGTACAAGGGTTTAAGTGACACATACTTGGTTAGGTCTAGGCAGCTGTTCTGAACCAATGAGCTGTGAGGAGGCAGCCATCTTGTCTTTGTAGAACACTTGAATGACAGACATTTTCAGTGGGAGTGAATGGATCACACGGACAGTGAAGGCTGTCACCCCATTTACCGAAACACTGAAATAAAAAAAGAGCCATATGAAACAAAACTGGTCATCCAGAGTGATCTGTGTACTTATTGTCTGAAACAATATCAAGATAGTTTTGTTAAAAGTATGTCAATAAAAATAGGACAAAACATCAGTATGTTTTGTATATTGGTAGGAATTCTACTATAGCCAAGAAAACCAGTTGTATACCAACTGAGGCCTATTGCCACTTTATTGATTTACACATATGTTACTACATTGTCCAAAACCAAGGAAAGAACATACTGTACACTTTATCAATTGGAATCAATAAAGAAATTTTACACACAAAATAAATATATATATCAAATGAGATCCACCAGTCATTATTGTCTTGACAGAGTCCATTATCTAATAGTTGACGGAAGGGAAATCTTTCAACTATCAGATAAAAGTCTATTGAGATATGACAGACAGTCCAGTGGGCAATAGATCTGACATATAACAATGTCCAATAATACATAAATTAGGAACCTAGCTGTATCTAGATATTATTGCTTTCCT
This sequence comes from Alentia gelatinosa, assembly GCA_950022655.1. Classification (NCBI taxonomy): domain Eukaryota; kingdom Metazoa; phylum Annelida; class Polychaeta; order Phyllodocida; family Polynoidae; genus Alentia; species Alentia gelatinosa. The sequence goes on from OX465581.1 coordinate 127,512,079, forward strand.
TTAGTCAGTTCAATACAAATGGTAAATGCTTATCTAAAAACTATATTGAAAGGTGTTTATCTGGCAATGCTTAGGCCACTAAAAAAAACAACTTGTTTCTCATCACCAAGCCATGAAAAATATGATGAGGGCGCTTTTCTTTTTTTTCTTCTTTTTTTTGGCTGGATCAAAGATGGCTTAAAAGTGACATAAATGGGCTTTAGACATACAGTAAAACCCTGCGTAAGCGGTCAGCCTCCGTTCCGGGCCAAAATGTCCGCTTATGCAGGGTGTCTGCGTACATGGGGTTTTCAGATTTATACTGCTTATACATTGAAAGCATCCCTGGCATGAGGAACTTTAATTTGATACCAAATACACATACTTTTCATAATTTTTATCGAGGTTCATCTTATTTTAACCAAAAAATCTTCTAAAATCGTTTTCGCAGATGCGCGCGGTGATGAGAAACAAGTTGTTTTTTTGGAGTGGCCTTAGTTTATCAAAAGTTCAGATATTCCAAAAGCTTTTAAGAGAAAGAGGAAATTACAACTGACTAGTTTTAGAGATCATATTTAACATTGATTAACTTAAAAAGGTGCAATGCCTAACTCACATATGTGATGCTACATTACAGGTATTTGCCATCCCCTCAGAAAGTTTTGGCAGTTGGACAGGTCCCCAGAGTTGTTGGACGTCTTCTGGCATCGTGTACTCAGCAAACGGCTTCCACGATATGCTGAGACTCTGACGATCAGCTTGAATCTTCGACAACATGGCCTGGATTTCCACATTGTAGTGATCCACCGAGGACTTCAACACCACCCTTCGCTTTTGATCGGTGTGCCGGACAGCATTGAGCATGGCATTGGCATTGAACGTCGCCTGTAATTCAAAGTTCACAACGGTATAGGATATTGGTGGAAGTTATTACAATTAAATGAATGTGTAGGGTCAGGGTAGTCAGACAGTGGTTCGTTCACTTTGGGCTAGGTGCTGCGAGTGCCGATCCCTGCTGTGCGGTAACGCCGGTGGACCTATCGACCCTTTTGCTGGGTACCTGGGGCCTGTTTCACTAGTCTTGTGACATGTCTGTGACACCATACAGACGTTGGGTTTGTCTAGTTTCGTGACACCACAAGTAGCTGCCCTTAGGAAATACAGACCCCTAACATAAGAATTAGACAAATCTAGACACATCATGGACCTGTTTCACTAGTTTTGTGATAAAAGTGTTAGACAGATATGAAAAGCGGCACCAACAGTGCAAGCAAGAACGGACAAAACGAAGTCTAATGTCTAGTTCTTATGAAACCGGACACACTATCTAGACGCCATCTAGACATGTCACTGTCTAGTGAAACAGGTCCCAGGTGGTGGTTGCCGAAAAACCAATGTGTGTGACCGAAGCTGTTGAAATGTCCAGTGGTTTTGTACACAAAGCATGTTTGACAGAGGCTCAGCAGAGTCAGGGACCTGTTTCACTAGTCCCGTGACAACCCTTCGTTTCGTCCGTTCTTGCTTGCACTGTTGGTGCCGCTTTTCATGTCTGTCTAACACTTTTGTCACGAAACTAATGAAACAGGTCCCAGGGACACGTTTCACTAGTCCTGTGACAACCCTTGTTGGTCTCCGTGACACAACAAGGGCAGGTAGCGTTTCAATAGTCCTGAGACAACACAGTTTGCAACGTCATAGAGAAGACATGGGTGAACAATGGCATGTCATGTTTGAAAACCCCACCAACTCTCTCTGTTACTGCCACTGTTATGTCACTATCACGAGAGGGTCTACCCCTTTGCATCTGTGGTCACAGCGCTTTGTCGGGAGCAGTACGGCCGCAATTGTTCAGGTAATTCCACTCATGGGAATTTAGCAATGAAACTTTTTCATGAGTAAGGGATGTAACCTATAACCACTTCAAATATGAAGAAGATCGGCTGCTCCGATCTGCTGATATTTGCGTTTGAATCTTAAAAGATCACTCGAGACACACAGGGCACGCAGTACACTGGCCACCAGAGCAGACAGACAGACAGGGTGTAGTGCGGCCGATGTCTACCAGACATCGTGCATGTCTCTATGAAAGAGGTGAGCCACAGATGTGAACAAAATCTATGAATAGGTGGACGGGCCGTACCAGAATGTGGACTTTCCCTTAGAATTAAGCAATGGCGCTTTAACACAGATTAGGGAAACATATGACCTGTAAACGCCCTAAATATGAAGAATATCGGCCCCTCCGATCCGCCGATATTTGCGTTTGAATTTGAAATATTGGGCTAGACTTGTACTGTCTCTGGCAGCTGTGACGTCGCCAACGAACAGCAGGTCACGAACAGTGGCACCAACAAGGTGAGCAAACTAAACATTGCTTTTGAAACAAGATTTTACTTCTCCCACTGTCGCTGCCACTGTTGTTGCCTTTGGGACACTGGTGGCTGAAACATGTCGCTATGAATGACTGTCGTGACTGAAAAACAGGGCCCTGCCAGGAACCTGTTTCAGTAGTTTTGTGACATGTCTAGATGGTGTCTGTGATACCATACGGACAGATCACAAGATTGCAATCGATGACACATGGAGTTTCACTCACTTCTCGTAGGAATTAAGCAATGACACTTTAACATGAGTAGGGGATACATATAATCTATAATCGTTCCAAATATGAAGAAGATTGGCCACTTCAATCTTCTGATATTTGCTAGTCTTTTTCCACTGTTGCTTGCACTGTTGGTGCCGCTGTTGATGTCTGTCTAAGCCTAATGTCATGAGACTACTGAAACAGGTCCCTGGTCTCTCAGCGATTATAAACATGAGAACTTTCGTTTGGGTCTGAGTACAGAGGAGTTCATATCTACATTCACAACCTAGTTATTCTTCGAATATGCGTTACAGAGGAGAAAAGGCAGAGTTTGTGAGTGTGAAAGCATGTTTACTTCCAAAATAAACTACCTGAAGGACCAAGCCAGCACGACTAAACTTTTATACGGAAACTGGCTTACTGTCTTCGTACGTCAAAAATATGCGGTGAAATTATTGATCAGATACATCCCGATGCCGAAGGCAGAGGGATGTATCTGATTGATAATTTTACCAAGTATTTTGACATACGAAGACAGTCAGCCCGTTTTCGTATTATTATATATACCTAAAAGTGGCGAAATTATAGCTAGTCACGTGATCACATACCCCGTACGTCACACTGTGACATACGGCTATACATACGTCATGGGTAGCAGCGGGTAGTATGTGTGGTTCATACGGCCATAGGTATATAATAATATAATATTCTACTAAAGGATCTTTCCTTTATGTTTGACAATAAACTGATGTCTTACCTTGCAGATGTCTGTTCCAATGAAGCAGTGCCTCAACCCATCGTGTCTGGTGAACTTGGCAGTAATGCGACTAATTCCATTTTTCTTGGTGGTGACAGATACTGATGGTAGACCATGTGTCCAACTGAATCCCGGACCTTTCTTCTCCGTCAAATCAATCTTTCTTGTAAGAGTGTTTACTGTCATGCTGCCAGTGATCTTGTACTTGTCTTTTGCACCACTCAGTGTCACTTGTTCTAGCTGGACATGGCCTTTTACAGGTATATTCTCTTGGAGTTCACGAACTGTTGCCTGAAGAAAGGGTACACAATATAAGAGCAGTCAGGATTTGGTTCTAGTCACTGTAATGTATCTGACATTATTCTGATATGTATCTGATATGAATCTGTCGTTGAAGATATATAGAGTGTCTTTATCATTACCCAAGGAGAAATCAAATATCTGTATTCTACTTGGAGAAAGTGGGAAAATTGTCCCTGAAACATCACCTAGTATAAATACCAAGTAGTGTGTGAGAAGATCGACAGCTGTTCTATGTTTCCTTTGATAAATACAATATTAACCTGCTTCTGATCCTTGTATGCATCAACTACATGGACGTTTAGCTACTGAAATCATATTCTGTAGTTACTATAACAAGCTATGGCCAAAGAGTTACCATTACCAGTAGTTACCATTGAGAAACTACAGGTCACAAAGACTTTTCAGCCTTACATAAACAATGCTACAAATATCCAATATAAATATATTTTTTTTGCAAAATAGAAGCCAAAGGGGTGAGAGTGGCCGACTAAAATAGCAATCTATATTCATTCTCAAAACAGTTCTTCTGGGGTCAACTAACATCAAAGCTTCATTGTCTATGCTATGTGTTGTTTGAAGGCAAACTGCTACTGCTACTTTGGAAGTGTATTGTACCATGACTCACCCAGGAGAGATATCCAAATAAATTACAATCAGACATTTTGTGAATATTGAGAGAATATTTTCAAATATTTGAAAATGAGTACCACGCCCCTACATATGTAGGGGGCGTGGTTGTCTAGCGGTGTTTTATCTGTTCCTTGGAAGGTGGCGTGGAGAGTCAATCCCCGCTGTGTCGTGATTCTGGGCAACACCGCACACAAGAGTGGCGTGGGGGGGCCGTGGTTACGTAACTCGGAGTACATATACTCCGGGTTTGCAGTGGGTCAACAGGCTGTCCTCGCGCGTCTCTCTGAAAGGAGCAGACCCTTGGGCCCTCACATTGGTTGGGTTCTCTGATACCATCTGACGGTTAGGTGAGTCTGGGACTTCGGTCTTTCAGATTAGCCTCTCCGGCATTACCTGGCACCTTGTCAGGGTACTGGAACTAGAGAAGTGATCTTCCGGGATCACTTCGGATAGGTATTGAATAAACAATCTGTTGTTTATTGCAGATGTGGAGCTCATACTTTCCGAAAACCGATCCGACCTACGTAATTGTGCATAGGGTGGAATATCGCCCAAAACTAGCATTCTGGAGGTAGACCTTCCAACTTAGTTATGCGGCGACCACCACACATACATAGCAAAAGATCAAAACACATGGATATGGCAATTTCTTTTAGTTGTCAAGTAAATGACAAATATATCATGACTTGTATTAAAACTTACTAAGAATAACTTCCCGACGGGAGACTCCCCTCTGTACATGACACCGGCGATGGGGAAGTCTTCCTGGTAAGTCTTCTTCCACAGTTCTCTTGTCTCTGCATCAGACGTGGCCAGCTTGGAGCCAGGACTACGGTCAGTGGTGTCATCATCATGGTTGAGTAAGAATCCAAGCAGGTTTGTTGTGTCTCTAAGGTAGGCATGTGGGAACAGCTGGTGCGTGTGCCACATCAGGTCCACATCATACATCGGAACTAAACAAACATATCATATAGTTAAGAGGAAACCAACAAGTTTTAGTCAAAGTTGTTGTTCTTCACAAGAACTGTTTTTCAGTGACGGTATCGGAACTAAACAAACATACCATATAGTTAAGAGGAAACCAACAAGTTTTAGTCAAAGTTGTTGTTCTTCACAAGATCTTTTTTTACAGTGACGACATCGGAACTAAGGCCACTAAAAAAAACCAACTTGTTACTCATCATCGTGCGCATCAGAAAAAACGATTTAAGAAGATATGTGTATTTAGTATCAAATTAAAGCTCCTGATCTCAAGGATGCATTAAATGTATAGCCAATAAAGATCTGGGAACCCTTTGTAAGCAGCCACTTTGGCCCGGATCGGAGGGTGTCCACTTATGTGGGGTTTTACTGTATGTCTGAAGCCCATTTTATGGCACTTCAAAAGCCATCTTTAATATAGCCAAAAAAAACCAAAAAAAGCGCCCTCGTCATATTTTTCATGGCTTGGTGATGAGAAACAAGTTTGTTTTTTTGAGCGTCCTAAACAAACATATCATATTGAAGCTCAACTCTTTCATTCACACCATATGCTTTGAAGAAAAGGATTTTTATTAAACATATATGTTTTCCAGACTCAGGGTAGCCTTTTTTCTGCTTGGTCCTGAGTTGTCGGGTTGATGTTTCTTAATGGACACAGATCTATGTGATTCCTGGGATCCCTTTCACTAGCGAAGGAAGACCAAAATAGCAGCACCAACAACAGTGACTAACAACAGTGGAAACATTGAAATCTTGTTTCAGAATCTTCGCTGCTGTTGAGATTCTTGTTCCACTCAGTATGCCAGCATAGCAAACGCAATATTTAATAACTCAATATCTAATGCATTATTCAATAATTCCATATTATTCTTCATGTCTTCCACAATATTTCAGTCCTAAAAGCATTTTTGACTGAATTATGGTGCCAGACAGTGTATACCTTATTTTTAAGAATACATCGGAACTAAACAAATATATGACATATTTAAGAGGAAACCAACAAGTTTTAGTGAAGGTTGTTGTTCTTCTCAAGAACTGTTTTTCAGTGATGACAATCGTTCGTAACGACATGTTTCAGCCGTCAGTGTCCTATAGACATGATATCGGCCAACGATGGTCGCTCAACGACACGTAGGGCGCTTTGAGGTGTGCTTTAGTCACGGCGATTATAGGGAATTGAAGGGGAATTTGTCATCCAATGTGTCAGAACCAACGACATATTTGGACATGCCATACAGGTATAATGGGGTTTTTTCGTCAGATGCTAAAAATGATTGAAATTAGAAAATATTTGGGGACAATTTTTGCTATATATTTAGTGTACCTATTCTCAAAATTTCATGATTATCCTTTTGGTATTTTGATCATGAGAAATGTTTTTCTAAACTAACATGTTTTAGTTGACAAGCGGCGCATTGCTCCAATCAGCTGCTTTTGCAGAACCTACTGCTGCACAATCCCCAATCCGAGTCCATCGCTTATAATGATTGTCATGACTGAAAAACACCATGCCTTCTTCTATGGTTTTTCTAAGACAATCGTTCTGAACAACATTATTGGCATCGGTCCCGCATGGCGCTCTACGACACTGCCTACAGCTCACCGACCATCTTTGGTCGTCCAAGATATCGTACATTTGCTGGACAGGGTCCTGTAGCCTAGTGGCTAGAGAGTATACCTCCGGAATCTTCTGATGTAAATCTGCTCTCTGCAATACTGACATCTTTGGCTAACTCAAGTTATTCACATGTGAATAAATGAGCAGAATAAATATTTTTGTATCAAGAAATGAATATGATAAAAGTCATATTGCCATTCTGGAATCATAAAAAAAAAGACCTGGTATGGATGCTCCAGCGAGGTTCACCACAAAAATAGGTTAAGGCTGCCAGACAAGAGATATCATTCTAGGTGCAAGAATATAAAGTACTGACATTTCATACCTATTAAAGCACATCTGAAGCATTTATTGATAAGCCTATATACCTACCAATGAAAGCCTTTGGGTTGTTCTTTTTCAAACGGAGGAACTTTGCATAGCGCTCCGATGCTGTTATGAGGAATGTAATGTCTGTGAAGTGCGGCAATGACACATTGTAGTAGAAACACTGCTGCCTCTGTACAGCTGCAGCAGTGCTTGCAGCAGGTGGCACATTGAGATCTACGCAGAATGGCTCGCGTGGAAACATGGCCGCCCACAGAGTGCTTGCTCTCTGAGTTGCCTCTGTAAAGGCTGCTCTGATAAGACGTAGTTCATGGTCTGGGACAAAGCCAATTAGTTTCCAGCAGTCCTGGTGGTAGGCTTTCGGTGACAGGATATGACGGTGCCACACCCAGTGAATGTCCAGAGGGGGCTCCAAAGCGGCACCTTGATTTCTGGCCAGGAGAGAGAGCCACATGCACTCGTACCGGCGGACTGCGTTGCGAATGTGTGGTTCATGGTGCAGTGCTGGCACATCATTGACTGTTTTCAGGAAGGAGAGATGGTATTGGGCTTGTTTGACTATATCGACTGACCAAGGGGTTCTGTTGATATCTGACATTTCTGTGTTCCAAGGTGCTAGAAACTCATTCTGAAATAAAGGAGTACTTGAAAATTAGGTGCTATATGTTTCTATCAGGATACAACAAGAAGTCTCTTATGAACACCATCAGTTGTTTAACCTGTTTAAAAACATTAAGATAAGACGAATTGGTAACCCATGGCCGTTGGTCAGGGGTGGTCATTGCTCCCCCTGACACGCCCCCTCGCGCACCCTGCGCACTCCCCCCTGGTGTCGGTCACGTGAACCCCGCGGTCACGTGGCCCACCGCGTCTCTGACCTCCGCCTCATTCTGCTCCTGTACTCCACTGCGTTCACACGTATTTTCTTTTCCCTCACTTTTGGCCTACTCTCCACGCCGTCTTCGATACTCCCCGAGTATCTGACCGTGCAGAGACAGTGTCTGAATACGGGTAAAGTTCACGTGAATTACAGGAAAGCTAGGATGGCACCACCAACGACACGCGCTCAAGCGAGCGCCTCCACGACCACGGACCAGGCCTCGGAGTCAACCGTGAGGGAGAGCGACCACGTGGACTCCGCGTCTCAGGCCGGAAGCCTCCGGTCGGCCCGCCTCGTGGCCGTAGAGACCGGACTCTCGGACATGAGTAGGAAACTCGACGCTCTAATCCAGCTGCAGACCCAACGGTCGACGGGACAAGCATCTCCACCTACGGTTCGCTCAGTCGCCGAAGTAAGGACTCGGGACTGGGCCGAGGATCAAGCCGGCCGCGCCATGCCTCCACCCCGCCAGCTACGAGACCGCTACGCAGGGGACCCGTACATACAACGCGAGCTCGACCGTGAGGCCATCCGCCACGACAAGACGGCTGGTAAGCTGCAGTCAGATATCCATGTTACCCGTTTAATAAGTAAACCGTACATGTTTGTGGATAGGGAGGGTGTTTACACTTTGTCCCAGAAACTGGAACTGAGGGGAAGCCTGGGCCCCCTTGAGTATCTGAGTGCCTTTATTGGCTTGCTCGGAGACGACCGTGCGGTCGACCCCGTGGACCGTGAGGCCATGTTCCGGCACTTACACCAAGTGTCAATCGACGCCCAGAGCCGGCCGTGGGCCGGAGTCAGGAGATGGTCTAACCACGTGTTCGACCAGATCGAGGCCGGGAGGCTCTCGTGGTGCGACTATTCGAGGATCCAGGAGGAGCGAGTCCGACTCGCGATGACGACCGGGACCCTCACCAGCGGCGCCGACACCGGGAAGGCCCGAGGCCGGGAGTTGCCATGCCGGCAATACAATTCGGAGAGGGGGTGCCGCCATAGGAGCGGTCACGATGACGGGCCCGTGAGATGGCTGCACGTGTGCTCGTATTGCGACTCCGTGGGGAGACAATGCGGGCACTCGTTACACGCGTGCAACCGGAAACTCGGTTACACAATGGGCTATGATAACGGCCAGGCTGCACCCACACCGGCACCCCGGCGAGCACCCCAGGCCGGGCACGCACCCCAGGCCGGACACACGCCCCGGGCGGTCGACCCCAGAGCGGATGTGCTCCCCCAACACGGACACGGGGCAAAAAACGGCTACGGTGCGCCCCGCGAGTGAGCGGAGCGCACCCTCACACAGTCACAACACGTGCCTCCGCCCCCGGGCCCGGGGTCGTGGGGTGCAATCCACGTGATGTAACACCAGCGGGCCCTGTGATCTCCACCACCCCCAACAGGATTTCCGGTGACCGGACGTGGGCGGGGGTCGTAAAAGGAAGCGGCCCGGTGACCACTCCGGGCCCCCACCCCCTCACGTGGAGGGGGGACCACACGGGGGGTCCACGTGACGTCAACACGAAGGCCGCCGGCCCACGTGGCCGGGCCCCGAACATAAACAACAACAACGAAGGGGGCGGGACCCGCCACGTGGAGGACAGGTTCACCGGGCGGCCACCGCCAACCCACAGCGGTAGCAGGAGTGTTAGTGTTACCGCGCCGGCTGAGGATCCAACTAACACTCCGGATTTCGGCGGACTAAAGGAAGTCTGCCGGACCGGAATTCCGTCGCCCGGACTCCGGACGGACCCGGAGGCCTTCATGGAGCACAGGCGGGCCGAGTGGCCCCGCTTCACCGAGGCCGGCCCCCCGGCGCACGGTCACATCTACGAGGCGGTCCGGGCCTCGGGCCTGCCCAACGCCCTGTGCACAAAGATCACACTGCCGACGGACCTCAAACTACGGGCGTGGGAGCAGTACCTGACGGGAATGGAGGGCAAGGGGGAACTCCTCGGTTTCATAAGATACGGCTTCCCCCTCGGCTACCTCGGGCCGGCCAGCGACACTCGGGACGTCCCCAACCATCCGAGCGCCACCGGATTCCCGAAGCAAGTAGGTGATTTTATCAGAAAGGAGAGTGGATTCTCAAACCTGATGGGGCCGTTCTCGGAGGCTCCCTTCGAGCCGTGGTGCCACGTTTCGCCGTTGATGTCCCGGGAGAAGCGCGGGTCCGAGGGCCGCCGCGTCATAACGGATATGACCTTCCCCCGGGACCGTAGCGTCAACGCGTACGTGATGAAGAACGCGGTCTACGGGGAAGAGCGTGAGCACAGCCTCCCTACGGTCGACGGTTTCGTCACCCGCCTGGTGGCCTCGGGGCCCGGGAGCTACATGGCGACCATCGACATCTCGCGCGCCTATAAGAACTTTAGGTGCGACCCCCTCGACTGGCCTCTGCTGTGCTTCATGTGGGACGGCGGGTATTATTGTGATACGGCCATGCCGTTCGGCGCCCGCGCGTCCTCGTATCACATGCAGTGTGTGGCCGAGGCCATCGTGGGGATACTCGCCGGTAAGGGTGTCGAGGCCGCCATGTATCTGGACGACCTCATCATACTGTCGCCCTCACGGGAGAAAGCTGCCTCGGACTTTACCATAGCCCGAGACCTATTCGCTGAGCTCGGCCTCCCCGAGGCCCGGGAAAAGGCGCAGGCCCCTAGTCAGACCGTGCGCTGGCTGGGCATCGACATCAATGCCGCCGAGATGTCCCTCACCATCCCCCGGGACAAGTTGGAGGACGTGCGGGAGCACGTTGGGGCGGTCGCCAGGAAGCGGTCGCTGACCAAGCGACAGCTTCAATCCGTCCTCGGCAAAATCCTGCACGTCGCGAAATGCATCCGCCCGGCGAGGCCCTTCGTCAGCAAACTACTGGAGGCCCTACGGTCGATGGACGGGTTCTACATCAACGTGAGCTCGGACATGCGGCAGGACCTCCAGTGGTTCCTACGGTTTGCCGTCGGGTGGAATGGGCACGCCCTCATCCCTCGAGGGCCGGCGACAAAGTGCATCACGGTCGACGCCTGCCTCTCGGGCGTGGGGGGCACAGACGGCCGTGCGGCCTACGCGTGCCAGGTTTGTCCCATCAATGACCCCGTGGACTGCATCTCTGAGCTCGAGGCCCTGAACACAATATATGCTCTCCACACGTTCCTCGGGGACCGTGATCGTGGGACCAGGATCGAAGTCTTCTGTGACAACATGGGGACCGTCCAGGCACTCACGTCGGGGCGGGCATGCAACCGCGTCCTCGCCGAGTGTGCCCGACAGGCCTGGATGGTCCAGGCCAAGCTGCAAGTCGACCTGGTCTACACACACGTCCCCGGGGTCCTCAACACGGTCGCCGACGCACTCAGTAGGGCCCACCTGTCCTCGAGGGATTTTAACAATTCTGCATGCCTGATGACATACCATGATCTGTGGTCGGTGGTGCCTTGTACTCATGCTTCATTCGTGCCTGTGCTTCGCCTGTCCTGCAGATCCGGCGCTACGCTCTCTCCAACGGAAGGCATCTGCGCGGCAGGCCGAGGCACGTGCCCCAGGCACGGTCGCGAACCAGAAGAGCGCCGTGTCCACCTACCTCGCCTTCTGTCGACGGACGAGGACCGACCCGCAGGCACCGTCCGTGAGTTTCATCACGGCCTTCCTCGAGTACCTCGCGGACCACGCCCCCTCGCCGGCGACCGTGGCCAACCAGCTCTCGCACGTGAGGACACACCTACGGCTCTCGGGGGGAGACGTAACGGCCACAGAGGACGTGAGGGTCAGGAGGGCCCTCGACGCCATGAGGAGGAACAAGGCATACACACCAAACGTCAAGCCTCCGATCCCCATGGCCGCCCTCCAGGGGATCCTCGAGCTACTGTCGGACACGCCCCTCGACCTGACCCTACGGGCCGCGTTCCTCCTCCTGTACTACGCCGCACTGCGGCAGAGCGAGGTCGCCCCCCCTACGGCCAGGGCATTCGACCCGGTGCGACACCTCTCACGTGGGGACGTGGTCCTCACGGCAGATCACGTGGAGGTACGCATCAAGGCCGCCAAGAACCTCCAGTGCGTGGGGGAGGAGAAACACGTGCGGCTCCAATCCTCCCCGGACCCGAGGTCGTGCCCGGTGACGGCCGTGAGGAATATGATCGCCGCGGTCCCCACGCTGACACCAACGGATCCGTTCCTGCTCAACGCTGACAGGTCGCCAATAACGACGCGGTCGCTGTCAAAGGAGTGGGAGCGGCTCAACACCACAGCAGGCCACCCCCCTAAGACCTACACTCTACACAGCCTGAGAAAGGCCGCCGCCACTCAGGCCTTCCAGGCCGGGGTCGCTGAACTCTCCATTCAACGATACGGGGGTTGGCGTTCTAATGCTCACAGGGGATACATTAGGGACTCCAACTCACAAGAGGTGAATGCGTCCCTCATACAGTCCCTCAACCAGTGACTCTCATCCCTCACAAACTTTTCTCCCTCCCACCTCGCCTCATTTTTATGGTCTTGGCGTTTTTTATACATCATATTGTATAACCATTATACCTCATATTGTATAACCATACTATCTGTTATACAACCATATACATAATTGACATACCATTATACATGTCATTTACAACTATGTATATTATACGTAATTGACCTCTTTATACCTCTGTCAATTACTTTATCTACCTTATGTCATATTCATATTTACATATTAATATTCATGTCGGTATAGGTATATAAAATTAAAATAAATTTTATTATTCCCAACTATCGACTCCTTCTTTGTGTTCAGGGATAGGGGTAATGGGTAACCCATGGCCGTTGGTCAGGGGTGGTCATTGCTCCCCCTGACACGCCCCCTCGCGCACCCTGCGCACTCCCCCCTGGTGTCGGTCACGTGAACCCCGCGGTCACGTGGCCCACCGCGTCTCTGACCTCCGCCTCATTCTGCTCCTGTACTCCACTGCGTTCACACGTATTTTCTTTTCCCACCCACCCTCACCTCTTTCTTATCTCCTACTCCGTAGGGCGTTTTTTATACATCATATTGTATAACCATTATACCTCATATTGTATAACCATACTATCTGTTATACAACCATATACATAATTGACATACCATTATACATGTCATTTACAACTATGTATATTATACGTAATTGACCTCTTTATACCTCTGTCAATTACTTTATCTACCTTATGTCATATTCATATTTACATATTAATATTCATGTCGGTATAGGTATATAAAATTAAAATAAATTTTATTATTCCCAACTATCGACTCCTTCTTTGTGTTCAGGGATAGGGGTAATGATTATATGATTTGTGTTGCAAATATTTTGAAAAGATATCAATTTGATATGAAATGTTATCGTTTTACTTGATAGTCTGCACATGCACTCCAAAATGAGGAATAGTAAATAATTACAGCTTTACTTTAGCAGATAATGTAAAAAAGAAAGAATTCCTGGAAAGGTAAAGAAATGGTTATACAAGCAGATACATGGATAAGCTGCACAAAATTATACAATGCAAATCCTAGCTCTTGATTGCTGTCTTTTGCATATTGGCAGATTCCAAGGATCCTCAATGGAGTCTACTGTTGGTTACATTTGGCATAATGATCCATTTATAAGAGCTTACCAGACTAGGATTTATTGAGAAAGTTTCTGGTCTCTTTGGAATATATCATTTAATAATTTAATTGGTTGACGATTCCACAAAAAACCAGACAAGCTGATTTGGTGTTAAAACTTTATTGTGGGATTAATTTGACATCGAAATGGGGAGGGGAGATTCATTAATTATTTTGCAACGTTTCGTCCCTATTGATGGGACTTCTTCAGGCAATCAGGTTGTTGAATATTCGGTTATTCTGTGGTCCTTAGGTACATTTTTAAGATCGTTTTTGTTATGATTTTTTTGTTACATGGTTACAGTTACTGGGATACAGTGATTCTTCAATTAGTCAATGGTTTCAAAAGTCCCATGGTGTTATTGGGTACTTGTTTTTCATACTGAATTGGTTTGTAATCTCTTTCTTTCTAGTTGATAAGTTTGAACAGTGAATCAAGGATATTAATTATACAAGTAGTACAATTGTGTTATTATATATTTACATTCTATGATTGTATATGGATTCGATATTACAAGGATAAATACATTTTGATGATCAATAGTACTTTTCTGGTGATTATTTTTTTTTTAAATTCATGCAAGCAAGGAGGTTGGTTATTGTTTTGCGTATCGGTATGTTTGTAGGATCCTCATTTAATAATTTACATGATGAATCTACTCTTCCAATACATTGAAATACGGCTGAAATTGAAATTGAAACTGGAAGAGCTGGCGGTAATGCGATAACAGAGGATGGTCACTACGGACCCTCCCTCACGTGGTTCCAGTCACGTGGTTCCGGTCACGTGACCAGCCTACTCCGCGCCCCGTCTGCATCCACTTCAACCTTGTGATGCCAACAAGGAAGGAACCACCCACCCAACCTACAAAAACTCTTTTCTTTCATTGTTCACAATTTCCCCTACTCCACAAGAGTAGCTTGTGACATTTCTTTTATGTTTTAATTATATTTATACTGTAGTGGGGTGGGGATCCAGCAGTGTTTTGTCCGTTCCTCAGAAGGTGGTGCGGAGAGTCAGTCCTCCTGTGTAGTGTTTCCGTGCAACGCCGCACACGAAAGTGGCACGGCGGGGGCTGGGATTATGTAACGCTGAGTATATATACTCTGCGTTCACAGGCTGTCGACAGGCTGTCTCCCGTGTCTCTCTATAGGAACAGACCCTTGGGCCCTCACTTTGGCAGGCGGATTCTCGGAACCTTCCTGGTGGTTAGGGGAGTCTTTCAGATAAGCCTCTCCAGTGTTACCTGGCAATCCGTGTCGGGGTACTGTACTTGCGGGAGTGATTTTCTGAGATCACTTATTAAACTTATTTCGTTCTTATTAAGTAACTCAATAAATTCATATCCATTACCGTTCTTATTTGGTAGTCATTATCGCTGTAAATTATCAGACAAAACAGTGTTTCCACTGCCAGCTATTCTTATACAATGTTCTTATGATCAGCCCAATCTCCACATTTGCAGGTTTCGGCATAGTTTGTCGCTCAGTGGAATCCGTGCTAGTTTCACCTAAGATATCAACCGACATATATTCGGAAGATAATGGAGTCACTACTGACGGGCACATTTGGCATAATGAGCCATTTATAAGTGCTTACCAGACTAGGATTTATAGAGAAAGTTTCTGGTCTCCTTGGAATTTATCAAAGACCTATGACATACCATGTAGTGAATGTAATTTTGTGGTGAGCATTGCGAAGACATCAGTGGTGACATAAGGAACGGGTGATTATTGGAATTTCACAATACATTATAAGATGTTGCATACTAATTGATAGAGGCAAAGTTATGAGATTTTGTAAATATCAGAATATTATGTCTCAATTATCATTCGATCTCCCATGCATCGCCGGATCCTTTGTGGTGATGCTTCGAGGCATCAACCATTGTGAATGGTTTGATTATTACTATTTCTGGTAATACTAAATAGTTGCCATTTAGTAAATGAAATGAAATTCACTACACTTTTTTCTGGAACTAACTTCCAAAGATCGTCAGAGGTCCTCCAAGGGAATACCACACAGGGAAAAATAAATAATCAGTTTCTTATTTTATTGCATCCATTAGCTTTTATTTCTAGATCAAAATTATACATGATCTTCAATGGCAGTACTTTAACACATATGCTGCTGTGCATTTAATGCTGAAGGTTACATTTTCAGTGACTCTCACATATGCATTTCATAGCAACCTATTTTAGTGCAAGGCAATAATCTGTATCTAAGATATGGTTTTCTTCACCATTCCTATCAAAATATAGATTTGAATACAGAGGCAAATAAAATCAATCAAGCTGTAGCATGCACCAACCATGGAAACAAGAAGTTTATTGGAAAAGTCATTTTCAAAAAACATTGCAACACTAAATAAATAAATAAATTCTACATAACAATTTTAACAATTTTAATGATTATTTTCTTCTCATAGAAACCAACATTACTTGGCCACAATAGGGATTTATTGACCTAAACTTTACAAGTTAGAGCTTGATTTTACTACACATCCAAGACCTAGTGTGAACTAAATAAAAGATAGGATTACTTTATCTATTATGGTGCCAACTTGTTACACACCTATTTCTTCACTGAGGAAGAAATGTACAAGGCATATTCCACCAGACACACATGATCATGAAACTCTGGCAGCTCTGCAGGTGGTTGTGTATCTGTGTTTATCTCACCCCTGGAATAAATGCCCATAGGTTATCATTTGGAACTCGTTCTCCATGCCCTTATGAGTATTGCGGTCCGTTCTCCATGGTCTATATCCTGTGTGTCATCCATTCTTTTAATGTCTAGAGGGGTGAGATAAATACAGAAAGCAACTCGTTTTGGTCAAAGAAGTCATTCTGCAACTCGTTTGAATGCTACGTGATATTCACTCGGCTGTCGCCTTGTTCATATCACTCTGCATCAAACTCGTAAAGAACGACGACTTTGACCAAAACTTGTTGGTTTCTTATTTAGTTTGTCTCTGTCTATTGTTATAATTATTTCTCACGGTAAGGTGGGGCGATTCCACCACAGCAATCCAGCAACACACACTCACATGATCTATCCCAATCTAGTCAGTCAACACCCTCTGAACCATGCTCATTTAATATGTGTGTAAGGGAACTCCAATATCTAGCTTACTGCACCCTTCAACAGTAACAAGCACAACATGGACAGGTAGTAACACTACATGCTTGAAGGCAGCCTTGTGTATTTTATAAAGACACTACTTATGTCATGTGTAATATGGTTAGCACACAGTATTTCACTAAGGCACAAGGTAACATTGTAACAAATCTTGAGGCAGATACTACAGGTTGTAGTAGAGTGCTGGCCATGGCCCTTTTTCCATATCACAAATACAATTTGAAACTCATTTCAAAATAACCATGATTTCAATATTTTCTACTTCACTCTCTAGAATATACAATAATTTCCAACAGAGTAGAAATTAGCTGTTAAATGCAAGTGGTCTGATAATAGACTGAGGCACTTTATAGTGAGATATACCTGCTGTAAATATAATTGAATTTACGAATTTAAAAAATGAGGTAAGATATTTCCATTGATTTGTAAATTGATTCAGAATTGTGAATTTCCAAAGGATTCTCAGTATTGAATCATTCACACTTGTTTAAAATGCAAATAGAATGTCTTAGTCCTTATTTGTTTTCTTTTTTCCTGTTACAAGCCATTGCATAGTGGTTTTCGAAGGTAAACATGCAATGCAACCTTTACCATTGACAAATTATATACAAATGGTCACTTATTAAGCCTCATGATTGACAGCATGTTTGCATATATTTCCAACACAGAAATTCATACCAACCTCATATATATACAAACAATTTATGAACTTATGAACTTCTTTCTAGATATTATCTTATAACTTTCTTGGTTATAATGTAATATTTTTCCTCAAAATATAGTTAATCTATACTAGATAGATTTATTTCAAGATTATGTACATCTGATAAAATATGAATATATATTCAAGAGTATACAATTTCAAATGTGTTTTCTGAAAATATAGTTTCAAATATTCTTTATGTGTCTAAGAGACACAAGCATAAAACGAGTACAAGTCTTTATATGGCCTTCATCTCAGTTTTGCTCCTTGTTGAACAAATTTATTAAACGGAAACAGGAAACAGAAAAAAATGACCTGAGAGGCTCTGTAGGGTTTCATGCCTTTAACATGTTGAGATTTCATATACGAGTTGACATTCACCCAAAAGACAACTAGTACTTGACCTGGAGTCAAAATCAGTTACAGAAATCAGTTTGGCATGTTGCCAACAGAGCTACATCCAACACCTCAGACAATTTGCATATATATATATAAATCAGGCAAATGTAAATAGACCCATTTTACATATTGGGGTGGGACAGACTGGACAAAAACTTTATATTTCATTCATTTACTATTAGCAAACATTGCAAGGAACCAGTTTAAAATTTATCGGGTGATTCCCCTGCAAATTGTAAGATATGCTGTTAATGAAAACAAAAGAAGAGAGAGAACTACAACTACCCAATTAACCACCACAGCCCCCACCACAACCCCCACCACAGCTAGAACCACAGCTAGAGCCACATCCAGAGGAGGTAGCCCCACACCCGCCACCATCACCACTCGTACCACAGCCGCCTCCATCCCCACTCGTAACACACCCGCCTCCTCCCCCACCTCCACTGGTGGCGCAGGAGCCACAGCCACCACACATAGCGGCAGTATCCACTGCTGCTGCGTCTCCCCCGGACTCGGCGAGCGCCGTGTCGTTACTGTGGTCAGCAGTGCCATCCGGGTCCCAGGGGCAGACCGGGGAGTCTCCCCCGACCCCATCGACACCATCTGGGCCATACAGCCCCCCGTCCAGCCCCCCACCAAGCCCCCAGTCAACACCCCAAGCGCAAGAACCCTGCGCCAGCGAGAAGTGCCAGTAGATCCAGCTGTTGGTGTACATGGGTTCCATGTAGCCGCAGTAGAAGAAGAAGGGCACATTGTGGCAGCCGTAGTGGTTCACACTCTCCCGACCACGTCTGCTGGATGGAGGCATGGTGGGTTTGCCTTTGTTGAGGAACACATGTGGCTGGGGTTCACATAGAAGCACAAGAACGGCAGCACTGAAGGCACCTGCCAACAACTCGGCGACCTCCTTGCAGTCGGTGCCCACCTCCACTTCGTTCTCGGCCATGCTCACTGTAATGCCATCTTCACCGAACAGACGGAATTTCATGCTGTACACTTGGTCGTCCTGGGAGTTCACTCGACTTTCACCTGGACCTTTCATGAGAGTAAATGTCGCGGCTTTTTTGGTGGCACCTAGTTTGAAAAGCTTTGCCTGGAGGTATCCCGGGTTGCCTTTCACCTGTCTGGTCCCTGTGTTCCAATGAGAAAGGAAATGGAGTTGGTAAACATTATCTGAGACACATTTTGACAACTAGGAGCAAATAGGATGTTCATCATAGATGAATGAGCGTGCAATTATAAATAACAATTAAACGGTTTGGGTTAGATTCAGTCTATGTATAGTTTTCTGTAACCCGCTTGCACCCAGTCAACTTGCTATATCTGTAACTGCCTATCTAGGATCCAAACAGATCAAGCACCGGTGGGCCTTGAGGTATTTTGGTCATAAGTGATTGGTCATAGTCAGCTGGGCACTCCTCTAAGACCCTGAGATACTGGCACCCTGCTCTGTTCTCACTATCACAATGAATAGCACACAGATAGTAAAGGGATAATTTTCATGCAGTACCCTGAAAGTCAATATGAACCCCTCTAACCTCTAGATGATGTATTTAGCGCGTGCAAGCACGCTCTAAAAAGTAATTGGATTATTTTGATTGGTTTGTTTGGGAATTATTCTAACAGAAAATAACTAACTGCAAACAGTTTAGAAAACCCTAGACTTAAAACTGGTGAAAATAAGGAGCATAGGCCCTATTGAGGTATCCCATAATTCAGTCTGTTTACAAGTTCCGGTGTTCGCTGCTTGCCGACATTCTATGGTGATCGACCCTTGAACCATAACCTACATTTATTGCAGTTTGACAGTTTTTATGAATCTTCAAATTGGAAATCCGATGTCAGAAATGGAAATTTCAGCTATTTCTACATGTAAATCCGGAATTATATTCTCCAGATATAAATGGGAAAGCTGTGGTTCATGTGGTCATGGTGTGCAAAGCCAGTTGCGAGCGGAATTTGTATTTACCCTAGGCGATATAAGGGAGTTTAGTAACCTCTGGAAGGCGTATGGACAAAAACTGCTAATCTAAGGAAATTTTGATTTGCAGAGGTGTTAATGATATGGAAAAGTGTTTCAGTTTAGGAGGCAGGGTTGGCTATGAATGTAGCACCAGAGAGATGTTGAAAATACTAATTCAATATAGTTTTCATTCTTGTAATTTTCTATGTTTCATGTTCAACAACATGTTATTAACTATAATAGAGTATTGCCTCAATAAACATGACATTTTCCAGACTGTAGGTATAACAGCACATCTGATATTTTAAATGAAAAGAAAAGTTATATCAAGGACCATGTGTCCATGTGTCATGTTGCATGATGAAAAAAACACAATTTTCACAAGCTGCCAGCCCTATGCTCATGCCTCTGCCGCAGACACCTGGGGGCCGTTTCACTAGTAGGGGGGTTAAAGCGAGAGGTAGGACTGCAACAGTGCCAGCAACAGTGATACCAACAGTGTCAAGCCCAAATTCGCGTTTCATCAGTGGTCTCGCTGTTGAGGTGGGACCAACTCTCACTGTTAGCATAGTTTACGGCATAGTGCAATGAGTGAGCACAGGGTCTCGCTATAGATACGGATGTGCTATCAAACCTCACTGTGTGTATATAGAGGATTTCCCGTGCATTCCAAAGGAATTAAGCTATATAACACATAGCCTATAACTGTACCAAATATGAAGAAGAATGGCCGTACAGTTCTGAAGATATCGGCGTTTGAATTTGAAACATAGGGCTATCGATCGGATATCGTACAAGTACTCTCTCTCACAGTCGATGTCAAGGTCGCCGCATAAATTAGATCACGTGATGGTAAGGGTACACTGGCCACCAGAGCAGTATTTGCTATGACAAAATTTAAACGCCAATATCTTCGGAACGGTGCGGCCGATTTTCTTCATATTTGGTACAATTATAGGTTATACGTCTCCCTTATTCATGTAGTCATGTCATGACGCTGTGGTGGCACTGTTACCAACAGTGAGGCTTACTGCTTCTAGTGAAACAGGCCCCTCGAAGCTGTTTCACTAGATGAGATAAGTCTCGTTGTTTGTATCAGTGGCACCACAGCGGCAGTGTGCGTTTCATTAGAAGGTGCAGTCAAGCGTGAACGGCACTTAGGACATGAGCGGCACAGTGGCAGTGACCGTTTCATTAATAAATTGGCCCTTGCTGTACCTGCCACTGTGGTGCTGCTGTTGGCGAGAGGGTCGACCCTCTCGTATTGATCAAAACAACCATTTTAAAACCTACCATATCATATTTGATTAAAGAAAAGAATGCTTCGAGCAATTCCATATGTATCTTTTACCCACATCATGATTTTCTCTAATGGTCAATCTCTTTGTTAGAACTATTATATTATTCAAACCAAAATTACAGTCACTGCACTACTCGGCCGGTATGCCACTGTGCCACTCGACCATAGGCTATCATTTCCATGTCTAACAAGCGAGAGCTACAATCTCGGCACCATAACTCAGTCAATAAAGCATGTAGGGACATCAAATAAACTGAAATATGGAGAATGACATGAGGAATAATCTGGAATTATCAAATTATTATTTTGTTATTGATTTATAAAATGTTCCGTTTGCTATGCTGGCATAGCGAAGGAAATAGCCACCTCAACAGCGAGACTACTCATGAAACACTATTTTCGGTTTGCCACTGTTGGTCCCACTGTTGCCGTCTTACCTCTCGCTTTATTATCCATCGTATACAAAGCCCCCATTGAGAATGTATGGGGACTCAGTAAACCACTACCCATCATATAAAACCTGTCAGATACCATAACTGTGGTATACGGATTCAAACCTGTGGTATACGGCCTCAAAACCATGGTATACGGGAAAAATAGTCCCTTTTGCTATAGAGCAAAGAAACAGTCCCTATTGTTATACCCTTTAATATGGCAATTACTGGGTTTAATTTATTCGAAAAGATGGATAATAAATGCAACAAACGATGATTTTGTGGACAGGCGGCTCTGTAAACAACTCGCGCTTGTGTATTACTATGCGTCAACCACTCGTGGTTTACGACCTCCTGTCCACAAAACCATCAATTATTGTCTATGTAAGCTATAGACTAGTGACTTCGGGCTAACTTACCTCTCTTGACTCCTGTCCAGTATCCCTTGACAATACCCCAATCACCCTTGCAGCTCTTGATGAGCATGGCCCGTTCTCCTTTTTTGCCATCCAACGTGACACACTGTTCCTTGAGTGCTACCTGAATGTAACAAAATCCATCCATTTAGTCCATGGGACATTCTTGTCAACAATTATTACACATATATATCTACAAATGTGCAGACATATTACTGTTGAGTTCAGGACTGCCAATCCTAAATCTTCTAAATTGTTATTTGGTGTGCCAAAAATCTGTAATTTGCTATCAAAATTAGTAATGGCTGAGACTGAAATCTGTATCAGAATCTGTAATGGTGATTTTTTTTGATTTTTTTTTTTTTTAGTGTCTACTCAAGCGGTAGCTGCCAATGAGATAACACTTAGCCTCGTCCAAACAGAATCTGTAATGGTGATTTTGGCATAGAATCTTTTAATAGCCTTGCTATTGAGACAATCTATTCAAAAGAATGAGCACAAGACATATTCCTAACAAATAATCCAACATATATACATTAAGGTTTTTTGTTTTCTTTTAATATTAGGTATAATTCGCATGCACGAAATCTACCAGTCTACCAATCATACCCCTATATAATAGATATACCTATTACAGACATTTCAACCAATACTTTTGAATTTACAACATATATGAAGGAATCAGAAGTATACACAACTCTCCTTGATTGAGGTGAGAATTCATAATCAAACTGTGAAATGTGTACTATGGATGGGCTTTGCCATGATTCATAATCTGGCACTAAAAAGCATCAACACTCTGAAAATTCTGAAAAATGTATGATATTTGGTAGCCCTGTGAGATACTTGAAAAATGATAATAAGTCTCATTGAACAAATTGGATTAAATTACCCAAATGCAAATACTGGAAAAATGCAAACCAGCTAATGGTGTCTCACATAGCTAGATCTACTCAACAGGAAGATCTGTCATCAGAACATGATAATTATGAAATGTGCTACAGCAGTCGTTAGACATTGCCACCCATAGATAAATTATAACGTACAAGGGTTTAAGTACCCCAGAATTCGAGGAACTAGAGGTGATAACAAGATACGCTTTATGGAATATGGGTTTAAAAATGTATCATATAAAAGATCTCCCAAATATAGAGGGATTGCACTGTGAAATAAATTGTCGCCTGAGGTGCAAAAAGCGGACAACAAAGAGATCTTTAAGAAGTACTTGATCTAGATGTAAATGGTAAAGTATCTTATTGTGTTGACATTTCACTACATCCTTCTCACACTATTATCATCCATTTTACCAAACACTAGAATTGTATTATAGAGCGCTTCTAATGGTGCTCTGCGCGGAAGAACTGTTACTGTAACAGAGTGTGGAATAAAGCATTATTAAAAAAAATAAATAAAGTGACACATACTTGGTTAGGTCTAGAACTAACATCAGGGAGCTGTTTCAAAAGTCGAGTGAAGTCTCGCCAGCGGGACTTCGCATTTCAAAGCAAGAGGCCGCAACAGTGAGCGGCACTTTGAATCAAAGCGGCAGCAAAATCGCTACCAATACCCAATAGCGAGCGCATCTCCAACTAGACAGCGACACTTCATGTACCATTGTTAGCTCTCGCTTTGGCGGTGAGTACTCTCGTTTTGCACCCTCCCGACTTTTGAAACAGCTCCCTGATCATGATAATTATGAAATGTGCTATAGCAGTCATTAGACATTGCCACCCATAGATAAATTAGCATGTACAAGGGTTTAAGTGACACATACTTGTTTAGGTCTAGGCAGCTGTTCTGAACCAATGAGCTGTGAGGAGGCAGCCATCTTGTCTTTGTAGAACACTTGAATGACAGACATTTTCAGTGGGAGTGAATGGATCACACGGACAGTGAAGGCTGTCACCCCATTTACCGAAACACTGAAATAAAAAAGAGGCATATGAAACAAAACTGGTCACCCAGAGTGATCTGTGTACTTATTGTCTGAAACAATATCAAGATAGTTTTGTTAAAAGTATGTCAATAAAAATAGGACAAAACATCAGTATGTTTTGTATATTGGTAGGAATTCTACTATAATATCAAATGAGATCCTTCCGTCATTATTGTCTTGACAGAGTCCATTATCTAATAGTTGACAGAAGGACAATCTTTCAACTATCATATAAAAGTCTATTGAGATATGACAGACAGTCCAGTGGGCAATAGATCTGACATATAACGATGTCCAATAATACATTAATTAGGAACCTAGCTGTATCTAGATATTATTGGTTTCCTTTAGTCAGTTCAATACAAATGGTAAATGCTTATCTAAAAACTATATTGAAAGGTGTTTATCTGGCAATGCTTAGTTTATCAAAAGTTCAGATATTCCAAAAGCTTTTAAGAGAAAGAGGAAATTACAACTGACTAGTTTTAGAGATCATATTTTACATTGATTAACCTAAAAAGGTGCAATGCCTAACTCACATATGTGATGCTACATTACAGGTATTTGCCATCCCCTCAGAAAGTTTTGGCAGTTGGACAGGTCCCCAGAGTTGTTGGACGTCTTCTGGCATCGTGTACTCAGCAAACGGCTTCCACGATATGCTGAGACTCTGACGATCAGCTTGAATCTTCGACAACATGGCCTGGATTTCCACATTGTAGTGATCCACCGAGGACTTCAACACCACCCTTCGCTTTTGATCGGTGTGCCGGACAGCATTGAGCATGGTATTGGCATTGAACGTCGCCTGTAATTCAAAGTTCACAACGGTATAGGATATTGGTGGAAGTTATTACAATTAAATGAATGTGTAGGGTCAGGGTAGTCAGACAGTGGTTCGTTCACTTTGGGCTAGGTGCTCTGAGTGCCGATCCTGCTGTGCGGTAACGCCGGTGGACCTGTGTACCCTTTTGCTGGGTACCTGGGGCCCGTTTCACTAGTCTTGTGACATGTCTGTGACATCATACAGACGTTGGGTTTGTCTAGTTTCGTGACACCACAAGTAGCTGCCCTTAGGAAATACAGACCCCTAACATAAGAATTAGACAAATCTAGACACATCATGGACCGGTTTCACTAGTTCTGTGATAAAAGTGTGAGACAGATATGAAAAGCGGCACCAACAGTGCAAGCAAGAACGGACAAAACGAAGTTTAATATCTTGTTCTTATGAAAGCGGACACACCATCTAGACGCCATCTAGACATGTCACTGTCTAGTGAAACAGGTCCCAGGTGGTGATTGCCGAAAAACCAATGTGTGTGACCGAAGCTGTTGAAATGGCCAGTGGTTTTGTACACAAAGCATGTTTGACAGAGGCTCAGCAGAGTCAGGGACCTGTTTCACTAGTCCCGTGACAACCCTTCGTTTTGTCCGTTCTTGCTTGCACTGTTGGTGCCGCTTTTCATGTCTGTCTAACACTTTTGTCACGAAACTAATGAAACAGGTCCCAGGGACACGTTTCACTAGTTCTGTGACAACCCTTGTTGGTCTCCATGACACAACAAGGGCAGGTAGCGTTTCAATAGTCCTGAGACAACACAGTTTGCAACGTCATAGAGAAGACATGGGTGAACAATGGCATGTCATGTTTGAAAACCCAACCAACTCTCTCTGTTACTGCCACTGTTATGTCACTGTTCACGAGAGGGTCTACCCCTTTGCATCTGTGGTCACAGCGCTTTGTCGGGAGCAGTACGGCCGCAATTGTTCAGGTAATTCCACTCATGGGAATTTAGCAATGAAACTTTTCCACGAGTAAGGGATGTAACCTATAACCACTTCAAATATGAAGGAGATCGGCTGCTCCGATCTGCTGATATTTGCGTTTGAATCTTAAAAGATCACTTGAGACACACAGGGCACGCAGTACACTGGCCACTAGAGCAGACAGACAGACAGGGTGTAGTGCGGCCGATGTCTACCAGACATCGTGCATGTCTCTATGAAAGAGGTGAGCCACAGATGTGAACAAAATCTATGAATAGGTGGACGGGCCGTACCAGAATGTGGACTTTCCCTTAGAATTAAGCAATGGCGCTTTAATACAGATTAGGGAAACATATGACCTGTAAACGCCCTAAATATGAAGAATATCGGCCCCTCCGATCCACCGATATTTGCGTTTGAATTTGAAATATTGGGCTAGACTTGTACTGTCTCTGGCAGCTGTGACGTCGCCAACGAACAGCAGGTCACGAACAGTGGCAGCAACAAGGTGAGCAAACTAAACATTGCTTTTGAAACAAGATTTTACTTCTCCCACTGTCGCTGCCACTGTTGTTGCCTTTGGGACACTGGTGGCTGAAACATGTCGCTATGAACGACTGTCGTGACTGAAAAACAGGGCCCTGCCAGGAACCTGTTTCAGTAGTTTTGTGACATGTCTAGATGGCGTCTGTGACACCATACGGACAGATCACAAGATTGCAATCGATGACACATGGAGTTTCTCTCACTTCTCGTAGGAATTAAGCAATGACACTTTAACATGAGTAGGGGATACATATAATCTATAATCGTTCCAAATATGAAGAAGATTGGCCACTTCAATCTTCTGATATTTGCTAGTCTTTTTCCACTGTTGCTTGCACTGTTGGTGCCGCTGTTGATGTCTGTCTAAGCCTAATGTCATGAGACTACTGAAACAGGTCCCTGGTCTCTCAGCGATTATAAACATGAGAACTTTCGTTTGGGTCTGAGTACAGAGGAGTTCATATTTACATTCCCAACCTAGTTATTCTTCAAGTATGCCTTACAGAGGAGAAAAGGCAGAGTTTGTGAGTGTGAAAACATGTTTACTTCCAAAATAAACTACCTGAAGGACCAAGCCAGCACGACTAAACTTTTATACGGAAACTGGCTTACTGTCTTCATACGTCAAAAATATGCGGTGAAATTATTGATCAGATACATCCCGATGCCGAAGGCAGAGGGATGTATCTGATTGATAATTTTACCAAGTATTTTGACATACGAAGACAGTCAGCCCGTTTTCGTATTATTATATATACCTAAAAGTGGCGAAATTATAGCTAGTCACATGATCACATACCCCATACGTCACACTGTGACGTACGGCTATACATACGTCATGGGTAGCAGCGGGTAGTATGTGTGGTTCATACGGCCATAGGTATATAATTGTGGTGGTCGCCGCCTGTCTAGCAGGTTGGATGACCCCAATCCGGAACGCTAGTTCCAGGCAGGATCCCACCCTACGCACTCAACGTAGGTTGGTTCGGTTTTCGGCTAGTTTGCACAGACCTAATCACACATAACACAACAACATCATTTAATAAACAGGGATGTTTATTAATCACTTACTTCCCGGAAAGATCTGGAAGATCTTCCCTACAAGTACAGTACCCTAGCACATGGGTGCTAGGTAACGCTGGATAGGCTAATCCGGAAGATTCGCCTAACCACCAGGAAGGTTACAAGAACCCGCCTGCAAAGTGAGGGCCCAAGGGTCCGTTCCGTAGAAGAGACGCGCGAGGACAGCCTGTCGACCTACTGTGAATGCTGAGTATATATACTAAGCGTTACGTAATCCCGGTCTCCGCCGCGCCACTCTCGTGTGCGGCGTTGTCCGGAATCACTACACAGTAAGGATCGGCATATCGCGCCACCTTCCGTGAAACAAACAAACACTGCTGGATTCCCATCCCACTACATTACCCCTCCCAGTTTTTACTAAGGGGGGAACCAAGGCAGCCATTTTGCTGCTAAGGGACTACCCAATTAAAAATTACAACGTAAATCCAGCAGTTCTTGGTCTACTCTCTAGCTTCCTGGTGTTCACAAGAATTCACTGATACCAATGTATAAGTGAAAAAGGTGGAATTGTAAGATGGAGAAATTATTAAAAATATGGAAGATACAACATTTAGGAAAGAAAAAACGACATTCGAAGAATGTAGGACTAGCCTCGCTAGCACCTTGAATAAATTTGATATTCACCCATCTTGAGCCGGGGAGCGTATTTCTTGAGCATTGGGCAGGGAAGACTCGACAGTCGCAGACCTACAGGTGGTCAGCCCGGTCTGTCGAGCACTCTGCCTCCAGCTGCTCCGGATCTTGTTGAAGTCCTTTGTTGGCTCCCGGCGAGTGAAGTGTCGTTCTCTTTCTCATCTTGGAGTATCGAGCCCAGCTGGCCCACCGGCGTAGCAGACCTACTACATTCAGCCCGGTACTGGCGGGTGCTGGGCTTCCCACTGTTCTTCAGTTTGGAAGACATCCATATGTAGAGAAGGGTCAGCCTCGCTAGACACCTTCTGTGTTGAAAAGTTTCCGAATACGGAAATAACGGCCAAAAAGGCAAAACAATTCTCCATCCACCTGGTAAGAGTGTGTGGTATCAGTGTTCTTTCATTTGGCTCCAGCTATACTGGCATTTTTTTCCTCGGCTTAAATCGAGTACCAATTAAGGCCCCAATTTTAAGCCGGATTCAGAACTTACGATCACCAACCCAAGGTAGAAATAGTCAGCGTAATCCAACAGAACAGGGATTACGTCTACTATCTCATTATCGAGTCGATGAACTCAGTTCCGACACAGACCTGGTAAGTCAGTCCTATACCTGAAAGGCATAGTCTTCCTTACCCGGTACCAGGGACTAGTGTGGACAGGATCCACACCACAGGCCGGAGGTTTTCGTGATGGGGGCCTATCACGGGCCTAACCATCGAGAGAACCTTCAGCCGTCTGAAACCAGGGTTGTGCCTTAGGGAAGTCATTTTACTGGCTTTCCCCAGCCCCAACCCAGGATCGCTTATCATTGGTTGCTCCTAACTTTCCCTCTACCCCTCCCAGCGATCCTTGCTGTCCGCTGAGAAAGTGCAGAATTCTGGCTAGGAGGCCACATTCTGGAAGTAGCTAGGTCGGAAAAAAAATTTTCCTCCCCGGGACTTCCCATACCCGTCTGACTTCGGATCCAGGAGAGTTGTTGGCTCTGCCTGTTCCGAGTTTAGACGGCGTCTTCCCGGCCTGTTAGGCACCAGCCGAGTCGGTTGTTGTCAACCTCTAGATATCCTCGTCAGAGGATATCCTGAGGTCGAGAAGTTCTGACTGGCTTGGTGTGCTAGCCGTCGGTAGAACCGACGTTGCCGGGGCGGTCCTCTCTGGTCGCAGTGGACTCAGCGCAGACGTAGGCTGCAACTGAGACATCAACTGCTGCAGAGAGGTTGGTCTGGTATCTAAAAAGATTCCAGACTCCAACGGGATGATGTTGGCATTCACCCCCAGTGCCCCACTTTGTTCCTTGTGCTGATCTATCGGCTTAGCCTTAGAGGGCTTCGCTGATTTCTCAGCCCGTGCCACGGCGGGAGGCATCCTCGACTGTAAGACTTCAGTCTGATCCTGTTGGATCTGACCTGGTCCTGACAGCGGAGTGTTCACACTGACATCCATAGGCTGGGCCTGATTGGATGTAGTGTCCTGGTGGGAAGTTTCTTCCACGGGTGACCATCCCAACATGCCGGCGAGTTGCCGACGTGTCGGGTTTGATTCTTCCGTGGTGAACTGAAGAAATCTTCTCCGGCTCCTTTGTCGGGCCAACCACGCTTCCTCAAGGGCTTGCGGGTCGTCACCGATGTCATAGAGCGACATACCCAAGTGCCGAAGACGTTCATCTTGGCGATGGGTCTGGGCTTCCGCCCGGGCAAACCTCGATTGGGACGTGGTTTTAGCAATACGCGCGTCCTTTAAGTCCAACGCGTACTGTTTAGCCAGGCCCTTCGTGGCTTCCCTCACCTCGAACCGGGCTAGGTTAACTAGCTCCTGAACGAGGCCCTCATGGAGAGACTGAGCGCCCCTTCGGACGCGGCCCTCCAAGGTGCCACCTATATGCGACTCTAGTTGATCCGCCCGTTGGACGTATTCAACCGACATCGCACAGGGAGAAGAAGTCACGTTCGACGCAACGGGTGGTTGTGTCGTTGGTTTCTTCTTTACCTCAACAACCGGGTTGGCTGGTGGAGGGAGTGCCGGAAAGGCCTCTTCATCCACAACTTTCCTGGGTGCTTGGGTAGCACCTCTGTTGAGCGGGGAAACTCCCGGGAGACTTGAGCTAGGACGAGTCCCAGCTGGTTTTTCCGCGGGTCCGCTGGCTTTAAAAGCCGTTGGAACATTCCCTTCGCTCTCGTCTGAGAGTAGTTTCAATCCCTCAGACAACCTTGGCGCAACCTGGTAAGCAGCTTCCACCACGTCAGCGATGGTGTGCTTACTAGGAGCCAACTTCTTCTTAGGCTTCCGACTGGATCGCTCAGAAGTGTCACTCTCGCTGGACTAGTACGATGACAACTTCTTGACCCGTCGTTTAGCCTTCGAGGACTTTTGAGACGGTTCCCGGCTAAGGGACCGTTTCTTCCTCGACTCCTTTGACATCTGTCGATGTTTTGAAGCGGATAGCATCAGACTCCCGAACCAGCCAGGATTCTTCTTCCATCCGATCTTAAACAATCGACCGTCTGTCACACAAGTCTCGGGTACCGGTTTGCCTTTCTGAGCATCGGAACCTAAGTCAATGAATCTCTGCCACAGATTCATGACCCGTTCCCGAGCAGCAGCACCAGCAGTCCGGTGTTCCCAGGCAATGTGTCGGACTAGACACGATCGCCTCGAACTGGCACACCCGGCCTGGCAAGAACCACCCTTCTTACCAAGAAACTGTAGCCACGGTCGCTCAGCTAAGTGTACCTCTACGAGGTGCCTAGCGTAACGACCTTCAGTCGCATAGGTCGGTGACAATTTCTTGTTCCTTCCATGGGAACTCAGAGAGACACAATGATTGCCGTTACCAAACTTGTGCCATGCGTACGCGATCCGGTCTTTGACCTGATCCTCGTACTTCAGTCGACTGACTCGGGACACTCCTTTCACCCGGTTGATGTACCAGGTGTTGGGAGAACCCTCATCAACCAACCATTCCTCGTCGTCAGAGGTTCCATCTAAACCGACACCATCTGGGAGGTAATGCCGGTTCCCATGACGGAGATCTTCTAGGCAAGTATAAGTCTTGCCCAGCAAAGAGGCGGGTATCTGTCTAGCTACTGTTCTCTTCCCAGCCCGCTTTACGCCAGGTTCCCTTTCCCCGAGTCACGCTATTCTAGCTGACCTTCACTTCTCGCCAACTCCGCTTCAGCCCGTTTCCGGGCTGCACGACAGTGTCGCTTCCGATTCTGCTTCGACAGCTGCGGTTCAGCCTTATTAGCATCCTGAGGCTTTGACACCTCAGTGTTGCTGACAGACTTCCCCGGCGCGGGTTTTGCTGGTTGTGACACCGGTTTATCACCTTTGCTGGCATCCCTGTTACAGAGTCGCCCCCAACTGACAAATCAGTCTCCATAGCTGTCTCTGTACCAGCCTAGGTCCTTCCGGGTTTTGCTACCGGATCTGGGGCCAAAAAGGTCCCGGCTTCCGCCAGCTCCACTCCGGGTGGAGTCCAATTTTGGTACATTGACTGTACTATGGCACGCGTTTTGGGATCTGGGATCCCAGCCAACATCTGTTCCAGGCTCTGAGTAGAAACCTCATGCCTGGAATCCATTTCTTCGAAGGACTTCCTCGGAGAGCGACGATGCGGGCGGGCTCGGCCTCGCCTCGGCGTATCACGCTCCGATTCGGAACCTTCGGCCATAACCACATCCGAGTCAGAGGCCTCAGTTTTCACTGAGCTCGCCTTCGGACGGGCACCGGAAGAACCCTTAGCGGCCGGGGCCGCCTCGGACTTCTTCCCGGTGTGACTTTTTCCCTTTCCGGGTCGTTCATCTCGGGTTACCCCAAGAAGAACAGAGTCCTCAGACTCGTCCCCTTCCAGGTCAAAATCACCATCATCTGACCCGATGAGCAAAGCATCATCGTCCAGATCTGCCCCCCGCTCAGCCGAAGCTGAGGATCCGGGCAGGGGTGAGGGGAGCTCGCGCTCACCCTCCGTAGACGGGGCACGGTCAGCCATGCTGCTACCGCCCGACTCCCGTGGTGCTAGGCACCACTCCGATCACAGAGTGAAGACTACTGAAAAAACAGGGTCTTATATACTCCTAGTTGACCTAGATTCACAGTCGCGAAACCAATCAACCGTGTCGAGACTGGCTCATCTTGAGCGTCTCAACACCGCATGCGTGAAGAAACCAAAGGTCAGCGTTACGCTCGACTTGATTCGTCACGCCTTCAATCACCCAGCACAGGTTCCGAAACCCGGGGAAACCCCTTTTTGAGCTCCACCCCGAGTTCTCCACCGCATGGATTTTCTTATCGCCGTCGTGTATCTCGTCGATAGTATGGGAGACTTGTACAATTTTCATATAAATGGATCAGACCTTACAGAGCGTTCGGCAATTCTGCAGACTCTAGAGGGCCCTCGACGGGGTCCCTTAGAGCAACGTCTGGGCTGTGGCACACAACGACTGATTTTAAGGTAACTGTTTGATCAACATTCATGTATAATTGACATGCCACTGACTACCAACGATCTACATTTCGTACCATTGCTTCTCGTTGTGTTTTCGACAACCCCGGCACCACTACTCTTTGTAGCTAACTACAGCCTTCGATTTTAGTCGAGAGCTGCGGCAGGGTTTTGAGTCTATTTTAGACTCCATTCTACATCTCGAACCATGTTTATTATACACAGCTCGATTTGTAGCAAATTTAGACTTTTCCATGTCAGGTTTTTCCTCTACCCACACTTCCCTTTTTAGGTTAGCGTAAGTAGGAATCACCTTCCGTGGACGTCCCGGTTTTCGTCGTGTTGACGAGCACCCACTCGGAACCCCGGTAACCTTTGACCGGGACTTCCCCATCGGGGTCTGCCTCCGCCGTGTTGACGGGGGTTTGACACCCGGCTTCCCGGCTCTTTGAACCCGGGACCTCTCTGATTCCCCAGTAGGACCCGTGTTCAGTGACACATCCCGCTTTGTAGCAGGGTGTGAAACTTCAAAGTCAGAACTTTCGCGCTTTCCTTCCCATAGTCGTAAACGAGCTACATGGGATTTATAACGCCTTCTTGACCATTCATCTTCTATCACTACTGTCATTTCTGACAATAGTTGAACAATTCTGAATGGTCCGTCCCAGTTAGGAGCGAGTTTTACATTTACCAACGGAGTGTGATATCGTACAACCCGGTCTCCTACTCGGAACTTACGTGGTTTAAGATTGACGTCATGGCCAGTCTTTTGCCACTCGGCAGCTTTTGTCAGATTCCGTCTTGCGAGGTAATATCCCTCTATAAAACGTTCTCTGAGTTTTTCGACAAATCCTATGGGACAAGGATCATCCGTAGACATTCCAGGAACCCCATAGACTATGTCAGCGGGCATCACTATTTCCTCGCCAAAGACGGGTAAATTAGGTGAACACCCCGTGCTTGAATGAATGGTCCCATTGTACGCATGAGCTATAAATGGTGCCAATTCATCCCAATTCTTCCGATTTTCATCAGGGTCCGAAGACAGTTGACGGTTGAATCTCTCCACCATACCATCTGATTGTGGACGATATGGATTTGTATGTGTCTTTTTGATCTCGAGTATCCTACACATTTCTTTCCAGATCTGGAATTCAAATTCCCTTCCCTGGTCGGAATGTAGTACGCTCGGAGTTCCAAAAGGCAACATCCAGTTTTTCACTAAAGCTTCCGCACACGTGGCAGCTTTGTGATTCTTCATGGGATAGATCTGCACATATTTTGTGTAATAATCCATCACCACCATCATACAGGTATTTCCTTCCCCTGACTCGTCGATACCAGATATGACATCTAGAGCGATTCTGGCAAACCTGACACCAAACAGTTCCTGTTGTAGCGGCATCTTTCCGAGTCCTACCCCGGGTTTGACTTTGCTACATATGGAACATCCAGATATCCACCTTCGAATATCTGCACCCATTCCAGGCCAGTAGTAACGACGCCTTATTCTGGCTACCGTCCTTTTCCGTCCTAGATGAGCTGCACTCTTATGTTCGTGACATAGAGTCATTAGTCCGGATCGTAATTCTCGAGGGACCACTAGTTGTAGAGCACGTTTAAGTGGTTGCAACGTGGTTCTCCATCGATATAATACTCCATCTCGGACCTCTAGGTCTTTCCATTGACCACATAGATTGCGAAATTCTCGGTTTTCAGGCGAGATCTCGGGTCCTGTAGGTCTATGGAGCCCATTAGCTATCAGTTTAGTTAACCGGAACAGATCTGGGTCAGCCTGTTGACTTTCCTTAATCTGTTCTAGTGTCCACTGATAATTTTGTGGCGGCTTCACTTTCTGGGAGCGTAGAGTAGCTATCACTGCTCTATGCTCACCACAATCCCGGCAATCTGGTCGTCCACATTTCCGCACTGGTCTCCTCGAGAGACAATCCGCATTAATGTGAGACTTTCCAGCCCGGTGCTCGATCTGACAGTTTGTTAATCTGAATTCAGAGAGAGCTGCCAGCCATCTTCCAATCATTCCCTCGGCGTCCTTAAAGTTAAAGAGCCACTTGAGAGAAAAATGGTCGGTACGTAAGATGAAATCTCCACCTGCTAGGAAGTGTCGATATTTTCTTACATACACCACAACTGCTAAGAGTTCCCTCTTAGTAGTACAATAGTTCCGTTGGATTTTACTTAAGCTGTTGCTGGCAAAAGCTATTGGAACCTCCACACCATCCTGTATCTGAGACAACGCCGCTCCAATACTCTCGTTACTAGCGTCAGTGTCAAGAATGAACCGACCCTGGTGTAGAGGGTATTTCAACACGGGGGTCTCCATAAACTTTCTTTTTAGTCCCAGAAAAGCGTGCTCAGCTTCCGGAGTCCATTGGATCTCTTTTTGCTTCCCTGGCTTATCTAGTACTACATACTGTTGCATGGGATGTGCAATTTCAGAAAAACCCGGGATAAAGTCGCGGTAATACGAACAAAATCCTAGAAAAGACCTTATGTCTTTTATATTCTGGGGGCGTGGCCAATTAGCCACTACCTCCAACTTGGAAGGATCTGCCCGGATTCCGTTTCCGGAAACTATCCGTCCCAAGTATTCCACAGATCTGCGAAACAGTTTGCATTTTTGAGGTTTGAGCCTCAACCCATAAGATTGAATCCTCAAATACCTCCCTTAGGTTTTCTAGACATTCGACATAATTCTTTCCGAAGATGATTATGTCATCCAGATAAACCAAGCACTTTTTCCACTGTAGACCCCGCAACATCTGATCCATCATGGATTCAAAAGTCGCAGGAGCATTACAGAGGCCAAATGGCATTACTGTAAACTCGTAAAGCCCTTGATGAGTGGTGAACGCCGTTTTCAACTGATCGCCACAGTTCATCTTTACCTGCCAATATCCAGACTGGAGATCCAGAGTACAAAACCACTGGTTCCCTCCCAGAGAGTCGAGGCTCTCATCGATCCGGGGTATTGGGTAGGCATTCTTCCGGGTGATACCATTCAATTTTCTGTAATCAATACAGAATCGGCAAGTACCATCCTTTTTAGTAACCATTACCACCGGGCTAGCCCAATGACTTGCACTGGGGATGATTACTTTCTGGTTCATCATTTTCCCTACTTCCTCTTCTAAAGCTTCCCGTTTTACCGGAGGTAGCCGTCGATAAGGAAGGCGGGAAGGTTGATGACCTTCTGTGTCAATAGTGTGTTCTATTCGATCCGTTCTTCCCAAAGGATCTCCGGGTCGAGCAAAGATTGACTCCATTTTCTTCAGAAGAATTCTTAGTTCATGTCGTTCCCCACTGTTTAGTGCGTCTGTCGTCTGAACTAAGGTTTCCAGAGTTTCGTGCAACGGACTCGGAACTGGAAGGTATCCCGTTCCTGTATCGATAGCACTAACTCGTACTTCTTCATAATCATTTCCTGTAAAGTCCAATTTTCCCAGTTCAGATTGTTCATCTTCTCCGGTTATTTCGGAAACTGGAATAGGTGTGATTCCCTGTGGACTGGAGTCCACTAGGCCATCTACATGAGCTAGGGTTACCCAGCCCAATGTATCACCCTTCTTCAGTTTAATCAACCCGGAGGTGTGATTACTTATAGGAATTGATCCTTCTCTGGCACTTCCGATCAAGGTATCCCAGGCCTGTATTCCTTTTTGAGAAAACAGTTCCAGGTCTGGTTCGAAGAGTGCATCTCCATGTGGTAAATCTCCTTCCCCAGCTATCAGGACATTAACCATCTGCTGAGGTGGGATGCCCACATCTTGTCGAACAGAAATCAAAGAAGAAATCCGTCGACAACTACATTCCACTTCCATTAACTCAGGAAATTTGAGTCAGAGAGTGCCATCTGGTAGATCCACAGAACCTCCATAGAGGGTGAGAAAATCTACGCCTAATATTCCTATCTCTTCAATATCACTGAGTATGGGACTCCATACGAATTCAGTGTTACCTATTGAGACTGGAATAATCACACTACCATAGCATCTCATGTGAGTGCCATTAGCAGCTTTTGCCGAAGCTCCAGGAACATGACATTCCTGTGCAAATCCAAGAGACTGATAGAGTCCATTGTTCAACACAGAGCGATCTAATATCTAATAACAGATCTATCTTTCTTCCTTGAATTCTAGCCGGCACATACCAACGTCGCCCTCCTAAGGGGGACGGTTGTCGTATAAACCGTGAGATCCCATCCAAGGTTCCAAGATCCCATCCGCATTGACAAAGCCATTGCAGACAGGGGTGCCCGGGTGAAAGATACTTACTACAGATCGTTGCGACCGTATTTTGTATCTTCCCCTTTTCTGGTAAGTTGGAAATATTTTCCTTCTTATAGATCTCACAGGTTTGAGTTTCCTGGCACTTTCCTTCCCGGACCGCAGTGTTGCCACTCGCTACAGTCCTCCTTTGTTTTCCGGTTCACTCTGAGAGGCAACCATCAACGCAGGCAGACTACGAGGTGTTTCCACCGTAGTAATGTTCCGGGCTTCAGGACAATCTGGAGAGATATGTCCCATTTTGTTGCACCGCCAACAACGTCGGACATCCAGCTGGTTTTTCTCCACCTGATTCAGTCTTTCGTTGATTTTGGTCAACAACTTCATAACCTCAGAGGAATTCCCTTCAGGATCAGTGGTTATTGGTTTTGCCTCTGCCACAGAAGGTACATCACTGTTCCTTCCAAAGCTAGGGGTTCGACCTCTCCCACGTCCCCGTCTATTGAAACCTCCTCTTCCGAGTACCATCGAGCGGACATTAGAGAGTATATCCTCTATTTCTGCTTCCTGACACTCGTAGGTATCTTCTTCTACTTGTGACCAAGTAGAACCCACTATGTTAACCCGGGAAGTTTTTCCTGGATTAGCATATTTTCCGAATAGTATACACCGTTGTTCATAGGTATCTACTATTCGCAACACCTGCATGAAGTTCATACCGGGCTCCCATTTAGAGATGACTTCCGCTCTCACGTCATCATCTCGAAGTCCTTTCACAAACTGAGTTTGTTGATCTTCATGTAGCGCAGGAGAATCTAATCCCGTCCCTGGGTAAACAACATTTGTTGTAAAGCTAGCCCATAGGCGCGAGTTGTCTCCTCTTTACCCTGGATCCTCTTTAGAAAAGTGGATCGGGGGTTCAGCGTTACCAACTGACCGCAATAGTAAGAGGCTACCTCCACTAGCTCATCCCATTCCGTACCACCGGAACGGCGAAAAGCGCAAAGTGCAGCTTCTCCGGGTCCATCTCGTAACGCTCTTTTGAGGTATGGCAATGCATCGACTTTGTTCCAGCCATTACATTGTATATCCTCACAAAATCCCGCGAACCAGTGTTCCCACTCCATTCCTTTCCCATAAGGTTTTGGAATGACAGCGCTCTTTCTGGCTGCGTTCTCTGGGCGCATCATCGGAACCTTGTCGGCTCTCGCCATTGACAAGTTAAAGATCCGATCTTGCTCCCTGATTTGGTTGAACGTGTTGAACCCTAGTTCAGCTATAGCTTTACTAGTACGTTCGGAACTCGGAGAACCCATTCTTGACTCAGAAGGTAGCCGGAAGCTAACCAAAGGAGTCTTCACACCCTTTGTTCCAGATATGAATCTGTTAGGGGTCTTCTCTAGATCTTCCACTTTCCCTGGTGGGGAATATAGATGATCTCTTACATTACTCCAGCCAGCTTGTGACATAGGCATCCGTTGAGATGATTCTGTCTCTGCTAGTCGAACTTGGTCCTTCATGTAATGTACATGTTGGTCCAATCGCTTGATTTTCTCTAGAGTCTCAATCTCGCGAACCGAAAGTTCTTCCAAGTTATGGTGCCTTTTGGCTACCTCCTCGGCGATCTCTCGGTTTCGAGCTTCTAGTTCCCGACACATGTCTCTGGCTTCCCTTTCCCGATCAAACTCGGCTAAGAGTTCTGGTCCAAGGAAGCCTGCAGGAACTTCATCAGAAGGTACTCGTAAGGTATCTTCCGACCTATTCTGGGGAGTACTAGACTCTCCGGGACTATCTGTCTGAGACCCAATTTTACTGAGTCCCTCCAGATCCCTTGCGGGGCCATGTCGGCTGTCGGCCGCCGGACTGAAACTCTTGAGGACCGTCGAACTCAAATTCTGAGCGGCGGTTCTCTTCCTAGATTTCTCCTTACCGGACTTGTGGGTTTCACCCCCTCCCTCTGGTTTTGGAGACTTGTCGTCATTCCGGGCCGGAAGAGTTTGTTGAGAAGTTACCTCCCCATCCTCACTCTCCTGTTCAGCCTGTGACCTGGTTTTTATTCCAGATCCGTGCATTTACCGAGAATCCCGGGTTGTGCAAGCAACCTAGGATCCTGGTCACCGCACCAGTGTGGTGGTCGCCGCCTGTCTAGGAGGTTGGATGACCCCAATCCGGAACGCTAGTTCCAGGCAGGATCCCACCCTACGCACTCAACGTAGGTTGGTTCGGTTTTCGGCTAGTTTGCACAGACCTAATCACACATAACACAACAACGTCATTTAATAAACAGGGATGTTTATTAATCACTTACTTCCCGGAAAGATCTGGAAGATCTTCCCCACAAGTACAGTACCCTAGCACATGGGTGCTAGGTAACGCTGGATAGGCTAATCCGGAAGATTCGCCTAACCACCAGGAAGGTTACGAGAACCCGCCTGCAAAGTGAGGGCCCAAGGGTCCGTTCTGTAGAAGAGATGCGCGAGGACAGCCTGTCGACCTACTGTGAACACTGAGTATATATACTAAGCGTTA
The DNA here is from genome assembly GCA_950022655.1 of Alentia gelatinosa. Lineage (NCBI taxonomy): Eukaryota > Metazoa > Annelida > Polychaeta > Phyllodocida > Polynoidae > Alentia > Alentia gelatinosa. Next base: position 127,551,298 of record OX465581.1, read on the forward strand.
CGTAATCCGGGTCTCCGCCGCGCCACTCTCGTGTGCGGCGTTGTCCGGAATCACTACACAGTAAGGATCGGCATATCGCGCCACCTTCCGTGAAACAAACGAACACTGCTGGATTCCCATCCCACTACATAATAATATAATATTCTACTAAAGGATCTTTCCTTTATGTTTGACAATAAACTGATGTCTTACCTTGCAGATGTCTGTTCCAATGAAGCAGTGCCTCAACCCATCGTGTCTGGTGAACTTGGCAGTAATGCGACTAATTCCATTTTTCTTGGTGGTGACAGATACTGATGGTAGACCATGTGTCCAACTGAATCCCGGACCTTTCTTCTTCGCCAAATCAATCTTTCTTCTAAGAGTGTTTACTGTCATGCTGCCAGTGATCTTGTACTTGTCTTTTGCACCACTCAGTGTCACTTGTTCTAGCTGGACATGGCCTTTTACAGGTATATTCTCTTGGAGTTCACGAACTGTTGCCTGAAGAAAGGGTACACAATATAAGAGCAGTCAGGATTTGGTTCTAGTCACTGTAATGTATCTGACATTATTCTGATATGTATCTGATATGAATCTGTCGTTGAAGATATATAGAGTGTCTTTATCATTACCAAGGAGAAATCAAATATCTGTATTCTACTTGGAGAAAGTGGGAAAATTGTCCCTGAAACATCACCTAGTATAAATACCAAGAAGTGTGTGAGAAGATGGGCAGCTGTTCTATGTTTCCTTTGATAAATTAGATTTGTAATGCAGAGTAATAAATACAATATTAACCTGCTTCTGATCCTTGTATGCATCAACTACATGGACGCTATGCCCGCTAGTATCAGAAACATCGTGTATTTACTATCCAACAAAATAGATGGAAACTGAGTTTGTGTCTACATAAAGCTGCTATGCTCCATCCCCCATATTCTCTAATGTCAGACCCCTTAGCTACTGAAATTATATTCTTTAGTTACTATAACAAGCTATGGCCAATGAGGCATTACTCCTTAGTGGCCATGGACATATTTATGCACAGGAAACTAATCTTCAGTTAAGATGAACAACTGCTGGTCATTGAGTGAGCACTTCCTAGTTACCATTGAAAAACTATAGGTGGGAAAGACCTTTCAGTGTTACATAGACCATGCTACAAATATTTAATATAGATTTTCTCTTGCAATATAGCAGCCATAGGAACCAAGGAGGCTGACTAAAATAGCAATCTGTACCTTTTCTCAAAACAGTACTGGTAAGGACAACTAACATCAATGCTTCATTGTTTATGCCATGTGTTGTTTGAAGCAAAACTCTTACTACTACTTTAGAGGTGTATTTTACCATGACTCACTCAGGAAAGATATCAAAATAAACTATAATCAGACTCTTTGTGAATATTGAGAGAATATTTTCAAATATTTGAAAATGAGTATCATATTCTCTAAACATATGTAGGGGGTGTGGTGATCTAGCGGTTCCTTGGAAGGTGGCGCAGAGTCAATCCCCACTGTGTCGTGATTCTGGGCAACACCGCACACCAGAGTGGCGTGGGGGGGCCGTGGTTACGTAACTCGGAGTACATATACTCTGGGTTCGCAGTGGGTCACAGGCTGTCCTCGCGCGTCTCTCTGAAAGGAGCAGACCCTTGGGCCCTCACATTGGTTGGGTTCTCTGAACCCATCTGACGGTTAGGTGAGTCTGGGACTTCGGTCTTTCAGATTAGCCTCTCCGGCGTTACCTGGCACCTTGTGTCAGGGTACTGGAACTAGAGAAGTGATCTTCCGGGATCACTTCGGATAGGTATTGAATAAACAATCTGTTGTTTATTGCAGATGTGGAGCTCATACTTTCCGAAAACCGATCCGACCTATGTAATTGTGCATAGGGTGGAATATCGCCCAAAACTAGCATTCTGGAGGTAGACCTTCCAATGTAGTTATGCGGCGACCACCACACATACATAGCAAAAGATCAAAACACATGGATATGGCAATTTCTTTTAGTTGTCAAGTAAATGACAAATATATTATGACTTTTATTAAAACTTACTAAGAATAACTTCCCGACGGGAGACTCCCCTCTGTACATGACACCGGCGATGGGGAAGTCTTCCTGGTAAGTCTTCTTCCACAGTTCTCTTGTCTCTGCATCAGACGTGGCCAGCTTGGAGCCAGGACTACGGTCAGTGGTGTCATCATCATGGTTGAGTAAGAATCCAAGCAGGTTTGTTGTGTCTCTAAGGTAGGCATGTGGGAACAGCTGGTGCGTGTGCCACATCAGGTCCACATCATACATCGGAACTAAACAAACATATCATATAGTTAAGAGGAAACCAACAAGTTTTAGTCAAAGTTGTTGTTCTTCACAAGAACTGTTTTTCAGTGACAGTATCGGAACTAAACAAACATATCATATAGTTAAGAGGAAACCAACAAGTTTTAGTCAAAGTTGTTGTTCTTCACAAGATCTTTTTTTACAGTGACGACATCGGAACTAAGGCCACTAAAAAAAACCAACTTGTTACTCATCATCGTGCGCATCAGAAAAAACGATTTAAGAAGATATGTGTATTTAGTATCAAATTAAAACTCCTGATCTCAAGGATGCATTAAATGTATAGCCAATAAAGATCTGGGAACCCTTTGTAAGCAGCCACTTTGGCCCGGATCGGAGGGTGTCCACTTATGCGGGGTTTTACTGTATGTCTGAAGCCCATTTTATGGCACTTCAAAAGCCATCTTTAATATAGCCAAAAAAAAAAAAAAAAAAAAAAAGCGCCCTCGTCATATTTTTCATGGCTTGGTGATGAGAAACTAGTTGTTTTTTTTGAGCGTCCTAAACAAACATATCATATTGAAGCTCAACTCTTTCATTCACACCATATGCTTTGAAGAAAAGGATTTTTATTAAACATATATGTTTTCCAGACTCAGGGTAGCCTTTTTTCTGCTTGGTCCTGAGTTGTCGGGTTGATGTTTCTTAATGGACACAGATCTATGTGATTCCTGGGATCCCTTTCACTAGCGAAGGAAGACCAAAATAGCAGCACCAACAACAGTGACTAACAACAGTGGAAACATTGAAATCTTGTTTCAGAATCTTCGCTGCTGTTGAGATTCTGGTTCCACTCAGTATGCCAGCATAGCAAACGCAATATTTAATAACTCAATATCTAATGCATTATTCAATAATTCCATATTATTCTTCATGTCTTCCACAATATTTCAGTCCTAAAAGCATTTTTGACTGAATTATGGTGCCCGACAGTGTATACCTTATTTTTAAGAATACATCGGAACTAAACAAATATATGACATATTTAAGAGGAAACCAACAAGTTTTAGTGAAGGTTGTTGTTCTTCTCAAGAACTGTTTTTCAGTGATGACAATCGTTCGTAACGACATGTTTCAGCCGTCAGTGTCCTATAGACATGATATCGGCCAACGATGGTCGCTCAACGACACGTAGGGCGCTTTGAGGTGTGCTTTAGTCACGGCGATTATAGGGAATTGAAGGTGAATTTGTCATCCAAGGTGTCAGAACCAACGACATATTTGGACATGCCATACAGGTATAATGGGTTTTTTTTCGTCAGATGCTAAAAATTATTGAAATTAGAAAATATTTGGGGACAATTTTTGCTATATATTTAGTGTACCTATTCTCTAAATTTCATGATTATCCTTTTGGTATTTTGATCATGAGAAATGTTTTTCTAAACTAACATGTTTTAGTTGACAAGCGGCGCATTGCTCCAATCAGCTGCTTTTGCAGAACCTACTGCTGCAAAATCCCCAATCTGTGTCCATCGCTTATAATGATTGTCATGACTGAAATACACCATGCCTTCTTCTATGGTTTTTCTAAGACAATCGTTCTGAACAACATTATTCGCATCGATCCCGCATGACGCTCTACGACACTGCCTACAGCTCACCGACCATCTTTGGTCGTCCAAGATATCGTACATTTGCTGGACAGGGTCCTGTAGCCTAGTGGCTAGAGAGTATACCTCCGGAATCTTCTGATGTAAATCTGCTCTCTGCAATACTGACATCTTTGGCTAACTCAAGTTATTCACATGTGAATAAATGAGCAGAATAAATATTTTTGTATCAAGAAATGAATATGATAAAAGTCATATTGCCATTCTGGAATCATAAAAAAAAAGACCTGGTATGGATGCTCCAGCGAGGTTCACCACAAAAATAGGTTAAGGCTGCCAGACAAGAGATATCATTCTAGGTGCAAGAATATAGAGTTCTGACATTTCATACCTATTAAAGCACATCTGAAGCATTTATTGATAAGCCTATATACCTACCAATGAAAGCATTTGGGTTGTTCTTTTTCAAACGGAGGAACTTTGCATAGCGTTCCGATGCTGTTATGAGGAATGTAATGTCTGTGAAGTGCGGCAATGACACATTGTAGTAGAAACACTGCTGCCTTTGTACAGCTGCCGCCAGGTTGTAGCTGAGCGAGGAGGTGAACTCTGCGGTGCTTGCAGCAGGTGGCACATTGAGATCTACGCAGAATGGCTCGTGTGGAAACATGGCCGCCCACAGAGTGCTTGCTCTCTGAGTTGCCTCTGTAAAGGCTGCTCTAATAAGACGTAGTTCATGGTCTGGGACAAAGCCAATTAGTTTCCGGCAGTCCTGGTGGTAGGCTTTCGGTGACAGGATATGACGGTGCCACACCCAGTGAATGTCCAGAGGGGGCTCCAAAGCGGCACCTTGATTTCTGGCTAGGAGAGGGAGCCACATGCACTCGTACCGGCAGACTGCGTTGCGAATGTGTGGTTCATGGTGCAGTGCTGGCACATCATTGACTGTTTTCAGGAAGGAGAGATGGTATTGGGCTTGTTTGACTATATCGACTGACCAAGGGGTTCTGTTGATATCTGACATTTCTGTGTTCCGAGGTGCTAGAAACTCATTCTGAAATAAAGGAGTACTTGAAAATTAGGTGCTATATGTTTCTATCAGGATACAACAAGAAGTCTCTTATGAACACCATCAGTTGTTTAACCTGTTTAAAAACATTAAGATAAGACGAATTATTATATGATTTGTGTTGCAAATATTTTGAAAAGATATCAATTTTATATGAAATTTTATCGTTTTACTTGATGGTCTGCACATGCACTCCAAAATGAGGAATAGTAAATAATTGCAGCTTTACTTTAGCAGATAATGTAAAAAAGAAAGAATTCCTGGAAAGGTAAAGAAATGGTTATAAAAGCAGATACATGGATAAGCTGCACAAAATTATACAATGCAAATCCTACCTCTTGATTGCTGTCTTTTGCATATTGGCAGATTCCAAGGATCCTCAATGGAGTCTACTGTTGGTTACATTTGGCATAATGATCCATTTATAAGAGCTTACCAGACTAGGATTTATTGAGAAAGTTTCTGGTCTCTTTGGAATATATCATTTAATAATTTAATTGGTTGACGATTCCACAAAAAACCAGACAAGCTGATTTGGTGTTAAAACTTTATTGTGGGATTAATTTGACATCGAAATGGGGAGGGGAGATTCATTAATTATTTTGCAACGTTTCGTCCCTATTGATGGGACTTCTTCAGGCAATCAGGTTGTTGAATATTCGGTTATTCTGTGGTCCTTAGGTACATTTTTAGGATCGTTTTTGTTATGATTTTTTTGTTACATGGTTACAGTTACTGGGATACAGTGATTCTTCAATTAGTCAATGGTTTCAAAAGTCCCATGGTGTTATTGGGTACTTGTTTTTCATACTGAATTGGTTTGTAATCTCTTTCTTTCTAGTTGATAAGTTTGAACAGTGAATCAAGGATATTAATTATACAAGTAGTACAATTGTGTTATTATATATTTACATTCTATGATTGTATATGGATTCGATATTACAAGGATAAATACATTTTGATGATCAATAGTACTTTTCTGGTGATTTTTTTTTTTTTAAATTCATGCAAGCATGGAGGTTGGTTATTGTTTTGCGTATCGGTATGTTTGTAGGATCCTCATTTAATAATTTACATGATGAATCTACTCTTGCAATACATTGAAATACGGCTGAAATTGAAATTGAAACTGGAAGAGCTGGCAGTAATGCGATAACAGAGGACCGTCACTACGGACCCTCCCTCACGTGGTTCCAGTCACGTGGTTCCGGTCACGTGACCAGCCTACTCCGCGCCCCGTCTGCATCCACTTCAACCTTGTGATGCCAACAAGGAAGGAACCACCCACCCAACCTACAAAAACTCTTTTCTTTTATTGTTCACAATTTCCCCTACTCCACAGGAGTAGCTTGTGACATTTCTCTTATGTTTTAATTATATTTATACTGTAGTGGGGCGGGGATCTAGCAGTGTTTTGTCCGTTCCTCAGAAGGTGGTGCGGAGAGTCAGTCCTCCTGTGTAGTGTTTCCGTGCAACGCCGCACACGAAAGTGGCACGGCGGGGGCTGGGATTATGTAACGCTGAGTATATATACTCTGCGTTCACAGGCTGTCGACAGGCTGTCCTCGCGTGTCTCTCTATAGGAGCAGACCCTTGGGCCCTCACTTTGGCAGGCGGATTCTCGGAACCTTCCTGGTGGTTAGGGGAGTCTTTCAGATAAGCCTCTCCAGCGTTACCTGGCAATCCGTGTCGGGGTACTGTACTTGCGGGAGTGATTTTCTGAGATCACTTATTAAACTTATTTTGTTCTTATTAAGTAACTCAATAAATTCATATCCACTACCGTTCTTATTTGGTAGTCATTATCGCTGTAAATTATCAGACAAAACAGTGTTTCCACTGCCAGCTTTTCTTATACAATGTTCTTATGATCAGCCCAATCTCCACATTTGCAGGTTTCGGCATAGTTTGTCGCTCAGTGGAATCCGTGCTAGTTTCACCTAAGATATCAACCGAGATATATTCGGAAGATAATGGAGTCACTACTGATGGGCACATTTGGCATAATGAGCCATTTATAAGTGCTTACCAGACTAGGATTTATAGAGAAAGTTTCTGGTCTCCTTGGAATATATCAAAGACCTATGACATACCATGTAGTGAATGTAATTTTGTGGTGAGCATTGCGAAGACATCAGTGGTGACATAAGGAATGGGTGATTATTGGAATTTCACAATACATTATAAGATGTTGCATACTAATTGATAGAGGCAAAGTTATGTGACTCATACAAATATCTAAACCTTTTATTTTTTTTCATATTAAATCAAATATCATAAACATATAACACTCAATATTCTAATACTAATTAATATGTTCCTATGTAATTGTTGGAACAACTTTGCCATGTATATATGAGCCCAACATCACTTTAGGCCTAGAAGAACTTTAGAAGAAGGAGGTCTAGTTGAAAAAGGTGAGAGGCTTTCATAAAAAAATGAGATTTTGTAAATATCAGAATATTATGTCTCAATTATCATTCGATCTCCCATGCATCGCCGGATCCTTTGTGGTGATGCTTCGAGGCATCAACCATTGTGAATGGTTTGATTATTACTATTTCTGGTAATACTAAATAGTTGCCATTTAGTAAATGAAATGAAATTCACTACACTTTTTTCTGGAACTAACTTCCAAAGATCGTCAGAGGTCCTCCAAGGGAATACCACACAGGGACAAAATAGATAATCAGTTTCTTATTTTATTGCATCCATTAGCTTTTATTTCTAGATCAAAATTATACATGATCTTCAATGGCAGTACTTTAACACATATGCTGCTGTGCATTTAATGCTGAAGGTTACATTTTCAGTGACTCTCACATATGCATTTCATAGCAACCTATTTTAGTGCAAGGCAATAATCTGTATCTAAGATATGGTTTTCTTCACCATTCCTATCAAAATATAGATTTGAATACAGAGGCAAATAAAATCAATCAAGCTGTAGCATGCACCAACCATGGAAACAAGAAGTTTATTGGAAAAGTCATTTTCAAACACTAAATAAATTAATAAATTCTACATAACAATTTTAACAATTTTAATGATTATTTTCTTCTCATAGAAACCAACATTACTTGGCCACAATAGGGATTTATTGACCTAAACTTTACAAGTTAGAGCTTGATTTTACTACACATCCAAGACCTAGTGTGAACTAAATAAAAGATAGGATTACTTTATCTATTATGGTGCCAACTTGTTACACACCTATTTCTTCACTGAGGAAGAAATGTACAAGGCATATTCCACCAGACACACATGATCATGAAACTCTGGCAGCTCTGCAGGTGGTTGTGTATCTGTGTTTATCTCACCCCTGGAATAAATGCCCATAGGCTTATCATTTGGAACTCGTTCTCCATGCCCTTATGAGTATTGCGGTCCGTTCTCCATGGTCTATATCCTATGTGTCATCCATTCTTTTAATGTCTATAGGGGTGAGATAAATACAGAAAGCAACTCGTTTTGGTCAGAGAAGTCATTCTGCAACTCGTTTGAATGCTACGTGATATTCACTCGGCTGTCGCCTTGTTCATATCACTCTGCATCAAACTCGTAAAGAACGACGACTTTGACCAAAACTTGTTGGTTTCTTATTTAGTTTGTCTCTGTCTATTGTTATAATTATTTCTCACGGTAAGGTGGGGCGATTCCACCACAGCAATCCAGCAACACACACTCACATGATCTATCCCAATCTAGTTAGTCAACACCCTCTGAACCATGCTCATTTAATATGTGTGTAAGGGAACTCCAATATCTAGCTTACTGCACCCTTCAACAGTAACAAGCACAACATGGACAGGTAGTAACACTACATGCTTGAAGGCAGCCTTGTGTATTTTATAAAGACACTACTTATGTCATGTGTAATATGGTTAGCACACAGTATTTCACTAAGGCACAAGGTAACATTGTAACAAATCTTGAGGCAGATACTACAGGTTGTAGTAGAGTGCTGGCCATGGCCCTTTTTCCATATCACAAATACAATTTGAAACTCATTTCAAAATAACCATGATTTCAATATTTTCTACTTCACTCTCTAGAATATACAATAATTTCCAACAGAGTAGAAATTAGCTGTTAAATGCAAGTGGTCTGATAATAGACTGAGGCACTTTATAGTGAGATATACCTGCTGTAAATATAATTGAATTTACGAATTTAAAAAATGAGGTAAGATATTTCCATTGATTTGTAAATTGATTCAAAATTGTGAATTTCCAAAGGATTCTCAGTATTGAATCATTCACACTTGTTTAAAATGCAAATAGAATGTCTTAGTCCTTCTTTGTTTTCTTTTTTCCTGTTACAAGCCATTGCATAGTGGTTTTTGAAGGTAAACATACAATGCAACCTTTACCATTGACAAATTATATACAAATGGTCACTTATTAAGCCTCATGATTGACAGCATGTTTGCATATATTTCCAACACAGAAATTCATACCAACCTCATATATATACAAACAATTTATGAACTTATGAACTTCTTTCTAGATATTATCTTATAACTTTCTTGGTTATTATGTAATATTTTTCCTCAAAATATAGTTAATCTATACTAGATAGATTTATTTCAAGATTATGTACATCTGATAAAATATGAATATATATTCAAGAGTATACAATTTCAAATGTGTTTTCTGAAAATATAGTTTCAAATATTCTTTATGTGTCTAAGAGACACAAGCATAAAACGATTACAAGTCTTTATATGGCCTTCATCTCAGTTTTGCTCCTTGTTGAACAAATTTATTAAACGGAAACAGGAAACAGAAAAAAATGACCTGAGAGGCTCTGTAGGGTTTCATGCCTTTAACATGTTGAGATTTCATATACGAGTTGACATTCACCCAAAAGACAACTAGTACTTGAGCTGGAGTCAAAATCAGTTACAGAAATCAGTTTGGCATGTTGCCAACAGAGCTACATCCAACACCTCAGACAATTTGCATATATATATATAAATCAGGCAAATGTAAATAGACCCATTTTACATATTGGGGTGGGACAGACTGGACAAAAACTTTATATTTCATTCATTTACTATTAGCAAACGTTGCAAGGAACCAGTTTAAAATTTATTGGGTGATTCCCCTGCAAATTGTAAGATATGCTGTTAATGAAAACAAAAGAAGAGAGAGAACTACAACTACCCAATTAACCACCACAGCCCCCACCACAACCCCCACCGCAGCTAGAACCACAGCTAGAGCCACATCCAGAGGAGGTAGCCCCACACCCGCCACCATCACCACTCGTACCACACCCGCCTCCATCCCCACTCGTAACACACCCGCCTCCTCCCCCACCTCCACTGGTGGCGCAGGAGCCACAGCCACCACACATAGCGGCAGTATCCACTGCTGCTGCGTCTCCCCCGGACTCGGCGAGCGCCGTGTCGTTACTGTGGTCAGCAGTGCCATCCGGGTCCCAGGGGCAGACCGGGGAGTCTCCCCCGACCCCATCGACACCATCTGGGCCATACAGCCCCCCGTCCAGCCCCCCACCAAGCCCCCAGTCAACACCCCAAGCGCAAGAACCCTGCGCCAGTGAGAAGTGCCAGTAGATCCAGCTGTTGGTGTACATGGGTTCCATGTAGCCGCAGTAGAAGAAGAAGCTCACATTGTGGCAGCCGTAGTGGTTCACACTCTCCCGACCACGTCTGCTGGATGGTGGCATGGTGGGTTTGCCTTTGTTGAGGAACACATGTGGCTGGGGTTCACATAGAAGCACAAGAACGGCAGCACTGAAGGCACCTGCCAACAGCTCGGCGACCTCCTTGCAGTCGATGCCCACCTCCACTTCATTCTCGGCCATGCTCACTGTAATGCCATCTTCACCGAACAGACGGAATTTCATGCTGTACACTTGGTCGTCCTGGGAGTTCACTCGACTTTCACCTGGACCTTTCATGAGAGTAAATGTCGCGGCTTTTTTGGTGGCACCTAGTTTGAAAAGCTTTGCCTGGAGGTATCCCGGGTTGCCTTTCACCTGTCTGGTCCCTTTGTTCCAATGAGAAAGGAAATGGAGTTGGTAAACATTATCTGAGACACATTTTGACAACTAGGAGCAAATAGGATGTTCATCATAGATGAATGAGCGTGCAATTATAAATAACAATTAAACGGTTTGGGTTAGATTCAGTCTATGGATAGTTTTCTGTAACCCGCTTGCACCCAGTCAACTTGCTATATCTGTAACTGCCTATCTAGGATCCAAACAGATCAAGCACCAGTGGGCCTTGAGGTATTTTGGTCTTAAGTGATTGGTCATGGTCAGCTGGGCACACCTCTAAGACCCTGAGATACTGGCACCCTGCTCTGTTCTCACTATCACAATGAATAGCACACAGATAGTAAAGGGATAATTTTCATGCAGTACCCTGAAAGTCAATATGAACCCCTCTAACCTCTAGATGATGTATTTAGCGTGTGCAAGCATGCTCTAAAAAGTAATTGGATTATTTTGATTGGTTTGTTTGGGAATTATTCTAACAGAAAATAACTAACTGCAAACAGTTTAGAAAACCCTAGACTTAAAACTGGTGAAAATAACGAGCATAGGCCCTATTGAGGTATCCCATAATTCAGTCTGTTTACAAGTTCCGGTGTTCGCTGCTTGCCGACATTGTATGGTGATCGACCCTTGAACCATAACCTACATTTATTGCAGTTTGACAGTTTTTATGAATCTTCAAATTGGAAATCCGATGTCAGAAATGGAAATTTCAGCTATTTCTACATGTAAATCCGAAATTATATTCTCCAAACATAAATGGGAAAGCTGTGGTTCATGTGGTCATGGTGTGCAAAGCCAGTTGCGAGCGGAATTTGTATTTACCCTAGGCGATATTAGGGAGTTTAGTAACCTCTGGAAGGCGTATGGACAAAAACTGCTAATCTAAGGAAATTTTGATTTGCAGAGGTGTTAATGATATGGAAAAGTGTTTCAGTTTAGGAGGCAGGGTTGGCTATGAATGAAGCACCAGAGAGATGTTGAAAATACTAATTTAATATAGTTTTCATTCTTGTAATTTTCTATGTTTCATGTTCAACAACATTGACATGTTATTAACTATAATAGAGTATTGCCTCAATAAACATGACATTTTCCAGACTGTAGGTATAACAGCACATCTGATATTTTAAATGAAAAGAAAAGTTATATCAAGGACCATGTGTCCATGTGTCATGTTGCATGATGAAAAAAACACAATTTTCACAAGCTGCCAGCCCTATGCTCATGCCTCTGCCGCAGACGTCTGGGGGCCGTTTCACTAGTAGGGGGGTTAAAGCGAGAGGTAGGACTGCAACAGTGCCAGCAACAGTGATACCAACAGTGTCAAGCCCAAATTCGCGTTTCATCAGTGGTCTCGCTGTTGAGGTGGGACCAACTCTCACTGTTAGCATAGTTTACGGCATAGTGCAATGAGTGAGCACAGGGTCTCGCTATAGATACGGATGTGCTATCAAACCTCACTGTGTGTATATAGAGGATTTCCCGTGCTTTCCAAAGGAATTAAGCTATATAACACATAGCCTATAACTGTACCAAATATGAAGAAGAACAGCCGTACCGTTCTGAAGATATCGGCGTTTGAATTTGAAACATAGGGCTATCGATTGGATATAGTACAAGCACTCTCACAGTCGATGTCAAGGTCGCCGCATAAATTAGATCACGTGATGGTAAGGGTACACTGGCCACCAGAGCAGTATTTGCTATGACAAAATTTAAACGCCAATATCTTCGGAACGGTGTGGCCGATTTTCTTCATATTTGGTACAATTATAGGTTATACGTCTCCCTTATTTATGTAGTCATGTCATGACGCTGTGGTGGCACTGTTGCCAACAGTGAGGCTTACTGCTTCTAGTGAAACAGGCCCCTGGAATCTGTTTCACTAGATGAGATAAGTCTCGTTGTTTGTATCTGTGGCACCACAGCGGCAGTGTGCGTTTCATTAGAAGGTGCAGTCAAGCGTGAACGGCACTTGGGACATGAGCGGCACAGTGGCAGTGACCGTTTCATTAATAAATTGGCCCTTGCTGTACCTGCCACTGTGGTGCCGCTGTTGGCGAGAGGGTCGACCCTCTCGTATTGATCAAAACAACCATTTTAAAACCTACCATATCATATTTGATTAAAGAAAAGAATGCTTCGAGCAATTCCATATGTATCTTTTACCCACATCATGATTTTCTCTAATGGTCAATCTCTTTGTTAGAACTATTATATTATTCAAACCAAAATTACAGTCACTGCACTACTCGGCCGGTATGCCACTGTGCCACTCGACCATAGGCTATCATTTCCATGTCTAACAAGCGAGAGCTACAATCTTGGCACCATAACTCAGTCAATAAAGCATGTAGGGACATCAAATAAACTGAAATATGGAGAATGACATGAGGAATAATCTGGAATTATCAATTATTTTGTTATTGATTTATAAAATGTTCCGTTTGCTATGCTGGCATAGCGAAGGAAATGGCCACCTCAACAGCGAGACTACTCATGAAACGCTATTTTCGGTTTACCACTGTTGGTCCCACTGTTGCCGTCTTACCTCTCGCTTTATTATCCATCGTATACAAAGCCCCCATTGAGAATGTATGGTGACTCAGTAAACCACTACCCATCATATAAAACCTGTCAGATACCATAACTGTAGTATACGGATTCAAACCTGTGGTATACGGCCTCAAAACCATGGTATACGGGAAAAATAGTCCCTTTTGCTATAGAGCAAAGAAACAGTCCCTATTGTTATACCCTTTAATATGGCAATTACTGGGTTTAATTTATTCGAAAAGATGGATAATAAATGCAACAAACGATGATTTTGTGGACAGGCGGCTCTGTAAACAACTCGCGCTCGTGTATTACTACGCGTCAACCACTCGTGGTTTACAACCGCCTGTCCACAAAACCATCGGTTATTGTCTATGTAAGCCATATTATCTCACCCCGGTATTTTTCTCCATCGGCTTAACGTTAGGAACTCGTACTCCACAGCCATGAAAGTATTGTACCCAATACTCAATGGCTAATTTGGCGAGTTATTCCAGCAATAAATGATGTTATACGGGGTGAGATAAAATCAGAAACCCACTTGATGAGAATAACTTGGTCTCCACTCCACCTCGTTTGACCGCTACATAATTCACTCAGCTTCGCTTCGTGGATCACTCCGCAGTCAAACTCGGTGGAGTATGGGCCAATTTATTCTCATCTCGTGGGTTTCCTTCTAAGACTTGTGAAACAGCACCCTGGCATGTTCGGGCTAACTTACCTCTCTTGACTCCTGTCCAGTATCCCTTGACAATACCCCAATCACCCTTGCAGCTCTTGATGAGCATGGCCCGTTCTCCTTTTTTGCCATCCAACGTTACACACTGGTCCTTGAGTGCTACCTGAATGTAACAAAATTCATCCATTTAGTCCATGGGACATTCTTGTCAACAATTATTACACATATATATCTACAAATGTGCAGACATATTACTGTTGAGTTCAGGACTGCCAATCCTAAATCTTCTAAATTGTTATTTGGTGTGCTCAAAATCTGTAATTTGCTATCAAAATTAGTAATGGCTGAGACTGAAATCTGTATCAGAATCTGTAATGGTGATTTTTTTTGATTTTTTTTTTTTTAGTGTCTACTCAAGCGGTAGCTGCCAATGAGATAACACTTAGCCTCATCCAAACAGAATCTGTAATGGTGATTTTGGCATAGAATCTTTTAATAGCCTTGCTATTGAGACAATCTATTCAAAAGAATGAGCACAAGACATATTCCTAACAAATAATCCAACATATATACATTAAGGTTTTTTGTTTTCTTTTAATATTGGGTATAATTTGCATGCACGAAATCTACCAGTCTACCAATCATACCCCTATATAATAGATATACCTATTACAGACATTTCAACCAATACTTTTGAATTTACAACATATATGAAGGAATCAGAAGTATACACAACTCTCCTTGATTGAGGTGAGAATTCATAATCAAACTGTGAAATGTGTACTATGGATGGGCTTTGCCATGATTCATAATCTGGCACGAAAAAGCATCAACATTCTGAAAATTCTGAAAAATGTATGATATTTGGTAGCCCTGTGAGATACTTGAAAAATGATAATAAGTCTCATTGAACAAATTGGATTAAATTACCCAAATGCAAATACTGGAAAAATGCAAACCAGCTAATGGTGTCTCACATAGCTAGATCTACTCAACAGGAAGATCTGTCATCAGAACATGATAATTATGAAATGTGCTACAGCAGTCGTTAGACATTGCCACCCATAGATAAATTATAACGTACAAGGGTTTAAGTACCCCAGAATTCGAGGAACTAGAGGTGAGAACAAGGTACGCTTTATGGAATATGGGTTTAAAAATGTATCATATAAAAGATCTCCCAAATATAGAGGGATTGCACTGTGAAATAAATTGTCGCCTGAGGTGCAAAAAGCGGACAACAAAGAGATCTTTAAGAAGTACTTGATCTAGATGTAAATGGTAAAGTATCTTATTGTGTTGACATTTCACTACATCCTTCTCACACTATTATCATCCACTTTACCAAACACTAGAATTGTATTATAGAGCGCTTCTAATGGTGCTCTGCGCGGAAGAACTGTTACTGTAACAGAGTGTGGAATAAAGCATTATTAAAAAAAAAAATAAAGTGACACATACTTGGTTAGGTCTAGAACTAACATCAGGGAGCTGTTTCAAAAGTCGAGTGAAGTCTCGCCAGCGGGACTTCGCATTTCAAAGCAAGAGGCCGCAACAGCGAGCGGCACTTTGAATCAAAGCGGCAGCAAAATCGCTACCAATACCCAATAGCGAGCGCACCTCCAACTAGACAGCGACGCTTCATGTGCCATTGTTAGCTCTCGCTTTGGCGGTGAGTACTCTCGTTTTGCACCCTCCCGACTTTTGAAACAGCTCCCGGATCATGATAATTATGAAATGTGCTATAGCAGTCATTAGACATTGCCACCCATAGATAAATTAGCATGTACAAGGGTTTAAGTGACACATACTTGGTTAGGTCTAGGCAGCTGTTCTGAACCAATGAGCTGTGAGGAGGCAGCCATCTTGTCTTTGTAGAACACTTGAATGACAGACATTTTCAGTGGGAGTGAATGGATCACACGGACAGTGAAGGCTGTCACCCCATTTACCGAAACACTGAAATAAAAAAGAGGCATATGAAACAAAACTGGTCATCCAGAGTGATCTGTGTACTTATTGTCTGAAACAATATCAAGATAGTTTTGTTAAAAGTATGTCAATAAAAATAGGACAAAACATCAGTATGTTTTGTATATTGGTAGGAATTCTACTATAATATCAAATGAGATCCTTCCGTCATTATTGTCTTGACAGAGTCCATTATCTAATAGTTGACAGAAGGACAATCTTTCAACTATCATATAAAAGTCTATTGGGATATGACAGACAGTCCAGTGGGCAATAGATCTGACATATAACAATGTCCAATAATACATTAATTAGGAACCTAGCTGTATCTAGATATTATTGGTTTCCTTTAGTCAGTTCAATACAAATGGTAAATGCTTATCTAAAAACTATATTGAAAGGTGTTTATCTGGCAATGCTTAGTTTATCAAAAGTTCAGATATTCCAAAAGCTTTTAAGAGAAAGAGGAAATTACAACTGACTAGTTTTAGAGATCATATTTTACATTGATTAACCTAAAAAGGTGCAATGCCTAACTCACATATGTGATGCTACATTACAGGTATTTGCCATCCCCTCAGAAAGTTTTGGCAGTTGGACAGGTCCCCAGAGTTGTTGGACGTCTTCTGGCATCGTGTACTCAGCAAACGGCTTCCACGATATGCTGAGACTCTGACGATCAGCTTGAATCTTCGACAACATGGCCTGGATTTCCACATTGTAGTGATCCACCGAGGACTTCAACACCACCCTTCGCTTTTGATCGGTGTGCCGGACAGCATTGAGCATGGTATTGGCATTGAACGTCGCCTGTAATTCAAAGTTCACAACGGTATAGGATATTGGTGGAAGTTATTACAATTAAATGAATGTGTAGGGTCAGGGTAGTCAGACAGTGGTTGGTTCACTTTGGGCTAGGTGCTGCGAGTGCCGATCCCTGCTGTGCGGTAACGCCGGTGGACCTGTGTACCCTTTTGCTGGGTACCTGGGGCCCGTTTCACTAGTCTTGTGACATGTCTGTGACACCATACAGACGTTGGGTTTGTCTAGTTTCGTGACACCACAAGTAGCTGCCCTTAGGAAATACAGACCCCTAACATAAGAATTAGACAAATCTAGACACATCATGGACCGGTTTCACTAGTTCTGTGATAAAAGTGTTAGACAGATATGAAAAGCGGCACCAACAGTGCAAGCAAGAACGGATAAAACAAAGTTTAATATCTTGTTCTTATGAAAGCGGACACACCATCTAGACGCCATCTAGACATGTCACTGTCTAGTGAAACAGGTCCCAGGTGGTGATTGCCGAAAAACCAATGTGTGTGACCGAAGCTGTTGAAATGGCCAGTGGTTTTGTACACAAAGCATGTTTGACAGAGGCTCAGCAGAGTCAGAGACCTGTTTCACTAGTCCCGTGACAACCCTTCGTTTCGTCCGTTCTTGCTTGCACTGTTGGTGCCGCTTTTCATGTCTGTCTAACACTTTTGTCACGAAACTAATGAAACAGGTCCCAGGGACACGTTTCACTAGTTCTGTGACAACCCTTGTTGGTCTCCATGACACAACAAGGGCAGGTAGCGTTTCAATAGTCCTGAGACAACACAGTTTGCAACGTCATAGAGAAGACATGGGTGAACAATGGCATGTCATGTTTGAAAACCCCACCAACTCTCTCTGTTACTGCCACTGTTATGTCACTGTTCACGAGAGGGTCTACCCCTTTGCATCTGTGGTCACAGCGCTTTGTCGGGAGCAGTACGGCCGCAATTGTTCAGGTAATTCCACTCATGGGAATTTAGCAATGAAACTTTTCCACGAGTAAGGGATGTAACCTATAACCACTTCAAATATGAAGAAGATCTGCTGCTCCGATCTGCTGATATTTGCGTTTGAATCTTAAAAGATCACTTGAGACACACAGGGCACGCAGTACACTGGCCACTAGAGCAGACAGACAGACAGGGTGTAGTGCGGCCGATGTCTACCAGACATCGTGCATGTCTCTATGAAAGAGGTGAGCCACAGATGTGAACAAAATCTATGAATAGGTGGACGGGCCGTACCAGAATGTGGACTTTCCCTTAGAATTAAGCAATGGCGCTTTAACACAGATTAGGGAAACATATGACCTGTAAATGCCCTAAATGTGAAGAATATCGGCCCCTCCGATCCACCGATATTTGCGTTTGAATTTGAAATATTGGGCTAGACTTGTACTGTCTCTGGCAGCTGTGACGTCGCCAACGAACAGCAGGTCACGAACAGTGGCAGCAACAAGGTGAGCAAACTAAACATTGCTTTTGAAACAAGATTTTACTTCTCCCACTGTCGCTGCCACTGTTGTTGCCTTTGGGACACTGGTGGCTGAAACATGTCGCTATGAACGACTGTCGTGACTGAAAAACAGGGCCCTGCCAGGAACCTGTTTCAGTAGTTTTGTGACATGTCTAGATGGCGTCTGTGACACCATACGGACAGATCACAAGATTGCAATCGATGACACATGGAGTTTCACTCACTTCTCGTAGGAATTAAGCAATGACACTTTAACATGAGTAGGGGATACATATAATCTATAATCGTTCCAAATATGAAGAAGATTGGCCACTTCAATCTTCTGATATTTGCTAGTCTTTTTCCACTGTTGCTTGCACTGTTGGTGCCGCTGTTGATGTCTGTCTAAGCCTAATGTCATGAGACTACTGAAACAGGTCCCTGGTCTCTCAGCGATCATAAACATGAGAACTTTCGTTTGGGTCTGAGTACAGAGGAGTTCATATTTACATTCACAACCTAGTTATTCTTCAAATATGCCTTACAGAGGAGAAAAGGCAGAGTTTGTGAGTGTGAAAACATGTTTACTTCCACAATAAACTACCTGAAGGACCAAGCCAGCACGACTAAACTTTTATACGGAAACTGGCTTACTGTCTTCGTACGTCAAAAATATGCGGTGAAATTATTGATCAGATACATCCCGATGCCGAAGGCAGAGGGATGTATCTGATTGATAATTTTACCAAGTATTTTGACATACGAAGACAGTCAGCCCGTTTTTGTATTATTATATATACCTAAAAGTGGCGAAATTATAGCTAGTCACATGATCACATACCCCGTACGTCACACTGTGACGTACGGCTATACATACGTCATGGGTAGCAGCGGGTAGTATGTGTGGTTCATACGGCCATAGGTATATAATTGTGGTGGTCGCCGCCTGTCTAGCAGGTTGGATGACCCCAATCCGGAACGCTAGTTCCAGGCAGGATCCCACCCTACGCACTCAACGTAGGTTGGTTCGGTTTTCGGCTAGTTTGCACAGACCTAATCACACATAACACAACAACGTCATTTAATAAACAGGGATGTTTATTAATCACTTACTTCCCGGAAAGATCTGGAAGATCTTCCCTACAAGTACAGTACCCTAGCACATGGGTGCTAGGTAACGCTGGATAGGCTAATCCGGAAGATTCGCCTAACCACCAGGAAGGTTACAAGAACCCGCCTGCAAAGTGAGGGCCCAAGGGTCCGTTCCGTAGAAGAGACGCGCGAGGACAGCCTGTCGACCTACTGTGAACGCTGAGTATATATACTAAGCGTTACGTAATCCCGGTCTCCGCCGCGCCACTCTCGTGTGCGGCGTTGTCCGGAATCACTACACAGTAAGGATCGGCATATCGCGTGGAATTGTAAGATGGAGAAATTATTAAAAATATGGAAGATACAACATTTAGGAAAGAAAAAACGACATTCGAAGAATGTAGGACTAGCCTCGCTAGCACCTTGAATAAATTTGATATTCATCCATCTTGAGCCGGGGAGCGTATTTCTTGAGCGTTGGGCAGGGAAGACTCGACAGTCGCGGACCTACAGGTGGTCAGCCCGGCCTGTCGAGCACTCTGCCTCCAGCTGCTCCGGATCTTGTTGAAGTCCTTTGTTGGCTCCCGGCGAGTGAAGTGTCGTTCTCTTTCTCATCTTGGAGTATCGAGCCCAGCTGGCCCACCGGCGTAGCAGACCTACTACATTCAGCCCGGTACCGGCGGGTGCTGGGCTTCCCACTGTTCTTCAGTTTGGAAGACATCCGTATGTAGAGAAGGGTCAGCCTCGCTAGACACCTTCTGTGTTGAAAAGTTTCCGAATACGGAAAAAGGCAAAACAATTCTCCATCCACCTGGTAAGAGTGTGTGGTATCAGTGTTCTTTCATTTGGCTCCAGCTATACTGGCATTTTTTTCCTCGGCTTAAATCGAGTACCAATTAAGGCCCCAATTTTAAGCCGGATTCAGAACTTACGATCACCAACCCAAGGTAGAAATAGTCAGCGTAATCCAACAGAACAGGGATTACGTCTACTATCTCATTATCGAGTCGATGAACTCAGTTCCGACACAGACCTGGTAAGTCAGTCCTATACCTGAAAGGCATAGTCTTCCTTACCCGGTACCAGGGACTAGTGTGGACAGGATCCACACCACAGGCCGGAGGTTTTCGTGATGGGGGCCTATCACGGGCCTAACCATCGAGAGAACCTTCAGCCGTCTGAAACCAGGGTTGTGCCTTAGGGAAGTCATTTTACTGGCTTTCCCCAGCCCCAACCCAGGATCGCTTATCATTGGTTGCTCCTAACTTTCCCTCTACCCCTCCCAGCGATCCTTGCTGTCCGCTGAGAAAGTGCAGAATTCTGGCTAGGAGGCCACATTCTGGAAGTAGCTAGGTCGGAAAAAAGATTTTCCTCCCCGGGACTTCCCATACCCGTCTGACTTCGGATCCAGGAGAGTTGTTGGCTCTGCCGGTTCCGAGTTTAGACGGCGTCTTCCCGGCCTGTTAGGCACCAGCCGAGTCGGTTGTTGTCAACCTCTAGATATCCTCGTCAGAGGATATCCTGAGGTCGAGAAGTTCCGACTGGCTTGGTGTGCTAGCCGTCGGTAGAACCGACGTTGCCGGGGCGGTCCTCTCTGGTCGCAGTGGACTCAGTGGTCGCAGTGGACGTGTCGGGTTTGATTCTTCCGTGGTGAACTGAAGAAATCTTCCCCGGCTCCTTTGTCGGGCCAACCACGCTTCCTCAAGGGCTTGTGGGTCGTCACCGATGTCATAGAGCGACATACCCAAGTGCCTAAGACGTTCATCTTGGCGATGGGTCTGGGCTTCCGCCCGGGCAAACCTCGATTGGGACGTGGTTTTAGCAATACGCACGTCCTTTAAGTCCAACGCGTACTGTTTAGCCAGGCCCTTCGTGGCTTCCCTCACCTCGAACCGGGCTAGGTTAACTAGCTCCTGAACGAGGCCCTCATGGAGAGACTGAGTGCCCCTTAGGACGCGGCCCTCCAAAGTGCCACCTATATGCGACTCTAGTTGATCCGCCCGTTGGACGTATTCAACCGACATCGCACAGGGAGAAGAAGTCACCTTCGACGCAACGGGTGGTTGTGTCGTTGGTTTCTTCTTTACCTCAACAACCGGGTTGGCTGGTGGAGGGAGTGCCGGAAAGGCCTCTTCATCCACAACTTTCCTGGGTGCTTGGGTAGCACCTCTGTTGAGCGGGGAAACTCCCGGGAGACTTGAGCTAGGACGAGTCCCAGCTGGTTTTTCCGCGGGTCCGCTGGCTTTAAAAGCCGTTGGAACATTCCCTTCGCTCTTGTCTGAGAGTAGTTTCAATCCCTCAGACAACCTTGGCGCAACCTGGTAAGCAGCTTCCACCACGTCAGCGATGGTGTGCTTACTAGGAGCCAACTTCTTCTTAGGCTTCCGACTGGATCGCTCAGAAGTGTCACTCTCGCTGGACTAGTACGATGACAACTTCTTGACCCGTCGTTTAGCCTTCGAGGACTTTTGAGACGGTTCCCGGCTAAGGGACCGTTTCTTCCTCGACTCCTTTGACATCTGTCGATGTTTTGAAGCGGATAGCATCAGACTCCCGAACCAGCCAGGATTCTTCTTCCATCCGATCTTAAACAATCGACCGTCTGTCACACAAGTCTCGGGTACCGGTTTGCCTTTCTGAGCATCGGAACCTAAGTCAATGAATCTCTGCCACAGATTCATGACCCGTTCCCGAGCAGCAGCACCAGCAGTCCGGTGTTCCCGGGCAATGTGTCGGACTAGACACGATCGCCTCGAACTGGCACACCCGGCCTGGCAAGAACCACCCTTGCCACGGTCGCTCAGCTAAGTGTACCTCTACAAGGTGCCTAGCGTAACGACCTTCAGTCGCATAGGTCGGTGACAATTTCTTGTTCCTTCCATGGCAACTCAGAAAGACACAATGATTGCCGTAACCAAACTTGTGCCATGCGTACGCGATCCGGTCTTTGACCTGATCCTCGTACTTCAGTCGACTGACTCGGGACACTCCTTTCACCCGGTTGATGTACCAGGTGTTGGGAGAACCCTCATCAACCAACCATTCCTCGTCGTCAGAGGTTCCATCTAAACCGACACCATCTGGGAGGTAATGCCGGTTCCCATGACGGAGATCTTCTAGGCAAGTATAAGTCTTGCCCAGCAAAGAGGCGGGTATCTGTCTAGCTACCGTTCTCTTCCCAGCCCGCTTTACGCCAGGTTCCCTTTTCCCGAGTCACGCTATTCTAGCTGACCTTCACTTCTCGCCAACTCCGCTTCAGCCCGTTTCCGGGCTGCACGACAGTGTCGCTTCCGATTCTGCTTCGACAGCTGCGGTTCAGCCTTATTAGCATCCTGAGGCTTTGACACCTCAGTGTTGCTGACAGACTTCCCCGGCGCGGGTTTTGCTGGTTGTGACACCGGTTTATCACCTTTGCTGGACGACCCTGTTACAGAGTCGCCCCCAACTGACAAATCAGTCTCCATAGCTGTCTCTGTACCAGCCTAGGTCCTTCCGGGTTTTGCTACCGGATCCGGGGCCAAAAAGGTCCCGGCTTCCGCCAGCTCCACTCCGGGTGGAGTCCAATTTTGGTACATTGACTGTACTATGGCACGCATTTTGGGATCTGGGATCCCAGCCAACATCTGTTCCAGGCTCTGAGTAGAAACCTCATGCCTGGAATCCATTTCTTCGAAGGACTTCCTCGGAGAGCGACGACGCGGGCGGGCTCGGCCTCGCCTCGGCGTATCACGCTCCGATTCGGAACCTTCGGCCATAACCACATCCGAGTCAGAGGCCTCAGTTTTCACTGAGCTCGCCTTCGGACGGGCACCGGAAGAACCCTTAGCGGCCGGGGCCGCCTCGGACTTCTTCCCGGTGTGACTTTTTCCCTTTCCGGGTCGTTCATCTCGGGTTACCCCAAGAAGAACAGAGTCCTCAGACTCGTCCCCTTCCAGGTCAAA
Source organism: Alentia gelatinosa (assembly GCA_950022655.1). Lineage (NCBI taxonomy): Eukaryota > Metazoa > Annelida > Polychaeta > Phyllodocida > Polynoidae > Alentia > Alentia gelatinosa. The sequence goes on from OX465581.1 coordinate 127,574,794, forward strand.
ATCACCATCATCTGACCCGATGAGCAAAGCATCATCGTCCAGATCTGCCCCCCGCTCAGCCGAAGCTGAGGATCCGGGCAGGGGTGAGGGGAGCACGCGCTCACCCTCCGTAGACGGGGCACGGTCAGCCATGCTGCTACCGCCCGACTCCCGTGGTGCTAGGCACCACTCCGATCACAGAGTGAAGACTACTGAAAAAGCAGGGTCTTATATACTCCTAGTTGACCTAGATTCGCAGTCGCGAACCAATCAACCGTGTCGAGACTGGCTCATCTTGAGCATCTCAACACCGCATGCGTGAAGAAACCAAAGGTCAGCGTTACGCTCGACTTGATTCGTCACGCCTTCAATCACCCAGCACAGGTTCCGAAACCCGGGGAAACCCCTTTTTGAGCTGCACCCCGAGTTCTCCACCGCATGGATTTTCTTATCGCCGTCGTGTATCTCGTCGATAGTATGGGAGACTTGTACAATTTTCATATAAATGGATCAGACCTTACAGAGCGTTCGGCAATTCTGCAGACTCTAGAGGGCCCTCGACGGGGTCCCTTAGAGCAACGTCTGGGCTGTGGCACACAATGACTGATTTTAAGGTAACTGTTTGATCAACATTCATGTATAATTGACATGCCACTGACTACCAACGATCTACATTTCGTACCATTGCTTCTCGTTGTGTTTTCGACAACCCCGGCACCACTACTCTTTGTAGGTAACTACAGCCTTCGATTTTAGTCGAGAGCTGCGGCAGGGTTTTGAGTCTATTTTAGACTCCATTCTACATCTCGAACCATGTTTATTATACACAGCTCGATTTGTAGCAAATTTAGACTTTTCCATGTCAGGTTTTTCCTCTACCCACACTTCCCTTTTTAGGTTAGCGTAAGTAGGAATCACCTTCCGCGGACGTCCCGGTTTTCGTCGTGTTGACGAGCACCCACTCAGAACCCCGGTAACCTTTGACCGGGACTTCCCCATCGGGGTCTGCCTCCGCCGTGTTGACGGGGGTTTGACACCCGGCTTCCCGGCTCTTTGAACCCGGGACCTCTCTGATTCCCCAGTAGGACCCGTGTTCAGTGACACATCCCGCTTTGTAGCAGGGTGTGAAACTTCAAAGTCAGAACTTTCGCGCTTTCCTTCCCATAGTCGTAAACGAGCTACATGGGATTTATAATGCCTTCTTGACCATTCATCTTCTATCACTACTGTCATTTCTGACAATAGTTGAACAATTCTGAATGGTCCGTTCCAGTTAGGAGCGAGTTTTACATTTACCAACGGAGTGTGATATCGTACAACCCGGTCTCCTACTCGGAACTTACGTGGTTTAAGATTGACGTCATGGCCAGTCTTTTGCCACTCGGCAGCTTTTGTCAGATTCCGTCTTGCGAGGTAATATCCCTCTATAAAACGTTCTCTGAGTTTTTCGACAAATCCTATGGGACAAGGATCATCCGTAGACATTCCAGGAACCCCATAGACTATGTCAGCGGGCATCACTATTTCCTCGCCAAAGACGGGTAAATTAGGTGAACACCCCGTGCTTGAATGAATGGTCCCATTGTACGCATGAGCTATAAATGGTGCCAATTCATCCCAATTCTTCCGATTTTCATCTACCAGGGTCCGAAGACACTGGATCAATGTCCGGTTGAATCTCTCCACCATACCATCTGATTGTGGACGATATGGATTCGTATGTGTCTTTTTGATCTCGAGTATCCTACACATTTCTTTCCAGATCTGGAATTCAAATTCCCTTCCCTGGTCGGAATGTAGTACGCTCGGAGTTCCAAAAGGCAACATCCAGTTTTTCACTAAAGCTTCCGCACACGTGGCAGCTTTGTGATTCTTCATGGGATAGATCTGCACATATTTTGTGTAATAATCCATCACCACCATCATACAGGTATTTCCTTCCTCTGACTCGTCGATACCAGATATGATATCTAGAGCGATTCTGGCAAACCTGACACCAAACAGTTCCTGTTGTAGCGGCATCTTTCCGAGTCCTACCCTGGGTTTGGCTTTGCTACATATGGAACATCCAGATATCCACCTTCGAATATCTGCACCCATTCCAGGCCAGTAGTAACGACGCCTTATTCTGGCTACCGTCCTTTTCCGTCCTAGATGAGCTGCACTCCTATGTTCGTGACATAGAGTCATTAGTCCGGATCGTAATTCTCGAGGGACCACTAGTTGTAGAGCACGTTTAAGTGGTTGCAACGTGGTTCTCCATCGATATAATACTCCATCTCGGACCTCTAGCTCTTTCCATTGACCACATAGATTGCGAAATTCTCGGTTTTCAGGCGAGATCTCGGGTCCTGTAGGTCTATGGAGCCCATTAGCTATCAGTTTAGTTAACCGGAACAGATCTGGGTCAGCCTGTTGACTTTCCTTAATCTGTTCTAGTGTCCACTGATAATTTTGTGGCGGCTTCACTTTCTGGGAGCGTAGAGTAGCTATCACTGCTCTATGCTCACCACAATCCCGGCAATCTGGTCGTCCACATTTCCGCACTGGTCTCCTAGAGAGACAATCCGCATTAATGTGAGACTTTCCAGCCCGGTGCTGGATCTGACAGTTTGTTAATCCGAATTCAGAGAGAGCTGCCAGCCATCTTCCAATCATTCCCTCGGCGTCCTTAAAGTTAAAGAGCCACTTGAGAGAAGAATGGTCGGTACGTAAGATGAAATCTCCACCTGCTAGGAAGTGTCGATATTTTCTTACATACACCACAACTGCTAAGAGTTCCCTCTTAGTAGTACAATAGTTCCGTTGGATTTTACTTAAGCTGTTGCTGGCAAAAGCTATTGGAACCTCCACACCATCCTGTATCTGAGACAACGCCGCTCCAATACTCTCGTTACTAGCGTCAGTGTCAAGAATGAACCGACCCTGGTGTAGAGGGTATTTCAACACGGGGGTCTCCATAAACTTTCTTTTTAGTCCCAGAAAAGCGTGTTCAGCTTCCGGAGTCCATTGGATCTCTTTTTGCTTCCCTGGCTTATCTAGTACTACATACTGTTGCATGGGATGTGCAATTTCAGAAAAACCCGGGATAAAGTCGCGGTAATACGAACAAAATCCTAGAAAAGACCTTATGTCTTTTATATTCTGGGGGCGTGGCCAATTAGCCACTACCTCCAACTTGGAAGGATCTGCCCGGATTCCGTTTCCGGAAACTATCCGTCCCAAGTATTCCACAGATCTGCGAAACAGTTTGCATTTTTGAGGTTTGAGCCTCAACCCATAAGATTGAATCTGCTCAAATACCTCCCTTAGGTTTTCTAGACATTTGACATAATTCTTTACGAAGATGATTATGTCATCCAGATAAACCAAGCACTTTTTCCACTGTAGACCCCGCAACATCTGATCCATCATGGATTCAAAAGTCGCAGGAGCATTACAGAGGCCAAATGGCATTACTGTAAACTCCTTGATGAGTGGTGAACGCCGTTTTCAACTGATCGCCACTGTTCATCTTTACCTGCCAATATCCAGACTGGAGATCCAGAGTACAAAACCACTGGTTCCCTCCCAGAGAGTCGAGGCTCTCATCGATCCGGGGTATTGGGTAGGCATTCTTCCGGGTGATACCATTCAATTTTCTGTAATCAATACAGAATCGGCAAGTACCATCCTTTTTAGTAACCATTACCACCGGGCTAGCCCAAGGACTTGCACTGGGGATGATTACTTTCTGGTTCATCATTTTCCCTACTTCCTCTTCTAAAGCTTCCTGTTTTACCGGAGGTAGCCGTCGATAAGGAAGGCGGAAAGGTTGATGACCTTCTGTGTCAATCGTGTGTTCTACTCGATCCGTTCTTCCCAAAGGATCTCCGGGTCGAGCAAAGATTGACTCCATTTTCTTCAGAAGAATTCTTAGTTCATGTCGTTCCCCACTGTTTAGTGCGTCTGTCGTCTGAACTAAGGTTTCCAGAGTTTCGTGCAACAGACTCGGAACTGGAAGGTATCCCGTTCCTGTATCGATAGCACTAACTCGTACTTCTTCATAATCATTTCCTGTAAAGTCCAATTTTCCCAGTTCAGATTGTTCATCTTCTCCGGTTATTTCGGAAACTGGAATAGGTGTGATTCCCTGTGGACTGGAGTCCACTAGGCCATCTACATGAGCTAGGGTTACCCAGCCCAATGTATCACCCTTCTTCAGTTTAATCAACCCGGAGGTGTGATTACTTATAGGAATTGATCCTTCTCTGGCACTTCCGATCAAGGTATCCCAGGCCTTTATTCCTTTTTGAGAAAACAGTTCCAGGTCTGGTTCGAAGAGTGCATCTCCATGTGGTAAATCTCCTTCCCCAGCTATCAGGACATTAACCATCTGCTGAGGTGGGATGCCCACATCTTGTCGAACAGAAATCAAAGAAGAAATCCGTCGACAACTACATTCCACTTCCATTAACTCAGGAAATTTGAGTCAGAGAGTGCCATCTGGTAGATCCACAGAACCTCCATAGAGGGTGAGAAAATCTACGCCTAATATTCCTATCTCTTCAATATCACTGAGTATGGGACTCCATACGAATTCAGTGTTACCTATTGAGACTGGAATAATCACACTACCATAGCATCTCATGTGAGTGCCATTAGCAGCTTTTGCCGAAGCTCCAGGAACATGACATTCCTGTGCAAATCCAAGAGACTGATAGAGTCCATTGTTCAACACAGAGCAATCTAATATCTAATAACAGATCTATCTTTCTTCCTTGAATTCTAGCCGGCACATACCAACGTCGCCCTCCTAAGGGGGATGGTTGTCGTATAAACCGTGAGATCCCATCCAAGGTTCCAAGATCCCATCCGCATTGACAAAGCCATTGCAGACAGGGGTGCCCGGGTGAAAGATACTTACTACAGATCGTTGCGACCGTATTTTGTATCTTCCCCTTTTCTGGTAAGTTGGAAATATTTTCCTTCTTATAGATCTCACAGGTTTGAGTTTCCTGGCACTTTCCTTCCCGGACCGCAGTGTTGCCACTCGCTACAGTCCTCCTTTGTTTTCCGGTTCACTCTGAGAGGCAACCATCAACGCAGGCAGACTACGAGGTGTTTCCACCGTAGTAATGTTCCGGGCTTCAGGACAATCTGGAGAGATATGTCCCATTTTGTTGCACCGCCAACAACGTCGGACATCCAGCTGGTTTTTCTCCACCTGATTCAGTCTTTCGTTGATTTTGGTCAACAACTTCATAACCTCAGAGGAATTCCCTTCAGGATCAGTGGTTATTGGTTTTGCCTCTGCCACAGAAGGTACATCACTGTTCCTTCCAAAGCTAGGGGTTCGACCTCTCCCACGTCCCCGTCTATTGAAACCTCCTCTTCCGAGTACCATCGAGCGGACATTAGAGAGTATATCCTCTATTTCTGCTTCCTGACACTCGTAGGTATCTTCTTCTACTTCTGACCAAGTAGAACCCACTATGTTAACCCGGGAAGTTTTTCCTGGATTAGCATATTTTCCGAATAGTATACACCGTTGTTCATAGGTATCTACTATTCGCAACACCTGCATGAAGTTCATACCGGGCTCCCATTTAGAGATGACTTCCGCTCTCACGTCATCATCTCGAAGTCCTTTCACAAACTGAGTTTGTAGATCTTCATGTAGCGCAGGAGAATCTAATCCCGTCCCTGGGTAAACAACATTTGTTGTAAAGCTAGCCCATAGGCGCGAGTTGTCTCCTCTTTACCCTGGATCCTCTTTAGAAAAGTGGATCGGGGGTTCAGCGTTACCAACTGACCGCAATAGTAAGAGGCTACCTCCACTAGCTCATCCCATTCCGTACCACCGGAACGGCGAAAAGCGCAAAGTGCAGCTTCTCCGGGTCCATCTCGTAACGCTCTTTTGAGGTATGGCAATGCATCGACTTTGTTCCAGCCATTACATTGTATATCCTCACAAAATCCCGCGAACCAGTGTTCCCACTTCATTCCTTTCCCATAAGGTTTTGGAATGACAGCGCTCTTTCTGGCTGCGTTCTCTGGGCGCATCATCGGAACCTTGTCGGCTCTCGCCATTGACAAGTTAAAGATCCGATCTTGCTCCCTGATTTGGTTGAACGTGTTGAACCCTAGTTCAGCTTTAGCTTTACTAGTACGTTCGGAACTCGGAGAACCCATTCTTGACTCAGAAGGTAGCCGGAAGCTAACCAAAGGAGTCTTCACACCCTTTGTTCCAGATATGAATCTGTTAGGGGTCTTCTCTAGATCTTCCACTTTCCCTGGTGGGGAATATAGATGATCTCTTACATTACTCCAGCCAGCTTGTGACATAGGCATCCGTTGAGATGATTCTGTCTCTGCTAGTCGAACTTGGTCCTTCATGTAATGTACATGTTGGTCCAATCGCTCGATTTTCTCTAGAGTCTCAATCTCGCGAACCGAAAGTTCTTCCAAGTTATGGTGCCTTTTGGCTACCTCCTCGGCGATCTCTCGGTTTCGAGCTTCTAGTTCCCGACACATGTCTCTGGCTTCCCTTTCCCGATCAAACTCGGCTAAGAGTTCTGGTCCAAGGAAGCCTGCAGGAACTTCATCGGAAGGTACTCGTAAGGTATCTTCCGACCTATTCTGGGGAGTACTAGACTCTCCGGGACTATCTGTCTGAGACCCAATTTTACTGAGTCCCTCCAGATCCCTTGCGGGGCCATGTCAGCTGTCAGCCGCCGGACTGAAACTCTTGAGGACCGTCGAACTCAAATTCTGAGCGGCGGTTCTCTTCCGAGATTTCTCCTTACCGGACTTGTGGGTTTCACCCCCTCCCTCTGGTTTTGGAGACTTGTCGTCATTCCGGGCCGGAAGAGTTTGTTGAGAAGTTACCTCCCCATCCTCACTCTCCTGTTCAGCCTGTGACCTGGTTTTTATTCCAGATCCGTGCATTTACCGAGAATCCCGGGTTGTGCAAGCAACCTAGGATCCTGGTCACCGCACCAGTGTGGTGGTCGCCACCTGTCTAGCAGGTTGGATGACCCCAATCCGGAACGCTAGTTCCAGGCAGGATCCCACCCTATGCACTCAACGTAGGTTGGTTCGGTTTTCGGCTAGTTTGCACAGACCTAATCACACATAACACACCAACGTCATTTAATAAACAGGGATGTTTATTAATCACTTACTTCCCGGAAAGATCTGGAAGATCTTCCCCACAAGTACAGTACCCTAGCACATGGGTGCTAGGTAACGCTGGATAGGCTAATCCGGAAGATTCGCCTAACCACCAGGAAGGTTACGAGAACCCGCCTGCAAAGTGAGGGCCCAAGGGTCCGTTCTGTAGACGAGATGCGCGAGGACAGCCTGTCGACCTACTGTGAACGCTGAGTATATATACTAAGCGTTACGTTATCCCGGTCTCCGCCGCGCCACTCTCGTGTGCGGCGTTGTCCGGAATCACTACACAGTAAGGATCGGCATATCGCGCCACCTTCCGTGAAACAAACGAACACTGCTGGATTCCCATCCCACTACATAATAATATAATATTCTACTAAAGGATCTTTCCTTTATGTTTGACAATAAACTGATGTCTTACCTTGCAGATGTCTGTTCCAATGAAGCAGTGCCTCAACCCATCGTGTCTGGTGAACTTGGCAGTAATGCGACTAATTCCATTTTTCTTGGTGGTGACAGATACTGATGGTAGACCATGTGTCCAACTGAATCCCGGACCTTTCTTCTTCGCCAAATCAATCTTTCTTGTAAGAGTGTTTACTGTCATGCTGCCAGTGATCTTGTACTTGTCTTTTGCACCACTCAGTGTCACTTGTTCTAGCTGGACATGGCCTTTTACAGGTATATTCTCTTGGAGTTCACGAACTGTTGCCTGAAGAAAGGGTACACAATATAAGAGCAGTCAGGATTTGGTTCTAGTCACTGTAATGTATCTGACATTATTCTGATATGTATCTGATATGAATCTGTCGTTGAAGATATATAGAGTGTCTTTATCATTACCAAGGAGAAATCAAATATCTGTATTCTACTTGGAGAAAGTGGGAAAATTGTCCCTGAAACATCACCTAGTATAAATACCAAGAAGTGTGTGAGAAGATGGGCAGCTGTTCTATGTTTCCTTTGATAAATTAGATTTGTAATGCAGAGTAATAAATACAATATTAACCTGCTTCTGATCCTTGTATGCATCAACTACATGGACGCTATGCCCGCTAGTATCAGAAACATCGTGTATTTACTATCCAACAAAATAGATGGAAACTGAGTTTGTGTCTACATAAAGCTGCTATGCTCCATCCCCCATATTCTCTAATGTCAGACCCCTTAGCTACTGAAATTATATTCTTTAGTTACTATAACAAGCTATGGCCAATGAGGCATTACTCCTTAGTGGCCATGGACATATTTATGCACAGGAAACTAATCTTCAGTTAAGATGAACAACTGCTGGTCATTGAGTGAGCACTTCCTAGTTACCATTGAAAAACTCTAGGTGGGAAAGACCTTTCAGTGTTACATAGACCATGCTACAAATATTTAATATAGATTTTCTCTTGCAATATAGCAGCCATAGGAACCAAGGAGGCTGACTAAAATAGCAATCTGTACCTTTTCTCAAAACAGTACTGGTAAGGACAACTAACATCAATGCTTCATTGTTTATGCCATGTGTTGTTTGAAGCAAAACTCTTACTACTACTTTAGAGGTGTATTTTACCATGACTCACTCAGGAAAGATATCAAAATAAACTATAATCAGACTCTTTGTGAATATTGAGAGAATATTTTCAAATATTTGAAAATGAGTATCATATTCTCTAAACATATGTAGGGGGTGTGGTGATCTAGTGGTTCCTTGGAAGGTGGCGCAGAGTCAATCCCCGCTGTGTCGTGATTCTGGGCAACACCGCACACCAGAGTGGCATGGGGGGGCCGTGGTTACGTAACTCGGAGTACATATACTCTGGGTTCGCAGTGGGTCACAGGCTGTCCTCGCGCGTCTCTCTGAAAGGAGCAGACCCTTGGGCCCTCACATTGGTTGGGTTCTCTGAACCCATCTGACGGTTAGGTGAGTCTGGGACTTCGGTCTTTCAGATTAGCCTCTCCGGCGTTACCTGGCACCTTGTGTCAGGGTACTGGAACTAGAGAAGTGATCTTCCGGGATCACTTCGGATAGGTATTGAATAAACAATCTGTTGTTTATTGCAGATGTGGAGCTTATACTTTCCAAAAACCGATCCGACCTATGTAATTGTGCATAGGGTGGAATATCGCCCAAAACTAGCATTCTGGAGGTAGACCTTCCAATGTAGTTATGCGGCGACCACCACACATACATAGCAAAAGATCAAAACACATGGATATGGCAATTTCTTTTAGTTGTCAAGTAAATGACAAATATATTATGACTTTTATTAAAACTTACTAAGAATAACTTCCCGACGGGAGACTCCCCTCTGTACATGACACCGGCGATGGGGAAGTCTTCCTGGTAAGTCTTCTTCCACAGTTCTCTTGTCTCTGCATCAGACGTGGCAAGCTTGGAGCCAGGACTACGGTCAGTGGTGTCATCATCATGGTTGAGTAAGAATCCAAGCAGGTTTGTTGTGTCTCTAAGGTAGGCATGCGGGAACAGCTGGTGCGTGTGCCACATCAGGTCCACATCATACATCGGAACTAAACAAACATATCATATATTTAAGAGGAAACCAACAAGTTTTAGTCAAAGTTGTTGTTCTTCACAAGAACTGTTTTTCAGTGACGACATCGGAACTAAACAAACATAGCATATATTTAAGAGGAAACCAACAAGTTTTAGTCAAAATTGTTGTTCTTCACAAGAACTGTTTTTCAGTGACGGTATCGGAACTAAACAAACATATCATATAGTTAAGAGGAATCCAACAAGTTTTAGTCAAAGTTGTTGTTCTTTACAAGATCTGTTTTTCAGTGACGACATTGGAACTAAGGCCACTCAAAGAAACAACTTGTTACTCATCATCGTGCGCATCAGAAAAAACGATTTAAGAAGATTTTTTTTTTTTTTTTTTAGATAGGTGAACCTTAACAGAAATTATGAAAGGTATGTGTATTTAGTATCAAATTAAAGCTCCTGATGTCAAGGATGCATTAAATGTATAGCCAATAAAAATCTGGAAACCCTTTGTAAGCAGACACCCCACGCAAGCGGCCACTTTGGCCCGGATCGGAGGGTGTCCACTTATGCGGGGTTTTACTGTATGTCTGAAGCCCATTTTATGGCACTTCAAAATCTGAAGCATATATTGATAAGCCTATATACCTACCAATGAAAGCCTTTGGGTTGTTCTTTTTCAAATGGAGGAACTTTGCATAGCGTTCAGATGCTGTTATGAGGAATGTAATGTCTGTGAAGTGCGGCAATGACACATTGTAGTAGAAACACTGCTGCCTCTGTGCAGCTGCCGCCAGGTTGTAGCTGAGCGAGGAGGTGAACTCTGCGGTGCTTGCAGCAGGTGGCACATTGAGATCTACGCAGAATGGCTCGTGTGGAAACATGGCCGCCCACAGAGTGCTTGCTCTCTGAGTTGCCTCTGTAAAGGCTGCTCTGATAAGACGTAGTTCATGGTCTGGGACAAAGCCAATTAGTTTCCGGCAGTCCTGGTGGTAGGCTTTCGGTGACAGGATATGACAGTGCCACACCCAGTGAATGTCCAGAGGGGGCTCCAAAGCGGCACCTTGATTTCTGGCCAGGAGAGGGAGCCACATGCACTCGTACCGGCGGACTGCGTTGCGAATGTGTGGTTCATGGTGCAGTGCTGGCACATCATCGACTGTTTTCAGGAAGGAGATATGGTACTGGGCTTGTTTGACTATATCGACTGACCAAGGGGTTCTGCTGATATCTGACATTTCTGTGTCTGCGGTGCTAGAAACTCATTCTGAAATAAAGAAGAAATTCAAAGTTAACCCTTTAAAGACAGGTGCCTGTGGCAAAGCTACTGCCTGGAGGACGGGTGCTGGTGGCACTTTATACCGCTACAGGATGGGCACACAGTCGTTAAAACCCATGATTCAATTGTTTAATCACATGATATTATGTATAATCTTAAATATCTTATTTCTTTTGAATAGAAATACTAATAATGATATTTTGCATATATATTCTGTGAAAATTTCAATAATGTTCCTCCATTATTCTTTGTTAAATGATTTTTGAGAAATGATACCTCAAAGGCATCATTCAGGGTAAGACATGTACATGTATGATATTTATACCAAAACTTATCAAAATTAAAACATATTTTCAGTGGCGAATTCTAAATGGATGTCATACTTTTAACCCAAATTTAATAATTTGCCAATGTTTTAAAATTTATTCATAAGAATTGTTTCACCAAAGCCAGTGACAACTGCTGACACTGCTCTGCTTGACTGCCTTGATTACATCCTACTGCAGTACTCGACCCTAAGTTGGTGCGATAGTTTCATACTCTTGATTGGCATATTTCATTTTATACACTTCCACCTTACCATATAAAACAATATTTACTGTGATAAATTATCCATGTCTGTTATATCTAATAAGCCTTTTTCCACTGGCTGGTGTCGCACCTTATCTGCTTAGTTACGCCACGGCTGAAGCCAAACATTCTCCTGGCAATGTATACCTTAGCATTGGATCACTGAGTATATTAACTTAATATGTTCATAATACCCTTATACATTATTTCCAGAGACATATTAGCAATTGCATCATATTCAATGGTATCCCAGTTCAAATTTGGTGTGGCATACATGCATATCACCTCAATGATACATTAGATATAACACAGGGACACCGAAACAGCATAAATACTAATACATTGGCAGACCTAGCTATATTATGCTTATCTTTTTCCAAGTTAAAACCAATATCATTATCAACTATAAAGTTTAGAAAGCCCAGGGAGCTGTTTCAAAAGTCGAGTGAAATCTATGGTTTTGAAACAGCTCCCAGACTTATTAATAATTTATTCAAGCAATTTAATCTATCATAAAACAACACTCCTGCAATCACAAACACCGTTTACACTCTAGCTCTGAATGCTCTATATATATCTCTATACACAAGTGGCTGGACTCGGCCGTGTTTGTCCGAGCGGCCGCTGAACTAGAAAGTGGGCCGTTGAGCGGTGCTGAACGGCAACACCTGTATTTCCAAATTTCATAAATTTCTTTTGAGCAATATACATGTGAGACATGTTTTTGTGTTTGAATAGGCTCGATCGATCTCGAAGCAGAGTACTTTATCAGTCGCATCTGTCGTTTCTGGAATATATATATCAGAATATTCTGTCTACTTTAGCCGTCAGCCAGTATAAGGGCAGTCCTACTGTAATTATCAGGTTATTATCTCAATATGGTTGTACATGTCCTCGTGGTCTCATTCTACACCAAGTGGGTTGTTATATTTACTGCTCGATGCGATGTCACCGCCGCTCACCATGTCTAAACAAAAACCAGGGACCTGTTTCAGTAGTCTCGTGACATTAGGCCTAGACAGACATCAACAGCAGCACCAACAGTGCAAGCAACAGCGGAAAAAGACTAGCAAATATCTGAAGATCAAAGTAGCCAATCTTCTTCTTATTTGGAACGATTATAGATTATATGCATCCCCTACTCATGTGTCATTGCTTGATTCCTACGAGAAGTGAGTGAAACTCCGCGTGTCATTGATTGCAATGTTGTGATCTGTCTGTATGGTGTCACAGACGCCATCTAGACATGTCACGAAACTAGTGAAAGAGGTCCCAGATCTGCCGGCAGGGACCTGTTTCACTAGTTTCGTGACATGTCTAGATGGTGTCTAGATGGTGTGCCCGGTTTCATAAGAACTAGACATTAGACTCCGTTTTGTCCGTTCTTGCTTGCACTGTTGGTGCCGCTTTTCATGTCTGTCTAACACTTTTGTCACGAAACTAGTGAAACAGGGCCATGATGTGTAGATTTGTCTAATTCTTATGTTTGGGGTCTGTCTTTTCCTAATGGCAACTACTTGTGTTGTCACGAAACTAGACAACCCCAACAGGAAGAACTGACTTTTATCCTACCCCTAATATAAAATCCCATAGGCTTAACATTGGGTTTCCGTATGCCACGCTGACTGGCATACGGAGTTTTATATGCCACTAGTGGCATACAGCATTGTTATCACGTAATATTCCAAAATCGAGGAGATAGGGTAGGATAAAATCAAAACCTGATTCGTTTTAATCTTGGCCACCGCATTCCACTCCTGAAGTTTTGGCTCCGGACTTCACTCGGCTTCGCCTCATGAAGTCACTTTGCCAAACTCCAGTCGTGGAATACGGTGGACAAGATTAAACCTCATGTAGTTTTACGATAATGTCAGATGTTGCGAATAAATAATTTTTTTTTTTTTTTAAATGTCTGTATGGTGTCACAGAGAATATGTCACGAAACTAGTGAAACAGGTCCCTGGTTTTCATCTTGAATATTTCATGCCTTGTTGATATGTGATTCCTGTTGATTTGCTACACCACACTGCACACACGCTCACATAGTCACTCAGCCATGAAACTTCTATTTAAAGGAGCCAAGTAAGTAGTGGGGCAAGGATACGGTCAGACTGGGATACTGGACACCTGCCCATTTTACCAGGCCTTTATAGTTGGTGCATGGATAGTGACGGGTTAGATTCTTGGCAGTAAGCTGAAAGCCTGTGTTAGCATTCTAACCTCTCTAGATGACATATATATGAGTGTGTTTTCTCGCGCTCAAAAATACTCAATGGGGGATTATATCACAAATGAAAAATATGATGAGGGCACTTTTTTTTTTTTTTTTTGCTAGGTCAAAGATGGTTTTTGAAATGACAAGTACAATAGGTGGAAGCACAGAACTATTCTTTGTGTAGGCAGTATGAACATTCTCCTCCCAGTAGTCAGGGACATGTTTCACTAGTCCAGAGATAGTGACATACTGGCGACATGAACAAGGGCGGCAACAGCGGCAGTAATAGTGCAACCAGTATTCTCCTGTTGCAGAAGCCATGTCACTGTTGCTCACCTTGCTGGTGTCACTGTTCAGTCAGAGACGGTTAAAGTGTCGCAGTGGTGTCCCCAGTCTGTCACACTGTATGCTGCACCGCTCTGGTTCCAGATCGATCGAGGGCTACAGTGTGATATAGATAGTGGCGCTGTCAAGACAGCCAGATAATGGTCGCTCAATGTTTCAAATTAAAACGCGAATATCAGAAAATCGGAGGGGCCGATCTTCTTTATATTTAGTAAGATTATTGGTTATATATTCCTCTAACCGGTGATAAAGTTTCACGTCTTAATTCCTAAGAAAAGTGGGTGAAATCACCCGGACAGTTGCGGCCGGACTGCTCCCGATGTATAGCGATGTGAGCGGGTAGACCCTCTCGCTAACAGTGACACAATAGAGCCAGTAACAGTGACATCACAGTTGGTTCTGAAACGAGACATGCCACTGTTCACCCATGTCTTTTCTGTGACGTCGCTATCTGTGTTGTCACAGGAGTATTGAAACGCTACCTGCCCCTGTTGTGTCTTGGAGACCAGCAAGGGTTGTCACAGGACTAGTGAAACAGGCCCCAGATCTTTTGCTGCGCTAGCGCTAGTTAATCTCTGCCTCAACCGAATGCTGGGCCTTGTTTTTTAGTCACGACAATCGTTATTGGCGACATCTTCTAGGCGTCAGTGTGCTATAGTATGATATTTGAACACGAGTAAGGTATACATATAACCTATAATCGTACCAAATATGAAGAAAATCGACCACACCGTTATGAAGTTATCGGCGTTTGCATTTCGTCATAGCAATCTCTGCTCTGGTGGCCAGTGTAGCCCTATGCTCATGTGACCCTAATTTATGCAGTGACCTCGACATTCACTGTGCACGGGAGGTGGGAGGGTGCAATGGCCACCAGAGCAGACGTTTGCTATTACGAAATTCAAACGCCCATAACTTTGGAACGCTATGGCCGTTTTTCTTCATCGTGTTAAAATTTCATCGCTTAATTCCGTCGGGAAGTGGATAAATCATCTATATACGCACAGTGATGTGTTATAGAACTTAAGACAGTTCTATACTTGTCGTGACGGCCAACACTTTGAGCTCCGATCATAGGCAGCAGGCTACGACACCGTCTATAGCACGGCGGCCATTTTGTATCACCAAAAACTGTCTTGGCCTCAAGCTACGATCTTAGGCCATCGTGGATCCACGATATCGTGACTAAAAAACTGGGCCCAGGCTCCCTGGTTTCTAGATAAGGGCGGTGGGAACAAGTTAAAATTTCAGATTCAAAACAAAGCAACTGTCAAAAAATTCATATATTATGAGTTATGAAATATGAGAATTGTTAAATGGGCTTCATAGACAATCTAACTGTTTCTATTTTTAGCACGACAACTCTTTATTATGCGAGCATATGTGTCATGTTGACAAAACAAAACCCAGGAACACATGGGGTGCTTTCTATTGAAGAAAGTAATCCCTAGGACTATGCCTGATTTTATATATGAAATAACAGAAATGAGTATATTATTTCTATAAATATGTGCATCTCTATTTACAAGTAAACCACAAAATACTCCCCCAAAGCTCTAAGAATATAGGATATTTTACAAACTGGCGTTTGGGCCAGATTTGAGCCCAAACAGGCAGGTTGGGGCAGATATATACTAGGAGCAAATGTTATTTCCATTCATAATGGAAGAGTGTGGTATACCAAAATCTCATCAAATAAATGTACGAGAATATCATAAGAAACTATTGATCAGTTAGCCATTTATATTTGAAAGTATCAAGAATGCTTCAATAAACCCAGAGAATGAATTTAATAGTTGTTCTCAACTATCATCAACAGGAATATGTATTATGGTATAGACATCTAGCATTTTCGATTTTGACTTGTGCCTGGTCTAGCATACCACGGATCCCATTCAACTTGCAGTTGTGACTGAATTTTTGATTGAGGGTCTTGGTCAAATGCCTTATTTCTCTAGGTCAGCTATGGACTCAGTTCGCTCTCTAATAGCCCCTTAGCGCTTGATGCACTTATGTTTGTTTGGCATAAGGGCACTTCATTTGGAATACTTATAGTGCCCTTGGTAGTCCTCTTACTAACATATTTTTCATCTGTTTTCCTTCTACTTCTAAGATATATTTGGCACTATTATCATGGTCTGTTGATATGTGATTCCTGTCCATTGATATGTGATTTCTGTTGATTTGCTTCACCACACCGCACACACATTCACAAGGTCACTCAGCTATGAAAGTACTATTAAAAGGAACCAAGTCAGTAGTGGGCAGGTGTTTGGCAAGACTTGATACTGGACCCCTGCTCATTTAACCAGGCCTTTATAATTGGTGCATGGATAGTGAAGTGCTAGATTCTTTGCAGTAAGCTGAAAGCCTGTGTGAGCACTCTAAACTCTAGATGACGTATATGAGCGCAATTTCCTGCGCTCAACTAGCCTGGAAGCCTGGCCTAGTTAGACTATAGGCCATGTAACGGGTTCCATTTTTGTGTTGCATTATTGGTAACGCCTCCTGGTTCCCTGGTCATCCGCTAGAGAGCTCGGCGGAATTAGGTGTATGACAAGCGGATACCAGCCAAACCACTGGCTGGTTCCCGGGGTGTCCGCTAGTCACAGGCAGGCACCAGCCAAAGTTGAAGGCCATGCCTGTGGAACCCGTTACCTGCCCCTTATTCATATGGGCAGGGAACCAGGGGCCCGTTTCAATAGAATGGGTCACTAAAGCACTTAGTGACATGTTTAGTGACTCAAATAGTGACAGGAATAGTGACAAAATTTAATTCTCGTTTCAAAAGGCATGTCACTATTGGGGTGGTGTGTCAGTCCACTGTTGGTGACATAGTGACATTGCTGCCTGGGCCTTACAATGGATGGTGTTAGTGTTCTCGGGAACAAGTGGTGTCAAGGTAAAAGTCATTGCAGAAATTAGTGACAGGCTTGAGAAATCCTACACTGGCTATCAGAGCAGCATTTTCTATGACAAAATTCAAATGTGAATATCATTAGATTGCATGGACCGATATCCTTCATATTTGGCATGTCTATAAGTTGTATGTGTCCCTAACTGGGGTTAAAGTTTCATAGCGTTATCCCTATGGTAAGTAAAGTTATGTGTTTGTGACATCAAAAACGAGAGGGTATACCCTCTCGCTATTATAGACACTATAGTGACCCTTTTAGTGACCGGACAGCCACTTCTGACATGGTACAAGCCACTATTTGCGGCTGTCTCTTACCCTATGTCCCACAAACGGTTGTCCCTTAACTATTGCAACGCGAAGTACCGCTATTGTGTCACTAAACCCAATAACGGACGTCCTACAGACTATTGAAACGGGTCCCAGTCTAGCGCTCAACAAGCGGCCACAGGAAGTAGAGCGCAAGGTCTCTGCTAGGAGAGTGCAGTATGAAGAGAGCTCGCTATTCCAAAGTTTGGGACACTTAGATACACATAATACCACGTCGAAAGCACCACTGACATCAGGAGCTTTAGTGTGATAACAAGTATACGTACCTTGAATCATGATCTCAAGATTCACTGTATTGAAAAACAAAATCTTCTAAAAACGTTTTTGCTAACGCACGTGGTGATGAGAAAAGAGTTATTTTTGTTGGGGTTATTTTTGGAGTGGCTTAAATGGAATCCCCTTTAAGGAATGACTTATATAGAACTGCATCGAGAATCGTATAAATAGATAATACTCCACGAGTTTGGATGGGCCGCAATCGTCATCGAGCCGCAGCCGAGTGACGATTATGGCTCATTCAAACGAGTGGAGTTTTGTGTATTTTACGATTCGAGTGCGGTTCTGAATTTATCTCACCCCCTTTTATGACATTAAATATCATCACAACTTCACAATAATTAGAATAGACAAATCTATATGACGTCATCTCAAATCCACTATGCCACGGCCGTGGCGTAGTATCGTCACTTTACGGGGGTGATCGTTGAGTATTTCTTTCTAATGTTATTCCTATGACTAAACTTGTACCAGGGGTGAGATAAATACACAATATTGACTGGTTTCAGATACAAGCGGCCGTATGCTCCGAGGAGTTGACGCGTAGTAATATCCGAGCGTATGCGAGGATATTGCGCATAGTCAACCCCGAGGCACATACAACCGCTTTTATCTGAAACCAGTCTATATTGTATTTATTATCCACCTTTTCTGGACAAGTGGCATGTCGTTGTTAGTTCGTTTTAGTTATGCACTATTTTTCCATACGCACTATTTTTCCGTATGCGCCACCCGGAGCATACAACATATATCCGTATGCACCGGGTATGTCCATACACACTCCCTATGTGTTTTCTATGGACACTTTGTGTACGGTGGATATATCTGTATGCACACTCCCTATGTGTTTTCTATGGACACTTTGTATCAGGTGGGTAATAAATGTGTATGCCTCATGGCCAGTCAGTGAGATTTGGCAGGTCTGTCCAGCTCCTTAATTCTGACCTCTTTCCAGTCCAAAATCACCCACAGCCCATCCTATATCCCAGTAATGACGAATTATGGGCGATACGCTTGGCAGCCAGCACGCTTTGGACGATACGCTTAGTAAATAGGACAATACGCTTCGTTTTCAGGAGGGGACGTTCTTTCACTCACACTCACGTATGTATGTAACATACAACGGCGAATTATCATATTTTGCTTATCGTGAATCCAAATATAAACTTATAGACTGTGTTCTGCTATCTTCAGCTCTCTACTTATCTTTATTTCAAGTTCCTACGCCAGTTGTAACCCCATTTTCATTATCGACTTTTGATGACAGTTCTCCTCCCAAAGGTACACATCACCAACCGGGTGTGTGTGTCGGGGGGGGGGGGTGGAAGAGGGGAAAACCACCGCCTTAACTTCCTCATTCTTCCCCTTTTATTTATACCAACCTCAGGCAGGCATACTCATGTGTTTATATGGTCATGAACTATCGTAGTTAGTAGTATTAATGTGAGGGGGCGCCACCCTAGGCCAGCAGAGGTGCGGCGAGCACCCTCAAGTCACCGGTCTCGTTCACTCTGCAGCCAACGGGCCCCCAGGAAAGACCTAGTCTGAGCGCTGGGTATATTATTTTTTTTATGACTTTGTCTATTTGTCGTTTTTCCTTCGGAAAGGGACAGTTTAGGCAACATGTCGGACCAGGAGAATCCTGAGGGTGCCACTTCTGAAAAGAATTGCTCGGGCTGTGGTTTACGTCATCTACTGCCATTTGGAAAATACTGTAAGAGTCTCCTACCACGTGGTCCAGCACCGGCCGATAGTGACAAACCTTCTGAAGAACTCTCGAAAAAGGAAGTCCTCTTGTTGAGAATCCGTAAGCAAGAGGAAATAGCCCGTAGGTTATCAGAGGAAGACGAACTCGCTCGTTTGGAAAGGAAATTACGTGATTTGACGATCAGGAATGCGACTCTAGAAGCAGCCATTCAACAAGGAGGTGACCAAACGGGTTTTGCCGACCGGCAGGCGCCGTCTCCACTGAGCCGTGACGCCGCACCTGTGGACCAGACCGCAAGCCAACAAACAATCCTCTCCGGTCTAGCAGCAGCGGGTCTGGGCCCGAGCGCCTTGGGATCGGAGGCACTGGAAGGTTTGCTGTCAGTCTCGAAACCCCCAGAGGGAATACCGAGAGAGCAAGATTGGCTAGGTAATTTACACTTAATTTCCGAAAGTTCTAAGAGGAAGAGGTCCCGTCACTGGCTTAGGCCGGACTATCATGTACAAATGGATAAGCGATACGAAGATCTCTCTATGCCTGAACTACTTTTCGGGATGATTTGTGTTTTACAATGTCTATCTAAAGCCAATCTCCCTTCTGTATGCCCCTCAGATTATATCAAACATCTGAGATTTGTATCCATGAAATCGGTCTCTGGTGTTTTTTCGGCCGAAAGCTTATCGAGGTATGAACACAGTGTTACCACCATGGTGTTGGACGGCCGATTAGAGAAATTCATACCTGCCGAGCATGAAAGTCTCTACACTCATCTCTCTGCAGAGAATACTATGGCGGTCAGAAACGCCTCCGGTGGGAAGGCTAAACAGACCAGGAAGTCTAGTGTGAAAGTGCCCGACGATGTCTGTGCTCGCTTCAATTTTACATACTGTGAAATTCCGAACTGCACACGTTCTCATGTGTGTGCGATATGCAGAGGAACTCATAAAGCTCGCACATGTAAAAAGGATCCGTCAAAGGCTGGAGATACCAAAGACGGTGATACCCGAAACAAGTCTACATGAATTACAGGTGGCGGGATACCGCACCGAGTCCGAGAGAACCAGCGTGATGTTGCTGTCAACTCCGTCCTAGAACCAGCTTCAGGGAGCGACCGGAACCAGCGTATTAGTGTTGAACCAGCAATCAGGGTACCAGCCGCAGTCCCCGAACTTGTTCCTCGTTTGTCCCATATGTTGGTGGACATTGACCGACAGGTACCACCCATGGAATCTAGTTCCGGTGAGGTTTCATACGGAGATCAAGCTCGTATATCTCTAGATATAACAGTTTCTAGGAACTTAGCTGAGATTTGTTATATTTACACTGGATGTATCCCACTTTGGACATTGGAGAACAATCATTTCATTGGAAATATCCGTTCCCAACTCAAACCAACAGGCTGGTTCGATATGTTGTCCGGTGGTCCCGCTCATGTGTACGGAGTTGATTCGATGGACATTGACAGTCATTTCATCTTAGACGGTGTTCTCTACGGATTTAAGATCATAGACTCTAACGCCACTGTTATTGATTATTGTGTCGATAATTATTCTTCCACTGTTGGGGAAGCTTATACTTTTATTGACAATTTAATTTCAGAGGAGATCGTTCAGGGTAAATTATCAGTAGTATCAAACCGCCCACATTGTGTTCATGCTCTCGGGGCCATTAAAAAAGCCAATGGTGGCTTTAGACCAATAACGGACGCCAGTAGGCCAAAAGGCCATTCCGTTAACAATCACATGGACCAAACGTTTTCTCATTTTCGTTTTAAAAACTTGGATAATGTTGTACAGGTTTTGAAAAAAAATGACTTCATGGCAGTAACCGACATTACCGCCGCATATCGCTCTGTCATGATACGCCCAGAAGACAGAATTTATCAAGGTCTAAAGTGGAAGCATGGTGATTCTGAGTTTTTCCTCCAAGATAATTGTATCTCTTTTGGCACCAGATCAGCGCCATTTATTTTTAATCGTTTAACAGACTCGATATGTAGATACATAAACGCTTATGGGTATCAGTGCTTTAACTACCTTGATGACTTTCTAATTCTGGGAAACAGTTATGACGAATGTAGAGAAGGACAACTTTTTCTGCATAAAACATTGAGGAGCTTAGGTTTCTACATTGCTTACGACAAGGTTAAGAGCCCTTGTCGGATCCAGAAATACCTAGGAATTGTTATCAATTCCTCTACAATGGAACTTAGTCTTCCAAAGGACAAACTGTGTAAACTGCATTCCGAAATTGCGTTCTTTAAGGGTCGCCACAAGGCAACACGCAAGCAGTTACAGCGTTTATGCGGTGTCCTCTCGCATTGCGCTGTTGTAGTGCGAGGGGGCCGTACCTTCAGCCGTAGAATTATTGACATGCTTTCAGGTTTTTCTACAAGGAAACGTTACATCACTCTCTCCCAAGAATTTTTCTTAGACCTCCAATGGTGGGAAAATTTCTCCTTGTGGTTTAATGGTACACAAGCGGTTGTAAAGAATAACCCAAATTCTCCTATCGTCTATTCGGATGCCTCTAAGTCAGGTTACGGTGCTATTTACGATTCTGATTGGATCGCGGGTACTTGGAATGAAATCGTTCCTACACTCATTCCCCACAGCCATTATGTCCCTGAAACTGTTTTCAATGTGGAGGAAAATATCAACGTTCAGGAGTTATATCCAATCCTAGAAAGTATTTTACGCTGGGGTGACTTATGGAGAAATGAGACAATTTCCTTCTATTCCGATAACACACAAGTTGTGTCTGCCATAAAAACAGGCAGAAGCAGAAACAAATGTTCAATGGTTCTTCTTCGTTTAATTTTCTGGTTATCGGTGATGTTTAATCTTCATCTCAAGAGTTACCATGTACCTGGTTGTCTGAACCGCGATGCGGATGCTTTATCACGTTTTGAAGCCAATACTATTTTGCCTTTGTATTTATGTTGTAGTAACAAACAGAACGGCCTATGTGAAAGAACTGGATCGCAAAGGCGCCGAGATTCGCTCAATGGCTTGGGCCCCCTCAACATGGCGGACAAAGGCCTCTCAATGGAAGCGATATTTGCAATTTTGCAACATTATCGCATCACCACCTCTACCAACTGACACTTAGTTATTATGTTGATACTTGGTTTATTTGTCGACTAACTTGTCTTATCGTTCTATTGATAACTACATCAGTGGAGTGTTATCCTTGAACAAGTATTATGGTTATAATGTTGACCACCTCCGGGACAATTTCGAGGTCACTTGTACTCTATCCGGTCTGAAAAGGATGTTAGGTGATCCGGAGCCGCATCGCCCGACTCTTTCAGTTAATGACTTGATGAAAATGTTCTCTTTCGTGAATCTTAATAATAATAACGAAGTTTGTATGTGGGCAGCGATTGTCACCAGTTTTCGTTCACTTTTAAGGAAGAGTCACATTGTTTTTGATGAGAATTCCCCACATTGTTTATCTCGTCAGAGTTTATCCTTTTATGATTGGGGGATCAAGATAAACATTTCGTCCTCTAAAGTGATCCAACATGGACAGAGATCCCATTGTATACCTGTTACAAAAACTTCAAACAAAGCACTATGTGCTCACCACTGGTTGTCTATAGTCATTTCCTGTACTTCTCATTTACCAGAAAATTCCCCGATTTTCATGTTAAAGCAGGGTACGGCCTACCATCCTTTGAGGTACTTACCTTTGTTATCTTACTTGAAAAAACTTTTTTCACTCTGTGGTATTAGTGAAAACCGTAAAGGAGTCCACTCTTTACGCAGATCCGGTGCCGCCTATATGCACCAATGTGGGTTACCCATTGAAGACATCCAGTACACGGGAGACTGGAAAAGTCTGACCGCGTTGATCTATCTCACCAAACCTTTTTCTTTACGCATTATATCAGATACTAAAGTATCAACACACTTATCTTCTCTATAAAATATTTTCTGGAGTTTGGAGACAAAAATTACTCCCAAGCGGCTTTCCTATGTCTGTTGTTTACTACCTCACGTATTAATGGTCATGAACTATCGTAGTTAGTAGTATTAATGTGAGGGGGCGCCACCCTAGGCCAGCAGAGGTGCGGCGAGCACCCTCAAGTCACCGGTCTCGTTCACTCTGCAGCCAACGGGCCCCCAGGAAAGACCTAGTCTGAGCGCTGGGTATATTATTTTTTTTATTTTTACTTTTAAATTTATTTTTTACTTATTTAAATTTTTCTTCTTTGTTGTTAATAAAACAAGGGGAGACAAAAATTACTCCCAAGCGGCTTTCCTATGTCTGTTGTTTACTACCTCATGTATTAATACGCAGAAGTATCATTAGTCAGACCGGTCAGACCCTATACTCTAGTATTAGTTTGGGTCGTGAACCATAACTAGAGTATCATATACCTAGTGTATATGTAGGAATGTCATATCACATACATGTACATACAGGCTATGATTATAATCAATCTTATAATCATCTTAAACAAGAATGATGTCACCAAAGTATCACCAAATAAATACACACCTTGTACCCCCCCCCCCCCCCCCCACATGTCTGCCCTTAGATGTCATTAAGATTAATACCTCTGAATCGTTTATAACCACACTGAAGATGTACACTACCTCTTATAAACACCTGAAGTAGAGTAGTTCTGTAGTACCCATGTTCATACTGTAATTTATCCAGTGAAGGATCTTATTTTCCATCAAAAATAAGCAGCAATAATTTCATCACTGTAATTACTCTTTATTGTTTGAACTAGTATGTGGTAGTTGTTATTGATTATTCTTCCTTTAACATCTTGCTGAAATGTTATCATGATATCTCTTGTAGTTGAAACCTTCTTGATGTCAGTAAATACTGCTATTTAAATAATAATGATGATAATATTAATAATAATAATAATAATAATAATAATAATAATAATAATGAAAAATAAAAAATAATAGTAATAATAATAATAATAATAAATACATAAGGATGCTGTCATTAAACTCTCGCCAAATAAATACACAGTTATTCTTACCCTTTAGCGTTCAATTGACTTGTACTTCGTTGGAGTGTGCTATGAAAGTCTCCCCTTTTCTCGTTTGTTGTCAGTCTTATCGTGAGGTAATGGTGTGTGTTGATCAATAATCCAATATGAGATAAGTTCTGATGTGGTGTGGATTCCACTGGACTGTAGATAATCCTTGGCAGTGACTGAGTTAGTGTAGATTCCACTGGACTGTAGATAATCCGTAGCAGTGACTGAGTCTGTGGGGATGTGTTCCTGCTATATACCCGACCACCGACCACCCGAGTGTCTAAGGCCACTCCCTCCTATCTGTGTGTATGTACGTGATCACTAACAGAATGTAGGGGAATCGACTTGCTCGAGTCTAGATCCTTTAAATTATTTAACTAAATCATTATATAATTCATAAGGGACCATCCATGATATATACGTATAGGCAGTGAGGGGATGAGAGAGAGAGAGAGAGAGAGCGAGAGAGAGAGAGAGAGAGAGAGAGAGAGAGAGAGAGAGAGAGAGAGAGAGAGAGAGAGAGACAGACAGACAGACAGACAGACAGACAGACAGACAGACAGACAGAGAAGGAGAGAGGGGGAGACAGAGACAGGGACAGAGAGACAGACAGACAGATAGACAGACAGACAGAGAGAGAGATAGACACAGACAGACAGACAGACAGACAGACAGACAGACAGACAGACAGACAGACAGACAGAGACAGAGGCAGACAGACAGAGGAAATTTAGCGTGTATACCTTCTAATGCGTGCAAGATTGGGTGTGGGGGAGGGGGTGTATGAAGGGTCAAACAGTTAAGAAATTTTGCGTACGTACTTTTAAAATGTAGGCTCTAGATCTAGTTTTGTCGGCCTAGGAATTTGCGTGCAGTGGTTGATGTGGCGTCGTGTAGTGGTAGATGTAAGGGAGGTTGTAGCGGCAGAACGGGAGGCGGAGGTGGAGGTGGAGCCGTGCCACAACAGGAGATGAGGGGTGAACGTTTTACCTGAGATACACCAGACTCTCCCTCACTCTATACACTCGGGGACTGAGGCCAGTCTAGTCTGTGACCTGAGTGGTGTCAGCGCTGCTGGGAAATCCCTAACCACCTGAGGAAATCACCCAGACATGAAAAGTAGGTCAGCCACTAATGACGTCACGCCAGGGAAATCCCCAACCCCAACCTGAGGGAATCACCCAGAAATGAAAAGTAGGTCAGCCATAAATGACGTCACGCCAGGGAAATCCCCCAACCCCCACCAGAGGGAATCACCCACACATGACTTGAAAAGTGGGTCAGCCATAAATGACGTCATGCATAGATCTGCTTCCATACCATCAGGCATGGACAGTGTATAGAGTTGTATGTCCATGCAGTGGTCAGAGATTAAATATCCTACAATTCACCAGGAGACAGATGGTGACAATTATCCATTCAAATTTGTTCCTTGTGACTTTAAAGGCATATTCTACAATTCATGGTGGCGCCACCTAGTGAGTTTTAAGCATTGTCAATTATCAATCACAACTCCTTCTTTATGATTTATTTTGATCATAAATATGAGTATATTTAACAGTTTGTCCAGTTTTTTGTACAACAAATTTGTTCCAACAGGTCTTGATCAATTCCGGTACTATTCCGACATCTTCGCAGAGAAAAGTAAAGAATAGAAAATATTTCTACTAAGAAAAAAATGTTTGTCCAGTAAATGTGCCGGTAGTGGTTTACGAATAATTAATTACCTACTATATCTAAAACGGTAGAATTTTGTGACATCCGCATGGAGTTGCTGCCGTACACAGAGACAAAGTGAACCAGACCTAGGCATGGAGATTGAAGACCACGAGAGTGAGAATCTCGTACAGTTCTTAACTGAATCCTGCTACTCTTTTTTTTGTTTGTCTACACAGATGTACTTCTATCCTTAGGATTTGTTTCTATCTGTACAGAAATCATAATTTAGAACTATAGTTTTCCAATTACCTTGCCCCGTGATCAGCTACGAGAATAATTGCGCTGGTTGCTGGCAAAATACCTGTGTCATCGAAATAATAGGAGCTGTAAGGACTTGCAGTCAGCGGTCTGTTATTTCATTTTTCTATGTTTTCGGAATCGACGAAGTCGCTAGTATGATATAATAAACGTAATATTAGGCTAATACGTATATGTAGGTTGATTGTAGCCGTATTGCCTAAGTAAAGTTGGGTGTAGACATCTAGCGGATATTGACCAAACTATTGAATAACGTTAAATATTTGTTGAGGACATCTGGTGGATAATAACTAAACCATTGAATAAGGTTTCTCCATGTACAGAAACCTAGAGGGAATACTTGAACTACTGAATAATGATAAGTCAATTACAGAAACCTAACAGAAGTTATCTGAACTATAGGATAACTTTACTATACCGAAACTGGCTCACTGTCTTCGTACGTCAAAAATACGCGGTGAAATTGTTGGTCACATACATCCCGATGCCGTAGGCAGAGGGATGTATGTGACCAACAATTTTACCAAGTATTTTGACGTACGAAGACAGTCAGCCTGTTTTCGTATTTTTATATACCTGAAAATGGCGAAATTTTATCTGGTCACGTGATCACATACCCCGTACGTCACAGTGTGGCGTACGGGTATAAATACGCTATAGGTAGGAGCGGGCAGTATACGTAGTTCATACAGCCACAGGTATATAATAAAATAGTTTAAAGAAACGTAGTGGCAAATACCTGAATTATTGAATAAAGCTCAACTAAACATATTTTCTTAATATCAGTGCCGACACCTAGCGGGAAATCCTCAAACCATTGAATATAATTACGTTGTAAGTTGGTATGGATCCAATTAGGTTCAAATTACTTTTGTGGGAAGCTAGTCTTATATCTTCATAGTCTGGTTACTTGGATAGCTCTAATGCAGGGTAGACTTAACTCTCTTAGCGACACGGTGATCTCACATCCTGTAACCCGAGGAATAAGGATTATCAATAGAGCCTCCAGAGGTTACTAAACTCTCGATTATCGCCCCGGGTAAAGCAAAGTTCCGCTCCCAATAGACTTGGCACACTACGACAACATGAACCACAGTTTTATTATTTATAATTGGAGAAACTGAATATAATTTCGGATTTCTATGAAGAAATAGCTGAAATTTCCATTTCTGGCATCAGAATTTCAATTTGAAGATCTCTGAAAACCGTTATTAAACTGCATTAATTCTGGGTTATGGGTAAGGGTCTATCACCATACCACGTCTGTAATCAGCGAAAATCGGAACTTGTGAATAGACTGAATTATGGGATACCTCAATAGGGTCTATGGAGTACAGGGACCTGTTTCATTAGTTGAAAAAACTCAACTCTCCCAGTGCTGCTCCATTGAATCGGCGCAATGGAACAGGGGCATTATTTACATATTTAGTCTGCTACTAAGTCATAGTTTTTTATGGTCTTTTTAAAGATAGCCTTGCTTGGTAACGATTTAGTGTCCTCCGGTAGTCTATTCCATGCTGACTTCCCTCTGATGGGGACTTTTTATAGAACTCACTGCGCAGTTTGATCATTTCGAACAGGGACCTGTTTCACTAGTTTCGTGACATGTCTAGATGGCATCTGTGACACCATACATACAGATCACAAGACTGCAATCGATGACACGCGGAATTTCACTCACTTCCCGTAGCAGTTTAACACTAGTAGGGGATAACCTATAATCATTCCAAATATGAAGAAGATTGGCCGCTCCTACCCTCTGATATTTGCTAGACTCTTTCCGCTGTTGCTAGCACTGTTGGTGCCGCTGTTGATGTCTGTCTACGCCTGATGCCACAAAACTACTGAAACAGGTCCCTGATGTTGGTTTTGTGACCTTAGATTCCGAATCGAGTCGTCATGTGGGTCTTTATTCAGCTCAATATTTCCGTTCAGTCCGATATACACTCTTCTCATATAGCCCATTAGGAGTTCTAGTCGCCGTTGGACCAACATGGGTAGTCCTACTTTATCTCGCCCCTGGTACAAGTTTAGCCATAGGAATAACATAAGAAAAATATACTCAACGATCACCCTGGTAAAGTTACAATACTACGTCACAGCCATAGCGTAGTGGATTTGCTAAGTATATTCTGATTATTCTGAAGTTGTGATGTTATCTAAACGATAGAAAGGGGTAAGATAAATCCAGAACTGCACTCAAATTGTAAAATAGACTTGTTTGGCTGTGCCTTAATCGTCACTCGGCCTCGCCTCGATGACGATTGCAGCCCAGCCAGCTTGTGGAGTATTGTCTATTTATACGATTCTTGATGCAGGTCTATATAACTCTCGCGTCTGTTTATCAAAGTTTAGCAGTGAATCAACAGTTATTCCTAAGTTACAATATGAATCAACAGTTTCAAGTTTCGTTAACCTACAGAAAATGTCTACTTTCTCTGTGCTCAGAACTTTCTTTTTCTTATTAGGTGGTTCATACCAGCATACCTTTGTTTTCCAGGTATGGTGAGTATATTATACTCACACCAGTCCATGAAACTGTCTAACTGTTCCTGTAAACGTCTGCTATCTTCTTGTGATCGTTGCCTGAAGAGAAGATGACCATGTCATCAGCATATAAAAGAAATTTAACTTTACTTTGGACCTTTTCCACATCGTTTCTGAAGTAGACAAACAGAAGTGGTCCCAGGACCGGGCCCTGGGGCACTCCATATTTGACCTCCAATTTGCTTGATGTTTGTTCTTAGAACTTCGTATATTGCTTTCGACCATCTAGGTAGGACTCGTTCCTATAAACCCATTATTGAACTAACTAGAGTTACATACCGCTGCTGGGGGTGCATTAAAAATAAGTTATGTGTCGAGGTTGACGTTTTCGTCCCGCTCTCATGTTTTCGTCCCGCTCTGACGTTTTCGTCCTGCTCTGATCACGTGATACAATACAGCAGCGGAACAAAAGAATAGCTGTTGTGGTTACTTGATAAGGGTGGCCATTTGCTTCGGAAGTGTTTCAGGTAAAGAATTAAGCATTTTTATCGATATTTGAAGCTATATAGGAATAGGGAAACCAAGTACCGGTAAGCAAAAGTCAAAGAAAGAAAAGAAAATTACTGCCCGCGGCTGACGCCTGAGGCAGTAATTTTCCAAGCCTTACCTCGTAACTTTGAACTTTTGCTCACCAGAACATAGTTTCCCTCTAAACCACCTTATATGACTATTAGACAGTCAAAGTTGCTTTGTTTTGTTTACAAGGAGGCCATGATGAACACTGTCAAAAGCTTTGCATAGGTCAATGAAAACCGCGCCTGTGATTAGACCCTGATCCCGTGCTAAGTACAGTTCGTTGACAAAAGAATAAACAGCATCCACGGTACTTCGGGTTTTGCGGAAACCATACTGTTGTTCAGTAAGTACATCATTATGTTCTAAGTGATTAGAGAAATATGCATGAAATAATTTCTCGCACAGCTTACCAGGGATAGGGAGAAGGCTTATCGGTCTCCAGTTGTTTGGATTGGACAGTGTTGGGGAGCGGGGTTATTCTTGCTAACTTCCATGAATGAGGAAACTCGCCCTCAATAAAGCATTTTTGGTACAGGCAGGTAAGCTGATCCAGACTCAGTGAGAGTTAGTTCCTTACACATCGGTCTGTAAGTTACTCACAGAGGCGATGGCTTCATTTGCTATAGGCGACTCCATTCCATGCCGAGCGAAGCCTCCTGCGCCTAGAATCAAACCCGTCCTCCAGTGAGGAGCGGCTTTGCTTAGCTCTCTACTAGATCTTAACCCCGAACTCAACTGCTGCTCTCTGCAACGGCAGCAGAGATATACTCCTCTGCTGCTTACATCAGCAGGTCACGTGATCACTCACTTCCTTATACAGAAGATCCATTCTGAATCATACTTCCAACCATCTTGCTTTGTACCTAGCGGTTTTAACTCTCATCTGTTATACACTTATAGCAGTTCCAAATGTTTGGTTGGCTACTGCAACCCCTCCCTTAACCCATTCACGGCGGGCCATTTTCAGAGCGCGCAAAGCCAGCCCGGGTAACAGTCTGATTCTACCGCTTGGCGGCGGGCCTAAATGAACTTCCGGCCTAGATCTGGGACGACGTAATGACGTATGGTTAGAAAAATTTGTTTTATCGAATTGATGGTAAATAACAGTAAAAGGCATTGACAGGGTTGTCTTCCTGTGGATATTTCCGAACTCCTCTTAGAATTTGGTATGGTATATTTTAAGAATGATATAGAAAATCCCGAAACTAATCTGGGTTACTGGATAACGTTAGAAAAAAAAACAAATGGCGCCCGCAAGTCTACAGACGCTGGCTAGGATCTTATGTGTTAGAACCTGGATTTATCTATTTGCTTGTTCGAATATCAGTCTACCAGCTAAGGACGAGCATAATATATATATTCTCTATGTGTGTGGGTGGTTATTATGGAGAAATATACGGCAGATCAATGCGTACTTACAGGACCAAGTTGAAACATTGATCGCAAAATAAGTGGGACAGTGGTTTACACTGTCGAACTCTGACTGCTAAGTTGCAGTTGTGCAGATTTATAAATTTGCTGGTGTGTAACCCATACAAAATGCATTGACACCATTAATCATCACCCTGGGAATATTCTACAAGTCTCCACGATTCTGGCAGTGTCTGGTTTATTCATATAGACGCCAGATTACGGGAGAAAATGGATTTTACCTACACACAGAACCTCCTCAGTGTTCTGTTATTGAAGCCAATACTACGAAAGACGAGTTGTTTATCCATCACCTTACTCAGGCTTTGGTCGATTTATCACTACAAGACATTATGACATCGCCATTGGATTATACTGGAAGAAACTGCGAAGCCTGGTGAGTTTTCCCCGTGTTATATATATATGATTATATTAAGTGTTGGATCTGTGCGAACCAATTCAACTAAGGTGCCGTTTATATTTTGACTTGCTTCAACATGGAGTCGAGTGAGCGAGTTAGGTTATCATGAACTTAACAACTTTATGACATTTACAAAATCATTTCGTACAGGGTTTTAACATTAGATAAACGAACAGGGACTTAAATAAGAGCAAATGCAAGACTCTAAAGGTTCTTCCAGTATATACATTGTCGGGATTAAACTTGTGAAAGTAGTATTAAATGAATTAAACAAATTGTCATCGAACCGCACACTTGATTCAGTGGTGGGAAGAGATGCTGGGTATGACAGTGGATGAAGGCGAGTTAGGAAATCAATTTGCACAGGTTTTAACATTTAATAATTGAGCAGTGACTTATATGGAAATAATCCTCCCACTCTAAGGTTTGTTCCCGTATTAATATTGTTCAGTTTGGACGAGTATTCACTTTATTATCAAATTTCAAATTTGGCCCTTTCGCAATGAATGTTTTGGCTTGCTTCAACCTCTTCAACGTCTTCTGTGGAGAGGGGTCATCACGGAGTTATCAAGCATAAGATGTCTTTTTAAAAATCATTTCTTACAGGCTTTTAACATTAGATAAATGAGCAGGGACTTAGATAGGAGCAAAGCTGAGACTCTGAGGTTTATTCCAGTATAAATATTGTCTTGTTTAAACGTGTGGAATTATTAGCAAATCAATTATCGGACATTGTCATCGAACCGCACACTACGCTGAGTGATGGTGGGAGACTATGAGAACCGACTATAACAAGCAAATGTAGGCGAGTTAGGAAATTATTTCGCACATGGTCTTAACATTGAATATATGAACAGTGACTTATATGGGAATATTCCCCACACCCCTAGCTCTCTTCCTGTATAATATTTTCCAGTTTGGACGGGTAGCATATGCGATATATTAATCAGAACATAGGCCTAACGCGGTTCATATTTTGACTTGCTTCGACATAGCGTCTACTGTGAAGATGGGTTGTCACAGAGTTGTCATGCATAAGATGTCTATTTCAAAATCATCTGGTATGGGCTTTAAACATTAGATAATCTATCAAGGAGGTAGATGGGAGCAAAGCCGATACTTTGAGGTTTATTCCTGTATATATATCAAGCAGTTTAAACGTGTGGAAGTATTATTAAATGAAATAAACAAATTATCATCAAACCGCACACTAGACTCAGTGGTGGGGAGGGATGCCGACTATAACAAGCAAATGTAGGCGAGTTCGAAAATCATATCGCACAAGGGTTTAACATGTAATATTTGAGCAGTGACTTATAAGAGGATATTCTTCACACTCTAAGGTTTGTTCCCGTATAATATTCTACAGTTTAGATGCGTATTTACTTGATGATCGAATTTCAACGTTGGTGCTATTTTGACTTGCTTCAACATGGCGTCTACAGTTATCACAGACTTGTCAAGCGTAAGATGTCATTTTCAAAATCATTTCTTATGGACTTTTAATATTATATAAAAGAACAGGGAGGTAGATGGGAAAAAGCCCAATATTCTAAGGTTTGTTCCAGTATAAATAATAAGCAGTTTAAACAAGTGAAAGTAGTATTAAATGAATTAAACTAATTTTCATAAAACCACACACTTGACTCAGTGGTGGGGAGGAGATGCTGGCTATGACAGCGGATGTAGGCGAGTTAGAAAATCATACCTCACAAGGTTTTAGCATTTAATATTCGAGCAGTGTCTTATACGAGGATATTCCCCACATTCCTAGCTTTCTTCCCGTATAATATTGTCCAGTTTGGACGAGTAGAATTTGTGATATATTAATCAGAACACAGGCCTTACACGGTGAATATTTTGACTTGCTTCAACATGGTGTCTACTGTGAAGAGGGGTTAGCACAGAGTTGTCAAGTGTAAGATATCATTTTCAAAATCATTTCGTATGGGCTTTCAACATTAGATAAACTAACAGGGACTTAGATAGGACCAAAGCCAACACTTTGAGGTTTGTTCCAGTATATATATGTTGTAGGGTTTAAAAGTGTGGAAATATTATTAAATGAATTAAACAAATTTTCATCAAACCGCACACTATGCTGAGTGATGGGGTGGGGGTGGGGGGACACAAGTAGATCTGGGCGAGATAGGAAATCATATCGCACAAGGTTTTAACATTCAATATATGAGCAGTGTCTTATACGGGAATATTCTCCACACTCTAAGGTTTGTTCCCGTATAATATTGTCCAGTTTGGACGAGTAGAGAATTCGAAATATCAATCGGAAATAGACCCCCGACAGTCCAAACCCTCCCATGTTGGCGGGTTGGAGTGGTGATTCCGCCCGGTAGTCTTCTCTTGTTCGTATTTCCCGCATCTATTCGATTAAAAGGTCATATGATCAATTTTTTGTCTCATTTTCGATACACATTTATTAATAGACATGTCATCCCTACACTCTGTGAAGATTTCATGTCTGTTCTTCCATTATTTCTGTATATAAAGTCCGTTTTTGTAAATCTCTCGAAAATGATGCCTCCAGGCATCACCCGATCTACCGTGGTGATGCCTCCAGGCATCACCCGATATACTGCGGTGATGCCTGGAGGCATCACCCGCCGCGAATGGGTTAAAGACCGCTTGTGGATAGAGAAGGCACAGTCCATGGGCCGCACACCACAAGAACTGAAAACCTGGTATGAGAGTATGCAGTACTCTGCAAAATATGTAAGCTCATGACCAAGTCCTGCCAGGGTGCGGGAATGCTCACAGCAACAGAGACGTGGATCTGGGCCAGATTCCAATTCCTGGTTCCATACATCAGCGTGCTCAGAAGTTGCACTGTAGCACCGTTCAAGCAAACAGAGAGTCTCAGTGGTACCCAGTCATCTGGTGCCAGTGCTCCAGCTCCGTTGCCTTCTGTACCTTCGGATGACAACCTTCCGACACTCATATCATCACCAGTTATGCCATCTGCTATGGAGGCTGATGATGACAAACTCATGAATATGCTTCAGTCAGTCCTCAAGGAAGTTGTGAAGCCCAGTTAGTTTTCAGTCAGAGTTCTGGCTTGACAGTGTACATAGAAAATGTACTGAACAAACTACAAAAACACCACCAGTTTAAGGCAGAGCGGCATATCATCACTATTCTTCAGGACTGTCAGGCCACCAACAACTGTGAGTTGGCAGCAGCAAGGCTACCAATAGTGGTAGATGATGTGGATCCATGATGACCATGGCCATTCATCGGGGGAGTACAGCAGCAGTCAACACATCAGTAGCAGCCACCTCCATCACAGTGGCCTGCTAACGTTACCTTCCCGCCAGGCATGTGGTACTCCTAAGACAGGTGTTGGGTGCAGCAGCAATTCCTGACTATGGACCAACATCCACACAACAGTAGTCTGCCTCCAATGATCAGCAGCCATCCACATCCACGCAGAGGCGATCGCCAGCTGTTGATATATCATTCTCCCAGCTGTTTGGATCACAGTCATTGTCATCACTATTTGATTCCAGTGGTATCTCAAGCCCCACACCCCCAAGCAGAAAGAGGAGTGACACCAAAGATAAAAGAACTGCAAGATAATGTCTAGGAACTATTTACAACTATCACATGATGGTTATTATTTATTAACTGATACTGATGGTACAATTTTTTAACTTGTAGTCGATTCAAATATATACCAGACTCTAATAGATTGGAATTAAAAACAATTAACTCAATATAATAATAAAGAATATTATTATTCATTTTATTACTAAATTAGACATCTTTTTTATACATTCATGCATTTTATGGGTCCGGGGAGGCAAAGGACCACATTCCTCTGTAACTTACCTTAAGTCACCTTAACTTGACATGTGTATTAAAAGTGAGCGTAAGTAATCCTGAACGGGACCTGAATCGTGAACGTCCTAAGTGGCCTTAGGTCGACATGAATGTGCCGGCGACCTGTCAGGTTTCGAACGTAAGTCGATGTATGATGGAGCCACGGCGGTGTACCAACCAGACCCTGACAGGACTACATCGATATACGACAGTCTCAACGCGACGCGGTGCGCCTTAAGTCAATGGGATATTTGGGGCCAAGCAGCCAAAAACCATAAAAATGCCATAAAAACACCAAGTTAACTTACGATTTGGCCAAAATCCATTGCCAGGCTGGTCGGAGAGATGGTGTAAACTTGGTTTTGATACAACACTTCTGCCTTACGTAGTGCTCTGGTGTTTGCTCACTCACTTTTATCTGGCAGCTTTAAGTGCCATATATGTGGTACATGCTCTTATCTATGTCTAGCAATAATGTTAACCTTATTTCTCTTGGTGATACAATATTACATCTGGCTAGTAGCTCATGAACTTACCATCATAGGCTTCCCTGCCTACAGCACAAATTGTTTGTGCCCAAAGAAACTTGTATGCACAGAATTAGACTTGCTCAAGTATTTGATTATGAACATTCATTAAATGATTAACACAATTAGAATAAAGTTCATTAAAGTATGTATCCTTTTCTGACTGGCCCATGAATCAAAGACTTGTCCACTATGTACCAAATCTCCTGTTTATGGTCCTCAAGCCACTGCCTGAACCCTATACTTCCTCCTACCCCTTCCCTCTCCCCTCCTCCAGTTCCCTGGCTGCCTGTGTTGTCATAGCAATAGACTCGATTGAGATCAAAGTGAGAGGGTATCAATCTCCCAGCAAATATCCTGACCAGTATCCAGGGTATCTGTATGGAGAGTGAAGGGAAAACTGGAGCTAAACAGCGCCAGAAATCCAACACCATTACCGATTGTACCAGTCCCTGTATCCAAGCAAAGAGGGTAGCCATAGTATGCAGGGAATGGAGCCAGTCTAACACGGAATGTAAACATATGTAAACAGATATTTTCATCCTGTTTATGCATCAGTTTTGATATGTATTTCATAATCTGAAATCCTGATCTGCATGATATCTCCACATATGTATGTTAATTAATGGGAATTCAGAGAAGTATCTTAGCTCAACCAGCATTACAGTGATTTTAACAATCGAAAAACTCTGCCTCCACACACCGGTGTGATGCGAAAAACGGTTACACTGCGAAAAAGTGGTAATTTTCACCCACTAGTATCTTGTGCGCATGTGTGAACATGCACAGTGTTGAAGTCCACGATTGGAGAGTGAACAATTTGCCAAAATTAAGCATATCACAACATGTAATTTTCATGTCTAAATACTATTGTTTTCATTTATTTAGATTAAAATCACTTTAAAATAGTAGTACGTCCAATAGTCCGTGATATCTGAACGGAAGAACGTGTCCAGACGCATGCGCGTATAGAGTGGGCGATAATTACTATTTTTCGCAAGGTAACCATTTTTCGCATCACACCGGTTCAATTGGCATTGGTCGAACCCAAAGTAGGAGCCTTAGCTTAACCTCACATTCCATGTTCATCAAACTAATATCAATTCTGATGACTAGAAAATTCCTCCTTCCCCTGTACTGAAACATCATAAGCGAAGACAATTTTTGATATTTTGCTGAACATGTTACGAGGTACAGGTTATTTGATAATTTACATTTCTTCTGATATATCTTCCCAGCCACTCTGCACCCATGAATTACCTTTTTAGGTAATATGGCATCTTAACTCTTTCTTGCAAATGAAATGTATTTGCTGATGACCTGTATTTTGATCATGTTTTATAATATAATAAAACATCCATTGGCAATTAAAAAAAATTGTAATTCAGGTATAAGCCTGTTAGTATTTTTTAGACGGAGATTACTTTTAATTTGGATTTGTCGATAAAAAAAAAGACTGACATTGTCAAATAGGTTCTACATTGAAAGCCTCGTAATTTTAGATTCAACATAATTCACATGACTATGATCAAGATAACTTCTTGTCAACATAAACAATCCTTGTAAGAGACCAGCTTTTGGATAGTATCTTAAATATATATTCGGACTAAGGTGCTGGTATGCATAGTTGCACATAATTAAAATTGAAAACTCGTCCAATGTGATCGATTGCAATTAAATAAGTATATTTGGTGACTCCTAGCTTACATTAGCCAATCAGAGAGTTGCATTTTACCAACAAAGAGGTTTTGTGTTCATGTGAGATCTTTCGAGATGTCTATCTGTCTGTGATGTTTTGTGTATTTCTGTAAAGCTCTTCCTGTGGTCTGTGCCATTAAAATTCAAGAACCAAACAAAATTGTTTGTTGATGCTTTAAAAGTCTATCCCTTATCATTGACTAGAGACCTTTGAACTTGTCTTGTAAAAATTGTTGGATTGTGGTGGAATCAGGGATTTCTCCTGAGTGATAGAAAACTATGGAAACATACTTCTAACCACTCATCCCCATTCTAGCTTTACGAGGGTTAGATATACACTGTAAAAAATTTCCGTAAAATATACAGCATACTACCGTAAACATGGACGGTATATCACTGTAATCTTATCCACAGTTCTATACCGTATATTTGATACAAAAAACGGTATTCAACTGTAAAAATATTCAGGACTGTAATCCACCCAATCTACGGTCAGTTTACAGTATAAATCTGTAAATATGGACATATTAGGTACACTTAGATTAACTCCAATATCAGCAATAAATCAAAGTGGAGAATAAAATGCAAGAGTTAACTTCATCAAAATGTGTAATAGATATTCATTGATCTCCTGTGAAGTTCCTGCCATTTAGAGCACATTTATTCTCAAGTGGTCATGACATCAATATCATAAAGGGGATTAGACACCACTTTCATAGGATATTTCTAAAAGATATGTAGGATTGACTTCATCCTACTATATCAAATGCAGCCTTGTACTGTCAGATTCTGATGAGTATTCCTGTAAAATAGTTTGAACTAATAACATTAGAGTTGAAAAACTTAAATGTTGAAATATCATTGATAATAATTATCAATGATACTGATAAGCCAATAGCCCGATAGAGAATATATGATGGTAGCCAATACAAAATATTCACTTTTATATTCATAATCTCCTAGGGGCCATTCATAAAATGCCATGTGCACTGAGGTGGGGGGGGGGGGGATTGGAGGGTCAAGGATTTAGGAAATTCTGCAAATGCTCTTTCTTTGATCAATTGTATAAAAGTTTGGGAGGAGGGGATGGAGGTTTGAAATTTCAGAAATTCTGTATACATACTCTATAGGTGGCCCTCTACATATAACAATTCTCAAGAACCTCAATAACAAGATTTCTGGTCTATGTATAACGAAGGGCTGTGCATATAGTATATTTCATACAGATTTGCTCCTCTGTATTTACAGGTCTGAACCGTTTTCAAAATACAGTTTATTACAGTGAAAATTCATGGTCTGAAATATATTACAGGTTTAAACCGTTAGGAAAATACAGTCTAGGACAGTTATAATTTACGGTCAAAAATATATTATGGTCACCCGTACAATTTACGGTATTTCCCTGGCACCCCAGTTGCCTGGGAAATACCATAAAATTCACGGGAAATTTTTTACAGTGTAGAACTCTCCCCTTTGATTTATTTGCTAGAGACAATTGATCCTCCCCTAAATCCATGGTGAAGATGATTATAGTGTAATATTTTCTCGTTTGCTCTCTCGTTAACAAAAACAATTCCAGATGATTATAATGTCCTATTCGTTTCCACAATGGTGGGGTTGGTTGAGAAGTTCAGCGCGGTGAGGTCGGCAACGTTGACTGCAGTAGGTGTGCCGACCTCCGAGTACAGATTATTATCGGTGAACCACAGGTGCAGCACCAGCCCCAGGAGGAGCAGACCCACCATGAGGGCTGCGGACGCCACGCGGCGACAGACCAACGCGGGCAGGTACGCCGACTCATCTAGACAAAAGAGATGGCATACATTGAAAAGCCGCTATTTTTTTTCACATATGTCAATAATATTTAGTAGAAACTGAACGAGAGTTAGGCTTGTCAGTGTTTATGCCGCGACGGGAAGGTTGTGTATTACTACGCGAAGCGTTAGCTGAGCGTAGTGAGGAACAGACCTGACCAGAGTGGCATAGACTCTGATAAGTCTAACTTGAGTTCGGTTTCGTATTTATCCTACCCCGTCTCTACCCTTTTGGATTACTTAAATATGAATATCAATTGAACGACCAACCGAAGTCCAACCAGAACTTTTCAGTCCAACTGGAACTTTTTTTGGAGCAGCTCACAATCTGGTTGCTGATTGGTACATTTTTGTATGCCCCTAGAGGCATAAATCGCACTTTATGTCATGGCATGCCGCATAAAATTTGCCTATGTTATGCTTATGGATCGTTTTTTATTTAGGGGTAGGATAAAGAGTACTCTTCACTTTTGATGTTTTTTGTTATTTCTTCTCATTTAAGTAAAAAGTTCTGTTTGTGGCAGATCTTCAACTGCATTTGATGCTGCAGCTTATCACATACATTTTTGTCAAACCATTGAGACATACACTGCGCGAAAACCACCAGTTTATATATGTATCTGCCCGGCGTATATAGGTATGATTTTCGTAAACAAGGTAGTCCTATTTTCTGTTGTGTATACGCCTCATCTCTAGACGTGTAAAATGTATATATATGACCCGCTATTTCTCCTCATATATGCGTTGTGATAAATACAGCCATTACGCTGACGTATAGAAGAGGAAACATGTCAATATACAGCCGATACATGCACTTAAGCGATGGCCTGTATATGAATAAACTGGTGGTTTTCGCGCAGTGATATACTCACTATATTGGATATTATACTAGAAGTCAGAGTGCTAAGGCTTATTGCATACCTCTATCTTTCAGCTTGTTAGACTGAAATGTCGAAGGCAATGACTCAAGCTCTACATTCCTTTCGCTGTCCTCGAGAGCTGCAGTCCGGGCCTTTTCATGTGATGCAGCCACACGTTCATAAGCCTTGGGTATTAACAAACAAAAACAATGCTTCATTTTAAAATCCTCCACAACTATGATCCATCACATATACACTATCATTAGGGGCCCCTCCCACCTACTACGATTAGGTCTAAGATTAACCCTTTGGCCTCGTTGGCGACAAACTGAAAAAATTGTGGTGTCGCCAACGAACCCGTCAATTAGTCAGGTTTTGTCGCTGACGAACTCGCTGTGCGCCGACGGGCTACGACGCGCTACAACAAAAAACGTTAATCGTAGAGGGTCTATGAAATTCAAATATTTCATAGCCCGTCGTAGGCCGGCGGAAGGTTAATCGCATAGCGCAGCGTGTTGTTGCCGCAATAAGGCCTCCCACCTACTATGACGGGCTACGATTAAGTCCTTGACAGCATCGCATGTCGTAGATGGTGTAGGCGACATGCAGTGCTGCCGGGGACTTAATCATAGCCCGTCACAGTAGGTGGAAGGGCCCCCTTGTAATACTGATCAAAAAGATTCTTGCAGCTATTCAGGAGTTCTCTGCTCTA
This sequence comes from Alentia gelatinosa, assembly GCA_950022655.1. Classification (NCBI taxonomy): domain Eukaryota; kingdom Metazoa; phylum Annelida; class Polychaeta; order Phyllodocida; family Polynoidae; genus Alentia; species Alentia gelatinosa. Next base: position 127,615,392 of record OX465581.1, read on the forward strand.
GGAGGGCTTCATTAGATCAGATATCATAGATTTATTATCAATTAAGTGATCATTTTGATGCAATTAAGGTAAGGTAAATGGAGAATATCAAGTACGATAACAAAACTCACTTCTATTGCTTGTTTCTCCCAACTTATTTTCATGATATATGTGAAGAAAATGGCAGCATCGAGGAACAGGGCCACACACAGTCCAATCCAAAATCCTATAAATTAAGCAAAACAATGACATTTTTACCTACCTTATTTAAAACGTGTAAATTTCGGGAATATCCGCTTGGAGAGCTTCCCGCACATAGAGACAGAGTGAACCAGACCTAGGCATGGAGAGTGAGGGGCCACGAGAGTGAGATTCTCGTGCAGTACTAAACTGTAACCTGATACTCTTTTTTGTATTCCTATACTCAGACAAACTTTTTCTCTTATGATTCATTTCAAGCCATGCCGAAATCAAAGTTTAGTATTGTAGTTTTTTTATCTACTTTTCTCGTGAGAAACTAATGAGATCCCAACTTTCGCTGGTGTCAATCCATACAGTACTGACCGCTGATAATCAGCTCAAGCACCTGTGTCATACGAAATGATTACCACGAATTTACGATGGTTTCCCGTCCACCCGCAAGGGGGCAGAACGGCAGTAAACGTTGGGGGGGGGGTAATCAAATATGACTCGACGAAGTTGCTAGTAATAACTAAAAACAAGTGCTATGTTCATCAAATTATTAAAAAGAACCCTAGAACATAAGGTCTTTGTTTGATCCAGTCAGTGGGTTATTGCTGTGACCCACTTGGCAACCAGCCAACCAGCCAGTTCTACACCTGGGCCCTGTTTTTAAGTAACGACATCGTCGGGCATCGATACCCTACGATCGTCCAGCGATTCCACGACATTCTGGAAGACACAAAATGGCCGCTGTTCTATAGACACGATCGTAGTGCGCCACTCACGATCGCCGCGAAAAATGTCGGCCGCTACGACAAATATAGAACTGTCTTAGGTTCTATAACACATCACTGTGCGTATATTGAGGATTTCTCCACTTCCCGACAGAATTAAGAGATGAAATTTTAACACGAGTAAGGGCTACATATGGACTATAATCGTTTAAAATATGAAGATGATCAGACATAGCGTTCCGAAGTTATCGGCGTTTGAATTTCGTCATAGCAATCGTCTGCTCTGGTGGCCAGTCACCCTCCCACCTCCCGTACGCAGTCAACACTGCATAAATTAGCGGAGGCGTCAGGAAAATACACTGGCCACCAGAGCAGACGATTGCTATTACGAAATTAAAACGTCGATATCTTCGGAACGCTGCGATCGATTTTCTTCATATTTGGTACGATTATTTGTCATATGTATACATTACTCGTGTTAAAATTTCATTGCTTAATTCGTACGGGAAGTGAAGTAGCGCATTCGGTACGACATGTCTATAGGTGTCATGAACGGACGACACTTTGGGCGACATTTTCAATCACGTGACCCCACGATTGTCGTGACTGAAAAACACGTCTGGGACGCCCTGTGACTCTTACAGTCACGACATGTCGCCTATTCACTATAGTGTCGTGTCTATCGAACACTGACGGCAAAAACACGTCGCCCATAACGATTGTCGTGACTGAAAAACAGGGCCCTGTATATGTGGGGCTCTAATATATAGCAGGAGTGGGTCAATAAGGTCCTTAAGTCAAGTCTCGCCAGCGGCACATCGCATTTCAAAGCGAGAGGCCGCAACATCGAGCGGCACTTTGAATCAAAGAGCTAACAAGGGCACTTGAAGTGTCGCTGTCGAGGTGGAGGTGCCACTCGCTATTGGGTATTGGTAGCGGTTTTGCTGCCGCTTTGGTTCAAAGTGCCGTTCGCTGTTGCGGCCTCTCGCTTTGGAAAGCGACGTGCCGCCCGCGAGACTTCACTCAACTTTTGAAACAGGTCCAAGGTCATGTGTAGGCTTGTGTCTCACAAGTATATATTTTCACAGGCTTTTCATAATAAAATAACATGCTTTTAAAACATAATATACAACTTGTGAAGATATTTACAGTTTTACAACATAAGAAGTAAATCCCTCACCTGGAATTCTAAGCGGTGTCAGAAACATTAGAGGTATTCCCAGTGTGAGTGCTATGAAATAACCGCAGAATACGATAACTGCGCCCATTCTCTGCTGGCCACATCCCCTGAGGATGCCGCTACACGTTCCCTGAAAAAGAGATGCGAAACGAAAGCATGGATCATGTTCACCACGTCAAGGGGTACAATATTCATCTTCATTTACCCAACAGGGGTTCCTATAAGTACGTTTACATTTACAAACGAGGGAAAATTGTTGATCTACTAAACACCTGTGGCCTGTTTTTCAGACAGCGACGTCTTTATTTGTAGTGATCACAAAAGAGTGACCAGTTGGGCGACCAAACCAGTGATCATGACCAAAAAGTGTTCCTCAGACCCGGTCACTGTTCAGCTGTTTTGATCACTGTTGGTCCAAGGCCCATTCAAAAACAAAAGCATGTCTCACATGTATATTACTCAACAGAAAATTGTGAAATTTGGGAATTAGATAAAACAGGTATAGATAATTCATCGCAGTAAATATTGTTTCATTTGATACTAAAGGTCTCCAGACGGTCACTAACTGGTCACTATAGGAAATGGTCACGACTAAAAAACAGGCCCCTGTGGCCACTCAATGACTCTTTATTCTAGTTCCCCAGGCCCCTGTTGCTCCACCTTTTGTGGTATCACTAGTTATAATCAGATGGCAATTTTATTTTCACAATAACTTTAACGATCCGACTAAAAAAACATAGCTCCCATAAAATCGGATCGTATCCCGATATTCACGTGGTATCGCTGATCTTTATGATGCGATAGCGATGCAACAATTGCTGGGGCACATCTTGAATGAGTCAGGGGAAGATTCATTAGTTTTTCAATTAAATACAGGGGTGTGAGGTGGTAGTGTCACCATGGATCGTTATTGAGAATATCAGATAAAGCCGACAGACAGCTCTGTCGTAAACGTGGAGCAACTGGGCCCAGAGAAAGATATGCCAAGTTTTCATCTAATTGAAATAGTAGGAAATCTATTCTTTAGGTCCCATTCGATTTGGTGTATAATGCATGCAGATCTCAAAGGAGATTGGCTAAGTAAGCCAATCACAAAGTGTAAGGTAGGATCAACCCTGAAGTGATCAGGGCTATAAATATTCTGTTGCAACCCCTGTATTGTGTTTAGATTGGCTGGATTATTCCTCCATCATTTGAACAAGTTGTGATCACATAAAAACACTAGAAGACAAGCATGTGCAGCATTGACTGATTAACAATGTTCATCAATTAAAACTGAAGCACTTTGAACAAATTGGTTAAAAGAATCTTAATCAAACATTTCTTCAAAAGTATGTCCCCAGATCGATTCCTTATCTAAATATTGTTGAAGATATGTTGTATGTTGCGACTGTAAAAATGATAGTGATATGAGATTGTGAGAGAGTGGTAATAATCCAATATTGCATGTACTAATGATCTTTTATACAAACAAAATTCTCTTAATACATATATAGGGGTCAGGGTAGTCGAGCAGTGTTTGTTTCACTTCACGTTAGGTGGCGCGAGTGCCGATCCCCGCTGTGCGGTAAGGCCGGCAGACCCGCGTATGCAAATACTACGGGGTCGCCCGCATTACGTAACTCAGTCAGTATATAAGGACTGAGTCCACAGTGGGTTGACAGGTCTTCTCGCGGTGCCTCTCAGTTGAGTGAATGCTTGGAGCCTCTGTATTGGTTAGGTTTCTCCGGAAACCTTTCAACGGTGAAGAGACCAGAATCTCTTCCCTCCCTCTACTTGGTGCCCTGCAGCACCAAGGAACTGTAACTTCCAAGGTATAACAAAAACCTGTATACCTAAACAGTCCGGAGTCTGGTTTTGTGTTCTAGGCTAAGCTAGGTAGTATCTCCCGTAACTCCCAGCCTACATCGGATCAAATCGAACCAACCCGTGCGGAAGCAGCAGCACAGGGGTAGTGACTTTGTCTCCGCCACTGGAAAGGTAGAAGTACCGCGGAGAGTGATAGTCCACTCTCAATGACCAGTGGTGCGCTACACATATATCATGACTAGATGAATATATTGTGAGCTATGCACTGATTTACTCACAGCAACATTGTTGAACAGCATGTAGACTCCCATGATTGGAAACACCTCAGCAGCCACAGCAATAACATCACTAGATACAAAAGATAATGCAATGAGTACAGGCCATAACAGTTCATTACAATTATTGGGCCTTAAATCAACCAATCCAAACATGCAAGGAGTACAAAAAATAACAAATGGTTGTGAACACAAATTCTGGTATTTTCTCTAGGGAAAACTGCAACAATAACAGATCATGAACAGTATTCTAATGAGATTTTAGCATGATATTGTGTTAAAGATAAATGAGGGTAGGTATCGCTGCTCCCCCTGTTGTTACTCAGTTGTTGTTGTCGCTTTTTGTGTCGGTGCCATATCTGTAGGTCTAAATTTCTATTGTAATAGGTGGCCGCCAGGCCTAACTCTCGTTCAGTTTCTACTAAATATCTTGTGTGTTGGAAGAATCAGCACTTAAAGACAAATGCGGGTAGGTATGGCTGCTCCCCCTGTTGCTACTCAGTTTACACTGGTGCCGCCATCTGGTATCATGCAAATGTAGCTCTTTCCCATAGACACCAATAGTTAAGCACTTATCTTTTCAGATGGCCTTCCCATAGAAGTTAGCACGGTGACATAGTATTTTTTTAGCATTTCTCATTTGTACATGTTCCCAACTATCATAATCCAGAATTATTTGAACATAGCAATAGAACATCAGTGTCATCTAGCCACGAAGTCAAAATATTGCATTTTCCCATGGACACCAATAGTTAAGCACTTACATTTTCAGATGGCCCTCCCATAGAAGTTAGTGTGCTGACATGCCATTTTTTTTTGCATTTTCTATTTACTGATATATGGAACTCATATTATCCAGAGTTATTTGCAAAACTCAATAGAATTTAGAAATCGCCCAAGTACCCACATTTGTCTTTGATTCATTGGTTGTAATGTACTCACGGCTCGTCTGAAAATATCATCGGGAGGTAGTTCCTGAATATTACCAACAGAATTCCAACAATTATTCCCATTATACCTGAAATAGAAAGATGAATATCAGACATCATGCCAGTGGGTCTGTGCATCAGGCTTTATTCATATTTCATTGTTATTAACAATTGCTGATTACAGATGGGGTAGGGAAAAAATGTATACTTTGAAAGCTGATATGGTCCCACAGCTAGGGGAAGACCTGGAAACTAGTGCTGGGGGTAACAGCCCATGTGGGAACAACCAATTCTAGCCATGTCACATGGCTGGAAATATTCAGTGCTAAGGGTATATATATTCTTTACCTATTAGCTGGGAGAGAAGGTTTTATAATAGTTGAGGACTTTGCAAAATGTTGAAAATCAATTGAAAAGAGTTACAAATCCCCTTTTGCCATATTTGTATGGAAGAACTTTAGATTACCGTCAAGTGCAATCACTACTCAAAAGCATGAGTCGCTGCGAGTAGTTTTCAAATCAAATATTTCATATTTGGTCACAATTCACACCATCTACTGTGCTACCATCTAAGTACCTGCATTCCTATATACCCATTATTGAACTAACTAGAGTTACATACCGCTGCTGGGGAGTGCATTAAAAGTAAGTTATGTGTCGAGGTTGACGTTTTCGTCCCGCTCTCATGTTTTCGTCCCGCTCTGACGTTTTCGTCCTGCTCTGATCACGTGATACAATACAGCAGCAGGACGAAACAATAGCTGTTGTGGTTACTCGATAAGGGTGGCCATTTGCTTCGGAAGTGTTTCAGGTAAAGAATTAAGCATTTTTATCAATATTTGAAGGTATATAGGAATAGGGAAACCAAGTACCGGTAAGCAAAAGTCAAAGTTACTCGGTAAGGCTTGGAAAAATTACTGCACGCGGCTAACGCCTTGGGCAGTAATTTTTCCAAGCCTTACCTCGTAACTTTTGCTCACCGGAACATAGTTTCCCTCTATTATTGTTCTGGGAGGGAACAGTGAATGATACTTACTTATAAAGGTGATAGCCACACGGGCGGATGTACAGGCCGACTTGGCATCTCCTGACCCAAGGAATTGGCCGACACGAATAGATGCGGCTATGCCATTACCCATCGGAAACTACAAACCAGCATGCATTGACAATTAAAAAGTCTTTTAAAGTAGACCCATTTTCATGGATCAAGTTTACCTTTGACCAAATTTTCATTCTATACAAATGTGTATATTCTGAAATGGGCCTACATTACAGAGCTATCCTAGTATAACTATCTCTGGTTGGTCTATCTGAAGAATCTGTTTAAATGGTGAACAATGATCTTACTTGTAACAGATTTATTTGTAAAAGGCAATCTATTTTAAAGTGGTTTTTTTTTTTGGTTTTTTTTAATTGAAAAAAAATATATATACACCGTTACTGCCCTTCCTTGGGGGTGGCGTGGTAAGCTGATGTAAATTTTTTTTTTTTTTTAATTTTAAAGTATTTGCTATTGTACACATATTAAAACTACATGTATGTTGGTAGACGTACCATATACAAAATGATCTCTATTTGCATCAAAAGGGACTGCGCCCCCAGTTCTGCCGTGCCTAGCAGCCCTAGAAGAGAGTGCCAGTGCACTGATTAGGACATAGTGACCCACACAGTGGGGAAGAGACCTTTATACTCAAATCACAAAACTTTGATAATATCGATGTATTTTAATTTAATTGTTATTCAATGAATTTTATTGCCATTGGAAATATTACACAACAATAAGTTATCGTCTTACTGGTATCGGGCGTTAGGTCTTAATTAGAAAAGAATAAAGTTATTATATATTCATTATTGTAAAGGCGATGTTATTTGATTTGTATTCATAGTTATATCAAATGATGCATTTATACCGGCGAATACGAATATGGAACATATTCATCTGCATTGTGAGGGAAACATACTTGACGAATGAAAAGCAAAATGTTAGTTTACTGTTTGTAAGGCCACTAAAAAAAAACCTTGTTTCTCATCACCACGCGCATCAGAAAAAACGATTTTAGAAGATTTTTTTTTTTTTTTTAAAATAGATGAACCTTGATAGAAATTATGAAAGGTATGTGTATTTAGTATCAAATTAAAGCTCCTGATGTCAGGGATGCATTAAATGTAGAGCCAGTAAAAATCTGAAAACCCCGCATAAGCAGACACCCCGCGTAAGCAGCCACTTTGGCCCGGATCGGAGGGTGGCCGCTTATGCGGGGTTTTACTGTATGTCTGCTCTTTGTTATAACACACACACACACACACACACACACACACACACACACACACACACACACAAAAAAGCGCCCTCGTCATATTTTGCATGGCTTGGTGATGAGAAACAAGTTTGGTTTTTTGAGTGGCCTAACATGAGGATAATCACTGTGGGCTTGGATATCAACTCTGTAAACATTTATTCCAGTCAACAGTCAGATGCTACTGGACAAGGTGTACACAAAATTGTGCATGATCAATGAAATCCAATAAGATATGTACTTAATGTACCTGCCAGTAACATTTCTGTGAATCTTTGAAATCATGATGGACACTTTTAAAAGGAAACCCACGAGATGAAAATAGCTTGGTCCGTACTCCACCGAGTTTGACTGCAGAGTAATTCACGAAGCGAAGCTGAGTGAATTACTCTGTGGTCAAACGAGGTGGAGTGCAGACCAAGTTATTTTCTTCGAGTGGGTTTCTGATTTTATCTCACCCCGTATAACATTATTTATTGATAAAATGGATCACCAAATTAGCCATTGAGTATTGGGTACACGAACCTCACGGCCGTGGGGTACGAGTTCCTAATGTTAAACCTATGGAGAAAAATACCGGGGTGAGATAAGTTGGTGGGAAACCCAAGAAAATTCAAATTATACATCACGATTTAAAAGTTAAAATAGGGATTATGGGATTCATTCATAGCTCATATTTTGAAATGGATGTTTTAGGATATAAATATCCCCTCTTTAGCAAGAAGAGAGTCGCCACTTAGTCGACAACCTTTCTCTAGTGAGTGCAATTTGCCTTATAAGGAAGCATGTAACCAGGTGCAATACAGGACAGAGACGTAAATAAGCGTTTATGAACGTTGAGAAGCGTACTAGAACGATAAAGCAAACCAAACAGATACGTTCCAAATCCGTAGCTAATACGTGGTCCCCACCAATTTAAATACGTAGAAGAAACGCCGAAATTTAGGTCAGTGTGACTGGGGCATTATACTAGAGCTTTCAACCATTCACAGAACTTTCAAGCTATCAGTACATGAGAGGAAATCAGAAACCGTGTTATAGACTGGAATCCAGGGGGGGTGTTTTTCAGTAGTTATGACCATTGATAGTGACTGTTTGAAGGGCAAAGTGTTTTTCAGATGTGACAATCTTTAGGTATCTCAGCCATTAACTGAGATGGGACCGTTTTGCTGGATTTGGGTGTTTTTGGTGCTAATGATCACTCTCAGATGGTGAGTGATCTCAGATGAGTGCTAATTAATGGTCGTAGGTGAAATGATCGACCTATGAGTCACAACAGGGACCTGTGACCAGGGACCTGTTTCACTAGACAGTGACATGTCTAGATGGCGTCTAGATGGTGTGTATGGTTTCATAAGAACTAGACATTAGACTTCGTTTTTCCCGTCCTTGCTTGCACTGTTGGTGCCGCTTTTCATATCTGTCTAACACTTTTGTCACAAAACTAGTGAAACAGGTCCATGATGTGTCTAGATTTGTCTAATTCATATGTTTGGGGTCTGTATTTCCTAAAGGCAGCTACTTGTGTTGTCACGAAACTAGACAAATCCAATGTCTGTATGGTGTCACAGACATGTCACGAGACTAGTGAAACAGGTCCCTGTTTCAGTAGTCTCGTGACATTAGGCCTAGACAGACACCAACAGCGGCACCAACAGTGCAAGCAACAGCGGAAAAAGACTAGCAAATATCTGAAGATCGAAGAGGCCAATCTTCTTCATATTTGGAACGATTATAGATTAAATGTATCCCCTACTCATGTTAAAGTGGCATTGCTTAATTCCTACGAGAAGTGAGTGAAACCCCAATCTTGTGATCTGTCCGTATGGTGTCACAGACGCCATCTAGACATGTCACGAAACTAGTGAAACAGGTCCCTGCACTGGTTTCGTGACAAAAGTGTTAGACAGACATGAAAAGCGGCACCAACAGTGCAACCAAGAACGGAGTACACAGGCGGAACCAAGCCTAACAGTGACACTACAGCGCCAGTAACAAGGCAATGTCTAATTCTTATGGAACCGGACACACTGTGTTTGGGGTCTGTCTTGGTCTGTCTTGTCCTAAGGGCAGCTACTTGTGTTGTCACGAAACTAGACAACCCCAATCTGTCTGTATGGTGCCACAGACGCCATCTAGACATGTCACGAAACTAGTGAAACAGCTCCCAGGAGACCATTTGATACTTGTCATAATTTATTTTTTCAAATGCTAAAACTTAATCAAATTAGAAATTTTTTAGAGCAAAGGGTACTAATAATCAAACATACCTATATCCCATATTTTATAGTTTTCTTGTGGTTATTATGACTGAGAAATATCTGTCTGAAAATATGAAAAATGCAAGTGCTGCACAACTCAGCTTGTGTAAAACCAACCCAGATACTTGATTTATTGTTAAGGTCATTTTATATTTATATATAAAAACACCCATTCAAAAAGTAAAACATGTCTCACTTATGGAATACTCAATGGAAAATCATGAATTTTTGGGACTGGGTAAGATGGACATGGACAAATATCTGTTGTAAATATGGTTTAATTCGAATAAGTTCAAGTGTCTCAAATAAAATTTTCAAAAAAAATAAATAAATAAATAAATTTCAAATAAATAATTTCCAATTGCAGAATCTTGTACCTGGCAGAAACGATCCCTACTGATCTCAGCTAGCGACCGATTTAGCAGCGATCACCGCTTGTGCTCTTTTTTTAAATTTTTTTTTTATAAAATTTATCTTCGACAATCACTTTCACCCGGATGGGGGGGGGGGGTGTTTTACAAAGCAGTAGTCGTTCGACTATAGTACACTTTTATGACGTTCTTCTAGTATTTCATCCAATTTCAAATACAACAGCAAATGTTCAATATTCATACACTTCATAGTATCACGTCTGCGACCACGTCTGAAAAACACTTCCCACCAGGGATCGCCCAAACAGTCTCAGAATCGCTCTCCGATCATTGGTGATCTCCAATCATTAGTGCTGAAAAACACCTCCCGGGAGTGCGAAATTCATGCTATTCTGAGAGGCTACCCTCATTAGTGGTGAATTAAACAAGACCTATTTACCTGCCAGGAATATTCCGGCCTCGAAGGCCCACCATTCAATGCAGATCATAAGAAGGCCAAATACTGCAAGGTGCAAGAATTGGCCCCATTTCATCAAGCATTCCACGTCCCAACCTAGAGCAGTGAAGAAAAAATCATACATAGTGTGAAATAGAATGAATATTTATGGCAAAACTGTATGTGTGTATATATATAAATATAATTTACACAATTCAGAGAATAAACACAGAAATTTACCATGTTGCTGTAAGGACAAGTCATACCAGCTATAAGTCCTTGAGAAAATGCTAATAAATAAAATAAATGATGAATGTAAAATTCAGGAAAGTAGGAGAAATGGTATTCGCCTTACTATGGTAATCAGTAAATAAGCTATATTATGTCGTTAAACAAGGTGAAATGATAGTACTTCCCACAGGGTTCTCTTAATAGAAATTAGGTACTTGCTTCTACATAGAAAGTCCATAAACAACAACAATAGATTGAATTATAATCATGATGTATAAATATATAATTCACATATCTAACATTAGTCATCCTAAGACAAAAGGTGAGGGCAACTCATTAGTGATAAACTAGAGCAATATTTCCATCAGATGGAAATGTTTGGAAGGAGCATCCATTGACAACACTAACATGGTTGCAAAGTGTTCACTGTAAAGCGTTAATGTAAGAATTTATCATAGGAGTACTTACCATGCCACGTTTCTTTATAGATGCCCGACCAAAGAATATATATTACCGTGAATATTAAAAAGGTGAAATAACAGATGCTCTGGGATAAAGCCGAACCCCTGAAAGTGTAATTATTTAGTTATTATGTTTCCAGTTACATGCCGTGAGTCATGATTTGTCACTTTATTTTGACGGATATCATACACTTTTCAAGTTCCATAATATACGGAAACAGGGTTACTGTGGCTGTACGTGATAAATACGCGGTAAAATTTACGATAAAACGAACCGATGCCGAAGGCAGAGGTTCGTTTTATCGTCAATTTTACCAAGTATTTATCACGTACAGACACAGTATGCCTGTTTTCGTATTATTATATACCTTATTTTAGCGTAAATTCTCCATTTTGGAACATCTTGTTCGGGCGACTTGGCAGGCTTCGACACCTTTCTCATGCACTTATCACGTGACCACGTACACGTACAGCACCCAGGTGCTGTACGGATATAAATACGTTATGGGTAGGAGAGGGCTGTATGTGTAGATTGTTTTTGCACAGGTATATAATAATTACTATGACTGCATGGTTATACATAGATCACCATGTATATTGTCACAATGATAAGATTCACACTAAATTTAAACGTTAGGCCCGGCGTCCACCTACTACGATATGGCACCGATACGGTCTACGATGCACCTCCCGATAAAAAATCAAAATCGCGTCGGAAGGTCACCTAATATCGGGGCAGTTGACCACGTCTCTGCGATTAGACACCGATAAAAACCCCAAACAATGCGTGGTGGATTGGCATGTCTAGACATATGTCTACGATTTTGCACCTTCCCGATATGTCTCTGATATTTGCATATTGTATCGGTGCCATATCGGGAGGTCTAAATTTCTATTGTAGTAGGTGGACGCCAGGCCTAACTCTAGCTCTCCATTTCAAAGACTAGATCATGGCTATCCGCATGTCTCTTATTTTATTTTGTCATTTCTGGATATGGATGACAACAAAATTGAGCGTATAGATTGAATTGATTATTGTACCGATAGAGTATGTTCTTATGAATGTTAATTCGGTTGAACCTACAGTACACCGTAGTCGGCAACGTAGAGCAGCAGGTAGTGGAGCAAGATGTTCAGAGCATTCACAATACCACCAATAACTACTGTCGGGATGATTATGTTCTGAAATGAAAAACAAATATCAGCTAGGACAGATGGTACAGTAATCACCTTTTCACGCTGTGTTCAACTTTTTTTTCTGGCAATTTTTAAGGGAATATTGTGTTACACAACCACCGATTTCGGCTATATGGCCGTACTTCCACTCGGTCACTAGACCCCTACTCCTCATTCTAATGGCGGGTGTTAGCCGAATAGGCAGTGGGCACCATTTTTGTGTAAGTCTTTGGTATGACCTGACAGGGGTTTGAACCCACGACTTCCCATGATCGAGGCAAACACCCTGACCACTTAGCCACCAAGCTTTTCCTATGTCAAGAATTTAGTTTTAGTGTATTTTATGATCATCGAGTTTAGGACCCCAGTGCAAGGAAATCAGCCCAATGAACTTAATTCCAATCAAGTTGGCTGAAGTATATATCTGAACATATTCCCAGGTACATGGATACTTGTGTGTTTTAAAGTTATTGTTCGGCCTATGTATCGCAGAATGATATATGAAATAATTGACGGAAAATTATGAGATTTTCACAATACCTAGAATATATAATGAAAATGTTGCTCAGCAAATATGGTGAAATTTGATAATAGATAAAAGTCTCAAATCGATTATTTCATACTTTAACTTGGAACTCAGTTTTCAATTAAACATTTTTATGAGAATATGATATTGTTTCGTATCTATAGGTAAAATATCAAATATGAATATCATATGCATTATTCCCGGAATTATAAAGGAAATATGGTTGATTACACTGGTTGCATCGAGAACTGGGACCTGTTTCAAAAGTCGGAAGGGTGCTAAACGAGAGTACTCATCGCCAAAGCGAGAGCTAACAATGGCACTTGAAGCGTCGCTGTTGAGGTGGAGGTGCCGCTCGCTATTGGGTATTGGTAGCGGTTTTGATGCCCCTTTGATTCAAAGTGCCGCTCGCTGTTGCGGCTTCTTGCTTTGAAATGCGACGTGCCGCTGGCGAGACCTCACTCGACTTTTGAAACAGCTCCCTGTATCGGGGTGTATCAGGTACCTTTTTCACCCTCCCAACATGTTACGACACACACCGATACGCTACGATATGCCTCTTAATAGGCTATGATTTGGTCATTTCATATCGGCGTGGATTGGCGTTGATGGGTGCCTGGTCTTGCCCTGAGTTAAATGTACTTCCAATCCACATTTATTCAGTATTTATGGTAGTCACTTTATATAACCTATTATCCTACCCCTAATAAAAAACGCCATAGGCTTAACATGGGATTTGTTTATGTCACAGGTAGTGACATAAAGTGTTGTTTATGCCACTACTTTCTGATACTGAAAAAATATGGAAACAGGGTAGGATAAAATCTAGACGCCACTCGTTTGAGTTTGAGCTTATTTATGCCACTCATTTTGTTAGCTCCGTAATGTCACTCGTCTTCGACTCGTGAAATTATGGAGCCAACAAAATGTGTGGCATAAATAAACTCAGACTCAAACTCGTGACGTCTCTTGATAATATCGAGTTTATTTTACTTCATCAATAGAACTCTGGTTGTATGATGTAGAGCACCCATCTCATAAGATCTCACACTCTCTAAGTCGTATTCTGTACAAGGTTCTCACTACGCACCCCTCTCATAAGATCTCACACTCTCTAAGTCGTAATCTGTACAAGGTTCTCACTACGCTCTATGGGGGAAGAATTCTTAACGAACTAGGCTTAGAGCCTTGCTAATTCACTGGCACACAGTATTCCCGCTAGGTCGCATCATTGAGATTATAGGATTCTTTGGGTTCCATTGATGTACGTCTTTAGCACGGGAGGCAGGTCAGTGGATTCTCAAGGCTCTAAGCCTAGTTCGTTAAGAATTCTTCTCCTATAGAGTGTAGTGAGAGCACAGAATACCACTTTAGATTTAGATTTAGTATAGATTGTATCTCTGTACCTGATTCTGGATGTACTTGAGCAAGGAGATGTAAATGAAGAAGGACTGAAAATGAAATAAAATGAAACTCAATTAAATAATATCTACAAAATACAATAGAAGTGAATAACTTTAGACCACATTCCTATGAGGGTGTGAAAACCATATAAGATATTAAATGGATTTTTAGAGTCATACATTGAGCTCAAAGAGGAGTAAGTGTAAATATATATTCAGAATAACCGATACGATATAAAACGACGAAGGTATCGGGTGAGGCTTTTGCTGATCTCATACTTTATCCTACCCCTAATAAAAAACCGCCATATACTTAACATAGGGACATTTTATGTGGCAGGCCGTGACATAAAGTGTTTTTTATGCCACTAGAGTAATAACAATATTGACCAATCAGAGAGCAGGATGTCAGCTACTATGAAAAAAGTTCTGTTGGTTCTTTTAGTAATACAAAAGCATAGACGAGGTAGGATAAATACGAAACCGAACTCGAGTTAGACTTGTCAGTGTCTATGCCAGTCTGGTCAGGTCTGCTCCTCACTACACTCGGCTAACACCTCGTGTAGTAATACACGACCTGCCCGTCGTGGCATAAACATTGTCAAGTCTAACTCTCGTTTGGTTTCTTCTAAGTATTCATGAATCTATGTTCTTGTTCTGGTTTCTTGGCTGAGTTGTCTACTAAACAGTTGCATGAACACATTTTATCGAAGAAGGGAAATCTCATAAAATGGGATAACGATGTTTGCCTTATAAAGGAAACCTATGAGAGTTTAGGGTCTGAGCCCGTATCCCATCGAGTTTGAATCACGTAGTAATGCATAAGGCAAAGCCGCGCGAATTACGTAGTGATTCAAATGAGATGGGATCTAGCTCTGACCCTAAACTTGAGTGGGTTTCTGAGTTTATCTCACCCTTAATATTGACTAATGGGCTATTATTTGTGACATATTCCCCCATTGGATATTTTTCCTAAATATCTAATGGACGTTAGATACGAGTTCCCAGTATTAATTCTATGGAGAAAAAATACCGGGGTGAGATAAAGGCCTGTATGTCATTTGTGACCAGAGTATTAAAAAAGGATAATTAAATCTGTAAGTTGAGAAATATACCGTAGAGGTATGAAACCATGTAAATGAGATTTTGATCAAGTAAGGGGACAGTTATAGAGTGTAGTCTTATTTTATTCCACATAAAAGGTTTAATTTTTACTTTACCACTACTCCAGGTAGGAGAACAAGCGCGTACTCTCCTCCCATTCTGAAATAGAGAGATACAAGAATTAGAAATAATAATGGTTGGAAATTCTTTTTTTATGATGTGGCATTATGTGTGATATATCTAGCCTTATCTATTGTCCATCCCTTCTGGTCTGTGCATGTGTTTTCATCTTGTGTATCCAAGTGAATTCTATCTCAACTCAAATTCTTAACTAAGCCACATCTTTTTTTGTATAGACCCTATTGAGGTATCCCAGAATTCAGTCTGTTTACAGGTCCCGGTGTGCGCTGGTTACCGACGTTGTATGGTGATAGAGCCTTGAACCGTAGCCCGAAATTAATGCAGTTTATCGGTTTTTACTAATCTTCAAATGGGAAATCCGATGTCAGAAATGGAAATTTCAGCTATTTCTACATATAAATCCGAAATTATAATCAGGTTCTTCAAATATAAATGGGAAAACTGTGGTTCATGTGGTCGTGGTGTGCCCAGCCACTCGCGAGCGGAACTTATATTTACCCTGGGCGATAATAGGGAGACTGTAAGAATATTACATCTGAACCTTAATATCAGAGAACTTACCTTAGAGGATGAGACTTAGCTTCAGCAAGGTGTGTGTCCACTTGTAAAGCTCAGAGTCGTCTGCCCTCCGCCTATGGAGAGCGCCTCACGCACGTGCGGCGACACGGGAATCCCTGCGATGACATCATCGCGCCCGAGGCTGAATAAGCCTCAGGGGGAATCCCTGGTATTTACGCTAACGCTAAAACGGCTGCCCACACTCGTACAACACTCTTCCCCATTCTGTTTTTAAAAGGCCAGGGGTCAGCCTTCAGGTCTTCGAGGCGCCGGGCTTGAAGCCCAGCTTGACGTCCCAGACATTAAGCCCAGGTATGACTAGCACAACTACATGGTCTACGCGCCGGACATTGAGCCCAGCCTTCCGACTACATGGCCCGACTTGAGGGCCTATTGCTGAGGGCTGAAGAACACCTCAGCATTCGTCGCAGCCAACCTGAGGACAGTGCTAGCAGGCAGGCTCCTCAGCTCTCCTATGCGCCTGGCTACTTCCAAGATGGATTCTGGACAGTGCTGGCGACGATGTATTCCCGGGGGACAGAGGTGTGGACTGTCTGTTTCTAGGAGCAGCCTGTCCAAGCGGAGGTTCTGTACCACCTTCTCCAGCTCCGCATGGTGATTGGGGTGCAACAGCAGCGCCGAGATGCTGAAGGACACTTCCGGAAACATATGCTCCCAGGCCCTCTGCTCTACAAGGCCCCCGCTGAATCTGTGGAGTTGGACTCTATGCTGTTTAGGCAGCACCTGCCCCAGGACCTGCCGGCACCTACGACCAGCACTGCAGTCCCCATCATCCCGTGTGTGAATGACGACAGGGAGGCCCTTTTTTGCAGCGAGTGCGGCAAGGTTGTTGAGTGCCACCTCTTGGGCAAGGACCTGTTCTTCAGTTGTAGGATGGTGCAGGTCCATGCCTATCTCGCCAATTGCCACTATGTCCTCAGTGGCAGCCTTGTGGGCCCTACTTAGCAGTGCCTCCAGATGGTCCAGCCTCTCAGGAACCACGGTAGGATGGATCCCAACTGCTCGTCTCACCCTCACTCCCGGGAGGTCAGCCTTGTACCCCCAGTCTCCTGGGAAGCACTGGACATCGACCACTGTGAGAGCCGACAGTTTGCGCCGCCAGCTCTCATCGTAAACGGATGACCTGGATGACTTCTTTGCCAGCTGCCGAAGGTGGCAATGTGTGTCGAAGCCCGGGGGAAGAGTTGGGTACTGGCACCCAGATGGATGGAATGAGGTCCTCACACACTCTTGGGCTCTCCTCCCGCTAGTTGCCAGCAGTGTGGCCAGTACACGCCAGTGTAGAAGGCACCCCTCGCTTGATAGAGGGTTCATGACCCTTTTCGCCGGAGCTGTAAGCCCCAGCGCCAGGTCGTAGTGTGCCATAAGCGCTTACTGTGAGGGTGACACTGAGATTTCCCCCATACTGTCCAAGTCCAAAGTGTGGCGCAGCTTGCATCGCTCTACTCTCAGAGAATCTGCTAGGTCCTGCAGCATTCCGGAGCAGAGCTTCACCCAGAAGGTCAGCACACTGTTGCTGAATGCGTTCGCCCTGCTACACCCGCTCATGTGGCTGATGAGCGAGCTTGCTCTGGTGCACTGCTCCTGGCATCCCCAGCAGGCGGTCTCTGGCTGGATGAAGAACGGCATGTGGGACTGTATAACGTGGCGATGCACGTGGTTGGACCGGCCACACTTCCCAGACACCGGACACAAGCTGCTGGTTCTCTGGCGCTTAGCTGTCTGGATTGTTTTGCTACCAGGCCTCTGGGGCTGGTTTTCCCTTAGGACTGCGTGTCTCCCGATGGACACAGTTCTGATTTCCCCTTCGTCTCCGACCTTTCTCCTCTTCTCATCCGGGGCAATGCTCACAAATCGCTGCTCTTCACCACCCCTCTCCAGGGGCTCGCTCGAACCTCTCTTGGTGGTGACTTTGATACCCATAGGGACTGGACAATCACCCTGCAGTTCTTGCCTTGGTAGATGGACCACCCTACTCTTGGTTGGCTTCCACAGACTAGGGTCCTGTGACACCCCTAGGGGTCCGGATGTTACCCTGGGTGTCGGTCCCCCAGATGTGCTCAGTAGGTAGGGTACCTGACTTACGCCAAGTGCTGCCGTTGGTGGAAGGGCCACAGGGACCCAGATGATGTTGTTTTGCAGCATGTGTGGTAACCCACTCACTTTGAAATCCTTTGCTGCCATTGCGATCGTTCTTTTCTCTGGGAGATGTCTGGAAGTAGGGAACAAGTTTGGCAACCTGTTATTTTTACATTGACATGCCTTGCTACCTTATGACTAGGACTACTTACTAGGATCTAGAGTTAGTGACGTAGCTTGGGATGCTGGGAAAGGCGACGTATGGTGTTGAGCAGCCTTGCTGGAAGGCGTATACGTCTACCTCTTCTTGACCTCTTCTCCCCTGACCCATTCTCAGGGGCTCCTGTGCCTGCTGCTGTCTCCATGTCTGTCGACACTTCGGGTCCTGCGGATGGTTCGTCCTTTTCTGCCCCATGATGCCCTTCTTCCTCTAGGGTTTGGCTTTGGTGTGCAGCCACCCCCAGCAGGTTCTCGTTGTTGCCAGGCACTTTTGGCTGGCCAGATGCATCCTGAACCTCATGCTCTACACCATGCCCCATGGGCTGGTCAACTGTAGCATCCCCTTCAATCTCTGCGTCAGGCAGGATCACTTCATTCTCTTCAACCTGATCATGGTCTTCTTGGTCGGTGCTTTCCTCAGACTGCAGGAGTTGGTGTCTCATGCGGCGCAGCCATATCGGAATAGCCCGGTCCCTACAGATGATGAGGCGGTCATGGTGAATAATTTCAGATTTTTTCCTCCCCCTTATTTTGAGGAGCACTGGGGAGAGAACCTTCTCGACCAGGTAAGGGCCTTTCCAGACTGGTTTGAGCTTGGGACTCTCACCCTTCTTGTTTGCTGTATCACATTTGTAAACCAAGCCTCCCAGCTCATACTCGGTGTGGGACAGCTTCTGGTTGTAGGTCTGCCTCTGCAACTCCTGCCTTGTCCTCAGCCTCTCTCGTGCTATGTTATGGACTCTCTCAAGGGCCTTTCGCAGACACTGAACATACTCTGCAGTTGATTCAACTCCCTGATGGTTAGCTGCTGGCAGGCCGAACACGATGTCCTCTGGTTGAGAGACCTCTCGGCCTAGCATCATCATGTTTGGACTGTACCCTGTCTGCTTGTGGGGGACTGTGCGCAAAGCACTAGTGAGAACCGGTAAGTGCCGGTCCCACTGCTTTGCCTTCCCATCGATGAACCAGCGTACCATCTGTAGAAT
Organism: Alentia gelatinosa; assembly: GCA_950022655.1. Classification (NCBI taxonomy): domain Eukaryota; kingdom Metazoa; phylum Annelida; class Polychaeta; order Phyllodocida; family Polynoidae; genus Alentia; species Alentia gelatinosa. Next base: position 127,634,751 of record OX465581.1, read on the forward strand.
TGTTCTGTTGTACCGTTCCACCTGGCCATTGGATGCCGGCCTGTATGGTGTTGTCCGGGTCTTTTTTACTTGGAGCAGCTCACATACACTGCAGATGAGATTGCCATCTACATTCCGGCCTTGGTCAGTGTGCAGTTGCTGAGGGCAGCCCCAACGTGCCACAAAATCACACACAAGCTTGTTGGCTATGACCTCTGCTTTCTGGTCTGGGATTGCATAACACTCAACCCACTTGGTGAATTGATCGATGATGACCAGGATGCAGGTATTCCCGTCCTCAGATGCCGGGAGTGGCCCAAGAATATCCAGATGGACTCTTTCAAGCGGGGCACCAGCATGATATTTACCCAGGGGCCCTCGTGCTTTCTGGCAGGGCTTCTTATTACGACTGCAGGTAGAGCAAGTCCTTACAAAGTCGCGACAGTCACTTAGTGCCTGGAACCAGATGAAACCTTATCGGAGCCTTGCATAAGTTTTATCGTGCCCGAGGTGACCTGCTGTGGGGTGGTCATGACAGTACTGGAGTATCTCCAGCTTGTACCCTTTTGGTACCACCAGTAGGTAGCGGGGTTGCTCCATTGTCTCCCACTTGTAATATAGCACTTCGTCCCCGAGTGTCAGTTGTGATTTGTGCACCCAGAAATACTTTGTGGGTGGGCTGCATAGGGCCAGTGTTGCCTGCCCGGGCTCTTCTTTTTCTTCCATCCAGCCTATTATTGGTAAAAGATCTGCATCTTCCAGCTGTTTCGCTCGAAGTTGTGCCTTGGAATATCCACTGAGACAGGTGCCAAGCATAGCCTGATCTTCGCCATTGTCAAGTGCATCGGAACCTTCTACATCCAGCATCCTTAGAGAGGGCTCTGCTTCTACGGCATGACTGTTCTCCTGGGGCCCATTCAAATAGACTTCTAGACTATGTACTGCAAGTGGAACAACATCATTGACTTCAGACTCGAAGCGACTCCATTGCTTATGGGCTCTTTCACAAAATTGGCAACCACCACATGGGAGCAAGTCAGGTACAGAGCCAGCTCTGTAACAGTCACAGTATTCAACTGTATCAGGGATGCGAGACAGGGCATCTGCATTAACATGCTTTTTCCCAGGCCGATGTATGATTGACATATTATACTCTGAGAGTTCCTCCAGCCATCTTGACAGCTGGCCCTGGATGTTCTTGAATCCCATCAGCCATGTCAAGCTGTTGTGGTCTGTCCTCACCAAGAAGGGTCTACCCAGGAGGTAGTGACGGTACTGCCGTGACAGACGGATGACAGCTAGGAGCTCCTTTCTGGTTGTGCAGTACTTCCGTTGTTCAGGTGATAGAATAAAGCTGTTGTAGGCTATTACCCGGATTTTGCCATCCACAATTTGGCCTAGTTCCCCAGCCACTGCCACATCTGAGGCATCGCAGTCTAGGACGAACTGGTATTTCACGTCTGGGTAGGGCAGTTTGGTGCTTCCAGTAGTGCAGACTTCAGTAAGGAGACGGCTGTTTCAGCCTCCCCAGACCACTCAAATCGTGCCTTGGGACCTGTCAGTGCATACAGGGGTGAAGATATCTCTGCATACCTTGGGATAAATTCACGGTGGTAGTTTGCATATCCAAGGAAGGACTCCACGTCTCGGATGCACTTTGGTGTGGGCCAACCTTCGATTGTTTCCCTACTTTCCGGGTTGATCTGGATTCCTTCAGGTGTGACCTGCCTACCCAGGAATGTGACCTTATCCTGGCTTCAGCTTCAGCTTCAGCTTCAGATTGTACTGTCTAAACCTTTGCAGGGCCTCTACCAGGTTGTCCCTAGCCTGGGCAAAGCTGGTTCCAAAAACCACCACATCATCCAGGTAGGAGAGCACCTTGTTCCATTGCATCCCATGCAGGACTAGCTGTACTGCCCTTTGGAATGTCGCAGGGGCATTGCATAGGCCAAAACCCATTCTCGTCCATTCATACAGGCCATACTTCGTGATGAATGCTGTCTTGTGTTGATCGGCTTTATCTAACTCTATCTGCCAGTACCCCGAATTCATGTCTAGAGTGCTATAGAAGCGACTGCCCGATAGCGAATCCAAGCATTCCTCAATCTTCGGTAATGGAAAAGCGTCCTTGACTGTCACGCTGTTGAGGCCTCGATAGTCCAGACACCATCTAACGGATCCATCCTTCTTACGTACTAAGACTGGAACTGCTGCCCACGCTGAGGAGGAAGGCCTGATGACCCCAGCATCCAGCATTTTGTTCAGGTGCTTTTCCTCTTCTTCCTGAAAACCTAGGGGTGTCCGGCGCATACGCTGTCGAATTGGTCTGGCATCTCCTGTGTCAATGGAGTGTTTGATGGCAGAGAAGCACCCTAGGTCAGTGTCATCCTTCGAGAACACGGACCCGTACTCGAGGAGGATCGCCTGTAGTTCCTGAGCCTGGCTTGAGTCCAGCAGTGGAACCGACCTGCGGAATAAGTCTTGCAGGTGAAGTGGAGTCTGCTCTGCCATGTCTTTCACCTCCTGTGCTGAGACTGGCCTACTGTTATCTACAGTGCTTACCTGCTTCACGAGCCTGAGCCCCACTGGGGCTGTTGACATTTCAAGTGATGCATCCAGTATGCTGACTGGCTGCGATGACCCTAGTACTTGACCTGGTCTAATTTTGACATATTTGTCACCGATGTTGCATAGTTCTACAACTGCAGTATCGCCGTCCCCACTGAGGACAGCATGAGGGCACAAGATATCTGGTCTGAACTCCTTTGGGCAGAGCACCCGCTCCTATTCAGGCACATTGGATTCATATTTGGTTTGTATGACAACCTGCTTTGAGGAGTGTGGGGGTATGACAACCCTTCTTGCGCAAACAACAGGTGTAACTTCATATGTGACCCCAGAACCATTTTGACGATATTTTGCTGTTATTGCCTGTCCATCAATTTTTACTGAAGCCATGGTGAGGTCAATAAACGCCCCGATGGCTTTCAAGAAGTCTAGGCCCAGAATAACCGAGTCGGAAACTGGGGCCACATAAACACACCAATGGAAGGACAGCCCCCCAGTTTTAATAGTAACCAGGTCTGTAAACTGCCCTGTCATATAGCTAGCTATACCGGCTCCTTTCAGTCTGATGGTTTCCTTTGTGGTGGGAGGATGTTTCATCTTTTCCGCAAAAACTGTACTAAGGACGGTCACTTGGGCTCCAAGGTCAATAAGTGCGTCCACTGGTGTTCCGTTAACTTGCACTGGCAGAACTAGGCTCTCTGGAGTATCCCCTGTAGAGTTTTTCATACAGAAGTTTACATTACAAACCATCTGATCTTCAACTCCCACATCATCCTTCACAGTTTCCACCGTGTGGGATTCTGTGGGGGGTTTTATGGTTCTCTGTCGGCCCTCCATCATGGTCGGTTCTGGTGGGCCACCCTTGTCAGCTGGGAATGGAGTCGGGTCAGTTGGTCCATTCCAAGTTAGTTTTTTGCCGGCTGTTGCTTTTTCGGCCTTGTGCATTCTCTTGAGAAGTGACCTACTTCCCCACAGTTGTAGCATTCTGACGACCTTCCTGGAGATGCACTGCGAGAGGGGCTACGACCAGGGCTACGTCCAGGGCTTTGTCCTGGGCTTCTACCTGGGTTACGGGCTGGGTAGGGGCTAGGAGCCCTAGACAGCCGCTGAGGTGGCAGATGTTCAGCAAGTACGCCGAGGACAAGCTTTTTCATTTCCTCTTTCAGTTCTCCCCACTGGTCCTTCTCCATAGGACGGACTGCTGGGGGCCTTGCTGGCTGTTCTTCGTCACTTGGGACAAAGGAGACGTTTCTCAACTTTTTGTCTCCTACGATGAAACGGGAGTTGTGAATGGAGTGCCTAACACTCTTCAGCACCTCACGCATGGACTTGAGGTTCTTCTCCCCTGCGATGAGTGTGGCCCTTTGGTTGGAGCAGCGATGCAGAAAAGCATCGGTTGCTGCCCTCTCAATGGTTCGCTCCGAGTCTCCCCGGAAACCTTCCCGTGCCAGATCCATGCACCTCTGCGCGAAGGTATCCAGAACTTCTTCTGGTTCCTGGCGCAGACTTTGAAGCTCCCTCCATGCTGTTGCCGGTTGCTTCCTCGTACTGAAACGCTCCTTCAAGGACTTGACTACCCTTTTGTAGTCACGCCTGGTACTAGGCCGTCCAGTCTCTCTTCCTGACTCCAGCCACACCTCCGGGTTGTTCGTTCGAACTGCTCCTTGTAGATCCCCCACTTTAGACGGCCGTCATAAGTTGGGATCTTCCCTTGTTGGGGCTTGTTATCCCTCCCATCTCTTGGGCGGCGGACTGGATAATCCTCATCGTCGCTGGTTGACGTAGAACTATCATCCGAGGATTCAGATGCGTCCCGTCTGTTGGGTCTCCCGCTCCTCACCGATTCCTTTTTTTTTTTTTTTTGATAGTTTTTATTAGGGTCTATAATTTACAATGATATGTAATCATTCCAAGCTTGGCTTGGCCATTCTTCCGCTTGGTCCCTCAATGTTCACAAAGGTAGAAGGAGGTTGTAAAGTACATCCGATGTGCATGTGTTGTCATACATAGTCATAATATAATATACTTCAGTGTTGTTCTAATACCATAGTACGCCCCTTTTTGGTGATCAATCATGAGATGAGATGAGTTGAGTTGGGTGATTATCTAGCTTATATAAGTGAAACACGAGGAATATCTCATCCTCGTCGAAGAGGAGATTTTTCATTGGCTTAATATCTAAGGCAATATAACATGGTTTCAGACCTTTCAATATTAATAGGTTTATACATATTTTAGTATGTCAAGAAGCTAAAATATTCCTAGTATAAGGTTGTTTTGTAGAACGACAGTTGCAACGCAAGCTTGTCGGGTCTATATCTTTGAATAATAACGTTTCATAATTTTATATAATTAACAATTTTACCAAAGTTTTGTTTATTGTAATACAATCTAACGATTTTTAGAAGTTTGCTTGTCATCTTTTCACATTTTCACCTTTTCACCTTTTCACCCCTTGGCTCAGGCAGATAGTTGCAACACAATCTATCTGATCTATCTGGTGGGAGTTATACATGTAGATTTAGTCGGGGATATACTATAAAATACATAGAGGGTAATCCTTTTTTGTCCTATGTTTAAATACTTTTCTGTCATTTATAAGAGTATACTCTTCCTTTAAACTGTTCCATACTTTGATAGCGCGGTTTATAAAAGAATTGTCGAACACCGGGTTCTTTAGTGGTGGTTGGAGGAGTCTTATATCTTGTTTTCGTCTTGTTGGGAGATCACGTTTATCCTGAAGGGTAGGATCCTGGGCCATGGTATAGGCATAATGTAGGAGGTGGATATCCCTTCTAGCTATTAACTTACGAACGTTGGCCAGGGCGTGCATCTGGTCCGTTGTGTATTTTGGATTTTTCTCTAGTTTTACATTATATATAATTCTAAGGATTTTGTTTTGTAGATATTGAAATTCTTGTATGGTATATACCTTATTGTTGTCAGCTATGAAGTCGGAATAGTCTAAGTAGGGAAGTATAGTGGTTTTATATATGAGAAGTCCTGTTTTAATATCTATATATTTTTGTATCTTAGAGAGCAAGTATATTTTATAGTTTACTTTTCGTATTGTTGCTTTACGTTGTTCATGGAAATTAAGATTCTTATCAATTACAAGTCCTAGGTAATTAAATTGGCTAACCTTTTCCAGTTTGTTATTGTTCATAGATAAATCAAAGTCGGGTTGGTGTTGTTCTCTACTGTAGTTCATCCAGTAGGTTTTCTTTTCGTTTATGGTTAATGAGTTTTTGACACACCAGTTTTGGATATGGGGGGTAATGGTTTGCATGTCTTGTGGTGTATCTGTGGTTATTACGGTGTCATCTGCATATAGGGTCACATGGCAGTTATATGGTTCAAGGCATTGCGTAAGACTATTAATGTAGATTAAAAATAGTGTCGGGCCGAGGACCGATCCTTGGGGAACTCCATATGTGATTTTATTAAGATCGGAAAATGTGCCATACAGATTTACTTTTTGTGAACGGTTTGTTAAATAACTGTGGAACCAGGAGCATGTTATATTGTTTAAACCAATTTCGTATAATTTAGAAAGAAGGATTTTATGCGAAACAGTATTGAAAGCTTTTTTAAAATCCAGAAATAGGGAGGTTAAATTATTATTATTAGAGTAATTATTGTAAATATGGGTTAGGTATGTTGTTATAGCAGAGATGGTAGAATGACTGTCTCTGAAACCGTGTTGTTTTTCATTCAGGATTTTATGTTCTTCTAGGAAGAGCCTTAGGCGTTGATTGATAATTTTTTCTAATATTTTCCCTGGTAAGGGCAACAAGCTTATTGGTCGTAAGTTATTAACCAGTTGGACATTTCCTTTTTTGGGGATGGGGGTCACCGTGGCAGACTTCCAGGATTTGGGAAAAGAAGAATGGTAAAGCATAGAATTAAAGAGAGTGAAAAGTTTGTCCGGAGATGATTTGAACGCTATTTTTAAGACAAAACTTCTAATATCCTTTATTGCAGATGATTTTTTACAGTTTATCCTTTTTACAAATTTTAATATTTCAGATGTTGTGATGGGCGTGTCAAGTATCGAGTATTCTTCAGCCCTGGGTGGGAAGGGGAGGTTAGGTGTATCCGGTTTTGGGAGTTTTTGTGCTAAGACTTCTCCAATCGTTGAGAAAAAATTATTTATATAGTCAGCTAGTTTATTTGTCGGGACTTCCGAGTTATCTTCAGGGTTTATCAGTTTGTTACTGAGAGGTGGTTCTTCTTTTGGTATTAGTTTTCGGATACCCAACCAGAATTTTTGGGGGTTATCTCTGTTTTGTTTTAATATATTCTTAATATTGTTCCCTTTCGATTTGTGGATTAGGGATTTTGTTTTATTACGATAATGGCGAGCCACTCTCCAGTCATCGATGTTTTTGGAGTTTTTTGCTCTTCTAAAGAGGTAATCTCTGTTTTTAATTTCACTGAGTATTTCGTCCGAGAACCAGGTCGGTTTTTTGGGTGTGATAAAAAACTTTTTGATAGGGGCGGACTGGTCTAGCGCTTTTCTGATGTTTGAAAGCATTATGTTCCAGAGAATATCTGGTTTCTTTTCAATTAAAAATTCTGACCAGTTACTGTTTAAATATGTCTCGACAAAGTTGTCTCGATCAAAGTTTTTATAACTTCTAGCTTTGATTTTTTTCTTTTCTAGTTTTTTCCTATCAGATTTTATTATCAAGGCGACCGGGAGGTGGTCGCTGATGTTGAATTGTATGGGGGAAACAAAAGTTATATTTTCTAAATTGGAGTAAATGTGGTCAATTACAGTGGCCGAATGGTCAGTAATCCTGGTAGGGGTTGTTATTAGTTGCTTTAGCTTATATACTGTTCCAAAATTGTTTATTACTGTACGCCGGAGGTTGGAATCATTAAAGTCAATGTTCATATCTCCCATAATAATTATTTTTCTGTGCATCGGGCAATCTGCAATCGCTTCAGTAAGTGCTTCATATATTGTAGTTGGGGTAGTATGCTGTGATTTATATACATTTATCAGATAGTATTTTGTTGTATGAATCTCAGCCAGGCACGTAATCATTTCATAGTCTAACGTTATTTTGGTGAACTCATCAATAATTTCATAAGTGATATAGTCTTTTAGGTATATCATTAGTCCGCCCCCTTTTTTCATAATATGTGGTCGTCTATCGATACGTATTCCTGATGGGCATCAGTGTGGTGAGATATGGTTGGAGCCGTTTTCACCTGTCTGGCTGGCTCCGGCTCTTTAGGCCGGGTGGCTGGGACGTACACATCATCTCTGACCTCACCTTGATGGACAGGTGTTGAGTGGTGTGGTGGGGCTAATGGTAGCCAACTCTCCTGTCCTGGGCTGTCCAGCCCAGCCTTACTCACCGGAGATTTTGTCCCTTGGCGGAACTGGGGGTTTTGCCGCAGGAAGGCCTCCCATGTGCGGGTAAAGATTTCTGTTGGGTCGTCCACAGGCTTTTTCGGCAGGGTGCCCGATCCCAAGAGCGGATTTCCTGTGTCCTGTTTCTTCTTCTCCCCCTCCAGCTGTTCGACACGCGAGGCCAGCTTTTGCCACGAAGCCTTCAGTGCATCATAGTCTCGCGATGAGTCTATGTCAGGTGGAAGAGTCGGCCTCATGCCTTCCACGCCCTCGTCCCCCACGTTGAACACTATGTGGCCATTCACAACGGCCTCCTGGAGGATCCTGCCCACGTCCGGATTCAGACGGGGCAGCATCTCTGCCACTGCCGAGAAAGGACCCCAATCCTTCAAGCACTGAAGGATGTCCCGAGCGCGTGCAGCTCCAATACCTGGGACTGCCTTGAGGTCATCTACGCCTGCTGCATTTATGTAAATCGCCTTGGGCCCAGTCATTTTGTTGGCTTAGGTCAGGTACCCAACAGCAGAAGAAAGAGGTTGGGGTGTCCCAGTATGAAACCGAGAGGTTAGGTAACAAGGGCCAGGTGATATGTGTGAATGCAAAAAGCAGGACTACACAATCACTGACTTATTCTATGTTATCTGTATTATACCCTCTTTACTTACTTTTCAGGATACTGTCTCAAGGGTGTGATGTTAATGCAGTGTGTGCATGCAGGACAGTTAGATGTTATTTTCATTCAGTGAAATGCCAGATGTCATGCATTGGCTAGTAATATTGTGTCAAGTTATGCCAGATATTAGAATATTGGCTCACAATGTTGCACCAAGATATGCCAGATATCAAAATATTGGCCCAGAGTATCTTGGGATCATGCACAAAATAACTTGTTGCAATATAGTAACAGTTCTCCAAAATAGTATCTGCCAGATATTAATTTATATTGGCCAGTTATGAACTAGATATAGATATAGAAATGGTGGGGTCCAGCTGCCACACAAAATATGCTTCTAGAGGAAAATAATATATATCCAGATGATATCTCTGTGTAGAGGTGCTGTGCCAGATATATAAATATATATTGGCCTATGCAGAACAATTTGTAGTCAAAGCAGAAACAGTGGAAGTTGCTATGGGTAGATGTTTTGCCAGATATATAAATATATTGGCCTATAGAGTAGCCTTGTTATCAAAGCAGAAACAGTGGAAGTTGCTGTAGGTAGATGTTTTGCCAGATATATTAATATATTGGCCTATACAGTATATCTTGTAGTCAAATCAGAAACAGTGGAAGTTGCTATGGGTAGATGTTTTGCCAGATATATAAATATATTGGCCTATAGAGTATATCTTGTAGTCAAATCAGAAACAGTGGAAGTTGCTATGGGTAAGTATTTTGCCAGATATTAAAATATTGGCCTATACAGTAACCTTGTAGTCAAAGCAGAAACAGTGAAAATTATATAAGGTAGGTGTTTTGCCAGATATATGAATATATTGGCCTAGACAGAACACAATGGAGAATCCTCTTCTGTGAGATCCAAGGTGAGACAATGTGAAGATAGGAATTTCCAGGAAATTACTTAGAATATGCCAGATACTATTTAATATTGGCCTCTTGTTTAATAATCAAAAGTTGGGGGTGACAATTTGTCAAAAAGATAAGTGACTGCTATATTTAAAACATCCAAGATGGCCTCCAGGTCACATGTGAGAAGGGGGGTAAATATTTGAAGAACCCCTAATAATTTCTTGGCACTAATACTTAAAAAATAATAAGATGAAGATAAAGTGTCAATATTCAGCAGTCACTTTGTGAATGTTCTTGCCCCCAAATAATAAGGATGTTGATAGGATGGCTTGGATTATAAAAAAGAATGTCAATCCAAGATGGCTAAACAGATTCCACTAATCTCAGAAAAAGGTCACACTTGACCTAATTTATCCAAGATAAAAGAATCTGCTTATTTTTTGGCCAAATCCTCTGATGAATGTAAATAAATGATGGCCTAATTATATTTTAAGAGAGTTCCAATGGAGAATAAGAGTGTCCTTGATGTTTGAAGAAATTAAATCCCCAATTCACTCAATGGAGGAATGAGCACATGTGCTTAATTGGGGATCCCTTCCTTCTCTCAATAAAAAGTATAGAAAGTGTCCTTAAAATTGGTTTATAAACTCTATAAACCAGACTGAATCCACATAGGTAAGTACTCCTGGCACCAAATGTAAGAATATTACATCTGAACCTTAATATCAGAGAACTTACCTTAGAGGATGAGACTTAGCTTCAGCAAGGTGTGTGTCCACTTGTAAAGCTCTGAGTCGTCTACCCTCCGCCTATGGAGAGCGCCTCACGCACGTGCGGCGACACGGGAATCCCTGCGATGACGTCATCGCGCCCGAGGCTGAATAAGCCTCAGGGGGAATCCCCGGTATTTCCGCTAACGCTAAAACGGCCGCCCCCACTCGTACAACAAGACTAGTAACCTCTGGAGGGCGTATTGCTCTTTGGCATAGAGTACATGTAAAGAGTAATGTAGGTAGACGGGGGCGGGGGGGGGGGGGGGTTGGCAATATGGTAAACGCTCCTACACCCACCGTTTTGCAAATAGTAGCCGTAAAGGGTAGCTGTAAACATCTGGGCAGACAAAATGAATACCTCACCTGGCCACCTGAGCATCCTGACCGAGCAACAGGCAGATAGCTTCTGTGTTAATAAGTATTGCTATACACGGAAAAGCAGCCAATCCGATAAAGAGTAAGCCTGCAACAATAATCATCTTAATGGCAACAGGGCTAATAGGTTGCAAATGCATTCCCCTTTGTTAAAATATTAATAGGAGTAGATTTAGATGAATAAATGAGTATTTAGATAATATAATGTTTAGGTCCGCTTAGGCTTAACCTATTTTAAAAATGAGATATCATATTCAGTGGGCCTAATCAAATATGTGATAAATATTGTATTTGTTATTCATAGAAAAAAGCCTGAAAAGATGTGAAGTGAATGACAATACTTATTTATGTGACAATATTTATTTGTGTTTATATCATTAAATATGAAAATATTTATTTATGTGACAATATTTATTTATGTTTATATCATTAAATATGACAATATTTATTTATGTGACTATATTTATTTATGTTTATATCATTAAATATGACAATATTTATTTATGAGAAAACTGCCGTAGAATACTCACTTCTTTGAAGTACTATGCCAAGTTTGTTTTTGCTAGCACTTCCATAAACCTAAATACCAACAGGTACATAATAATGTATCTTCTGATAATGTCAACAATGATAATCGAAAAACGGCCAATAACAAATGCCAAATATGGAACTGCAAATAGGTGAACTAACTTATCAATACACTTTCAAATTGAACACTACTAAAGCAAATCTTGTCAAATTAATCCTCACCTGAGAGAAAAGCGTATCACAGGCAGAAGCCAATCCAGTGCTAGCTGATACGCAAAAAACATTCATCATCTGTAATACAGACACGATAGAAGGTCACTTTGATCATTCTGTTCTGCCCCATGTCATGATTATCCAGGGACCAATAGTTTGGGGAGAAAAATGGAATAGCCACCACAATAGTGAGCACAATCAACGGCACTAACAGTGGACAATATAAAGTCTTGTTTCATAAGTGGCATCGCTGTTGAGATCCCGGTGCCGTTCGCTATGCCAGCATGACGAACGAGACGTTGAATAAATCTATATCTAATCAATAATCCAAAAATTCCAAATCATTTCTTGTGTTTTTCCTCACATTTCAGTTTTTATTTGATGTTTCTACCTGCAATTTTGGCTGAGTTTCAGAGTCCATACTGTAGGTCTTGCTTGTGAGACATGCAAGTGATGTCCTAGGGTTGAGCAGTACAGTAGGAAACTGACTGAGTGGTGCAGTTACTGCAGTTCTTGGTTCAGAAAGTATAGTGGTTCTCACGAAGTAGTTGACCACTAGAGAAACATGAAAATCGAGATATGGGTAAAAGATACATATGGAATTGTTCAGAGAATGTGTTTCTTTACTTAGATATGTTACAAATATGTTTTAAGATTTGGTTGTTTTGATCAATGCGAGAGGGTAGACCCTCTCATGAACAGTGGCAGTAACAGTGGCAATAACAGTGAGAAGTAATCAAGCCACTGTTGGTGCCGCTCATTTCCCAAGTGTCGCTCGCTGTTCCAGTCACCTACTATTGAAACAGGGAGCTGTTTCATTAGTTGAAAAAACTCTTGTACTTGCTCTCACTAACCAAATAGCGGCACCTCACTAACAGCGAGCTGCATTTTGGACCGAAGCAGCACCAACAGTGGTAGTACCCGTTTCAATAGTTAGGCTCTGTAACTCCACTAAGAATTCATATAGAAGCGTCAAATAAAAACTGAAATGTGGGGAAAAATACGAGGAATAATTTACAATTATTAAATCATTCGATATATAGTGATTTATTAAATGTCACATTTGTTATGCTGTCATAGCTAACGGCACTGGGATCTCAACAGCGACGCCAGTTCTGAAACGAGACCTTAGAACTCTCACTTTTAATGCCGTTGATTGCTCTCGCTTTGGCGGTGGCCATTCCCATTTACTCCCCCCGGCTTTTGAAACAGCTCCCTGGTACTGCCACTGTGGTGCCACTGAGACCAACAGCGAGAGGACTTTCTACTATTGAAACAGGTCCCTGTTCTTATGTGTACGTAATAACACCTTCATTTACGATACTTCAATTGTGGTTTTATGTAGGGTTTCGGAAACCCAAATCACAAGCGAAACAAGGACGTAATCAAAACGTAAACCTCTATGATATGGGGTGAAGTTGAGAGAATCACAAAAGGACCTTACCGAGCATGCCAGGGCTACTGCATCCAACTCCAACTTCCCGAGGTGACCACAGAATACAAGAGCAATGGGTCCCAGCATGTACGTGGTCAGCTGCTGGGCAATCTGCAGACACCAACTCACATTGTTTTATTGGGCATTAATTTTATTACCCGCCAAATGCGGAGTCTCCATAGGAAATGTATAGAGCACCTGGAATTGGCTACCCGGAGATTCTGACATGTCAGAAGCTCCTGCAGGAGATTCCGGAAAAATAGTCCTGTCCATAATGAGGTTGAATCACCATGTACTTCAAATTGAGTTTCTTGAATGTTTATTCAATGCTAATTATTTAGAATCAATCATAATAATGTCATTTACCATCAGAAATAACTGTCATAACACACTTTGCATGCAAATTTCACAGTTTAATGGCGAACTTTATTATTGGTGTAAGTCTACACCAAATTACTGCCACTCTGGAACTAAATGGCTTACAGAATCTATTTAATTACAAAAAACTTGTTATTAATCTTGTAGGTGGGTAATAAATACAATAACGACTGGTTTTGTATTTGAGTGACCGTAATCTCCTCGTAGTTGACGACGTAATATCCTCGCTAATCGCTTGGATATTACTATGCGTCGCTTGGATATTACTACTCGGAGATTACAGCCACTCAGACACAAAACCAGTCATTATTGTGTATGTCATGATAATGGAGCTGTTACGTCAAGTTTGGAATACAGTACACTTCCTCAGAGTGGTGAGGTAATTAAAATGTAGTTTTAAGGACCATTGCCCTCTATATATATACTCAGAACTGAATTGTAGACAGGTGCTGCCATCTGATTTCATGAAAATATTGCAGTTCCCCATAGACATCAATACTTAAGCACTTAGCCTCTCCAGATGGCCTTCATATAGAGGTTAGCATAGTAACATAGTATTTTCCTAGCATTTCTCATTTGTACATGTTCCCAACTATCATTATCCAGAATTATTTGAAGATAGCAATAGAACATCAGTGTCATCTAGCCACAAAGTCAAAATATTGCAGTCTCCCATAGAAGTTAGTATGGGGACATGAACATTTTGAAAAAATAAACAAAGAGTTTAACTATAAATTATTCAAATTACGAAAAATTAGGTATATGCTGAATTCGGAGACAAGTTTAAAAATTATGAAACATATGCTAATTCCAGTTTTAGAATATGCGGATATGGTACATTACTGTATGAGTAAAAAACTAAGAAACAAATTACAAATCTCAGTAAACAAGGCCATGAGAGTTGTACTAGGTATTAGGAGAGCTCAAGATATACATATAGATAAACTTCATGAGCTATGTAAAATGAGAACTCTAAACATCAGAAGAGCTACCCACTTAATCTCGCTAATTCGATGGTGGGCTGAAGAACCGACACATATTTATGATAACACTAATAAGAGAACACGAAGAGATGAAAAAATTAAACTGAAACTCCCTAGGGTAAATCTCGAGAAGTTCCGTCACTCGCCTCTCAACATCGGAATGATGTATTGGGATAGACTGCCTCTTGCAGTTCAAACAATGACAATGGGTGACCAATTCAAAATGAAAGTAAAGGAAATATTGCCTCAGTTTCTGAATGATGAAGACTTTTTATGAGATCATGGAATTGGGTGTAAGTACCATCTGAGATCAAAAGATCGTTATGTAGATATAAAGTCAGAATGTTCTCTTATTTGTATGCCAGTGTCTTGTCTGACTGTACTTGGTTGTCTTGTCTATTTTGTACTGTATTTGTCCTGTATAGTATTTCTTCGTGACCTCGTTATGGAAGATCGCCAACTTGTATGGGCGAATAACGTTGTCGTAAATCAACTTTTGAATTAAAAAAAAAAAAAAAAAAAAAAAAAAAAACCTTTTTTATTGCATCTTCTATTTGCTGATATATGGAACTTATATTATCCAGAGTTATTTGCAAAAATCAATAGAATTTAGAAATCACCCAACTACCAGCATTTGTTCTTATAATTACACATCTGGGACTATCTGGAAAGATTTGTAGGGGTCATAGACCCTAATAGAGACCCAGTCATCCACTAAACTAGGAGTAAATAGTATGTTCATCATTGATGAATGAGCGTGCAATTATAAATGAATAACAATTACAAGATTTGGGTTACATTCAGTATATATGGATCTTTTTCTGTAATCCAATTGCAACCAGTCAACTTGCCATTTCTTCAACTGCCTGAGTCTAGGATCCAAACATATCAAGCACCAGTAGGTCAATGAGGTACTTCGGTATTGAGTGATTGGTCATGGTCAGTTGGGCAGCTTCTAATACACTGAGACACTGGCCCCCTGCTCCTTTGCCAGTAGCACAGTAAGCAGCATACAGATAGTGAAGGGATAGTTTTATGGAAGCACGCTGGAAGTGTATATGTGTGACCACTCTAAACTCTAGATGATGTATAGAGCGCGTGCAAGCACGCTCTAAAAATACGTTGCCAGGTGTTTGTTTGGCTACAGGCATCACATAACCAAACAGACACTGCGACACTGGGGTCCGTTATATAAATTTTGAACGATAGTATCAGTTGACGATACGATCTATTGAACGAAGTACGACCTCGTAGACGATCACTGCTCAATGTCGTTACATAAATTAGACATGAGTAGGGAGACATTTGAATTATTCGTACACATGGTCGTGTCGTTGACATACATCGTACGGGGCATCGTACGATGTAACAGACTCAAGTACTAACAATCATTCAGCACTGGTATTCAACCCACAGCAGTTACTCTTAGGCCACTAAAAAAATCATCACCGCGCGCATCTGCAAAAACGATTTTAGAAGATTTTTGTTTGTTTGTTGTTGGTTAGAATAAGATGAACCTCGATAGAAATTATGAAAAGTATGTGTATTTGGTATCACATTAAAGCTCCTCATGCCAGGGATGCTTTCAATGTATAAGCAGTATAAATCTGAAAACCCCGCGTACACAGACACCCTGCATAAGCGGACATTTTTGCCAGGAACGGAGGGTGACTGCTTACGCAGGGTTTTACTGTATGTCTAAAGCCCATTTTATGACACTTTTAAGCCATCTTTGATCCCCCCCCCCCCCAAAAAAAAATATATTTTTCATGGCCTGGTGATGAGAAACAAGTTGGTTTTTGTTAAGTGGCCTTATGTATTTCGGTGTATTTTTCTGATTGTTCATTTACAATTCCTCTCTCAAGTCATTGGGTTCATAAATGTTTCTGAAGAAAATGCAATGTTTCCAGAGTTACAGTACAAACTTCAGGTACGACACCTCCTTGAGGTGTCGTAGGTTACGACCATCATAGATTACTTGAGACCATTTGTCGGTCAGTGATTATTTAACGATTTTGAGGCACCCCATTTGCTCGTAGCGTATGAATGTCGTAGTGGTACGACCCAAAAACGTATGCAACGATATCAGCACTAAAACAATCGTGCGATCTTTTATATGATCGTTCAAAATCTATGTAACTGACCCTAATAAATGTAAAGATATATTCAGTTGGTGACATCGGAACATTGGAAATACTCCCCTTTTGGGGGGCCAACACGGGCCGACGGGTTCCGTGATTTGCCTGCAACAAGTTCAGAGACAACTCTAATCATTCAAACTCTGAATCGGTAGTAAAATGATTTGAGTATGTAAGATTTATTGAGGGATTTATAGGCTCATTTGAAGGGGGAAAAGTTCATTACTGAAATGGAAAATCCTGATAAGTTTGGTAAATGGAAAAGAATCTTCCAGAGTTTAAAATCATAATTACACCCTGACAATCCCACTGCTGCTTCCTCTGAATGTATCATTGTAGAAAACAAACATGTCTTTTACTGTACTCCTTATAAAGCGTCTTCATGTCTATGTACTCATGTACTTGAAATGTGTTTCACGTGTAACCTCTAAATGTCCAATGTTGGCTATTAGTCTGTTAATGTTTTGAAAGTTCTTTACTACGGATTAGTGCGTGAAGACGTCTATTTCCGCATTTGTAAAAACTTTTTGTAACAGTCAGGTCGCGCTCAGCGTGAGGCCGTTGCTAGAGCGACAGAAAGTTGTATACTGTACTGTCCAATCAGAATCCTCCATACGGCAGAACCATGTCAAGTTCGGCCAATGGGAACGGGGATAACATCTAGCGCACCGCGTCACGACGCCGTGCAAGCGAGTACATCCAACGTTAGGAGAACACTTGTGGTCATGTTACACACAGACACATACGTCCGACAATCCCTATCAGTCTGTTAATGTTACATTTCCTGGTCGTACGGCCAAGTGGTAGGGTGTTCGCCTCGAGCATGGGAGGTCGTGGGTTCAAACCCCGGTCAGGTCATACCAAAGACTTACACAAAAATGGTACCCACTGCCCATTCGGTTTAACACCCGCCATTAGAATGAGGAGTAGGGGCAAGGGCCCGAGTGGAAGAACGGCTCTATAGCCGAATTTGGTGATTGTGAACACACAATATTCCCTAATAAAATTTGGCCAAAAAAAAAAAAAAAAGTATGTTCAGTCGTTATTTGAGGTGATGGACCTCTCCGAGTAGTGAAGTTTTATACAAGGTTAGTGTTTGCTACATGATTACTAGAAAAAATTAATAGCAGGTGATTCAAGCTACTGTGCAGCAATATGAGTACAAGCTCTATGAAATACTGTGTCAACAATATTACCAAATTCAGTGTTCACATTCAAACTAAAATGTATCATTGTACTTGTAGGTGAAATATAGACTTCTTGAAATTTAAAAAAAAAAGTGGGTGGGAGTGGGCACTCCACTATATTAACCTCCTATGATGATTTAGAAGGGATTGCAACTGGCAATCTCAGGGATTTATCCTACCCCGAATAAAAAATGTCATAGGCTTAACATGGGGAAATTTTAAGTGGCAGGGCGTGACATAAAATGTTTTTTATGCCACTAGAGTAATCAAGAAATTGACCAATCAGAGACCAGGGAGCTGTTTCAAAAGTCGAGTGAGGTCTCGCCAGCGGCACGTCACATTTTGTTAGCGAGAGGCCGGCAACAGCGAGCGGCACCTCAAATCAAAACGGCAGCAAAACTACTACCAATATCCCATAGAGAGCGGCACCTCCACCTCGACAGCGACGCCTCAAGTTCCATTGTTAGCCTTTCGCATTGGCGGTGAGTACTCTCGTTTAGCACCCTCCCGACTTTTGAAACAGCTCCCAGGATGTCAGCTACTATGAAAAGGTTCCGGTCGTTGATTCTATATTTACCTTTCAGTAACACAAAAGCGTAGAGATGGGTTAGGATAAATGCGACACCGAACTCGAGTTAGACTTGTCAGTGTCTATGCCACTCTGGTCAGGGACCTGTTTCAAAAGTCGAGTGAAGTCTCGCCAGCGGCACGTCACATTTTGAAAGCGGAAGGCCGCAACAGCGAGCGGCACTTTGAATCAAAGCGGCAGAATAACCGCTACCAATACCCAATAGCGAGCGGCACCTCCACCTCGACAGCGACGCTTCAAGTCCCATTGTTAGCTCTCGCTTTGGCGGTGAGTACTCTCGTTTAGCACCCTCCCGACTTTTGAAACAGCTCCCTGGGACCTGTTTCAATAGTCTTGTGACAATAGGCCAAGACAGACATCAACAGCGGCACCAACAGTGCAAGCAACAGCGGACAAAGACTAGCAAATATCTGAAGATCGAAGTGGCCAATCTTCTTCATATTTGGAACGATTATAGATTATATGTATCCCCTACTCATGTTAAAGTGTCATTGTTTAATTCCTATGAGAAGTGAGTGAAACTCCATGTGTCATTGACTGCAATCTTGTGATCTGTCCGTATGGTGTCACAGATGCCATCTGGATGGGCGTCCACCAATCATGACAAGGCTACGACAATGGCATTCCGACAAGGTCCACGACAGGCCTTGTTAAACACCTGGGATACTTGTTAGATCAGCATCTGACATATAACCTACATGTAAAGGATATCCTAAAAAAGGTTAATTTTCGTGCTTATCAGATGAGTAAAATGAGTAAAATGGACAAGAATACATCATTACGACTGTACAAATCCTATATCCTACCATACTATGATTACGGTGGCATACTGTACCATAGTGCATCCGGTTATCTTCTCGACAAATTGCAGATTTCACAGAATCAATGTCTAAGAATTGTGGTACAAGCTGATCGATATAACAGTATCAGAGATTTACATGCGTGTACAAACTTACCATATCTCCAGGAGAGGAGGAAAGCACATCTAAGTAATTTTATGTACAAGAGAACACAACTACCAGAATATCTAGATGTACGAAATTTAAAGACAAGGTGTTACTATCTGTTGTGAATAGTAAACTAAATGAGTGACTCCAAGGCTTCGTCCCGTTACAAGCTTTATTGCAGATGGTGTTACAATGCACTCTCTGACCGGACTGACTCGACTATGTCGAGATCAGGATTATATGCTCCGTCACAGCCGCGTGGGGGCAACCCATATTGATCGTAACCAAGGGGGATTACCTCACGCAGCATGACATGCAGCCGGCTTGATCCGTAAGGCCAAGGGATATAATCTGTATGTTTAACATACCGATATTTTGGATCGTGACACTGGCTATATATAATGCCCCCGTGTTACAAGTACTACAGCCAAATACCCAAGCATACAAAAAGAGTATTGACAACTCAGGTGGTATATACTGGAATGCACTCCCTGCTATTGTACGCAAGACCCCTACCTATGAAGAATTTAAAAAGCTTACAAGAACTATAATGCTTGAATCAATCCCGGGAAAGGGATAGAGAGTATATATGCATATTGAAAACTTGTACTGTAAATGCAATTCCCTCGTTAAATTTTGTTGTATTGTGTTGCAAATCTGAAAACACACTAAGCTCAACATAGTTGTTATATTGTATTGTAGTTGTATCACAATGAAAGGTCAACATGTCAACAATAACTTGAAGTGTCTCACGCCCTTGTATTTTGACTAAACGATATCGGAGTGCCTGACGAATACCAGCGCACAGGAAATTTCCGCAGCTGAGAGGGCATTCATTGCTGTCTTTTATTGACAAGGTATCACGGAAGATAATGTCAAGACTGAACCAAATGTATATCAAAAGATCAATAAAGACATATTCAAACAAAAAGAAAGGCCTACGATTGGAGGACTTGTCTTAGCCTTGTCGTGGTTGGTGGACCCCAGTTCCAGACAAGAAGGCCATGACAGGCTGCGACTGGGAAGTTCGTCGGGAGCCTACCGACAAGGTTACGACAAAATCGAACATTTTCCTGCGACTGGACCTTCGTCGTGGTGTGCCATGGCGTGTCAGGAGCGTGTCGCTGAGGTCTACAATAGTAAATTTTGGTGGAACATGCACTTCCCGACACCCTCCGACAACGCTGTCGTAAAGCCCCCCTTCTTACGACAAGGCCGCGACAAGCGCCGATTGGAACTTTCTTGTCGCCGCTTGTCGTAGCCTTGTCGTGGTTGGTGGAGGCCACCTTTTACGCTTCGCGTAGTAATACAAGACCTGCCCGTCCTGGCATAAACGCTGACAAGTCTTACTCTCGTTCAGTTTCTACTAATTATTCTACCCCTAATAAAAAACGCCATAAGCTTAACATGGGATTTGTTTATGTCACGGGTAGTGACATAAAGTGTTGTTTATGCCACTACTTTCTGATACTGAAAAAATATGGAAACGGGGTAGGATAAAATCTAGACACCACTCGTTTGAGTTTGAGCTTATTTATGCCACTCATTTTGTTGGCTCCATAATGTCACTTGTCTTCGACTCGTGAAATTATGGAGCCAACAAAATGCGTGGCATGAATAAACTCAGACTCAAACTCGTGACGTCTTTTGATAATATTTTCCCTGCACTGTGCCAGGTGAGTCCTGGAGTTGTAATATGCGAACTCATATTTTTATATTTATCATTATAATCTATGCCTCATATTTCTCATGAATCCAACCATAGCCATAGCTGTCTTAAAATGAAGGTGATAAGAGGCCGATAAGAATCCAAAGAGCTATGATTGTTCTACCGGAATTTATTTTTCCCTGGTGCTGAGCTACCTGACTATATATCATAACATTAAATGAGAATTATGTATGTATTTTGAGAGAGAGAGAGAGCGTGATTTGACGTCAGTGGCTACGACGGAGGCCAGCAAAGCGAGACCCTGTGCTCACTAAGTTAAATATGAGTGGCAGTCGGCAACAGCGAGAGTATGTCCCACTTGAACAGCGAGACCACTGATGAAACACGATTTGGGGATTGACACTGTTGGTGCCACTGTTGGTGCCACTGTTGCTGCCACTGTTGCGGTCTCACCTCTCACTTTCACCCCACTACTTGTGAAACAGCTCCCTGGTCCATGAAGTGTAGATTCGTCTAATTCTTATGTCTGAGGTCTGTCTTTTCCTAAGGGCAGCTACTTGTGTCGTCACGAAACTAGACAACCCCAATGTATGTATGGTGTCACAGACATGTCACGAAACTAATGAAACAGGTCCCTGACAGGACCCCAAATATGAAAATTAGACAAATCTACATGTCATGGACCTGTGTCACTAGTTTTGTGACAAAAGTGTTAGACAGACATGAAAAGCGGCACCAACAGTGCAAGCAAGAATGGATAAAACAAAGTCTAGTTCTTATGAAACCGGACACACCATCTAGACGGCATCTAGACATGTCACAAAACTAGTAAAACAGGGAGCTGTTTCACTAGTAGTGGAGTGAAAGTGAGAGGTGAGACCACAACAGTGGCAGCAACAGCGGCAGTAACAGTGTCAACCCCAAATTCGCGTTTCATCAGTGCTGTCGCTGTTGAGGTGGGACTAGCTGTCACTGTTGGCACAGCTCTCGCTATGCACACGCGTTTGACGTTCATATTTATTCGTAAACGGGCCGGGATGACGTGGAAATCCACCCCTTCCCATAGGAATTAAGCAATGAAATTTTTACACGAGTAAGGTATATACATAATCTATAATCGTACCAAATATGAAGAAAATCGGCCAAGCTGTTCCGAAGATATCGGCGTTTGAAGTTTGTCATAGCAAATACTGCACTTCCCGCCGGCCTCCGGGGGGAGACAAAAAGAACTGCCGAAACCCCCGCCGCACTACGGAGGGAGTGAAACAGAAGAGCAACTAACGCATACGCACGAAGAGAGTAAAAAAGTCAAACGCCGATAACTTCGAAACCGCTTTGCCGATTTTCTTCATATTTGGTACGATTATAGGGTACATGTATACCTTACTCGGGTTAAAGTGTCATTGCTTAATTCCTAGGGGAAGTGTGTGAAAACCTTCTATATATATAACGAACGAGAGGGTAGACCCTCTCGCTTACAGCAGCTCCACAGTGGCAGTAACAGCGAGAGCCACTTGACTGATGAAACGGGTTCTGCCACTGTTGGTGCCGCTTGTGTCCCAAGTGCTGTTCACGCTTGACTGCACCCTCTAATGAAACGCAAACTGCCGCTTTGCTGCCACTGTTGCCAACAGCGAGACTTATAGCTCCTAGTGAAACAGCCCCCAGGTCCCTGGGTCTTGTTGAATAATTGACACATATCTTCCTCGGTGCATCCATCTCATAAGATCTCACACTCTCTAATTGGTATTCTGTACTCTCACTACGCTCTATGAGAGAGGAATTCTTAACAAACCAGGCTTAAAGCCTTGAGAATCCACTGGCCTGCCTCCCGTGCTATAGATGTACATCAATGCAACCAAAGATTCCTATAATCTCAAAGATGCCACCTTGCGGGAATACTGTGTACCAGTGGATTCTCCAGGCTCTAAGCCTAGTTACTAGTTAAGCTCTGTCGTCCTAGGAGAGCTAGGAAGATATGGGTCAATCTTATGAGAAAACGTGGTTACTGAGCCCGTACAGGTGGCCGTTCAGAGTCATTTGATGCCGTAGGCGGGAGGGACGTATTTGTTCATCAAATGACCGAGAACGGACACCGTACGGGCTCAGTCTCTACGTTTTCTTATTACTATATACCTCCTACTCGTTTAAAAACCCGTTTTATGAACTTTTCTGCTCCAGGAAAAGCCATTTTTCACTACGGCCCGCTGTCACAGCAGGCGCGAACCTTATTAATACTACACCCCTAGCAGCGGGCAGTATTTCATAGACGTTCGCTCACAGGTATAATCATGAAACATCACGAAATTTCATATGATTGTTTATATGGCATGAGTTGTCTTTGCAGAATGATATCACGAAGCGGAGCTGAGTGGTATCTGTAGCAGAAGACAACACAGGAGAGACTTGGGGAAGTACCTTTCTGTGTTGTTGAACAACACCCCATTCTGTCCTACACCCACACCCCACCCTGTCCTATACTCCACCCCACTCTGTCCTATACCCCACCCAACTCTGTCCTACACCCACACCCTACTCTGTCCAATCCTCACACCCAACTCTGTCCTACACCCACACCCCACTCTGTCCTACACCCACATCATCCATCGTATGCAAAGCCCCCATTGAAAATGTATGGGGACTCAGTAAACAAGGACCCATTGTATAGAACCTGTCAGATACCATAACTGTGGTATATGGATTCAAATCTGTGGTATACAGCCTTCAAAGCCATGGTAAACGGGAAAAATAGTCCCTTTTGCTATAGAGCAAAGAAATAGTTCCTATTGTTATACCCGTTAACATGGCAATTACTGGGTTTGATTTATTTGAAAAGATGGATAATAAATACAACAAACGATGATTTTGTGGACAGGCAGCTTTGTAAACCACTCGCGGTTGACCTCGTAATTCACTCGCTAGCGCTCGTATATTACTACGCGTCAACCTCTCGTGGTTTACGGCCGCCTGTCGACAAAACTATCGATTATTGTCTATTTATTCAACAGCCCCCTGTTCTCCTCAAATTGTATCAGGCTGTGTGGATATTACTCAGAATGCTTCTAGGTTCTCTGAAGAGTGGCGTTTGAGTTAGATGACTAAAATCCTGACGACTCCAGACCGTCAAGCCAATAGTTGTCTTGTCGTGCACCGCAAAAGTTGTTGACCTGAGAGTGTACCCGGGCGTTTACACTGATGACTGAACGTTTTCAGAGAGTCTCACGCCCACATGAAGTAGTTACATACGTCAGAGCGTGGCCAAAAGACGTAAGATGGTACTAAATTGACTAATCTGACCGATTCAGACGATCTCTCTTTCCGGAAACTTGGTTTCCCGATATCTATATATATATATACCTTCAAAAGTAGTTTGATAATGATGAATAGCTTTATTTGCTTACCCGCAATTAAATGCGAAGCCAGATCAAACCATATCGAGTAACTTGACAACAGTAGGTTTTCTCCCCACTGCGCTTTTTGTATGAATTTTTTAAGAGACGATCTGATTGGTCTAAACGTCAACCTTGGGTAGTAAACGTCAGCCTTGGGTAGTAAACGTCAGCTTTGGGCAGTAAACGTCAGCCTTGGACAGTAAACGTCAACCTTGGGCAGTAAACGTCAGCCTTGGGTAGTAAACGTAATTTATTCCACCCCCTGTAGCGTGGGGTAACCATAGAGTGTTTGGCCATAGGTATATAGGAAAAGGAATTCCTATATACCCATTATTGAACTAACTAGAGTTACATACCGCTGCTGGGGGGTGCACCAAAAATAAGTTATGTGTCGAGGTTGACGTTTTCGTCCCGCTCTCATGTTTTCGTCCCGCTCTGACGTTTTCGTCCCGCTCTGATCACGTGATACAATACAGCAGCGGGACGAAACAATAGCTGTTGTGGTTACTGGATAGGGGTGGCCATTTGCTTCGGAAGTGTTTCAGGTAAAGAACTAGGCCTTTTTATCGATATTTGAGGTATATAAGAATAGGGAAAGCAAGTACCCGTAAGCAAAAGTCAAAGTTACTTGGTAAGGCTTGGAAAAATTACTGCCCGTGGCTGACGCCTTTGGCAGTAATTTTTCCAAGCCTTACCGAGTAACTCTGAACCTTTGCTCACCGGAATACAGTTTCCCTCTTTTGTCAAATGTAAATGCCAAGCGTGTGGCAACTGCGTCCGAGCCTTACTGGGTAACATTGACTTTCTCTCACCGGAACATAGTTTCCCTCTATTCCTGCTGAAAGTCGTCAGGTTGTGCAAAAGAACTCGCCAGCCAGAATCGTGCACCCCTCTCATACGATCTCACATTCTGTACAAGGTTCTCACTAGGCTCTATGGGAGAAGAATTCTTAATGAACTAGGCTTAGAGCATTGAGAATCCACTGGCACACAGTATTCCCGCTAGGTGGAATCATTGAGATTATAGGAATCTTTGGGTTGAATTGATGTACGTCTTTAGCACGGGAGGCAGGCCAGTGGATTCTCAAGGCTCTAAGCCCCGTTCGTTAAGAATTCTTCTCCCATAGAGCGCAGTGAGAGTACAGAATACCACTTAGAGAGTGTGAGATCTTATGAGAGGGGTGCACCGTGAGAGTACAGAATACCACTCAGAGAGTGAGATCTTATGAGAGGGGTGCACCGTGAGAGTACAGAATACCACTTAGAGAGTGTGAGATCTTATGAGAGGGTTGCATAGTGAGAGTACAGAATACCACTTAGAGAGTGTCAGATCTTATGAGAGGTGGCTAGTGTCAGCCTGCTTTCTTTGTTTTCATGGTAGCTATTCCCATTGTTTTCTCAGCTTGCCATGGTTGGTGGTCTCCATTTACGAGCTGTCACTGGTTCGGTTCGACTTGGCCTACCTCCAACTCTGTCAGTCTCAAGTTGCTTTGATGACAGTTTTTGCTCTGGGATTCGGTCCATTCTAGCATTATACTGACGCCCTCTCTTTTGTCAAGTAACTTGCAATAAAGCGGACAGTCCTTTGGGCTTTTCTTGCCTACGAATTCTCGTCATGGTTTTTATTATCCATCTTATACAAAGACACCATTAATAAATGTATGGGAATCAGTAAACCACGACCCATTACATAAAACATGAAGCCAAAATCCAATCTACACAGATAAGAAAGAGAGGAAAACTAGAGCAGGTGACTTAACTCTACTTTTAGAGAAAAAGGTTAAATTAGAAGCATACAGAAGAAGCGTTGAATACAAAACAGTAAGGGCGTGGGACACACTGCCCTCTAATTTCAAGAAAGCAGAATCCATCAGGGAGTTCAAAAATCTAACAAAGAATGAACTGTTTGCCATCAGGGATAAATACTGAAACATCAAACCTAATATAAAATGTTTTTTTTGTTATTAGTATAAAGCGAACGACGAGAGTATGCCAATATAGCTCTCCATGCTACTTACCCAACATGTAAATGTATAAATCACAGAAACGGAACATTGTACATATCATCTCATTTTTTCCCACCTGTATATATTTCATAACACTGTATATACCATTACCCATAGTACATAAGCATGTAAGAGGAACTACAACCCAATGATGGCCCTGGAGCCTACTGAAAATAGGGTGTTTTCACCCTAGTATACCACTCCAGAATAAATATAACCTCAAAAAAAAAAAAAAATGTCAGATACCATAACTGTAGTATACGGATTCATATCTGTGGTATACGGCCTCAAAACGCACCCCTTTCATAAGATCTCACACTCTGTAAGCGGTATTCTGTACAAGGTTTTCACTATGCTCTATGGGAGAAGAATTCTTAACGAACTAGGCTTAGAGCCTTGATAATCCACTGGCACACAGTATTCCTGCTAGGTGGCATCATTGAGATTATAGGAATCTTTGGGTTGAATTGACGTCTTTAGCACGGGAGGCAGGTCAGTGGATTCTCAAGGCTTTAAGTCAAGTTCGTGTGAGAGTGTGAGATCTTATGGGAGGGATGCACCCACCATGGTATACGGGAAAAATAGTCCCTTTGTGCTATAGAGCAAAGAAATAGTCCCTATTGTTATACCTTTAATATGGCAATTAGTGGGTTTAATTTATTCAAAAAGATGGATAATAGAAACAAAAAACGATGGTTATGTGGACAGGCGGCTCTGTAAACCACTTGAGATTGACATCGTAACACACTCGCTAGCGCTTGTGTATTACTACACGTCGAACTCTCATGGTTTACGGTCGCCTGTCCACAAAACCATCGATTATTGTCTCTCTCTATATATATATACACATGGACATATTCAAGGGATTCTCTCAGCTATTTTAAACCTTATAGAACTGCATCCCATGCTCTTACATTACTAAAACAGCAGAGTCAGTGGCTGGACTATCAGTCTTTCCTTTTTTGAGTCTTTGGATTATTCCAATGTCAGAAAATGTTAGTAAAACAGGTCCCTGTTAAGCGAAATGAATCTCTCTACCATAAGAAACAACTCAGCGTAACCGTAAGTAGCGATGGAAGAAAAGCTTGGCTAAACAACTGAAAATACACAAATCATGTCTATGTGCATGTCTCACAGGCGGCACTCACAGGCATTGCACGCAGATAACTTGCGGAGGTTATCATATAACACCTAAACATTGACTTGAAGGAAACAAAACTACATCTGGGACCTGTTTCACTAGTTTCGTGACATGTCTAGATGGCGTCTGTGACACCATACAGACATATTGGGGTTGACTAGTTTCGTGACAACACAAGTAGCGCTGACACGAGTGGCGTTGTAGTGTCACTGTTCGCAACACCAACATTGTGAGGCAACATGCGACAATAGATGTGACATGCTATGAAACGTGACTTCGTTTTGTCCATTCTTGCTTGCACTGTTGGTGCCGCTTTTCATGTCTATCTAGCACTTTTGTCAAGAAACTAGTGAAACAGGTCCCAGGTCTACTTCCTTATTATTGACTACTGAAAATGTCCTCCCCCAAGGTCGTATTCAACCACCTTCCAACCATGTTGTGAGACTGTTACAAGACTGCTGTAAGGCTGTTGTAAGACTGTTGTAAGGCTTATATGAGAATTGGTTCATATCAGCCTTACAACAGTCTAACAAGTCTTACAACAGTCTTACAACAGTCTTGTATCAGTCTTACTGCAATCTTACAACACTCTTGTATTAGCCTTACAACAATCTTAAAACACTCTTGTATCAGCCTTACAACAGTCTTGTATCAACCTTACAACAGTCTTGAATCAATCTTTTATCAGTCTTATACAATAGTCTTACCATTCTTGTATCAGTCTAACTATACTCTTACAACAGTCTTACAACAGTTTTACAACAGTCTTACAAGTCTTGTATCAGCCTTACAACAATCTTTTATCAGTTTTACACCAGTTTTATATCAGTCTTACAGCAGTCTTGTACCAGTCCTATAACAATCTTGCAACAGCCTTACATACAACAGTCTTGTAAATAAATGAAAATCATATTATTCCACCATGCATGGGGCACCACAAAATAGGAGGGAATGAGACCACTATAGTCAGGAATTGTTGACGGTGCGTGATTTGAGGTCAGTGGCCACAGACTCTAGTACAGTTTGTTGTTGCCAGGGCCAGGGCACACAGGCTCAAACTAAGACTGTTATGCGCTGCCATTTTGCGAGAGGGATTCCTGCCTCTGCTGGTACTAAGCTGCCCTGATTGATTTGCCAGAAACCAGTATGTTACTCTCCAAGCATAGGTCCTATAGTAGCTTTTTTAGCACGCTCATATACGTTATCTAGAGGTTAGAATGCTCACACAGGCTTTCAGCTTACTGTAAAGAATCTAACCCTTTACTATCCATTCCCCATTCATAAAGACCTGGTAAATCGGTCAGGTGTCCAGTATCCCAGTATCCTGTATCCCTGCCTCACTACTGACTTGGTTCCTTTAAATAGAACTTCCATGGCTGAGTGACCATGTGAACGTGTGTGCTGTGTGGTGTAGCAAATCAACAGAAATCACATATCAATGGACAGAAATCACATATCAGTGGACCATGATAATAATGCCGAATATATGGATGTTCCAGAAGATACCCCATCTGAAGATGTCAAAAGAACTCTTAGAAGTAGAAGGAACACAGATGACATATATGTTAGTAAGAGGACTACCAAGAGCACTAGTACTCCAAATGAAGTGCCCTCAAGCAAAACAAACTTGAGTGCATCAAGCACTAAGGGGCGAACTGAGTGGCATAAATGACCTATTAGCCAGAGAAGTTGGGCAGTTGACCAAGACCCTCAATGAAAAATTCAGTCACAACTACGACAAGTTGAATAGGATCTGTGGTATGCTAGACCAGGCACAAGTCAAAATAAACATTGTTAGCCACCTACTGACAAACACCTCAAAAGAAATATACCAAAGTATTGATAAAGTAAAAAGTTTACACGATATACTTAAAAAGAAACTTAATGATGTTCAGCAGATTTAGGCTTCACCTATTCTAATTAGGTAATCAGTTGCCATCGTTCACACTTGTAGATGTCTTTACCATTATAGATATTCCTGTTGATGATACTTGAGAACAACTATTAGATCCATTCTCTGGGTTTTTTGATATACCGCGCTCTTCCATTATGAATGGAAATAACATTTGCCCCTAGTACTGGGCATGTACCAAATAAATCAGCTTGGAGAGTTATAACGATTCCCAGAGTAGTGCCAGAATCGTGGTTTTCTCAGGCTTGAGTTTGCACTAAAATTAGAACAGCCAATCAAGAAATTCCTTTCTCCCATCAGCCTAGAGGAAACTGGCAAATGGGAGCCGTGCTCTGTTAGACTCTTACGGAGCGTAAGCCTTAGGCGGCGCGGTCTGTAAACAGACTACCAAAGACAGAGGCCAGCACCGCGACCCTGTGCTCACTAAGTGCACGATGCTATCGAAACCGAAGGGTAGTAGCCAACAGCGAAGGGATGTGCGGTCTTTAACTATCAAAAATGTCCATAACTATCAAAAATGTCCATAACTATCAAAAATGTCCATAACTATCAAAAATGTCCATAACTATCAAAAATGTCCATAATTATCCTTGATCAAAACGACCATCTTAAAACAAATTGCAACTAAGAAAAACATGCTCTGAACAATTCCATATGTATCTTTTACCCATATCTCGATTTTCATGTTTCTCTAGTGGTCAACTACTTCGTGAGAACCACTATACTATCTGAACCAAGAACTGCAGTAACTGCACTACTCAGTCGGTTTACTACTGTACTGCTCGACCCTAGGCCATCACTTGCATGTCTCACAAGTGAGACCTACAGTATGGGGTCTGTAACTCAGCCAAAAATGCACGTAGAAACGTCAAGTAAAAACTGAAATGTGGGAAAAAACATGAGGAATAAATTGCAGTTATTGACTTATTCATCAGATATACATTTATTAAATGTCTCATTTGTTATGCTGGTATAGCGAACCGCACCGGGATCTCAACAGCGATGCCACTTATGAAACAAGACTTTCTAGTTTTCACTGTTAATGTCGCTGATTGCGCTCACTATTGTGGTGGCTATTCCCTTTTTCTCCCCAAACTATTGAAACGGGTCCCTGGATAATCATGACATGGGGCAGAACAGAATGATCGAAGTGACCTTCTATCGTGTCTGCATTACAGATGATGAATGTTTTTTGCGTATCAGCTAGCACTGGATTGGCTTCTGCCTGTGATACTCTTTTCTCTCTGGTGAGGATTAGTTTGACAAGATGAATTTAAATTTACTTTAGTAGTGTGCAATTTGAAAGTGTATTGATAAGTTAATTTTTGCTGGCATAGCAAATAGCACCGGGATCTGAACAGCGTCACCATTTATGAAACGGGACTTTATAGTTTGCACTGGTAGTGCCGCTGATCGCTCTCGCTGTTGGAGTTGCTATTCCCTTTTACTTCACAAACTATTGACCTGGTCCAAGGTCTGTTCCTCGCTACGCTCAGCTAAAATGGGATTCAGACCGTGGGATCCATGTACCTCACAAAGTGTTTGTCTGAGACAAATCCTGTTGAGATTTGGTACTGGAACACAATCTCCTCGTGTGAATGACAGGGTTCCATTTTGCTGAGACAACTTTTTTCCCTTGCAAATATCGGCGACAATCACCCATAACAAGGAACAGAATCTCATGAGATTTTGACTTTAAACAGGTTTAAAATCTATAGGGGCATTTTGGTGAGACAAATGGACCTGCTGCGACCATGTAGCTGCCCTAGCCAATAGGAGTCCAGCAAGCATAATTACATGTTTGTAACACCCTTCACATCAAGGGTAATTGAGTCCCAAGGTGAGTGGTCACTGTGACTATGTCTGAGATTATGTACCAGGTGTGTCCTCCCATGTGAATCAAATTCGCCATTTTTCCTTGAGACTGATAAAAGTACTTAGCCATGAGAATTTTTTACCAAACGAGACTAGAGAAAAGGTGTGAAGTACACCAGTCTCAGGTACATGAGTCTCTTCGTGTGAATCCCACTCCACACTTCGCGCAGTAATACACAACCTGGCCGTCGTGGCATAAACACTGACAAGTCTAACTCTTGTTCAGTTTCAATTAAGTATAATCCGACTGTGGCGTCAATTTGTGTATACAATTGACCTAGCATTGGATTATACTTAATGTGTAGATTAACAGGAGCATTTATAATGCCACATAAGACAACATTATTTAAGCCTGAGGAGGCGGATATGTACACAGAAATTAAACATACATAAACTGAAATTTACGACCTGTGTGCTTAAAGGGGGGCGTCCACCGCTATGACAAGCGCCGACAAGAAAGTTCTAATCGCCACAGTGAGAGTACAGAATACCACTTAGAGAGTGTGAGATCTTATGAGAGGGGTGCACCGTGAGAGTACAGAATACCACTTAGAGAGTGTGAGACCTTATGAGAGGGGTGCACCGTGAGAGTACAGAATACCACTTAGAGAGAATGAGATCTTATGAGAGGGGTGCACCGTGAGAGTACAGAATACCGCTTAGAGAGTGTGAGATCTTATGAGAGGGGTGCACCGTGAGAGTACAGAATACCACTTAGAGAGTGTGAGATCTTATGAGAGGGTTGCGTGGTGAGAACCTTGTACAGAGTACCACTTCGAGAGAGTGAGATCTTATGAGAGGGGTGCACCGTGAGAGTACAGAATACCGCTTAGAGAGTGTGAGATCTTATGAGAGGGCTGCACCGTGAGAGTACAGAATACCACCTAGAGAGTGTGATATCTTATGGTAGGGGTGCACCGTGAGAGTACAGAATACCACTTAGAGAGTGTGAGATCTTATGAGAGGTGGCTAATGTAAGCTTGCTTTCTTTGTTTTCATGGAAGCTATTCCCATGGTTTTCTCAGCTTGCCATGGTTGGTGGTCTCCATTTACGAGCTGTCACTGGTTCGGCTCGACCTCCCTCCACCTCTGTCAGTCTTAAATTGCTTTGATCACAGTTTTTGCTCTGGGATTCGGTCCATTATAGCAATACACTAACTCCCTCTCTTTTGTCAAGTAACTTGCAATTATATAAAACATGTCAGATACCATAACTGTAGTATACGGATTCGTATCTGTGGTATATGGCCTCAAAACGCACCCCTTTCATAAGATCTCACACTCTGTAAGCGGTATTCTGTACAAGGTTTTCACTATGCTCTATGGGAGAAGAATTCTTAACGAACTAGGCTTAGAGCCTTGATAATCCACTGGCACACAGTATTCCCGCTAGGTGGCATCATTGAGATTATAGGAATCTTTGGGTTGAATTGACGTCTTTAGCACGGGAGGCAGGCCAGTGGATTCTCAAGGCTTTAAGTCAAGTTCGTTAAGAATTCTTCTCCCATAAAGCATAGTGAGAGTACAGAATATGACTTAGAGAGTGTGAGATCTTATGAGAGGGGTGCACCGTGAGAGTACAGAATACGACTTAGAGAGTGTGAGATCTTATGAGAGGGGTGCACCGTGAGAGTACAGAATACGACTTAGAGAGTGTGAGATCTTAGGAGAAGGGTGCACCGTGAGAGTACCGAATACCACTTAGAGAGTGTGAGATCTTATGAGAGGGGTGCACCGTGAGAGTACAGAATACCACTTAGAGAGTGTGATATCTTATGAGAGGGGTGCACCGTGAGAGTACAGAATACCACTTAGAGAGTGTGAGATCTTATGAGAGGGGTGCACCCTGAGAGTTCAGAATACCACTTAGAGAGTGTGAGATCTTAGGAGAAGGGTGCACCGTGAGAGTACCGAATACCACTTAGAGAGTGTGAGATCTTATGAGAGGGGTGCACCGTGAGAGTACAGAATACCACTAAGAGAGTGTGAGATCTTATGAGAGGGGTGCACCGTGAGAGTACAGAATACCACTTAGAGAGTGTGAGATCTTATGAGAGGGGTGCACCGTGAGAGTACCGAATACCATTTAGAGAGTGTGACATCTTATGAGAGGGGTGCACCGTGAGAGTACAGAATACCACTTAGAGAGTGTAAGATCTTATGAGAGGGGTGCACCGTGAGAGTGCAGAATACCACTTAGAGAGTGTGAGATCTTATGAGAGGGGTGCACCGTGAGAGTACAGAATACCACTTAGAGAGTGTGACATCTTATGAGAGGGGTGCACCGTGAGAGTACAGAATACCACTTAGAGAGTGTGACATCTTATGAGAGGGGTGCACCGTGAGAGTACAGAATACCACTTAGAGAGTGTGACATCTTATGAGAGGGGTGCACCGTGAGAGTACAGAATACCACTTAGAGAGTGTGAGATCTTATGAGAGGGGTGCACCGTGAGAGTACAGAATACCACTTAGAGAGTGTGAGATCTTATGAGAGGGGTGGATAGTGAGAGTACAGAATACCACTTAGAGAGTGTGACATCTTATGAGAGGGGTGCACCGTGAGAGTACAGAATACCACTTAGAGAGTGTGACATCTTATGAGAGGGGTGCATAGTGAGAGTACAGAATACCACTTAGAGAGTGTCAGATCTTATGAGAGGGGTGCATAGTGAGAGTACAGAATACCACTTAGAGAGTTGAGATCTTATGAGAGGGGTGCACCGTGAGAGTGCAGAATACCACTTAGAGAGTGTGAGATCTTATGAGAGGGGTGCACCGTGAGAGTACAGAATACCACTTAGAGAGTGTGACATCTTATGAGAGGGGTGCACCGTGAGAGTGCAGAATACCACTTGGAGAGTGTGAGATCTTATGAAGGACTGAGCTTAGGAGATTTGTGCCCACCAAAAGACATTTGTTCCTGTTTAATATTTGTTTTGATGCCCTTAGTATTTCATATCATTTATTACCTACCATATACGTAGTCTCCATAGGAAATGTATAGAGCACCTTATGAAAGAGGGGCTGTAAATAGCATTCAGATTCTATGTATACAGCTGCATACTAAAAATTACAATGTACAAGTAATCTAAAGTTATATACACAAGTTATACACAATAATGAGTTATATACACAATAATGATTTGTTACGACGTGTTTGCAGCTCAAGCGACTGCTGGTAATTTTTTTCCGCGCTGGAGCACCACTTACTACCCCGCCAGGGACAAAGGAGGCACCACACGGAGAGAGTTTTAAAACAATATACACAATAATGACTGGTTTTGTGTACGAGTGGCCGTAATCTCCAAGTAGTTGACGCGTAGTAATATCAGCGATTAGTGAGGATATTACGTAGTCAACTACGATGAGATTACGGTCATTCGTACACAAAACCAGTCGTTATTGTATTTATTACCCACCTACAAGATAAATAACAAATATATTGCAATTAAAGAGTTTCTGCAAACCTTTGGTTCCGGACACCACAGCACTGTCCAGAGTGGCAGTAGTTCGGTGTAGACTTACACCAATGATATAGTTCGCCATTTCTCTGTGATTTTAGCTTGCAAAGCTTGCTATGACAGTGATTTCTGGTGGTAAATGAGATTATTAGGACTGGTTCTAAATAATTAACATTGACTCAACATTCAAGAAACATATTTCGAAGTACATGAGGATTTTACCTCATTATGAATGGTACTTTTTTTCCGGAATCTCCTGTAGGAGATGTTTTCAGGTGCGGGTTTTTCAGTCTGTCGATGTTTAGGCTATACAGTGCACTGGACCTGAGCCAAGCACAAATATTGAAATGTATAAGAAAGGTATAAGAAATGTATAAGTAAAACTGTGGGCTCTTGTATAGCAGAAGTTTAGGCATATATCCCATATGAAACGCCCTGAGAGCTGTATCTAGGTCAGTGTGTCAGCACACAAGCACCCAAGGTGAAGGCCAGTAGGATGGAGCATTAGGGCCAGTGGGTCAGCGCCAGCACACCCACTGTCTCACTTAGCAGGGATGGATCATTAGGGCCAGTAGGTCAGCGCCTGCACACCTACTGTCCCACCTAGCCTGGGTCAGTAGGACAGGTCATTTAGGTTAGTAGGACAGAGTGTTGAGAGTGAGCATTTGGGACAACGACCATGATACTTTAATGCATGCAACCTCAATACTAGCTATATAAGCCAGCTACACCCATCATTCTGGGTTCTTAGATTGGCGTGTGAGGAACCTGTACCTGTGGAAGTTATCAATAAAAGAAGCATTTCAAAAGTACCTCTGAGCAGATCTTATCCGTGAAGGGCTGACGCAGCCATGAAGAAGTTCTCTACCCACTATATCCAATGGACTTAAACTACAGTATTCTAGTGATAAGTTACTCCAGTGTTTGTGACATACACTACACAGCTCTCCCCATCTACCACATACTTACCATCCTTTACAACCCACTATCTTATCACTCTAGACCAGTGCTGCATGCTGGTCTACAGTTCAGCCCAATAGTATATAATACCTTTATTTAGGTGATATTATGGCATATAAACACTGTTATAACCACACAAACACATCATAGACGCCTACCTGACGCCTACAGGAGCCTACGCAGGCCTTTGTGTGGTGTCTGATTGTCGAGACACCAGTCTACCCGCCTCACTCACACACCATAAACAAGGAATCACAATAATCTGGAGTGTTGTCCCCACACTGTCCTGTCCGATTTGATAAGGTCACAAATAACTACAAGAAGCCAGAAAATACCGTCTGAAGACTCACCTATTCACACTGAGATCACAACCGCAGCCGAAATGCCGTCAAAAATGCCGAAGCAGGATAAGAAGCAGGAGATCAACATCGGAGATGTGTGGGAACTGTTACAAAAAATGTCAAAGGACTTGGTGGATGTTAAAGTTGACATGGCAGACCACAAGTCCTCGACTGTTGATTCCCTGAATGAGATCAAAACCAATATTGGTGCTCTAACACAAAAAACCGACGCATTGAATGGTGAACTACACAACATGGCTGTCACGGTTGACGCTCACGAAAAGGTAATATCTGAACACGACATAAGGCTCGATCGCCTAGAAGAAAAGTTCAAAATACTTGATATGGACAAACGCAAACTGAATATGATAGTCGAAGGACTTGCGGAAACAGACCGAAGTGTTGGGGAGGATATAAATGATCTACTGAAAACGTTAGGTACTAACTTCAAGTAGAGACATAGAGGCATGCTACCGGCTTGGCACAAAGCCAAATGGCCAAGCGCAAAATGTAAACAACCGACCACGTGCGGTCATGCTCCGTCTCCGTCGCTACTCTCAAAAGGCTAACATCTTCTCCAACCTTAAGAACCTGAAGGATGTTGAAAGATATAAATACACACACATAAACGAAGACCTACCTCCGGAGGAAGCGAGGGAACGTAGGGAACTACGTGCCACGGCCTCCAGAGCAAAGGAACTCGGATATCAGAGCAAGGTGAAAGGAGGAACCCTGGTAGTAAACACCAAGTCGTACACACATAAAGAACTGGCAAACTTACTTGAGGAACTCCAGCCGGAGAACGTGAAATTGCAAGCAGTCGAAGGTGGATATGTATTCCAGGGGCACAATGTGTTCATGTCAAACCTGTACAAATGTAAAGTAACAACTGAGCTCGGCGAATTTCAATCGGCTGAAGCCGCGTATGTGGCCGAGCATGCAAAGTTCAACAACAAACAAGGCTTGTTGCCTCAAATACACAGATGCTCGGATGGTTATGCAGTAAAAAAGCTGTCGAAACAACTGAAACCGACTAAAGAGTGGGACAATGCGAAAGAAAACGTAATGAGAGACATAATCAAACTAAAATTTGACCAAAATCCTGCGCTAGCAGAGAAACTACAAAAGTACCAAGGTAAGCTGTACGAGGCAACCACAGACTCCTTCTTTGGCTGCGGCGTACCAATCCACAAGAAGGAAACGATCCGTCCGGACAACATCACGGGGCAAAACCGGCTGGGTAAGATACTCGAAGCAGTCAGAGACGAGGACAACGCAGCCAAAACATGAAAATAGACTTCATAGCAGATTCGCGAGGTAGGTGCCTACTGCAGGCTCTAAGACAACAGTGCCCAACTCTATATGCAAGTCACCGCATACGTGTCAGGTTTACCCCGGGTGCGAAGATTGCAGCGGCAGTACAGTCATACCTAGATGGTACTGCCACAACAGGTGAGAAAGTAGACTACATATTTCTTTTCGTCGGCATCAACAACCTGACTACCAGAGATAGAACTCGATCTGTACACATTGCTGAAACAGACATGTGGTCGTTGGTGGATGGTTTTACTGATGAACTAACGACTGCCCGTGATATTCTTATGTGCTACAGTCATCATGTGATAGTTACGCATTTGGTAGGCATTGACTTTACAGCGTATAACAAGTGGACTAAAGCACCAGTGTATGCAGGCATCATTACTGACCAGGAGATTATGAATGCAGCGATAAAGGTTATAAACCAAACTATAACCAGCATAAACATGGATCACAACCTAATCAGTCCTAGATTGCATACTACAGTCCATTTTACTATGGGAAACAATGATTACAACACATATAAACGCTTATACGACGGACTGCATCCGAAATCAGACCTAATGTTGACCTGGGTCAAATGTCTAGAGAAAGTTATTACTAAATTGTAATATTGCACAAAGTTGATACCTGGCTGCCTACCCGATCTACTTCTCATGGTGCGGTGGGATGGGGGTTTGAGGTGGACCTGGGCCCGTCCCAAAGGGGAGACCTGGATCTGCCTCACCCCCCCGACCCTGTTCGCGCGCCATGTGAAAGATGTAATCACATATTTGGTAATAACGTGAGCATGCGATAATTGCATCCTCCCCCTACAAAATTTTTTATTTTGTGAGTGATCACCAACAAACTGTTTTATTTTCTTTCTTTATTTAATTTCTTTATGTACAATGGTTGCCCCACTGTGGCCTGAGATGTCGAGACAGTGTTTACTAAGCAACAGTATTTATTTGTGTCTAGTAATAAGTTGTTTTTCTTGTGATATGTTCAGACTGGACTTAGGTTGTGCTTTACTGGGTAGTGATACATCACTGGGACGGAGTGATATTGTTTTCTGGGCGTCACTGGCTATAAAGCAAACTCATAATGAGTAATGAATAACAGACATAGAGGTCTAAAGATATCACACTATAATGTAAGAAGTCTATGGTCTATCATTGATTCGGCACACCAATTACTTGTTGACTCTGACATCGATGTATGCTGCCTGTCAGAAACATGGCTTAATGAAAACCTACCAACTTACTTAGTTGATTTACCAGGCTATAAGTTACTAAGGTGTGATAGGACATGGAAAGAGGATGGTTCAGATAAGACAAAACAGGGAGGCGGGGTGGGTATATACATTAGTGAGAGAACAAAGTTTGAATGCAAAAAGCTAGAGTATTTAAACAAAAGTTGTGTAGATATAGAGATAATTTGGACTAGCATTCTACTCCAAAACACTAGACCTATTATATGATTGATGATCCAAACGAATTATGGAATATATTGTATAGTGTTATCTTGCAAGGCCTGGACCAGATGTGTCCCATAAAACATTTCAAAGTAAAAGAACTAAGAGAACCTTGGCTTTCGAATGAATTACTGGAAATTATTAAAGAAAAAGACAGGCTATTGGCCGAGGCCAGGAAAAATAGAACAGACACAAATTGGGATAGAGCTAGAAAAGCTAGAAACTCAGCCACAAAAGCAGTTAGGAAAGCAAGAGGAGATCACATAAAAGAATTATTAGAGAACAACCAGAACAACAATAAAAAATTTTGGGCCACCCTGTCACAATTTACTAAAGAGAATTCGAAGAGAAATTCCTCTATTAATCTACAAGAAAACGATATTGACATAGAACCGGAAAAGACAGCCGAGTACATCAATCAGTTTTTTGTGGGAATAGGCCCAGGTCTTGCAAAAGAGTGTGATGAATTGTGGGTCAACAATGTAACCAAAAGCAATAATGTACTTAAAGAAATTCAGACTACTAAAGATGAAGTTCTAAAATTGGTAAATCAGATTGATATACTAAAATCATCTGCTATCGAGGGTTTAGCAAGTAGATATTTGAAAGATGCCTTTGCTATTTTGGTGAATCAGTTGTTGTACTTGTTTAACACCTCCTTAAGACGAGGTATTTTTCCCGATGCGTGGAAAAAGGCGATAGCTATACCCCTCAAAAAAGAGAACAACAGTCCAGATGTCAATAACCTACGGTCAATTTCGCTCCTCCCCCTCCCTGGTAAATTGCTTGAAAAAATTGTTCATAAATACACCACAGCCTTCCTGGATGAAAATCAAATTCTTTCTGAAAAACAAAATGGGTTTAGACCGAATCATTCGACCATAAAAACAGTTTCAAAATTGACCAGCGAAATTTACAATAATCTAAATTCCCAACAGTATACAATCTGCACCTATATAGACTTTAAGAAAGCATTTGATACAATAAACCATGATATATTATTAAAAAAGCTTAAGACAATAGGTATCCAATCAACCCTCTTACTCTGGTATAGTAGTTACTTAACAAACCGTTCACAACAAACAACTGCAAATGATCTAAAGTCGCTCCCAGGACTGATTACCTGTGGTGTTCCACAGGGGTCAGTCCTGGGACCACTAATGTTTATTTTATATGTGAACGACTTGGAAAAGGTAATAACAAAATGTGACTGCTTACACTATGCAGATGATACTGTAGTCTTTTCATCTGGAAGTGATATAGAGGTTATCACTTCTGAGATGCAGAATGACCTGAACAAGCTGGCGCTGTGGTGCAGGAGAAATAGGCTATTTATAAACGTCAAGAAAACAAAAGTTACTCTGTATGGATCTGTTAAGAAAACCAACAAACAAGTTATTGCCCAGTGTAAGCTCTTTATAGATGGCAGACAGCTACAAACCGTCAAATCCTACAAATATCTCGGAGTAATCCTTGATCAAAACCTAAATCTTAGCCCACATATTAAAGCCCTGGTAAAAACCGTATCCCACAAACTATTCCTACTAAAGAAAATAAGAAGGTATATTACAACAGAAGCAGCACTAGCCATCTATAAATCAATGATCTTGCCCCTTCTGGATTACGGGGACATCTTCATTGCCCAAACAACAATAGCCAATGCAAATAAACTCCAGATATTACAAAATGAAGCTCTGCGCGCAGTATACAAGGTCCATCCACTTACGCCTAGGGTTGTCCTGCACCGCAGTGCCCAGCTCCCATATCTCCAAGATAGGAGGGACATGCATGTAAGGATATTTATGTATGATATGAAATCAAATGTTGCAATGTTACTACCAAATGCAAGAGACACAAGGAGAACGGCCGGTATTTTGTACAGACAAGTTCACCCGAACTGTAATCTTTTCCTTAAAAGCCTGAATTACTACGGTCCGAAACTATGGAACGAACTGCCGGCTACAGTAAGGAACATAAACAATCGTGATGAATTTAAACAGTTCCAAAAAAAGCTTTTACTGGCTAAAATACCGTAAACGTATTTATGCATCTTGTGCTTGTTGTGTGTGTCTTGATGCCTCTACCGATAACCAAACTATGGACATACCAGAAACTCATCGCTCCTGTTCATGATGTGAACTCCCTTGTTTAGTGAATACTTGCCACGGTCTGAATATTGTATATATATCTATCTGCGATTGTAATTAGTAATTTTGTATTTAGATTGTATCTCATTTCTCGCTGTTGATCACCGACTGCCGGACTACAAAATGTATACACACTGTAAACATAAGCACTGGCTGAGCATTGAAACCAGTTTTGTAAAAAACTGAGCTTATCCAGGATAAATAAAAAGATTTAAAAAAAAGAGAAAAAAAAGGTGTCCCTCCGAATTGCTCCCTTAAGCAGGGTTAAGAAGCATTTTGTTCCGAAATAACTGCCCCCTTAAGAGGGGTGCCCCTTAAGTGAGGTGTCCCGTGAATTGGGTTAAAATAAACTCTCAATAGAGGGAAAAAATCCCGTCCCGAGCAAATTGGCCCCTTAAGCGAGGTGTTCCCTTAACGGGGGTGACCCATTAATAAAACTCTTAATAGAGGAGAAAATTTCTATTCCGAGCAAATTGTCCCCTTAAGTGAGGTGTCCACTTAACCGGGGTGACCCCTTAATAAAACTCTTAATAGAGGAGACAATTTCTTTTCCGAGCAAATTGTCTCCTTAAGCGGTCATGAATGAACACCTTCTTATATGTGCAATAAAAAAAAAATTAATTTTTTTTTTAAAAGCGAGGTGCTCCCTTAAGCGGGGTGTCCCAGAAGCGGGGTGTTACTGTAGAATACAGCTCGGTGGCCAAGTGGTAGGGGTGTCCGCCTCGAGCATGGGAGGTCGTGGGTTCAAACCCCGGTCGGGTCATACCAAAGACTTACACAAAAATGGTACCCACTGCCCATTCGGTTTAACACCCGCCATTAGAATGAGGAGTTGGGGTA
Source organism: Alentia gelatinosa (assembly GCA_950022655.1). Classification (NCBI taxonomy): domain Eukaryota; kingdom Metazoa; phylum Annelida; class Polychaeta; order Phyllodocida; family Polynoidae; genus Alentia; species Alentia gelatinosa. Next base: position 127,676,260 of record OX465581.1, read on the forward strand.
TAGGGCCCGAGTGGAAGAATGGCTCTATAGCTGAATTCGGGGATTGTAACACAATATCCCCTTAAAAATTGCTTTAAAAAAAATTTAAAAAAACAAAAAAACTCACCAGTGGTGCTGACATTTTCAGCAGCTGATGTAGTTCGGAGAAGAAGCCCGTGGGGTATATCCTCCTGGAGAGGCTGGTCGGCTCACCTTCCCCATCCTCACCGCTATTCGTGTTTCCGTTGTCGTAATAGATGGTGGACTGGTTTTTTGTAAGAGGTTCGTGCTCACTGGTAGTCATGTTGAGAGCTTCAAGAAAATAATATATCAGTGTTTATCTCCAAATTGGATGAATTTAACAGCTGTTAATTTCCAAGGCTAGCAATATGAGGGAACTCGGTAGGATATTGACGACAAACTACCGTACAGAATGTCAATATAAGGCTGGGTGACAAGCGCCGACAAGCACAGGAAAGTTCCAATCGGCGCTTGTCGCAGCCTTGTCGTAGGAAGGGGGGCTTTAGAGGGGGCGTCCACCAACCACGACAAGGCTACGACAAGAGCAGACAAGAAAGTTCCAACCGGTGCCTTGTCGCAGCATTGTCGTGAGGAGGGGAGTTGTCGTAAGCCCTTGTTGCAGCCTGTCGAGAAGTGCACGCTCCACCTAAATATTCTATTGTAGACCTCTGCGACAACCTCCCGACACGCCACGACACACCACGACACGGCTCCAAAATCGAAAGCCCCTCGGAAAGCCCCTCTTAGAGGGGGCGTTCACCAACCACGACAAGGCTGCGACAACGGCTTTCCGACAGGGTCCACGACAGCTCTACGATTAGAAGCCTTGTCGTAGCCTTGTCGTGGTTGGTGGACCACAGTTCCCGACAAGAGGCTACGACAAGGCCACGACAGGCTGCGACATGAAGCTTGTCGGGGGCCTGTCGGGGGCCTTCCGACAAGGTTACGACAAAGTCGAACATGTTCGATTTTGGTGGCGTGTCGTGGCGTGTCGGGAGGTTGTCGCAGAGGTCTACGATAGAATATTTAGGTGGAGTGTGCACTTCCCAACAGGCTGCGACAAGGGGTCACGACAGCCCCCCTTCTCACGACAAGGCTGCGACAAGGCTGCGATTGGAACTTTCTTGTTGGCGCGTGTCGCAGCCCTGTCGTGGTTGGTGGACGCACCCTCTAAGGCTGGTGACAAGGGCCGACAAGCGCCGACAGGAAAGTTACAATCGGCGCTTGTCGCAGCCTTGTCGTAAGAAGGGGGGCTTTACGGCAGCGTTGTTTGGGGCGTGTTTGGAAAGACTCCCCACCCAGGTCGCTTTAGTTATGCTTGGGTGCAAGCATATATCCGGTCTGAACCATGAGGAGGCGAGGCAAAGAAGAGGGTGAACAGATTGGTAATTGCTCTATAGCAGACCTATTTTGTTCAGAGTGCAATGTTTCACCTTTACCAGCAGACGTAAAGATTGTCTGTATTCACATAGCCCATATGGCTGACTGTTTTAAATATTCATCTGTCATAGATTTTTGTCTGCACTTAAAGTGCTACATAACTTTCTGATTATGACGTACCTGGAAAACTCGACAGGTATTGACAATAAAAGTAAAAAATGATTAAAGGAAAACTTGAACGGTTTTATTTTTCCAGACACTGATAAAATTAAAATAGACAGTTGTTAAAAGAGTTCTAGGCTGTTCGGTTACGCAAGCTAGACCGCACGCTAAACTCATACTCAAACTCGTGACGTCTCTTGATGGTATTCAACGTATGCAACGTACAGAAACTAGAATCCAGACGCAATTACATGAACTTACTTCTAATGAGGAAGGTAGCACTCACTGAAAAGGCAATTGCAGAGCCTATCACAAGACAGCAAGCCAAAAGGCTGATCCGTCTAAAACGCCCGAAAACTTCATTTTACAAACGAAGTCCACTATATTATGGTATGGCGTCCTGGAACAATCTGCCTTTAGAAGTACAGGAAGGCACACTTTATCAGTTCAAAAAACACGTTAAGATGAAAGTCTACTCAGTGTATGACTAAGCCTACATAAACTCTCGGCAAATAGATACATGTCTATGTGGTACAAAGGCCATCCAAACTCATCTCATCCTTTCACCATGTAAATAATACTTACCTTGTTGTTTATATATAGCACGAGACTTGTTACTGTATCCTGAATGTACTATGTTCAACTATAACTGGCCAGAATACCTGCGCAGGCCTGTATGTACTGCTTATTGTACAATTAAAATTAAAAAATTAAAAAAACAGGCAATTTGTTCCAGTAGTATATGAACGGTGTTACGCTTATAAGCGGTTCTTATAAATGGAAACTGCGATTTCTTTGTTTATCATGTGATATTTCTCCTGCCACATCTCACTCGCTCAGGAGAGGAGGAGCTATGGCACTGTACGAAAAGGGCTTTTCATTGATCGATATTAAAACACAGGGCGATTGGAAGAGCCTTTGCATCCTTTTATGGTGCCAGGGTACAGGCGTCGGGCTATAGGCGTTGGGCTATAGGCATCAGGGTACAGGCTATTGGCATCAGGCTACAGGCATCAGGGGTCAGACTATAGGCATCAGGCTATAGGCATCAGGCTAAAGGTGTCAGGCAATAGGCATCAGGGTATAAGCATCAGGCTATAGACTACATGCTATAGGCATCAGGCTATAGTTTTAGGCTATAGGTTTCGGGCTATAGCTGTCAGGCTATAGGCATCAGGTGGCAGGCTATGGGCTTCAGGCTATAGGCTATAGGTGTCAGGGTACATGCTATAGGCATCAGGCTATAGGCATCAGACTGTAAGCATCAGGTTACAGGGTACAGGGGTCAGACTATAGGTAGCAGGGTATAAGCATCAGGCTATAGACTACATGCTATAGGTGTCGGGCTACAGGCATCAGGCTATAGGTTTTAGGCTATAGGTGTCAGGCTATAGGCATCAGGGTACAGGTGTCAGGCTATAGGCTATAGGTGTCAGGGTACAAGCTATAGGCATCAGGGTATAGGTGGCAGGCTATAGGCTATAGGTATCAGGGTTCTTAACCCAGTTTTGAAACAGCTCCCATGGAGCTGTTTCAAAACTGGGTTAAGTCTATGGTTTTGAAACAGCTTCCAAATAACATGCCCTTAGGCTGTATGGCGACGAAGTCACTAGTTCAAGCGTAGTTTGGTCGGTCTGTCTAGGAGTTAAATATTTAGTAGAAACTGAACGAGAGTTAGACTTGTCAGTGTTTATGCCACGACGGGAAGGTTGTGTATTACTACGCGAAGCGTTAGCTGAGCATATTGAGGAACAGACCTGACCAGAGTGGCATAGACACTGACAAGTCTAACTTGAGTTCGGTTTCGTATTTATCCTTCCCCGTCTCTACCGTTTTGGATTACTAAAATATAAATATCGATTGAGACGGCTAACCAAAATCCAACCGGAACTTTTGAGTCCAACCGGAACCTTTTTCACCATCTGGTCGCTGATTGGTTGATTTTTTTATGCCCCTAGAGGCATAAATCGCACTTTATGTCATGGCATGCCACATAAAATTTGCCTATGTTATGCCTATGGACCGTTTTTATTAGGGGTAGGATTATATGTTAGCCATACTACATTCCTCTGTCTCCTGACCAAATGCTAGCGGCAGATTGGCTGCCACCTCTGTCTACATTCTGTTATGACTAAGAAGTTGGTCTAGTCAGGGGCCGCCCATAAATTATTTCACACTTAGTTAGGGGGATGGGTGTAGATTGAAAAGTATGACAGTCTAAAGATCACAGGGGGGTGTCGAGTTGTGTGACAGAACACGCTTCACCTAATTCTGAGACTTTAGAGGCAACTTTGCCCATGCTGGAAAGGTGTTGGAAAATGTATGCGTTTAAAAAGCATGTTAAGGCATTGGCGCAAATTCCCGACAAATGGCCATGAGAGGGTAATCGACATAGGTGGCTAGTCCGACTTGAGTACTCAATGCTCAGATGATTATAAATATCGATGTAGTAGTTCTTATTATATGTGTGGGAATGTATTTAAATATAGAGAGTGGCTGTTCGTACTAAATCTGAATCTGCAAGTGGATGATAGCAATATGTAATTATAGAGAACGTCCTGAACATGCTCTACATGCTACAAAACGAGATGAACATTGACGGTAAATATGGAACGAGGCATTTACGCCGAGTTCCGTATTCACCGTTAATGTTCATCGAGTTTTGTAGCATGTACGAGCATGGTAGGGCGTTCTATATTTATTATATACCCGTAAATGTTGAAATTTAACCAGAACTTACTGTAAATACAGGAATTACGTAAATGTGGAAATTTAACTCAAACTTACTGTAAATAGAACAATTACGTCGAATTGGTAAATCCACCGATAGCGCAACATCGTCAGTACACTCTCATACGGGTTTGATCCTATACATAGCAACACATAGTCAACGTGTTCAATTCACATTCACAGCTTAAACTACCGCAACAGAAAGATCAAATTCTTGGAATTATCTATCGCCCACGCAACGGGGACATAACGACATTCGCAGACATACTAATCGAACAGGCAACTACTATCAAAAATAATTACAACGCTGAATTTACATTACTAGGCGACTTTAATGTCAACTACCTTGATGCTAATTCCAATGAAACTAAGACCCTTAAAAACCTCGAACTCGAAACTAATCTAAAACAAATAATCGAAGTACCAACGAGATACAACAATACCTTAGATCTAATTTTCACGGACACTAGGTACCAACACGGAACACTCGACTATAGCTTCAGTGATCACTGTTCTTTATTATCCATCGTATACAAAGCCTCCATTGAAAATGTATGGTGACTCAGTAAACCACGACCCATTGTATAAAATCTGTCAGATACCATAACTGTGGTATACGGATTCACATCTGTGGTATACGGCCTCCAAACCATGGTATACGGGAAAAATAGTCCCTTTTGCTATAGAGCAAAGAAATAGTTCCTATTGTTATGCCCGTTAATATGGCAATTACTGGGTTTAATTTATTTGAAAAGATGGATAATAAATACAACAAACGATGATTTTGTGGACAGGCAGCTTTGTAAACCACTCGCGGTTGACCTCGTAATTACTACGCGTCAACCCTCTCGTGGTTTACGGCCGCCTGTCCACAAAACTATCGATTATTGTCTATATATACCTTACTAAGAAGAAACAGAAAGATATCTATCATACAAAACAGTACCAGGGTAGATCTTATAAAAAACAACAGCAAACAAATCATGCACGACCGTCTATCGGATGTTGACTGGACGCCCCTTTCTGAAATGGGTAATCCGGATGAGGCGTGGATCTTCATGCTTGATAATATCACAGAGATATTAGACGAAGACTGCCCAATTAGACAACATCAGATCAGACACAAGGATGATCCCTGAATAAATGATGAAATAATAGACGCAATTATAGAAAAAAACAGAGCTTGGCGGCATGCTCAGAGCTCAAGGTTAGAACCAGACTGGATCGAAGCTAGGCAACTGAGAAATCACACCAAACACCTCATACACTGCACGAAAACCACTATTTTACATATGTATACGAAACGCGTCTAACAGTAGAATTTTGCGTCTAGAAGTTAGACCTGTTATCCGTCTCGTAGACGCCTTATCTAGTGGCGTATATACATGTCCATGGTGCGGTCTTATATACGTCATATATACGCCTGATTCCGTTGTATATACACCAATCTCAAAAAGTTCCATTCACTGCCACTTGGGGACACTACTGGTAGCATATTTCATTTGCCATTAACCATCCAAGTCTGTATTATATGAAAATTGCAATCTTATATCACCAATTTATTTTATAAAAACCTAATTAAGTATAAATTGATTAATTACACACAGTAAACCTTGCATTATGTTTTTTTAAATTGTTTTTCTAATAGATCTTACTTTCAAACACCATTTCAATGTGTGCACAGTGAGGCTTACTATATAATGAGCCTCTTCAGACTTGAGGTTGAATCCTGAAATCATCTTACCCCCGTGTGAAATGCGCCCGCACAGCTGTGAATGCGGCCGCACAGGTGTGAACGCGGCCGCACATGTCTACCCAGCCGCCACCGACACTGTAACATCTCGCGGCGGGCAGCGGCGGGCAGCGGCGGGCGGTGGGGGGTGGGGGAGGGTTTCCCACAAGTCAACCTGGGACCTGTTTCACTAGTCAGTGACATGTCTAGATGGCGTCTAGATGGTGTGTCCGGTTTCATAAGAACTAGACATTAGACTTTGTTTTGTCCGTTCTTGCTAGCACTGTTGGTGCCGCTTTTCATATCTGTCTAACACTTTTGTCACAAAACTAGTGAAACAGGTCCATGACGTGTAGATTTGTCTAATTCATATGTTTGGGGTCTGTATTTCCTAAAGGCAGCTACTTGTGGTGTCACGAAACTAGACAAACCCAATGTCTGTATGGTGTCACAGACATGTCGCGAGACTAGTGAAACAGGTCCCTGGTGGGGGGGCGGTAGAGGGTGGGGTTGGGAGGTAGCGGGTGGCGGGTCAGTGTTGGTGTATCCTCTACCAACACCCACAGGCCCACAGGCCCGGCGATGAACTCTTTTTCTGCTGGAGAGGCTGGAAGATAAGGCTATTTATAAGCCCTAAGCTTTACTCCAGGGTAAATAAAAACCTAAAAAAAAAACAAAAAAAACATAGCAACGTGCGTCAACGTGTTCAATTCACATAGCAACGTGCGTCAACGTGTTCAGTATACATAGCAACGTGCGTCAACATGTTTAGTATACATAGCAACGTGTGTCAACGTGTTCAGTATACATAGCAACGTGTGTCAACGTGTTCAGTATACATAGCAACGTGTGTCAACGTGTTCAGTATACATAGCAACGTGCGTCAACGTGTTAAGTATACATAGCAACGTGCATCAACGTGTTCAGTATACATAGCAACGTGTGTCAACGTGTTCAGTATACATAGCAACGTGCGTTCAACGTATTGAGTATACATAGCAACGTGCATCAACGTGTTCAGTATACATAGCAACGTGCGTTCAACGTATTGAGTACACTGCTATAGGGAAACCTGTGCAGTATATTATTTTTACTTTTTACTGCAGAACGGTGCGTATTTACTATTTATTATATACCTGTGCCAGTATGTTACACAAATACCAACCTCTGCTAGGGTATTGGTATTAAATACATACCGGCACAGTATGTGGTATAAAATGACGTACCACCCTACTTTGAATACAAATTCTGATTGGCTGAAAAAAATTGCATTGACCTACTTATGAAATGCTGGCAGTGACTTGCAGCACTCCGCTAATTTATGTGTGCAAAGGATCATGGGAGTTGAAAGGAAAAAAAGAGTAAAAAATGTGCTTAGAGCATATTCTGTGCTTGACTTTCACTAAGATGTCAACAGATATACCAGCACACTTTGAATCCAGCTTGGACAGCAGATTTCCTTCTGTAATTCATTAAATACTTATACTTGAAGGTATATAATAAAATAAAAATGTATTACCTTACTGGTACATACTCACATACCTTGTTTCTTTTGATAAAAATATTCCACTCGCTCTGCGAGCTCGTGTAATATTTTTATCAAAAGAAACGCGGTATGTGAGTATGTACCAGTAAGGTAATACATTTTATCTTAATATACGTCATGGGTATATAGTAATAAATATGTATTAAATCACAATTGAACAGTATTGCAAAACCTGTTGGTAATTTGTTGTTAGCATTGTTACTATTAATATTACGAATAGTACTATTGAACTATAAACTTAGACTGATTCTGTTTGAATAGCGCTGAGCTGATGCCATATGAAAGGTAGGCTCATTGAACACCAAATATAAATTTGAATGTGCCTAATAAAAAATATTAAAAAAAGTATGATAATGAGTGGTTATGGATTGACATCCTGTTAGGGCTGCACACACAAAATCACTGAAATAGTTAAACACCTAAGGAAAAAGGCTGCCAAATAGAAGAATGTCCAGATCAAGGAAAGTCAGTACATGTACAACTTGTATATAAATTGTAGAATAAACCCATTATCGGTAAGGAGAGGACAACATCTATCAAACTTGATTCACCAATGGAGTTCATTAAATGAACAATACTGCTGAAATTTGACCTATATCTGCCCCATCTATATCTCTGTCTATGGCTTTTATATCATTCATTGCGGTCACACTTGTACGCTTTTCCTTTTCCAAGTTTGACTAGAAGATGATTTCCAGCAATGATATGGATATGTCTGACATCTTCAAAATGGTGTTTGCACAATGTTTTCCCGAAATACCCTTCAAAACTCAAGAAAAGACGTTTCGTGAAAGGAAATTATCATTCTGCAATCATATTCCACTGACTTGTCCCAATTTCCACCAAATAATATGAAATCAGTCTGGGCTGCCCCCTGGACACAGAAGTTAGAACTACCACATGCCTTTGACATGGCAAATTCTCCATCTATGGGATGCCTGAAAAACTTTACTTTGTTGAGAGGCATTAACAATTAAAAAAAAGGTATTAAAGAAGAAACCAGGTTTTGGTCAATGTTGTCTTTCTCCACAGGTTTAATGCGGAAGGATATGAACGAGGCGACAGCCGAGTAAACACCACATTGTTTTCAAACGAGTTGGAGACTTTGACCAAAACTAGTTGCTTTCTATATTGATCTCACCCCTGTACACACCAAATGAATAGACGACACACATGATATAAACCATGGGGAACGGACAGCATTACTTGTACGGGCCTATTAAGCCTATGGATATTGAGATAAATGCCTAAGCTGTCTCTCTGTCTGCCCTCTGCTGCCTCTCTGTCCTACACCCACACCCCACTCTGTCCTACACCCACACCCCACTCTGTCCTACACCCACACCCCACTCTGTCCTACACCCACACCCCACTCTGTCCTACACCCACGACCACTCTGTCCTACACCTACACCCCACTCTGTCCTACACCTACACCACACTCTGTCCTACACCCACACCCCACTCTGTCTAACACCTATACACCACTCTGCCCTATACCCACACCCCACTCTCTCCTTCACCCACACCCCACTCTGTCCTACACCCACACCCCACTCTGTCCTACACCCACACCCCACTCTGTCCTACACCTACCTTCCACTCTGTCCTACACCCACACCCCACTCTGCCCTATACCCACACCCCACTCTGTGCTACACTCACAACTCACTCTGTCCTACACTCACACCCCACTCTGTCCTACACCCACACCCCACTCTGTCCTACACCCACACCCCACTCTGTCCTACACCTACATCCTACTCTGTCCTACACCCACACCCCACTCTGTCCAACACCCACACCCCACTCTGTCCTACACCCACACCCCACTCTGTCCTACACCTACATCCTACTCTGTCCTACACCCACACCCCACTCTGTCCTACACCTACATCCTACTCTGTCCTACACCCACACCCCACTCTGTCCTACACCCACACCCCGCCCTGTCCTATACCCACACCCCACTCTGTCCTACACCTACACCCCACTCTGTCCTACACCCACATCCCACTCTATCCTACACCCACACCCCACTCTGTCCTACACCCACACCCCACTCTGTCCTACACCCACACCCCACTCTGTCCTACACCTACATCCTACTCTGTCCTACACCCACACCCCACTCTGTCCTACACCCACATCCCACTCTGTCCTACACCCACATCCCACTCTGTCCTACACCCACACCCCACTCTGTCCTACACCCACATCCCACTCTGTCCTACACCCACTTCCCACTCTGTCCTACACCTACACTCCACTCTGTCCTACACCCACACCCCACTCTGTCCTACACCCACATCCCACTCTGTCCTACACCAACACCTCAATGTGGTGACTGAGCTGTCTTTTTTATCACAATTTGAGCCGTCTATGTTTCTATTTTCAGTTGTTATTCAGTTGTTCTTCAGCATGTTACCATCTACTCATTCATCCTTCATCCTACCATGCTTCAATATATAGAGGTTGATTGTACACGAGGCAGCCACCATGACAATAAAAATATTTCCACATAGGGATCAAAAGACATTTTCATCCACAACAAAAGATACAAAGCTGGCGGAGAAGAATACATCAATATGTTTTGATATATACTCCTTTCACATTGAGCACCATAGATCTATCATTTCTCTATGCCTTATTTTGGACTCGCTCTAGTTTTTACAACGACGATTTAAAATAGTCGCTGTCGGTTGCAAGGTAAATTTATCATTTAAATCATATATATGATTAAATATCATATGTATCAAAAATAATCTATAAAAAAACTCAAATATATTGGTTTTCCTCAGTTCTCCTCGAAATCAGCTGGTGCAGACTGAGAAGGTACTATTAAACGTCCCCTGGGTTCTTCTTTATCTGACTTTGGTGAGAAGTATATCGTGTGTGGTTGTTTTCATTACATTCAGTCTATGTATCGTTTTCGGTAACCCATTTGCACCCAGTCAATTTGTCTCTTCTGCAACTGCCTGAGATCTAGGATCCAAACATATCAAGCACCAGTGAGTCAATAAGGTATTTCAGTCTTTAGTGATTGGTCATGGGTGCTGATCCCTGTTGTGTGGTGATTCCGGTGAGCCCATGCATGGAAGTGCTATGGGTTTGCCTGGATTACGTAACTTGGTCTGTATCTATAAGACAGCAGCAGGTCAACAGGTTACTCTGTGTGTTCCTCCACATTGAGTAAACCCCTTGGATCCTCACAGTAGGTAGGGTTTCTCCAAACTCTTGTGGTGGTTGTGTGAGGGAACTTGCTTCGGCTTGTGGACTCACTCTCCCGGCTTTACTCCGCATGCCGGTGCTGATGTACTGTATATGCCAAGGTATAGTAAAGATCCATATAGCTAAATTCTCAGAGTATGGTTTTGTGTCCAGTAGGAACAAGCAGTAGTTGATTTATCCTCTTCTGACTTACCAAACGATACCCGAACCAACCTGTGTAGTACAAAATAGGGTAACACTGTCTTGCTCCACCGGAATAGATATGAAAATCTAGTCCTTGAGAAGAGATCCGAGAAAAGAACTGGTGGACCGCTACACTAAGATACTTATTTTTCATTCGTAGTTTATTCAACAGCCCCCTGCTTAAACAACCCTACACCACCTATAAGTCCTACTCTGAGAATGAATATCCATAGGCTTAACATTAGGAACTCGTTCCCCATGCCCCTCCAAGTATTGCAGTCCGTTCTCCATGGTCTATATTCTGTGTTTGGGTTGGTTTAGTAGTTTAACGTCCAATTTGTTCAATTAGACTTATAACCTGTGTGTTGTCGTCCATTGTTGTCGTCCATTCTTTTTGTGTGTACAGGGGTGAGATAAAGACAAAAAACACCTTGTTTGAGTGTTACATGATATTCACTCAGCATCAAACTTCTGGAGAACGACAACTTTGATCAAAACTTGTTGGTTTCCTCTTTAGTCCTGCACCCGCACCCCACTGTGTCTTACACCCACACCCCACTCTGTCCTACACCAACACCCCACTCTGTCCTACACCACACCCCACTCTGTCCTACACCCACACCCCACTCTGTCCTACACCAACACCCCACTCTGTCCTACACCCACACCCCACTCTGTCCTACACCCACACCCCACTCTGTCCTACACCAAGATCCCACTCTGTCCTACACCCACACCCCACTCTGTCCTACACCCACACCCCACTCTGTCCTATACCTCCACCCCACTCTGTCCTACACCCACACCCCACTCTGTCCTACACCCACATCCCACTCTGTCCTACACCCAAACCCCACTCTGTCCTACACCCACATCCCACTCTGTCCTATACCCACACCCCACTCTGTCCTACACCCACACCCCACTCTGCCCTACACCCACACCCGACTCTGTCCTACACCCACATCAAACTCTGTCCTACACCCACACCCGACTCTGTCCAACACCCACACCCCACTCTGTCCTACACCCACACCCCACTCTGTCCTACACCCACACCCCACTCTGTCCTACACCTACATCCTACTCTGTCCTACACCCACACCCCACTCTGTCCTACACCCACATCCCACTCTGTCCTACACCCACATCCCACTCTGTCCTACACCCACACCCCACTCTGTCCTACACCCACATCCCACTCTGTCCTACACCCACTTCCCACTCTGTCCTACACCTACACTCCACTCTGTCCTACACCCACACCCCACTCTGTCCTACACCCACATCCCACTCTGTCCTACACCAACACCTCAATGTGGTGACTGAGCTGTCTTTTTTATCACAATTTGAGCCGTCTATGTTTCTATTTTCAGTTGTTATTCAGTTGTTCTTCAGCATGTTACCATCTACTCATTCATCCTTCATCCTACCATGCTTCAATATATAGAGGTTGATTGTACACGAGGCAGCCACCATGACAATAAAAATATTTCCACATAGGGATCAAAAGACATTTTCATCCACAACAAAAGATACAAAGCTGGCGGAGAAGAATACATCAATATGTTTTGATATATACTCCTTTCACATTGAGCACCATAGATCTATCATTTCTCTATGCCTTATTTTGGACTCGCTCTAGTTTTTACAACGACGATTTAAAATAGTCGCTGTCGGTTGCAAGGTAAATTTATCATTTAAATCATATATATGATTAAATATCATATGTATCAAAAATAATCTATAAAAAAACTCAAATATATTGGTTTTCCTCAGTTCTCCTCGAAATCAGCTGGTGCAGACTGAGAAGGTACTATTAAACGTCCCCTGGGTTCTTCTTTATCTGACTTTGGTGAGAAGTATATCGTGTGTGGTTGTTTTCATTACATTCAGTCTATGTATCGTTTTCGGTAACCCATTTGCACCCAGTCAATTTGTCTCTTCTGCAACTGCCTGAGATCTAGGATCCAAACATATCAAGCACCAGTGAGTCAATAAGGTATTTCAGTCTTTAGTGATTGGTCATGGGTGCTGATCCCTGTTGTGTGGTGATTCCGGTGAGCCCATGCATGGAAGTGCTATGGGTTTGCCTGGATTACGTAACTTGGTCTGTATCTATAAGACAGCAGCAGGTCAACAGGTTACTCTGTGTGTTCCTCCACATTGAGTAAACCCCTTGGATCCTCACAGTAGGTAGGGTTTCTCCAAACTCTTGTGGTGGTTGTGTGAGGGAACTTGCTTCGGCTTGTGGACTCACTCTCCCGGCTTTACTCCGCATGCCGGTGCTGATGTACTGTATATGCCAAGGTATAGTAAAGATCCATATAGCTAAATTCTCAGAGTATGGTTTTGTGTCCAGTAGGAACAAGCAGTAGTTGATTTATCCTCTTCTGACTTACCAAACGATACCCGAACCAACCTGTGTAGTACAAAATAGGGTAACACTGTCTTGCTCCACCGGAATAGATATGAAAATCTAGTCCTTGAGAAGAGATCCGAGAAAAGAACTGGTGGACCGCTACACTAAGATACTTATTTTTCATTCGTAGTTTATTCAACAGCCCCCTGCTCAAACAACCCTACACCACCTATAAGTCCTACTCTGAGAATGAATATCCATAGGCTTAACATTAGGAACTCGTTCCCCATGCCCCTCCAAGTATTGCAGTCCGTTCTCCATGGTCTATATTCTGTGTTTGGGTTGGTTTAGTAGTTTAACGTCCAATTTGTTCAATTAGACTTATAACCTGTGTGTTGTCGTCCATTGTTGTCGTCCATTCTTTTTGTGTGTACAGGGGTGAGATAAAGACAAAAAACACCTTGTTTGAGTGTTACATGATATTCACTCAGCATCAAACTTCTGGAGAACGACAACTTTGATCAAAACTTGTTGGTTTCCTCTTTAGTCCTGCACCCGCACCCCACTGTGTCTTACACCCACACCCCACTCTGTCCTACACCAACACCCCACTCTGTCCTACACCACACCCCACTCTGTCCTACACCCACACCCCACTCTGTCCTACACCAACACCCCACTCTGTCCTACACCCACACCCCACTCTGTCCTACACCCACACCCCACTCTGTCCTACACCAAGATCCCACTCTGTCCTACACCCACACCCCACTCTGTCCTACACCCACACCCCACTCTGTCCTATACCTCCACCCCACTCTGTCCTACACCCACACCCCACTCTGTCCTACACCCACATCCCACTCTGTCCTACACCCAAACCCCACTCTGTCCTACACCCACATCCCACTCTGTCCTATACCCACACCCCACTCTGTCCTACACCCACACCCCACTCTGCCCTACACCCACACCCGACTCTGTCCTACACCCACATCAAACTCTGTCCTACACCCACACCCGACTCTGTCCAACACCCACACCCCACTCTGTCCTACACCCACACCCCACTCTGTCCTACACCTACACCCCACTCTGTCCTACACCTACACCCCACTCTGTCCTACACCCACACCCAACTCTGTCCCATACCCACACCCAACTCTGTCCCATACCCACACCCCACTCTGTCCTACAACCACATCAAACTCTGTCCTACACCTACACTCCACTATGTCCTACACCCACATCCCACTCTGTCCTACACCCACGCCCGACTCTGTCCTACACCCACACCCCACTCTGTCCTACACCCACACCCCACTCTGTCCTACACCCACACCCCTCTCTGTCCTACACCCACACCCCTCTCTGTCCTACACCCACACCCCACTCTGTCCTACACCCACACCCCACTGTCCTACACCCACACCCCACTCTGTCCTACACCCACACCCCACTCTGTCCTACACCCACACCCCACTCTGTCCTACACCCACACCCCACTCTGTCCTACACCCACACCCCACTCTGCCCTACACCCACACCCCACTCTGTCCTACACCTACACCCACACCCCACTGGGTGGGTAATAAAACGTAATATAATATGCAATTAGAGTTATAGTATAAATGGAACATTGACCTTATGAAGGTCATACTGCATGATGCATGTTATGAATGGAAATATCATAAAAGATATTGATGAATGCTTGGTCTGAGTCCTCGTTCGCCATCGAGTTTAGAGTGTGTGACCCCTCATGAAGTTGATTCAAACACGGGACGTTTTGAGCCTCATTTTGGTACATGATTTGTCTGGTCGATGCGCCTGTGTGATCACGACGCGATCCGCAACATTTCCGGAGGAATGTTTAGGCGCTCGGATCGCTATTCTGCGATCCGCAACTCTGTCGTTAACGTGACGCAATGGGGCCCTCGGCCGCACCGCGAGGCCGCGATCACACCCGCGGTGCCGGGAGGGAGAAATAGCATAAATGGACGTTAGGGCACACCTAATTTTGCAATAATTGGTTAAAGTTGGTTAGCTTGTTATGTAAAATATATATACCCTACATATCGTCCTAGTGATTTTGTCTTGTAACTATCTGTATATATCATTATAGCTTAATAGGCTTTTTTCCACTGGCTGGTGTCGCACCTTATCTGCCTAGCTACGCCATGTCTGAAGCCAAACATATCCCTGGCAACGTATACTTTAGCATTATATACACTGAGTATATAAGCATAATACGTTTATAATACCCATGCACATTATTTCCATAGAAATAACAGCAATTGGATTGTATTCTATGGTATTCCAGCTCTAATTTGATGTATCATACGTACACATCACCTCAATGATACTATAGATATTCCTTAGATAACACAGGGACACCTAAACTGGATATACACTAATACATTGGAAGGCCTAGCTATGATATGCTTAGCTTTTTACCTACCACATATAAAACGTGTAATTTTCGGTACTATCCGCTTGGAGATCTTCGCGCACATAGAGACAGAGTGAACCAGACATAGGGTTGGAGACTGAAGGGCCACGATAGTGAGATCCTCGTGCAGTTCTAAACTGTAAGCAGCTACTCTTTTTTGAATTTCTATACACAGACATACGTTTTCTCTTATGATTCATTTCAAGCGATGCCGATATTAAAGTTTAGTACTGTAGTTTTCTGATCTACTTTTCTCGTGAGAAACAACTTTCGCTGGTTTCAATTTATACAGTTCTGATCGCCGATGATCAGCTCAAAAACCTGTGTCATACGAAATGATTACCACTGTGTAGTACATCCCGTTGTCGCTAGGGTCAGGGCTATTGATGGTTTCCCTGGCGAAAACGGGACGTACTACTGTATAAAGTCAAATATGAATCGACGAAGTCGCTAGTTCCAAGTTAAAACCAAGATAATTATCAACTATAAAGTTTAGACAGCTCAGACTTGTTGATACAATATCCAAGTTTGCTCCAACAATTTAATCTGTCAAAAAACAACACTCATGCAATCACACCAACCGTTCACACTTTAGGTGTGATTGCTGTTTGTCTCTATATGAATACCGCTGGAATCGCGATGTATGTCCCAGCGGCCGCGTATCTAGACAGTGGGCCGTTAGGCGGCGCTGAATGGAAACGCCTGTATTGTCTTTCTCTTTCATGGATATCATTATATACCTGTGGCTGTATGAACCACGTACACTACCTGTTCCTGCGGGCTGACTGTCTTCGTACGTCAAAAATACTACGGCATCGGGATGTATGTGATCAATAATTTCACCGCGTATTTTTGACGTACGAAGACAGTAAGCCAGTTTCCGTATAAAACAATTGTGAATATATTTAATCAGTAATATGAATATAAGTTAGAGAGAATAGGAGAGTATTTCAAAGGATATGTGGAAGAACGACTATGTCAGGTGAATGCAACTTTTTGATCTGAATAAAATAAAATAAAATCCTGGGGATCCTCCATGTCATGGTTTGACATGTATGTATATTTCAATGATGTATGTCCATGTTATGAGAGTTGGGCCCTAACGTCCCGATGAGTGCATGGGTCCTAACGTCCCGACTTTCGGGTCCGCGGCCCTAACGTCTACATACCCGACACCCAAACCCCACTTTTGTATAAATGACCAAACACTATTGGGCTAAAATCTGCAAAAAGAGTGAGCAGGTGAATTCATAGAACATAGTTAGTTTAGAATGTGCCTCAAGGGTTGGAAAATTGTTACCCTATTCCTTGTTACTTTGTGTATTTCTGAATTGTGGTGAAATAAACATGGCTAAAAAAAAAAAAAAAAAAAAAAAAAAACTATTGAGTATTTGGTCTGTGTCCCCATTCCCCATCGAGTTTGGAGTGCGTAGTAATATGAACGAGGCGATACCAGAGTGAATATTCTGAAGTGCTCCAAACGAGATGGCGAACGGGGACTCAGACCAAGCACGCTGACGGTATGTCATACTTAATGGCAACTAACTACACGGACAAGTTAACATGGATCAATGTATATATGAAACAACCCAATAAAGAAATGATTTTTTTTTTAAACAAAAAAAACACGAATATGTTTCTTATTATTATCCTACCCCTAATATAAAATCCCATAGGCTTAACATTGGGTTTCCGTATGCCACGCTGACTGGCATACAGAGTTTTATATGCCACTAGTGGCATACAGCATTGTTTTCACGTAATATTCCAAAATAGAGGAGAGGGTAGGATAAAATCAAAACCTGATTCGTTTTAATCATGGCCACCACATTCCACTCCTGAAGTTTTGGCTCCGGACTTCACTCGGCTTCGCCTCATGAAGTCACTTTGCCAAACTCCAGTCGTGGAATACCGTGGCCAAGATTAAACCTCATCCAGTTTTACGATATATCCTAGCCTGGAAATATGTATCCGTTTATCACCTTTTCAGTATGAGTTACCGTACTCGCAAGCCTGTTGAGTACGAGTTCCTGATATTAATCCTATGGACGTTTATACCATTCTACGATAAGTGCCAATACTGAAGTATGGATAACATACTTAAAGCTACATCTATATCCCTTTTAAATCAAATGCACTCTAAAAATATACTGAGACCAAAATCAAAAATATACAAAACTGAAACTGTATTCCCTTGTAAGTGTGACTCACCCATGGGGTCCCAAGCCGAGGGGAAGAGGCTGTAGAGCGAGCGTAGTTTTCCCGTATGTTCGTAGGTGTATCTCCGGTATCAGGTGCCAAGGTGTTCAGTGTAACGGCGCCACAATCAGAATGCGCAGCCGAGGCCAAGCCATGCCTTTCTATGTGCTCCACTTGGTGATTTTTTTTTCTTTTCTTATAAATGTAGTCGTCCTCGTCCAAGTTTGCAGTGGGTCAGGGAGTGCTGAATTTTTACAGTGGTAAACGTTCGCTGAGAAAAACTATGATTTTATTATTGTAAAAGGACGACTTTATAAAAAATAGTGATAAAATGATTGAAAATGGTACTTATAACTGACTGGCAGGATTTCTGGAATTCAGAGAGTCCCAATGGTTTATGGGATTTTTGGATAAATGTATTGATGGATTATTTAGATTTCTATTTGCCCCTAACATTGTGGAAGACTAAAGATCGTGGACATCAATGGATGAATGTAGATATCAGGGATTCGTTTAAACTTTCTACAATCATATAAATACATAATATTGACTGGTTTCATATACAAACGGCCGTATACTCCGAGGAGTTGACGCGTATTAATATCTGGAGTGGGATTCACACGAAGAGACTCATGTACCTGAGACTGGTGTACTTCACACCTTTTCTCTAGTCTCAGACAATTCTCGTTTGGTAAAAAATTCTCATGGCTAAGTACTTTTATCAGTCTCAAGGAAAAATGGCGAATTTGATTCACATGGGAGGACACACCTGGTACATAATCTCAGACATAGTCATAGTGACCACTCACCTTGGGACTCAATTACCCTTGATGTGAAGGGTGTTACAAACATGTAATTATGCTTGCTGGACTCCTATTGGCTAGGGCAGCTACATGGTCGCAGCAGGTCCATTTGTCTCACCAAAATGCCCCTATAGATTTTAAACCTGTTTAAAGCCAAAATCTCATGGGATTCTGTTCCTTTTTAGGGGTGATTATCGCCGACAATTGCAAGGGAAAAGAGTTGTCTCAGCAAAATGGAACCCTGTCATTCACACGTGGAGATTGTGTTCCAGTACCAAATCTCAACAGGATTTGTCTCAGACAAACACTTTGTGAGGTACATGGATCCCACCGTGTGAATCCCATTTAAGCACATGCGGGGATATTCAACTCCGAGGAGCATTCATACGGCCGCTTGTATCTGAGGAGCATTCATACGGCTGCTTGTATCTGAGGAGCATTCATACGGCCGCTTGTATCTGAGGAGCATTCATACGACCGCTTGTATCTGAGGAGCATTCATACGACCGCTTGTATCTGAGGAGCATTCAACGGCCGCTTGTATCTGAGGAGCATTCAACGGCCGCTTGTATCTGAGGAGCATTCATACGGCCGCTTGTATCTGAGGAGCATTCATACGGCCGCTTGTATCTGAGGAGCATTCATACAGCCGCTTGTATCTGAGGAGCATTCAACTGCCGCTTGTATCTGAGGAGCATTCATACGACCGCTTGTATCTGAGGAGCATTCATACGACCGCTTGTATCTGAGGAGCATTCAACGGCCGCTTGTATCTGAGGAGCATTCAACGGCCGCTTGTATCTGAGGAGCATTCATACGACCGCTTGTATCTGAGGAGCATTCATACGGCCGCTTGTATCTGAGGAGCATTCATACGGCCGCTTGTATCTGAGGAGCCTTCATACGGCCGCTTGTATCTGAGGAGCATTCATACGACCGCTTGTATCTGAGGAGCATTCATACGGCCGCTTGTATCTGAGGAGCATTCATACGGCCGCTTGTATCTGAGGAGCATTCATACGGCCGCTTGTATCTGAGGAGCATTCATACGACCGCTTGTATCTGAGGAGCATTCAACTGCCGCTTGTATCTGAGGAGCATTCATACGACCACTTGTATCTGAGGAGCATTCATACGACCGCTTGTATCTGAGGAGCATTCATACGGCCGCTTGTATCTGAAACCAGTCAATATTGTTTATATAGTTGCATGATGGTGGATCCTGGTCGGCTGTTCCTCAGAGCTGGATCCTGTACCAGCCACTTCCGGAGTGGGATTCACACTAGGGAAAAATGTACCTGAGACTGGGACCTGTTTCACTAGTTTTGTGACATGTCTAGATGGCGTGACAAGTCTAGATGGCGTCTAGATGGTGTTTCCGGTTTCATAAGAGCTATACATTTAACTTCATTTTGTGTGTTCTTGCTTGCATTGTTGGTGCCGCTTTTGATGTCCATCTAACACTTTTGTCACGAAACTAGTGAAACAGGTCCATGATGTGTCTAGATTTGTCTAATTCTTATGTTTGGGGTCTGTCTTTACCTATGGGCAGCTACTTGTGTTGTCACAAAACCAGACAACCCAATCTGTCTGTATGGTGTCACAGACATGACACGAAACTAGTGAAACAGGTCCCTGGTGATACTTCACAACTTTTCACCAGTCGCCTGCTATTTCCCGCTGGGTACAAAGATTCACAGATTGGGGTGTTCTACAGTCTTATACCGGGGACACACCAAGCGAGTCAAGGTGGCGATCTCTGGAATCGTCAACACAAAATAGCATGTATGTGAGATATTATTTCATAGGACTATCTCCCGCCCATGATTTATCATCTCAGAGGCAATAATCAGGTGATATATGAAGGAATAGAGGGAAACTATGTTCCGGTGGGAATAAGTCAAAGTTACGAGGTAAGGCTTGGAAAAATTACTGCCCAAGGCATGGCCGCGGGCAGTAATTTTTCCAAGCTTTACCGAGTAACTTTGACTTATTTCCACTGGTACGTGGTTTCCCTATTCCTATATACCTTCAATGGTCGGCTAATATCGATAAAACCGAATGTCTCTGAACGTCAACCTGGGCAGTAAACGTCAACCTGGGCAGTAAACGTCAACCTGGGCAGTAAACGTCAACCTGGGCAGTAAACGTCAACCTGGGCAGTAACTTCAACCTGGGCAGTAAACAAAAGTTATTCCACCCCCAGCAGCGGTAAGTAATCATAGGTTGTTCGCTCATAGGTATATAGGAATAGCTTATATATAATCCATTTTGTGTTGGCGATTCCGGAAATCGCTGCATTACTCGCTTGGTGTATCTCCGGCTTCAGGGAACTATGGCGGAATCATTTCACATGGGAGGACTTACCAGGTACATAGTCTCATCCTACACCCCTACACAGGGTACACAGGGTACACAGGGTACACAGGGTACACAGTCGCTGGCTAAGTGCACTTCCCGTGTGAGTAGGTGTTATTTGGGACCACTGAGACTCACGGACTGAGGGAGAACGTGTGAAGTACATTTGTCTCACCAAAATGCCCCATTGAATTTTAAACCTGTTTAAAGTCAAAATCTCATGAGATTGTGGTCCTTGTTAGGGGTGATTGTAGCCGATAATTGCAAGGAAAAAACTTGTTCAAGCAAAATGGAACCGTATAATTCAGATGAGAAGATTGTATTCCAGTACCGAATCCCAACAGGATTTGTCTCAGACAAACGCTCTGTGAGGTACATGAATCCTACCGTGTGAATCCCACTTTACAGGGTACAGAATCTCAGCAGGATTTGTCTCAGACAAACACCCTGTGAGGTACATGAACCTCAGTAGGATTTGTCTCAGACAAACACCCTGTGAGGTACATGAATCCTACCGTGTGAATCCCGCTTCACTAGATTTTATGTCTCACGATGCAGTTTATGAGGCGTGTGTCTAACTCGAGTCTGTGTAAGAGAACCAAGAGGCAAGCCTCGCCAACCACATCTCACAGGCCACGAGTCCATTCATACCTTTTGTATCACAACTGCCGCCCACGTGTTCTTGCTTTTATTATCCACCTAATACGGAGTCTATGGAGCCTATGGAGCCTCCAGATCGCTATTGTTACCCACCCAATACAAAGTCTCCATACCAAGTCTATGGAGTCTCTAGATCGCTATTATTACCCACCCCATACGGAGTCTCCATACTAAGCCTATGGAGCCTCCAGATCGCTATTATTACCAACCCAATACAAAGTCTCCATACTAAGCCTATTGAGCCTCCAGATCGCTATTATTACCCACCCATTATGGAGTCCCCATACTAAGCCTATTGAGCCTCCAGATCGCTATTATTACCCACCCATTATGGAGTCCCCATACTAAGCCTATTGAGCCTCCAGATCGCTACTGAGTAGAATATGGAAAGTGGTAATCTCCTAGGAGAATACAGCTTTTTCGGCCACCTGACGGGCATTATAGAAACTATTTTATGTAAACAATGCAGAGCGCTTACGTAGAATTTTCTAATTATTTGCAAGATTTTTTCCCTTATAATTAGTCAAAAGGTGAGTAATAGATACAATTTTACCATGATTTCAATCTGTGTGGCTGTATTCTTCTTGTATTACTACGTGTCAACTACGCGGAGAATACAGCCACTCGGATCAAAATCATGGTAATACTGTGTATGTATTATGACTAAATGTTAACCTATATTTATCATGGACAAACTTGGTAGCTGCTTCTAGTATTGTACTGTACAGTATCACTCATTTCATACCATCCTCAGCTGTTGTAATTGGGTTAATAAGACTTAACATGAGAGATTCAAACATGTCATTATCTCACCCCTGGTACAAGTTTAGCCATAGGAATAACATTAGAAAAATATACTCAACGATCACCCCGGTAAAGTGACAATACTACGCCACGGCCGTGGCATAGTGGAATCTGTTTGGAGATCTTCCCGCACATAGGGACATAGTGAACCAAATCTAGGCGTGGAGACTGAAGGGCCACGAGAGTGAGATGTGGTGAAATTCGAACCTGCTCCTCTTTTTTCTAACTCGATAGACAGGCATGCTTTTTCTCTTAAGATTCAATTCAAGCCATGCCGAAATCAAAGTTTAGTATTGTAGTTTTCTGCTTTAGTTTTCTCGTGAGAAATCAATGAGATACCAACTTTCGCTGGTAGCCCTTTCAAAACTCCGCTGATTCCCCCCACCCACCAACAGCTTAAGTATTTGGCTATGTTATAGCATCTGTCTTTGTGGAGCAGTTGGCAGGGCCGCAGGCTCGGGCGTTCGAACCCCGCTATCGATAGTTCATTTTTTCCTTTTCCGTACTCGGACTCGACGAAGTCGCTAGTTTTACAGTAAAACCCCGCTTCTGGGACACCCCACTTAAGGGAGACACCTCGCATAAGGTGACAATTTGCTTGGAACGGAAATTTCTCCCTCTGTTAAGAGTTTATTTTAACCCTGCTTAAAGGAACACTCCGCTTAACCCATTAGCTGCGGGTGATGCCTTAAGGCATCACCAGTCCAGATAGGGTGATGCCTTAATGCATCATTTTCCAATATTTACAAAATTATTGTTTTAGGTGATAAATTAGAAAATAATTCATCAATATACATGAAACTTCAACAGAGTTTAGGTATAACATCATATTTAAAATGTTTAGGGAAATGGAAAATGATATCGAGTATCACATGTTATATCACGTGATCACATCATCAAATTACCATAATGGGCCTGTGGATACCCGTTTCCTAACACTATATAGGTACTAATACCCGACCCCTATATACATGACTGTGTAGGAGCCCGCCGTGAATGGGTTAAGGGCTCACCCCATTTCAGGGACAGTTATTTCGGTACAGAATACTTCTAAACCCCGCTTAAGGGGCCACTTTGGAGGGACACCTCATCAAATCTGACGGGACATTTTGGAAACAAGACTCTAGATAATATTGAATGTTTATTTATGGTGTATGTGAGGCTGTTAGTCTGATGTCTAGACCATCAGACACCAGGCAACAGGCTGAGTAGGCATCTGTGGGCTGTCTGTGTGGTTATAACAGTGTTTCTATGCTATAGTATCACCTGTATGAAGGTATGTTATACTAAATAGCCTTAACCATCGGCAGACTAAAAACCCTGCTTAAGGGGCCACCCTGCTTAAGGGGACAGTTTGCTCGTAACGGTGGGCCCCTTAAGCGGGGTTTTACTTCCCATTAGTCATCCAAGTCCCTGGTATTTGGAAAATCCAATCTTATATTACCAATTTTTATCAAAAATCATTTCTAAAACCTAATTGATTGATTTGTGGCAGCGGTTGTGTGTACAAGGACTGAGGGTAATTTATCTTTTTTCATCTATATATACTGTAGAGCCCCTCCTACTCCTCCCGGACACCCCGCGTAAGCAGACATCCTGCGTTAACAGACACATTTGTTCGGAATGGTTCCCTCTATTAGATGTTTAAATTAACCTTGTGTAAGGAGGCACCCCGCGTAAGCGGACACTTTAGGCAGGAATGGAGAGTGTCCCCTTACGTGGGGTTCTACTCTAGGTTATATATATATATATGTGTGTGTGTGTATAAATTCTGCCTGCTCCTATCTTGAACAAAACAGCAAGAAGACACAAATGATAGTTTGGCGTTACAATTGTATTTGTAGAGGGAAACATTTTACTCGACTTTATACTCTCAATAAATTCCTGCATTTATTGGTCCCATATATAGATATATATATATATATATATATATATATATATATATATATATATATATATATAGTAGTACAGAGTGACTAGGACAACGGAATACAGTTAAGTTCTCTTCATCACACTATAGACAGTCAAGCCTCAGGCAGCACAAGCGACAATG
Source organism: Alentia gelatinosa (assembly GCA_950022655.1). Taxonomy (NCBI): domain Eukaryota; kingdom Metazoa; phylum Annelida; class Polychaeta; order Phyllodocida; family Polynoidae; genus Alentia; species Alentia gelatinosa. The sequence goes on from OX465581.1 coordinate 127,700,911, forward strand.
GTAAGTCTAAGTTCCGGGGGTCGGCTCTGACCTCCTCGCACCCAGCGAGCCACACGGGGCTCAAGGTAAGTCACAACGGCAACTTTTGGGTCTCGCTCTGTGACCACTACTTAGGTCAGTGCGAGACGTGACCGTTTCAGATAGGGTTTTTTTTCGACTTGATGATAAGTCCAAACCGAAGCTATACCTGAAAAGAAAAGAACAGAAAATAAGTTAGAGAAACAATAACAATAACAAGAGAACAATAACAACAATAAGGGATGATGTTATTCCCAGTTTTAGTCAGAGAGATATTATTCCTGTGGCTGTGGTTAGGTTGTATTAGCTTAATGGTTGTTTATATCAATCCATGCCTAGTATCATGCCATATGGGTAGCTAGGGAGGTGCAAAGTGGGTAGTTCCCTCCCATCTGGACAGGGAGGCCAATTGCATCACCCATAGTGTCTCTGCACCTTTTAGGTTGGGGTTGAGGTTAGGAAGTAGAAAGTCCATGGTATACGGGTGTATCAGTGGTACTGGATGGGTAGTGCCTTACCATCGGGGTTAGGGAGGCCACCAGCACCCCTGGGTAGCCCAACCACTTCATTCCCATAGGCTCCGAGGGATACATGTCCTAGGTAGAGATCCTGTGGTACATAATGGGTAGTGCCTTGACATGCGGACAAGGAGGCCATAAGTACCCCGGGTAACTCACCCCATGCAGCCGTTTCAGATCCTAATTATCGCATTTGGTCTTCCCTTCCTAGATGAAAAGCTAGAAGTTTTGTTTTGTATGCATATTACTTGGTCTTTGAATGGTAGTTATTGTGTAAAATCTGACCTTGGTATCATGCCATGTGGGTAGCCAGAGAGGTGCAAAGTGGGTAGTGCCCTGCCATTTGGTCAGGGAGGCCACTTGCATCACCCATGGTGTCCCTGCACTTTGTTTAGGAATGGGTTTTTAAGAAAATCCATGGTATACGGGTGTATCAGTGGTACTGGATGGGAAGTGCCCTACCATAGGGGTTAGGGAGGCCACCATCACCCCTGGGTAGTCCAACCATTTCATTTCCGATGGTTCTGAGGACACATGTCTTGGGTGAAGCTCCTGTGGTTCCTGATGGGTAGTGCCTTGACATACGGACAAGGAGGCCACATGCACCACAAATAGCTCGCCCCATGCTACCATAACAGATCCTCGTTGTCCTTATAAAAGCGGACCAGGGGTAAGTACCCCTCTTCCGCCACTACTTGGAGAATCCTTATTGCTCTTTCCTTCCTAGATATGAAGCTAGATGTTTTGTTTTGTATGTGTTTGATGGAGTCGTAATTAACTTTAGGGCAGTTAGTTAGAATGTGCTTGATAGAGAAGATTCTCTTTCCGCAGTAACAATTAGTGTATTCGGGAATGTCTTCCCATCTGCGATGTCCTAACCTAAACCTGGTGGCAATGTGTTGTATATTTTTTGGTAAGTTAAGGGATACCGGTGGTAAGTTGTTTCTGATTAGCAGATACCAGTCTCTAGATCTTGAAATACGGTTGGTTTCTAGGTCTTGTTCGTTTAGTATTTCCCAGTAGAGTTTAGCACTGGTCTTTATTTTCTTCATTGCTTGGGTTCTTGAGAGCCTGTTAGTGAGATGCATATTATTGGCATTTATTGCAGTGTCTTTAGCAATTAGGTTGGCATAATCGTTGACCTTAATGCCACAGTGAGATGGAATCCAATGTAGGAGAGTGCGGATGTTCCTACTGTCCCTTTCAACTATTCTTTCTTGTATTTCTATGGCTAATTTGTTATGCGTGAATGTGTTGCTGAGGGTCTGAACGAGTCCGAGTGAATTACCATGTTGTAGTCCCATTTCTCAAGGGCTAATTTAATGGCTACAAGCTCGGTGGTGAGGGTAGATGAGTGGTCGGCCACTCTTGTACATGTGTACCTATCTTTCTCGAGACAGATTGCTGCAGAGGCTGCCCTACCTGTTGAAGGTATAACACTACCATCAGTGTATACATTTATGCAGTGGGGCGACTGCCAGAGGGTCCCCGGCTACTTTTATAGGAAGCCAGCGGGATACCTTCCTACGTCACTTCCGGGACCAGGGTAGGACTGGTTCATGTTACTGAAATAGACATACGAGTGAATATAGTTTGGCAAGAATAACACCAAACCTTAAGGCTTTTTATTAGGTGAATAGATCAGTCAACCCCAGTAACCCCAGTATTACATTATACAAAACCCCAGTATTACATTATACAAAACCGGGTAGCTTAAGACCAAAAATTTTAATTTTAAATTTAAATTTCACAGGTCCTGCTCCTTAGATTCACCAAGGCAGAGTGAGTGATTCCCAACCTTTACGCATCAATAGAATTATTGATTTGGTCATCAATAGGCCACGCCCCCAAATGGTAACCCTAGGGTTACATGCTTAGCAATAATGGTGATGACTAATTATATATGTATAAGCTATGGTAGTTATACATTTATATAAATGAGCCAAATGTAAGAAACATGTATGCTCGTGTAAACATATCTTACATTCATATATTCATGCCAGGTGACAAATACAGCCAATTTGTGCATGTATACACACAGACTTTGTTTCTTATTATGGTCCATGCATGGGTGCCAAATATGGACTTATTCAAATGGAAAACTTAATCCATACAGCCTATATGTGCATTTGCATACTTTTTATGCTGTGTAGGACCTGCCCGCTCATTACAGTCCCCGGGAGACTTGCTTATTGTAATATCACAGCTTAGTATGCTTTTATTTGTTTGTTTGTTTGTTTGGGTAGTTTAACGTCCAATTTATTCAATTAGACTTACTTTGGATTTGACCGAATCTCTGAGATGAATGTAGGAAGAAATCTCACCCCTACACATTTACCGAGGTGAGTTCTTTTAGTTCCCACACCACATAGACATGGTATGAGAAGGACTGGTCTTTGATATAGCAGTAAATCTACCACTGCTGGGGGTGAAGGAGAAAGGTGGCTGTACACCACACTACACAGACATGGTATGAGAAGGACTGGCCTTTGATATAGCAGTAAATCTACCACTGCTGGGGGTGGCTGCCGTTTGACCCAAATCAACAAAGTCCAAACTCCCCACCCACCCCGGTCGCTTTAGTTATGCTTGGATGCAAGCATATCCGGTCTGCACCACAAGGAGGCAAGGCAACCAAGACGGTGAACAGATTGGTAATTGCTGTCCACCCCAGCAGACCGCTTAGTACGCTAATCTCCAACATGAACATTGTATATCTATAGGTCAGGGAGGCATATCAGAGACTAAGGTGGGATCCGGATTCAAATAATGTTTCCCTAACAAATCTTATAGATTGACTTGTGCTGCATATCTAATTAGTTTAAGTAAGCATTTGGACATAAATGATAACTAAAGGAAAAACATTCTCTGAAATTACAATATAAAAATATTGATTCATTTCCAAGCAAGCCTTTCTTCTCCATTTTCTTTTGGCATTTACACTAGACGATTTCTAGACTTTTACGGCTGAAAGTAGTCAGGTTCAAGAATCGCCGCCTATAATCGTCTAGAGAGGAGAGAGGGAGCAGGGAGCTGTTTCAAAAGTCGGGAGGCTGCTAAACGAGAGTACTCGTCGCCAATGCGAGACGCCAACAATGGAACTTGAGGCGTCGCTGTCGAGGTGGAGGTGCCGCTCTCTATGGGATATTGGTAGTAGTTTTGCTGCCGCTTTGACTTGAGGTGCCGCTCGCTGTTGCCGGCCTCTCGCTTTCAAAATGTGACGTGCCGCTGGCGAGACCTCATTCGACTTTTGAAACAGCTCCCAGGAGGCAGAACGCCCTGGGCTGACAGAACAGCCCAGGGAGCTGTTTCAATAGTTGAAAATACTCTCGTAGTTGCTCTCACTAATTACCAAATAGCGGCACTTCGTGTTGCAATAGTAGAGCATGGTAACAGCGAGCGGCACCTCGGAGTAAAGCGGCACCAACAAGGGTAGTACCCGTTTCAATAGTTAGTGAGGTCTCGCTGTTAGTGCCACATGGCTGCCACTGTTCACGAGAGGGTCAACCCTCTTGCATTGATCAGAACAACAATTTCAAATCACACTTTATCCGATATTATAACATATTTAAGTAAAGAAAAACATGCTCCGAACAATTTTATATACATGTTTTAACTATATATCGATTTTTATAATTCTCTCTTTTCTGATAACTATTGTACTATTCGAACCAAGAACTGCGGTCACTGCACCACTCTAACACTTTCCTACTCTATCGCTCGACCCTATTCGATCCCTTCCATGTCTTACAAGCGAGAGCTACAGTGTCAGGCTCCGTAACTCAGCCAAACATGGACGTAGAGACGTCAAATAAAAACTGAAATGTGGGGAAAAACACGAGGAATATTCTGAAATTATCGAATGATTCATTAGATATAGATTTTTTAATTGTCTCGTTTGTTATGCTGGCATAGCGAACGGCAGCGGGATCTCAACAGCGATGCCATTTATGAAACGAGACTTTATAGTTTCCGCTGTGTTAGTGCCGCTGATTGCTCTCGCTATTGTCGTGGCTATTCCCTTTTTCTCCCCAAACTAGTGAAACAGGTCTCAGGCTGGTAGAACGGCCTAGGTCAAGCCTCGATGCTGCCTTGGACTATTACCATAATATACATTTTAGGGGATCCACCTGGCTCTTAAACCATTTAATTTAATTACTGAATGACATCTCCTCTCAACCATGGTGATGTTGGTATTGGGTAAACAGGACATTGATTTAATGCACTGCACCCAAGAACACTATCTGTATAACCTTTGGCATAATTAATGCGTAATTTACTTAATCTTAATTCACTAATTATGACAACATAATCCTTTCCTTGTAATCAGGTTTGTGTGTAGCAATGGTGGTAACATTATGAAGATATAAATGTTGTAACATTTTAATCACTTAACAATCTCTCTTAATCTAGATGTATAACAAGATGTTGATTGGTTTATTATGTTGTTATATCAATTAAGGACGTGTAGCGTTTGCAGGTGTTGAGAAGTGGTTTGTTTCTTCTACACTAGAATTACCAAGAATAGATGAACGGTTTTCATCATCAAACCAGCCTCATAAAACTGTTATTTACACAAGTACATCCCAGGAGTGAATTCCTACGAAAATCGCCTAAATTCCGGGGGGAAGGCATGAAATCTTCTGCCGGAATCGGTCAAGGTCCCCGAGCAAATATAGCTTCAAAAATGCAGTATCGAAGGTCACTGCTTTATAGGGGACAGACCCATTGTTAGTTCACGAAGCAGGCACTAGGTGGTCGGGGGACAAACCTATATTCTGGCTCTTTGTTCTTACGAAATTCAACTGCCTTTCAATATTTTCCCATGGTTCCCTTGACTCTCTACACCCATCCCAAAGCAGGATGACATAATTATTAAACCCAAGACATGATATTTTCCATATGGAACACTTTATATAAATATCTGAGCAAGGCTAAAGTTGTGGCATTTCCCAATTATCACTCACTTCTTTTCCACCTCCTTTAGTGAAGAACACCTACTTTTTCACCTCCATTAGTGAAGAACACCTACTCGGGGGGCGTCATGGCGGCGCCCATGGCTCATAGGCTATATGCCGTATAGTTAACTCTGCCTGTATGTAGTAATGTCTATTTTGAAGCTGATTGAAAGCTACCATCTGTCTTTCAATATTTATCACAACATCTCATTTCATAAACTTTCCAAACCCGCAAGATTTCTTCTTTTTTTTTTGTAATTTTTTTTGTAATTTTTTCGTTCCAATGGGTCTGTCTAGAATCCGTGGTTGGAAAACCCGCAAGATTGGTCTAAGGCCAAATTAGCTGAGCTGTTTATTGTAATATAGGGTTTCACATGTTGTACTTAGTGTACCCCTCGTTCATATACATCCAAAACGAGATTTGTATAATCGTCCTTGTGTACTGACCGGACAGGTTAATAATGCTGTAATGGAAGACCATATTATATGAGGTGAATTACCTGCAAATAATAAAAAAAAAAAAAAAAGCTTGGAGGCAGTATAAATAATGAAATAAAAAACTTACATAATTGATACATGTATATAGAATTTTTTTTTGAATATTAAGATATTTATATCAAATTGTATGTAAAAATTAACTTATTTAATAGCATAATGTACATAATTCAATAAGAAAGTATAACTATTGATGTAATATTATATGAAATATACACATACGGTTATATCGCTTGATAAAGATTTACTGTTCTGTACAAATCTTATAGCTACAAGACAAGAAACAACAAGGTGTTTATTAGGGTAACCATAACCACATCAATTAAAGTGCTCACTATGATCACCTCAGTAAGCCATCAAGTGAGATTACCACACCCGATGAAGGACAAAGTAAAGTCTGAAACCTTGTGTCAATTGAATTTCATGCATTAAAAGACTATTAAAATTACCTAAATTAAAAATCCAGGAGTTGTTGGTTTGTGATAAATTGAATACCAGTTTTAATGAAATAAAAAATTCTAAAAATTGAGAATAACTTTGGGAAAGAAAGTATATGAGGGGGATAGATCCATAGGTATCGATAAGTTGATAAGTGAGTGTAAAATAATTCATCCAGATACAAGAAAGGTGTTATTGATGGGGATAATTAGAGGTCTGTGTAGTACCGGGGGATTAGCTAAAATAGGACCGATTGGTGAAAACAGGCGAACGACGAGATCAACCCAAAAAGAAAATCTCTGTTTGTGTCGCCCAAAGAAAGAAAAGTATAGAACCATCGGTTCTATATCAAGGTATTCTGTTATGGATCACATTGAATATAAATGAGCAAAAACCGGGGTGGAAAAAAGAGTTCAAAGAAGCGGTTTTCATCAAAAAGTCATCAAAACAAGGATGGTGCAAAAAATTGTACTTCATCATAATTGTATTGTACTAAGACAGGAAAAGTGTGTATAGAACTGGCATGGATAACTAAAATGTAAATTTTTACTGTATATGAAATGATGATTAATCATTTGTGCTATCCTCAGTACTAGTGTATATTTCACACCTGTCTGTCACCATGTAGAAAGGATAAAAATGATGTCTGTTTCTCTCACATATTTGTACATATTCACATTTTCTTGACTGGATGAACGAATCCTGTATTCGAACTCAAGAAATAAAAACCTTTTCCAAAAAAAACACACTAAAAGATGTGATATGCCAGTCTTTGTTATGTGGTGATCTGTGTGTCTGTGCACAGAAGTGCCACAGGTTTACACATATTATGTTATTGTATATAAGGCCAGGGCCCCGTTGCTCCTGTTTTTGTGGTATCGCTAAAAGCCGTATTTTACGCGGCGATGCGCCTATGCTATTGCGAAGCAATCCGCAAAATCTCAGGAGCAACGTTTAGGCCCTCGGATCGCTATTCTGCGATCCGCAGCTCTGTCGTAATCCTGGAGCAACGGGGCCCTGGGAGCTGTTTCAAAAGTCGGGAGGGTGCTAAACGAGAGTACTCATCGCCAAAGTGAGAGCTAATAATGGCACTTCGAGGCGTCGCTGTCGAGGTGGAGGTGCCGCTCGCTATTGGATATTGGTCGCGGTTTTGCTGCCGCTTTGATTCAAAGTGCCGCTCGCTGTTGCCGGCCTCTCGCTTTCAAAATGTGACGTGCCACTGGCGGACCTCACTCGACTTTTGAAGCAGCTCCCAGGTCCACAACTGGTAAACAGGTCACTTGCTTTGTTCTTTCCATGATGAAGGAACTGTTTGGGATCTCACATGTGGTGTGATCTCTTGCTAAATTGCCCCATTATTTTTTTCTTATTTTTGTTATAATTATGATATATGTGAGGTACATCAGTAATTAAGGTCCAGTAGAACTGGCAGATCTCTGTGGATTGCTAACTGCCTCTTGAGACCTTTTAAGACAACTACACAGCATGAAAATGGCAGTTTATTTACGTTTACTTTCAAGGTAAATATGTGATAGATAATTTGGTCCCATTTAGCATCATGCATATATATATGCTTCTCCTGTCGATGTATATGTCAATCCCACTTGTAGATATATATATGCCTGTGTATAGGAACGCAATTTAGCTGCCATGATAAACTAGGAGCTAATGATATTTCCATTTACAATGGATGAGCGCGGTATTTCTAAAGTACAGTAGATTCTCACATAACGACCACTTATATAACTATTTACAAACATTATGGCTTTGTCCCAATCCTTTTTGTTGTATTTTTGTGGGTTCTTGCTTGCACTGTTGGTGCCGCTGTTGATGTCTATCTAACACTTTTGTCACGAAACTAGTGAAACAGGTCCATGGTGTATCTAGATTTGTCTAATTCTTATGTTTGGGGTCTGTCTTTACCTAAGGGCAGCTACTTGTGTTGTCACGAAACTAGACAACCCCAACGTCTGTATGGTGTTACAGACATGTCACGAGACTAGTGAAACAGGTCCCTGTTTATAGATGTGGGCATATAAGTATTCATTAGCAACCAGGTTGGTATGTAATGTATCTTCATTTCAACTGGGAACACATTGAAACAAGGTTTTGTAATTTGAGTGTTACCCAGTATAAATAAATGATTCAGAAAAAGAAATAATCCAATTGTAGCATGTGATATTGAAACCTAGGCTGAGTCACACAGAACACTGGTATTTTAAAAGTAAAAAAAAACTATTAATTCTAAAACCTTTTTTCATAAAACAAAACAAAAATCAATTTTGTATTTGTAATTGTTCCAATGATCTCCAATCTGGTTTTAAAAAGTTTTTATAATCAAGATTGGTAAGATTAGATTGGATTTTCCATATAATACAGACTTGTATGACTAATGGCAAATGCATGATAAAAACAACAGTGGTGGTGACCCCTATGTGCACATTTACATAGGCTTTTCATGGTTGTATTAGTGATAAGAAATTTGACATTTAGGTATTGAGAGAAGTGGTCTTTCAGCGAGGTAGTCATATTAGCAAGTTTATGATAAATCATGATATAATACCCAACATAATCTAAACACAAAATACAACAAAAAGGATTGGGACAAAGCCATAATGTTTGTAAATAGTTATATAAGTGGTCGTTATGTGAGAATCTACTGTACTTTAGAAATACCGCGCTCATCCATTGTAAATGGAAATATCATTAGCTCCTAGTTTATCATGGCAGCTTAATTGGGTTCCACCCTGTCAACTTGCCATTTCTTCAATTGCCTGAGTCTAGGATCCAAATATATCATGCACCAGTAGGTCAATGAGGTATTTCAGTCTTGAGTAATTGGTCATGGTCAGTTGGGCACGCTTCTATTAAATACACTGAGACACTGGCACCCTGCTCCTTTCCCAGTATCACAGTGAATAGCATGCAGGTTGTGAAGGTAGCCTGGCAGCCTGGCCTAGTTAGACTATAGGCCAGGTAACGGTTCCATTTTCATGGTGCATTATTGGTAACGCCTCCTGGTTCCCCGCTCATCCGCTAGAGGGCTCGGCGGAATTAGGTGTATGACTAGTGGATACCAGCCAAACCACAACGCTGGTTCCCGGGGGAAAAGCCAGTCACAGGTGGGCACCAGCCAAATTTAAAGCATAGAGTAGCGTGGTTGAAGGTCGTGCCTGTGGAACCCGTTACCTGTCCCTTATTTCATTAGGGCAGGGAACCAGTCAAGTTGTGAAGGGATCGTTTTCTAGAAGCATGCTGGAAGTTCACTGTGACAACTCTAACCCCTAGATGATGTATATAGCGCGTGTAAGCACGCTCTAACAAAGAACTGCAGTCACTGCACCACTCTGTCACTTTCCCACTCCATCGCTCGAACCTATTCTATCACTTTATGTCTTTCTTTTTTTTTGTCTTTTTTTTTGTTTGTTTATTGCAACCAGTTTTGTCACTTATAGACAGATCTTCCACTGGAAGTTCAAATCATTACAGGCGTACATACATATACAGTCGCAGCTATATCATTGGGATTAGATGAAAGTGAATTAATGGAATGACAATGATGTGATATGATATGAAGGTAAGATACATTGTTCACAGTTGGTCTTTTCACCATTCAAGTTTACAAATCAGTGGATATTGACCATTCATAAATGGAGAGTTTAGTTTTAACTAGTCTTTTATATCCTTTTTTGTTGGAGCAACGCGGACCTCATTAGTCATTGAATTCCCAATAGCTGTACCTCTGTACCACGGTGATCGCTTATAATGACTTGTGTTGATCTGGGAGCTGTTTCATTAGTTGAAAAAACTCTCGTAGTTGCTCTCACTAACCAAATAGCGGCACCTCGCTAACAGCAAGTGGCACTTTGGACCAAAGCAGCACCAACAGTGGTAGTACCCGTTTCAATAGTTAGGCTCTGTAACTCCGCTAAATATTCATATAGAAGCATCAAATAAAAACTGAAATGTGGGGAAAAATACGAGGAATAATTTGGAATTATTAAATTATTCGATATATAGTGACTTATTAAATGTCTCGTGTGTTATGGTGGCATAGCTAATACCACTGGGATCTCAACAGCGACACCAGTTTTGAAACGAGACCTTAGAACTCTCACTTTTAATGCCATTGATTGCTCTCGCTTTGGCGATTGCCATTCCCGTTTACTCCCCCCAGCTTTTGAAACAGCTCCCTGTTGTGTCTTGAAATTTGTCCTGCAATCACTCCTCGTTCGACAAATTATGCTATTTAGGTTCTCCGGATCCCTGGACAACTTGTACATGACCGACAGGAACTGCATGCTGCGACGGCAGTCCAGATAATCAATCTTGTATTTTGAATGCAGTGAGTCAATCGATTGTCTCCGCTGATTATGACCTTGGATTGTCCGAAGAGCCTGATTTTGAGCCATTTGGCAGGCAGGAACATCTTTCACCGTAGCACCATCCGTGAGAAAAGAGCAATATTCGAGCATAGGCCTGATGGCACTTATGTAGATTAACCTTGCTACACTTGTGCTAACCCTTCTCCTGAGCTTCGCTAATTGGAATGTCTTATAAACCAGAGCTACATTGTCTGGCTCCGTAACTCAGCTGAAAATGCATGTAGAGACTTCAAATAAATGCTACGTTTACACCATAACCCCGACAGTGCCGACATTGATTGTTGGGCAAACTATTTAAGTCGACGTGGAACTTTTATGACCTTTTTATGGTTTTTCTGCCTAAAATAGGATGTCGACTTTAAAGTGCACGCCATTTTTTTTTTTTTAATTTTATTCAAAACGTCATTCATTCTGTCATAAGACAGATCTTCCATGAATAGTGATACCCACGAAAATACAGCAACCAGTATGGAAATACATAAGTTGATAATGATGAAAAAGATGATTATACATACATTGTTACGCGGTTTTATCCCACAGAAGCACTGCCTAAAGACAACAGTAGGGTCAGATGGTGTACCCAGGTAATAATTTGATCTTGCTTTTGACTGCGTATTTAAAAGCCTTCTTGGTGGGTAGCATTTGTAGGTTTACATCAAGGTTTTTCCATAGAACTGCTCCCTTGTATGCTGGGCTTTGAGTATAGCTATTTGTTTTGAATGCATGTTCGAGCAGGTTAATTTTACAGTCGCTATGTGTGTTCCGTACCATTGTGTCTATGTTTTGTGCATCGCGAGACAGTTTGTACATTATACTATGTACTTGCCTAGCCCTCCTGATATCGAGTAGTTCAACACGACAGTACTCATGTAGTGTTTCGGTGCTCATATCGGTAGGTTTGGTTCTGGCAACAATTCTAAGCCCTCTGTTCTGCAGACGTTGTAATTTTTGAATATCGGCTTTGTTAGCTCCGTCAATAATGAAGGAAGCATATTCCAGGTTTGGGCGAATTGTGCTAATGTAAATTAGCCTTGCCACTTTTTCGGATATCCCACTTCTGATCTTAGTTTGAATAATTTAGCATTAGTTGATTTCATTACTGAACGCATGTGTTCACTTAGAGATATTGCCCCATCAATTACCACTCCCAAGTACCTATAAGATTTACAGTGATGAAGAAGTGCATCATTACATGTAGCAGATAAATTAGGCAGCCTATTGATTCGGTGCTTACCACCATACCAGCATGTCATAGTTTTTTCACGTTTATCGTGAGTCCGTTAGCATTGCACCATGTTGTAATTTTGTTGATAGATCTCTGAAGTCGTTCTCTAGCACCTTTTAGTGCGAAAAAAACGGTAAGCTGATATTATTCCATAAAACATTGTTCAATCTCACCAGCTGCGTGCATTTCACTCAATCATCGCTCACGATGGCTGAAAACCCAGTCAACCCTGAAGCGGCCGTCCAGGCACTGAGGGAACTAAAGGATAGGCCTAAGTCTAATGGGGTGTGTCCACCAACCACGACAAGGCTGCGACAACGGCTTTCCGACAGGGTCCACGACAGCTCTACGATTGGAAGCCTTGTCGTAGCCTTGTCGTGGTTGGTGGACCACAGTTCCCGACAAGAGGCTACGACAAGGCCACGACAGGCTGCGACATGAAGCTTGTCGGGGGCCTGTCGGGGGCCTTCCGACAAGGCTACGACAATATCGAACATGTTCGATTTTGGAGCCGTGTCGTGGCGTGTCGTGGCGTGTCGGGAGGTTGTCGCAGAGGTCTACAATAGAATATTTAGGTGGAGCGTGCACTTTCCGACAGGCTGCGACAAGGGGTCACAACAGCCCCCCTTCTCACGACAAGGCTGCGACAAGGCTGCGATTGGAACTTTCTTGTCGGCGCGTGTCGCAGCCCTGTCGTGGTTGGTGGACGCACCCCCTTAAACAAGATTGGGGTCTGCTACTGAGGATGACTTTGCAATCTCACGAGTATCCACTATTCTAGAAAGCTTAATGTTCACAATAAATGAGATAATAAGAACACAGCAGATAACCAGGTCAAGCTTGAAACAATCAACGAAATCAAGGAGTCAGTGACCCATAACCAAGGCGAGCTGAATGACTTGAAGCGTGAAAACACGACACTCAAGTAGAATAGATAGAATCAATGTACTAGAAAGAAAGCCAATCTAAAAGCAAACCAGATCCACGATTTAGCCATTAATAATGACCACACGTAAAGAAAAAGAAACATGCTAATCGAGGGAATTTTCCAGACAAAAGACGAAAATCCCATAGCAATTGCAGTTGATATTATCAAGCACATCGATGAAAACCTCAACTCTAGCGAAATTGACCAAGCCTACCGGGTAGGACGCCCATCTCAGAGAGACAGGCCAATTATGGTATCTTTTGTGAAGGCACAAACTAGAGATAGGATACTTAAGTCAAAGAGCAACCTGAAAAAATCCCCTAACATGCGGGACGTATATGTAAATGAGGATTCTAACCCTGTAATTAAGCAACAAAAAATAGAAGTGCGGACAAAATAGGGATCGATGCCAAAGCAAGGGGTAGGGGGCTAGTATACCAGGGCCGATACTATGCCCACAAGGACTTGAAAAACTTGCCAGAGGAAATTAGCATGGAAAGACTAAAAACACATTATATGGTAGATGCAGTGGCGTACCATAGTCACCATGCCCCACTTTCAAACCTCTATGAAGCCCACTTCATGCTGGACGGGGTCAAGTATACCTCGGCTGAACTGTCCTACTGCCACTTGAAAGCAAAGTTCGCGCAAGCAACAAACGTCGCTGCACAGGTACTTGAACTCGATGACCCCTATCATGCGAAATGACTCACTAAGCCTTGTGAGTCACAAGCATGGTCGGCAGTTGCAGAAACGGAACTGAGAAAGTGCTGTTTGGCGAAGTTTGAGCAAAATCCCCCTTTGAAAGCAAAACTCGCTGAAACGGGAAATCGCAAATTGCTGGAGGCAACACTGGATCCGTATTGGGGCAAGGGATGCAACCTCCAAGCGAAGGAAATAGCTGTCGGTAACTTTAATTTAAGTTTAAAGGTCTAAACATCGGAGGAGCGGTTCTTATGGACATTCGCAAGGAGCTGTGTAGAGCCGATTCTCGGGAGCGGAACGTTTAGTTTCTTTCACAACCGCTTGGGGCAAAGGGTTAAGCCAGTTTCGATCACCCTAGCTTTCTGTTATTATCGCTCGATCGACAAACGTAAATCGATGTTTGAACTCACTGTTCATGATTAATATACATAATTAAAGGTATTTTGATGTGTTTCTAGCAAGATATATCAGTAAACTTTGTGGGATACAAGTAAAAATGTTTGAATCTTATTTATGTACTTTTGAGCAAGTTTCTATTTTGACATTTGTAGCAGCCTGTTATTGCAATCTTGGCAGATTGCTGGGGAAAACACCAAATAAAACAATCTTTGCAAAACGAATTGATACAAAAGAAACCACCAAACATCTTCCCCTGCTCTTAATCTCCATACCATTTTTTGTTTGATATCTGTATCTTCGATATTTACCGAGATATTACCAGTGATGTACAGTGGTTTTAACGTTGGTTTCAATGGAGTGAAAAGTTGTTTAACCCTTCGCGCGTACGAGAGTGCACTGCACCGCTTTACTGAAGATAAACTGGACAGCTATAAACCTGAGTAGCGCAGTGTTCGTTTTTGCGGCCGGACCTACCCGTTACTACGTTGCGTGACGTCATCGCCGCTCCCGAGAATACTGCAACGTGGGCTACCAACGACGACACCAACGACCCCCCTGGAGTTAGAGATGATGCTTTGGAAGCAGCCGACACAGATCAAGAGCCTTTCTAAATAAGCTTACTCAGATACTTAATTTGATTGCGTTGCAACAAATACAATAGTACACTGAGGGGTTCTAGTTAAGATCCTTTCTAATTAACCTGACTCAGATACCTAATTTGATTGCGTTGCAACAAAATACAATGGTACACTGAGTGGTTCTAGTTAATACCTACTTGAAACAAATTATAATAGCAGAGTATCTTACCACCAAAATGATAGTACTAATTATTGCTGACTCAAGGGGCTATGCATTGAAGAGTGACTACTTTGAGGATAATAACTTCACATACCATATCCATTCATTCCCAGGAAAAAGCTACTTGGAACTAATTACTCCACAATTACTGCAATAACCAAATACCTTAGACATATTTACAACAATGTAGACAACACTAATAGCCTTTCATCAATATTTTTAGATTTCAAAAAAGCTTTCGACACTGTTCCCCATAATTTAATGCTACATAAAATATATGAACTAGGTTTAGATAATAAGACGTGTAATTGGATAAATAGTTACTTAACTGATAGAAAACAGAAAGTGCTTGTTAATAACCAAATGTCATCTACCCTACCAGTTAACTGTAGGATCCCTCAAGGGTCAGTTCTTTTCTTTTTTTTAAATCAGTTTATTTAGGCTGAGCAAAATAAGGCAATCTGCCTGTTTTCAATTTGGCCCAGCAAGTCGTACTTGGCTTGATTATAGTAAGTATATGGCATTACCACCAGACTGGCTAGCTAACTTTCTTACCTAATAGGTTATGATATATATATGTACAGTAATAGTCACCTATGCTACTTAATAGTTGGTAACATTGTTCGTTCTTTGCAGAAAGTCTTACATAACATGAAAATGTACATCAATATTTACATATAATATTTTACTTAATAGTTTAGATGGCTATTTAATAAGAATGTCTTTTCTTTCGACTTAAATTGGGGGTAAGTTTGGATCAGTCTGTAGGGTGTGGGGAGACTGTTCCAGGATTGGGAGCATTTGTACAACATACTGCACTTGAAGCCCGCGGTCTTTACAGGGTAAGTTCGTAACACTGCTGCATCATACAGTCTAGTTTCTCTTCTTCTTACTTCTAGGTAATCTGGATTTTTACTTCTTTGATACCCCATTTTCCGTATAGCTGATTCTCTCCTCTCGCTGAGGTAGTTAAGTTTCGCTTCTCTATGTAAATGTACCACATGCGTTCGAGGTTCAGCTTTCAGGGCAATCCTGAGTGCCTTGTTTTGTAATGTTTGCAATTTTTTTAGTGTGTTTTGGTTAGTATTGTGTATCAATATGTTTCCATACTCTGCGTAAGGGAGGATTTTAGTTTTGTAGAGTAAAATAGCTTGTTTTTTATTTAGGTATTGCCTTACTTTTGCGAATAGGTATATCTTGTTTGCTAGCTTGTGTATAAGCTCCTTCTTAAAAGGTTCCATAGTTAGTCTCTCGTCTAGTTTGACCCCCAGATAGTCAAAAAGTTTGACATACTCAATATCTTGCCCTTGTATACGAAGTTTGTTGTGGTTGGGCCCCTTCCTTTGGTTTACTCTAGTTGTAAAGATCATTGTTTTGGTTTTCTTTGTGTTTATGGTAAGTTTGTTTTTACTTGCCCAACTTTCAACCTTTGCAATGTCCGTGCCTATTTGGTCAAGGGCTTCCTCAATGTTCTTTTCAGTGGCGTAGATTACCATATCGTCGGCGTATAGTTTAGTATTAGTATGTTTTAGTACATCTGCAAGGTCATTTGCATAAATCAAAAAGAGCAGCGGGCCCAGTATTGACCCTTGGGGCACTCCACAGACGGCCCTGCGACTTCCTGACAGTACACCATTTACCCTCGTCATGTGAGATCTATTGCTTAAGTAACTTTTTAACCAGCCTAACATATTGTAATTTACACCATATAGTTTACATTTGTCGAGTAGTATTGAATGCGAGACCGTGTCGAATGCCTTGGATAAATCTATAAACGTGGCTACTGTTGATGATTTATTATTTAATCCCAGAAGAATATCGTCGGTAAGAGCAACTGTAGTGGCGATAGTGGAATGGCCTTTCCTAAAACCTCCTTGGTTTTTATTTAGGATTTTGTGTGTCTCTAGGTGATCAGATAATTGGGAGTGTATAATTTTTTCTAGTAATTTTCCGGGGAGGGGGAGAAGTGATACCGGCCTTAGATTAGTTACATTCATGGAGTTACCTGATTTTTTTAGTGGGATAATTTGGGCAGATTTCCATTTGGTGGGGAATGTTTGGCTATTAATAGAACAGTTAAACATGTGCACAACTTGTTGTGGGATCGCTAGAAAACTGTCTTTTATAATTTTGGAAGGTAAGTTATTTATTGCTGACGATTTGTTTATATCTATTCCTTTTGTGATTCTTACGACTTCTTCTTCATTGGTGTTTGAGAAAGGGTTGGCAACACCTTAAAACGGTACCCCCAGAAACTCCCAGTCATTGGTAAATTTATTTGCAAGGTTTGGTCCTATATTAGCGAAAAAGTTGTTCACGTAATTTGGTAAGTTTTCTTCGGGCACCTGTTGTTGTGTATCCTGGTCAGTTATATTTATATGGTTATCACTCTTAGATGGTAGAATTTCTTTCAAATGTTCCCAGAATTTTTTTGGCTCATTTTCCATGTGGTCTTGGATAAATGATGCCTTTGCCCTTTTAATTTGTGTCTTTGTGTCATTTCGCAGTCTTCTGGCAATTTCCCAGTCATCCCTATTTTTTGTCTTCTTACCCTTTTTCAGTGCTTTGTCTTTATCTTTTATAGAGGAGATCAGGAAATCAGTCAGCCACGGTGTCCCTTTGTTATTTAGACTCATTTTCTTGACTGGGCAAGTTTTGTCTAAGTAGTTCGTGATTTTGGTTTCAATTATATCCCATGCCAAATTTGGGTCAGTTGTGTTAAACAGTTCTTCCCATGATTCTTCTACTAAGTAATTTCCCAATGTTGTTTTGTCATAGTTTTTGTATGATCTACCTTCCGTATGTAGCGTGGTATACTTATCTTTGGATTTTTTTAAATGTATATATATCAATAGGTGATCGCTTATGCTTAGGTTCCCAACCCCTGTTTGATTAACCTTAAGACTGTTAGTAAATATGAGGTCTATAGTGTTATTTATTCGAGTCGGTTCGTCTATGTATTGTTTGAGGCCACAGAGGTTTTCAAAGCTTTTTAGTTCTTTGTACTCGTTTGAGGTTTTAATGTTATAGTGTATATTAAAATCTCCTAATATGATAGTCTCCACTTTGTTGTTTGCTTGTAGGGTAGATGTTAGTTCGCTTAATTCTTCGCAGAAAATGTTGTTGGATGCCCCTCTCGGTTTGTATACAGTACCTATTAGCAGGTTTGTTTGATTTGGTAGAGTGACTTTTGCCCAGAGGCATTCAATATTGTTGTTGCTACGGTTGTAATCTTTAAACTCTTCAGTGGAGACCATAAGTTTGCTGTTTGTGTACAAGCCTACCCCACCACCTGACTTAATCTCCCCAGTTCTGTCGTCTATCCAGGTCCTATCCAGTCGATAACAGTTTTATCCTGGTATGTCAATAAAAGTAGTCGGAATTACCAATTTCAACCATGACTCGGAGAAAGTGAAAATGTCTATTTGTTCATTTAAAAGGTGGTATTTCACGAGGTCATGTTTGGCGGTTAGACTCTGGACGTTAAGATGAGTTATAAGTAGACCCTTGCTTAGCCCACAATCATTTTTAATTGTGCCCATCATTAACTAAACTAAGATCTGACCATATATCCTTGGAGGGGACCCCAGGAACTGCTCTGTCGCTCACATAGCGCCATCGTAATATGTACAGTGAAAATTTGTAGTGCATAATGACATTATTTACAAATGCACATTTCTTGGGATGATATGTAAAGGCCCATTTTGCAGATACTGCTCGGGCCATCAGATTACTATCTTTAGATCATTTAGAGATAATTGGCATTTTTCCTCAAAATACCTCAGCTCCCTGTCCTTCTCGATGTTTGGCGTGTATACACGACCTGATTACTAATACAATGTGTTTCAAATATTCGTAATATGGCGTGTAGTCACAACCAAGTAATTAAGTACAAGAACATAATACACATGAAGTTATAACAATTTATCCAGTTATATTTGGTATCAGTAGTAGTAAGAAAAGTATTTCGGTTTTACCTTAACTTGTGGGTGCATCTTTCAAGTATTAAAGCAATTCCTCCTGCAATTAAGTACAAACATTAGTACAGCGCTTAGTTTCAGTACGACCAGTATATATATGACGATCAAGGTTTTTTGGCCCAACCTTTTTCCTTATCTTCATAAATAATCTTATCGACTGTCTCCCTCAAGATCTATGCCATACAATACTTTACGCAGACGATACGGTTATTACAACTCGTACCATAAATTGTTTAACTAATATCTTACCAAAAATTTATCAATGGTGTAAAGAAAATTTACTAGCCTTAAATGAAACAAAAACAGTCTGGATGGTTCACTCTACTAACCCAAAAATACCTAATGATAAGATTAAACTCAACAATGTTTTATTATATACCTGTGCCAGTATGTTACACAAATACCAACCTCTGCTAGGGTATTGGTATTAAATATATACCGGCACAGTATGTGGTATAAAATGACGTACCACCCTACTTTGAATACAAATTCTGATTGGCTGAAAAAAATTGCATTGACCTACTTATGAAATGCTGGCAGTGACTTGCAGCACTCCGCTAATTTATGTGTGCAAAGGATCACA
The DNA here is from genome assembly GCA_950022655.1 of Alentia gelatinosa. NCBI lineage: Eukaryota > Metazoa > Annelida > Polychaeta > Phyllodocida > Polynoidae > Alentia > Alentia gelatinosa. Next base: position 127,720,341 of record OX465581.1, read on the forward strand.
GGAGTTGAAGGGAAAAAAAGAGTAAAAAATGTGCTTAGAGCATATTCTGTGCTTGACTTTCACTAAGATGTCAACAGATATACCAGCACACTTTGAATCCAGCTTGGACAGCAGATTTCCTTCTGTAATTCATCAAATACTTATACTTGAAGGTATATAATAAAATAAAAATGTATTACCTTACTGGTACATACTCACATACCTTGTTTCTTTTGATAAAAATATTCCACGAGCTCGCAGAGCGAGTGGAATATTTTTATCAAAAGAAACGCGGTATGTGAGTATGTACCAGTAAGGTATATACATTTTATCTTAGTATTACAACAGGTAAAAACTTTCAAATACTTAGCCTTAATTATAAATAGACAACTAAAATTTACAGAACAAAGAAAAGCTGTACTTAATAAGGTCGCCCATAAAATGTACCTATTATGCAAATTCGTTGACACATACTCAGCCCTTCAAATATATAAAACGACAGTTTTACCGTTCTTTGATTACTCGGATTTCATTTTTGACGACATATACAGAAATCTATAGAAGCGTCACAAAAATTACAAAACAAGTTTTTACGCTGTATATATAAGTTGAAATTGGAACCAAACCCAGTTATGAATACTACTCAACTACATGAGAAAGCTCAATTAAAATTTTTATCAGATAGAAAAAAAACACATCTGGTTTTTTATGCGTTTTTTTTTAAATCAGAGCACTATCTAGTAGACAATGGAGAATTACCTACGAGAAGAAAAATGGGGATTCGTCTTTTACAACCACCCCTAAAAAACCCGGTTTTAATATTTCATTTTTCTATTGAGCAATAGATGCTTGGAACAAACTGCATGAATTATATACATCTATAGAGGATAGTGACAAATTTAAGATATTGATCAAGAAATTTTATCCTTTATGTTATATTGATGCTTGACCTTAACATATATTGGTTTTGATTGCGTTGCAACGAAACCAGGCTACGTACGATTACGATAAATAATGGCAAGGTCGTGTAGTTGTCGCCGCATGTTATACCAAGTATTGGATAAATGTTCGATAATCTGTACTACTACTATTCCCAACCTATGTCTGTTAACCTTGACCTACATGTTATAAATATTCCTTACTTTATTTGATTTTAAGGTTATACAATCTGGATGTCATATGAATTAATTGTAAAACCTATGCCCCCGTGACCAGACTAAAGATAAATCCTTTTAATTATGGTAATTGCACCCCTTTAAAGGGGATAATGACTATACACCAGGGCCCTGTTTTTCAGTCACGATATCCTCTTTGTAAGATATCTTACAGCTGTCAGTGTACTATAGATAAGACATGCCATACTAAAACAAGCTGGTGTAATCTTGGGGTAATGAGACCTCGTTTTTGATTGCGTGCTAGTATCAAGCTATTTGCGTTGTCCACCATTTGATTAAGGTCCACTTGTCGTTCCTTAGGCCACTAAAAAAAACCAACTTGTTTCTCATCACCAAGCCATGAAAAATATGACGAGGGGGCTTTTTTTTTTTTTTTGTTTTTTTTTTTGGCTGGATCAAATATGGCTTAAAAGTGTCATAAAATGGGCTTTAGACATGCAGTAAAACCCTGCGTAAGCGGTCACCCTCCGTTCCAGGCCAAAATGTCCGCTTATGCAGGGTGTCTGCGTACGCGGGGTTTTCAGATTTATACTGCTTTTACATTGAAAGCATCCATGGCATGAGGAGCTTTAATTTGATACCAAATACACATACTTTTCACAATTTCTATCGAGGTTCATCTTATTTTAACCAAAAAAAAAAAAAAAAAATCTTCTAAAACCGTTTTTGCAGATGCGCGCGGTGATGAGAAACAAGTGTTTTTTTTTAGTGGCCTTATTGTTCTGCATTTGTACTCCATTCCGGTTACATGCACTGAGCTCAACTCCGAAGAATGTACAGTAAATCATTGGGATGTTTTCAAATTGATCATAAAACTTTTTATCAGACTCCTTGATGCTCGTTGCAAACATCAAATTGCACTCAGTTACCGAATCGTATCGCAAGGTCACCTGTTTAACCTGTTTTGCGCGTGTTTCGCCAGAGTTCCTGAGGAGGTTGTTGGAAATAAGACAGGCTTTTTCTTTTTCTCCAGGCTGGTAGTATCACTCTCCCCCCAGATCTTTCGCGGCGCTAGCGTTAGCTTAGTCTCCACTGCCCCAACCCAAAGCCTGTTCCCTGGGTATCCTCTAAAGACAGGGGGGACCAGCAAAGATCTCAGATTCAAAACAAGGCAACTGTCAAAAGTTATACAAGTCAAATAACTCATATATCATTAGTTAGGAATTATAGGAATTGTAAAATAGGGTTAACAGACAATCCAGCTGTTTCTAAAACCACTTTATGATGTGAATCTACTGTTGATTAGACTGCCACTTCGAGTGAGCACATGTGTTATGTTGACAAACAAAACCCTGTAACACATGAGGTGCCTTCCAATGAAGAAAGTAATCCCTAAGACTATACTTGATTTGATACAACAAGTATCAGAAATGAGTGTAAATCATTTATCATATAACTAGATACATATCTATATACATGTAAACCACAAAATACTGCCCAAAGCACTAAGAATTTAAGATATTTCAAAAACTGGCGTATGGGCCATATTTGAGCCCAAACAGGCAGGTTGGGGCAGAGATATAAGCGGCCACAGGAAGTAGAGCGCAAGATCTCTGCTGGGAGAGTGTGGTAGTATACGTGCTTCGTGTCTCGCCTGGTAATAGAGAACACTCCGCCACAGATGTATACGCTGGTAACTTGCGATGTATGACCAGTTAATTGATGCATAGCCTCGTCAACTAATTCAGTGAGATTATATCCAGGGTAGGCAGTTGCTATGTAAACATCATCCATGGAATTGATGCATCAAGTATTGGCGTGAATCACCGACGATTAGGGCCATGGTTAAAGTTATTCTATGCTGCTTGTGTGTCTGCACTGTGGTTTCTGCTCAACTCAGCCCGCACACTTTGTAGAATACAACTAGCGACTTCGTCGCGTCGTATTTCAGAGGGTGAGGGCTTAGTGGCACCCCTACTATTTACCTACCACATATAAAACGTGTAATTTTCCGTACTATCCGCTTGAAGAGTCTCCCGGACATAGAGACATAGTGAACCCGACCTAGGGTTGGAGACTGAAGGCCCACGAGAGTGAGATTCTCGTGCAGTGAAAAACTCGACCCTGTTCTTCTTTTTCATAGGACTATACTCAGACAAGCTTCCTCTCTTATGATTCATTTTGAGCCATGCTGAAATCAAAGTTTAATACTGTAGTTTTCTTATCTACTTTTCTCGTGAGAAACCAATGAGATCTCAACTTTCACTGGTATCCCACTTTCAAAACTCGCTGATTCCTCCCACCCACCAGCAGCGTAAGTATTTGACCCCACTGAATCATCTGACTTTGCGGAGCAGTCGTCAGGGTGTTCGTCTGGGAATGTGAAGGTCGGGGGTTCGAATCCAGGACGATGTTTCACTTTTCAATATTTCAACTCGGACTCGACGAAGTCGCTAGTAATACCTGAAACTATGAATTAGTTCCCAACCATCATTTCATGTGAGACCAATTTTACCGACTATGAAAAACGAGCCAAATACTTAGTCTAATGGTGGGTGGGGGGAATCAGCGGAGTTTTGAAAGGGCTACCAGCGAAAGTTGGGATCTCATTGGTTTCTCACGAGAAAAGTAAATCAGAAAACTACAATACTAAACTTTGATTTCGGCATGGCTTGAATTGAATCTTAAGAGAAAAAGCATGCATGTCTATCGAACTAGAAAAAAGAAGAGCAGGTTCAAATTCCGCCACACACGAGAATCTCACTCTCGTGGCCCTTAAGTCTCCAAGCCTAAGTTTGGTTCACTATGTCTCTATGTGCGGGAAGATCTCCAAGCGGATTCGACGGAATTCTACCGTTTTAAATATAGTAGGTAACCACACCTGTTCATACCAGTGTGAGAGCCTGCTTGTATGGGGTGTTCATAAGATTCACCTATTCCCCAGTATTGATCCTTGGTTCCTTCAAGTAATTTGTGTGGTGCGGTTTCCGTCAGTGCTTTCTGTAGCAAGCAGTTCTGTGAGAATTTATCTACAATAAACTTGCGTATGGTGAACTCTTGTACTGCTTGCCAACATCTTTCTTTGACTTCATTGACCTTGTTTCCAAGTCTTTTGTTTTCATATGCGTTTTCTTCAATCAGGATTTTCTCAGCGAGTTCAGTTTCATTGTGGTGGTACGCTTGGGCTGCTTGATACGCCTGTTCAACACTGCTAAAGGTGATTTTTTTTTGTCTACACCTTTGATAGTAAGCTCACTTGTGAATGTGCATTTGTGGAGATCACTTAGATATGCGGTTGGGCCGGCAAAGATTATATCTAGAGGAGTTTTACGAATGGTGGTAAACCAATACTTTGTTTAGTTTATTAATGGCAGAGGGCGATGTCGGTTCCTAGACATGGTTCCACACCAGAGGGCGTGTACTACCCCTTCTTGACACTCACACGGTCCGACACCCCATTCCTCTGCCATGCCACCTCATGTTCACATGTTCTTTGGTTTACTCCTTGCCGTGAATTTTTTTGCGATGGCGATGGGAGGTCAGCCTAGCGATGCGGACTCATCAAAACTGATGAACTGCAAAGCCTGCCTGGGTCATCACGTACCTCCCTTCGGTCGCTACTGTAAGTTTGTCCAGGAGGACACGGAATACGAGTCGGACGAGGGGCAAGAGCGGCCATCGACCATGCAACCAGACGCCCGTGGCAAACAAGACACCTCTAAGGTCGCGGTCGTTTCACCACCAACGCGAGCAGAATTGCAGGAAGCTATCCAACAGGCAAGGTTAGAACAGCAGCAATTACGTGACGAGGATGAGCTATCAAAGTTAGCGGAAGAATTGGCAACTCTGAAGTTGGAGAATACCACCCTCAAGTCTCAAATCACCGGCCGTCAGACGGGCCAGCCGTATGCGACGCATCGACCCGTGACGGGTCCAGCTTCCGGGACGGTGCCGGCGCCCCCATCGAGTGACAGCCGTCAACATGTGATATCCGCAGGCCTGCTAGGCACTGGGGTTTCACCTACCGCGATAGGAGCAGACGCACTCGACGGTTTTCTATGACCAAGGAACCCACCCGAAGGTATTCCTAAAGATTGTGATTGGATCAATAATTTACAATGGTTATCTGAATCATCAAAGCGTAAACGTTCCCGACACTGGCTAAGGCCAGACTATCATTTGTTGGTAGACAAGAAGTTCGAAGAGATGACTTACCGGGAGTTGTTATATGGCATGGTGTGTGTTCTGGGATGTATTCAACGTGCCAATATCCCTACAATTACAGCAGAAGCGTACGGGTCCCATCTCAAGTTTGTATCACAGAAAGGGTTGACGTCTGTATTTACGGCTGAAGCCTTGTCACACTCGGTTACCAGTATGGTGCTAGATGGTCGTATCTCCACATTTGTACCTGCAGAGCATGAATTGGTTTACACGTTCTTGTCAGCCGAGAATACAACAGCCGTGAAGCAAGCCGTGTGGTCCCAGTCCAAATCCAAACCAAAAAGCGGAGTTAAATGTCCAGATGATGTGTGTGCTAGGTATAACTTTTCGTTTTGCGATCAGGACTCATGTTCCAGGCTCCACGTCTGTGCGAGTTGCCGAGGAAGTCACAAAGTTAAAACTTGCAAACAACAAAACAGGTCTCAAGATCGTAAATCCGCGGATTCTACCAAACAGGACTGATATCAGAGTTCACTCTATGATCCGCCGCTGTCTTTACGGGAACAAGCGACAACCGGAAGTGTTACGCTGGTACAAGATTCAGTAGTTCTATGTGATCGCCGGGAACATTCTGATGACCTGAAGCTGGTTTCGGGTTCATCTTTAGATAATGTATGTGTTACAGCGGACCCGCTGGCAACCAGCGAAAACAGTTCAAGTTCTACGGACAATTTGTTGTACAAAAACAAGTTTTGTGAAGACATTTGCTCATTTTCGAGTTTCACAACGTTATGTAATGCTTATTCTGGTTATTTGCCACTCTGGGACTCAAATTCTCCTCACTTTTTAAAAAACGTGAGGTCGCAAATGAATTTATCGGGTTGGCGATCCATGCTAACCGGCGGCCCAGCTAGGGTGTACGGCCCCACGGTCGATATTGACTCTTTGTTTATCATGAACGGTCTGATTCACGGTTTCAAAATTGTTGTGAAAATTATTCTTCCGCAACTACGGATGCGTTTTCATGTATAAATGATATTATTATTGATGAAATCAACTCTGGAAAGTTATCAGTTGTCAATGATCAACCCCACTGTGTACATGCATTGGGGGCAGTCCCCAAAAGTGATGGAGGTCATAGACCAATAACAGACGCTAGTAGACCTTTCGATAATAGTATCAACAATTATATGAAGGAAACGTTTGAATCTTTTCATTACAAAAGTCTGGATGATGTTATAGCTCATTTACAACCAGGTTACTATATGGCAGTCACAGACTTGTCTGCAGCTTATAGGTCTGTAGCCATTAGGCCCCTAGACAGGAAATTTCAAGGTTTGAAATGGGTTTATGAAGATCATATCGTTTTTCTAGAAGATAATTTTTTATCTTTTGGTACTCGTGTATCACCATTCATATTTTCCAGACTTACGGATGCAGTATCTAGATTCATTATGGCATCAGGTTATATTTGTATTAATTATTTGGACGGCATTATAGTCATAGCCGACTCATACGAAGAATGTGTTAAGGCACAACTTTTTCTTCATCAGACTCTAAGGAGCCTAGGATTTTTCATTGCTTACAAAAAGGTGAAATCACCTGCCACAGTTCAAAGGTACTTATGCATTATCGTAGATAGCGATAAAATGGAGCTTAGACTCCCAGTTGACAAACTCAATAAGCTAGAAAATGAAATTGCGTTTTTCAAGGGTTGCAGAAAAGCGACACGCTTTCAAATTCAACGTTTAGCTGGTATTTTGTCTCACTGTGCCATGGTCGTTAAGGGCGGCCGAACCTTTAATCGTAGAGTCAATGATCTTTTGACTTATTTCCCTAGGGGAAACAATATGTATCACTTTCCAAGGAATTTTTCCTGGATTTGGATTGGTGGTTTAGGTTTTCAAAATGGTTTAATGGCAAAGCATGCATTATCCCATCGTTTACTTTAGACACCATAGTATATTCTGACGCTTCTGGCATCGGTTATGGCGCTACCTGCAAACGAGACTGGGTCGCAGGTAGTTGGACCAAAAAATGTGTAGATAATTTCCATGAACATTGGGTATCAGAAACATTTTTCCCAGTGGAGTGTAATATAAATGTACAAGAACTTTACCCCATTTTTCAAGCTTTCCTGAGATGGGGTGATGGTTGGAGAAACAAAACTGTTTTATTTGTAACAGACAACACTCAAGTAATGTCAGCTTTGAACACTGGTAGAAGTACCAACAAAAATTCAATGATCTTGTTGAGACTTATATTTTGGTATAGTGTTATTTTCAATTGTAATGTGAAAGCTTCTCATATTCCAGGAATACACAATTGTACTGCAGATTTCTTATCTCGTATCGGTTCCGATTGGAATGAATTTTCAGTTCCTGATTCATTGTGTTGCAGGAGTCTTAAGATTGAGACAGAACCTGGACGAAAGAGCAATAGAAGCAAGAGCCCATTGTTGGGCAGCTTCTACCTGGAAAACAAAGTCATCACAATGGAACAAGTTTATTCAGTTTTGCGTTTCAATCATGTCTAACCCAATACCTACCTCAGAACTCCTTTTGTGTAGATATGCTGTTTATTTATCAGCAATAGTTTCTTATAGAACACTAGATAACTATATCAGTGCTGTTATTTCTCTCAACAAATTTTATGGATATGATATTTCAGATTTGAGATCAAGTTTTGAGTTCAAATCTACACTATTAGGTCTAAGAAGATGAATGGGTGACCCTAATCCGTCTAGACCTACACTGGACCTACCAGAAATCTTAAAAATGTTTCATTTTGTGGACCTACAATCAGTAAATGAAAGAACAATGTGGTGTTGTATAATAACCAGTTTCAGGTCATTATTACGTAAAAGTAATTTGGTATTGGATAAACTTGACATGGTTTCTCATTGTTTAAAGAGAAACTCGGTATCATTTTTTCACTGGGGTATGTTGCTGGAAATTTCCAGCTCAAAAACCATTCAATATGGTCAACGTTCTTTTCTTATACCAATTACCTACACAATGTGTTCACCTATTTGTGCAGTCTCATGGTTGCACAAACATTTTTCTAAAGTTCCATCCGACCCCTCTTCACCTTTGTTCATATGTACTTTTCATAATGGAACAAAACCTTTGTTGTATAGATAGCTGTTACAATTTTTGAAAAAATTATTGTCAAGAGCAGGTATAGACAGCTCCAGACACTGTATACACTCTTTGAGACGCGCAGGAGCAGCCTTCATGCACCTGTCGGGTATTCCCCTAGAGGACATAAGAGATGTCGGTGATTGGAGGAGCATGATAGCCCTCATTTATCTGTCTAAGTCTTTGTCTGTAAAAATTTCTATGGCTAAGAAAGTTTCCTTAGCTTTATCTAAACACAACCTTTAAAGGTTGAAGTTATCATAACATTTATCTTATATACTCATGGGGTTCTTTGGGTGCGAATAATGTCACCTTAAGCCCACTTACTTGTTCTTACACATTATTTACTATTCCTTCCACTACTCCGATTAATGTTGGTAAACCAATACTTTGTTTAGTTTATTAATGGCAGAGGGCGACATCGGTTCCTAGACATGGTTCCACACCAGAGGGCGTGTACTACCCCTTCTTGACACTCACACGGTCCGACACCCCATTCCTCTGCCATGCCACCTCATGTTCACACGTTCTTTGGCTTACTCCTTGCCGTGAATTTTTTTTTCATATTATTTAATTCATTTTGTTTGTTTAAATAAATAGGGGTGCGAATAATGTCACCTTAAGCCCACTTACTTGTTCTTACACATTATTTACTATTCCTTCCACTACTCCGATTAATACACACATTGGGATCTTTGGAGTCAGGTACTTTAGTAGGCAGCTGTTGGGTTGGACCGGTATGTAGTGAAGGGTCAGTTGAGGGTGTTTAGTATTGACTATGTTGTGGTTGCTTGTCCGTGTCCTGGGAGCTGTTTCAAAACGTGGGTTAAGTCTATGGTTTTGAAACAGCTCCCTGATTAGCGGTGCCCAGCGAGGCGTCGTCTGCATTTGACTCTTGCATAACTTCCTTTGTAGCTTGTTCTCCGGCGTCGATGCTCTTAGATAAGGTAGCGTTGGTCAAGGTAGGGTACTTCATTTCGGCTGCATTTCCATTGAGTAGGGTTATTGTCATTTGATTGGAGTTGGACATGGGTCCTACTTGGAAGTCGGGGGGGAGTAGGTCAGTGGGTGGATTGTCTACATCAATCTCTGAGATATGGATTTGTTTGTTTCCTATGTTCACTACATCACCACGAATGTATGCATTGAAACCCTGGCGTTTAGCAAACGCTCTCATTACACGCATAATTCCCCTTTGCCTTCGCAGTGCGATCGGTTCGTCGGCTGTTATTAATAGATCGCCATTGAGTTGAGGCTGCCGTAGGTCGATGTGTAGACTGGTTCCAGTCCCTGCATCCTATGGCTACCCTCCTCACTGGGATACTGGCTCCAGTCCCTGCATCCTATGGCTACCCTCCTCACTGGGATACTGGATCCCGTCCCTGCATCCTATGGCTACCCTCCTCACTGTGATACTGGATCCAGTCCCTGCATCCTATGGCTACCCTCCTCACTAGGATACTGGCTCCAGTCCCTGCATCCTGTGGCTACCCTCCTCGCTGGGATACAGGGACTGGTACAATCGGTAATGGTGTTAGATTCCTGGTGCTGTTTAGCTCCAGTATTCCCAACACTCTCCATACAGATATCCTGGCTACTGGTCAGGATATCTGATGGGAGATTGATACCCTCTGACTTTGATCTCAATCGGGTCACAGTCAGGAGCAGGCTATGTCAACATAGGCAGCCAGGGCACTGTGGGAGGGAGGGGGGAGGGGTAGGAGGAGGTATAAGGTAACAGGGAGCGGCTTAGGGCCATAATCAGGAGATTCTGTTCATAGTGGACAAGTCTTTGATTCATGGGCCAGTCAGAGAAGGAGACATACTTTAATGAACCTGATTCTGATTGTGGTCTTGTCTGGGTCTGGTCGGCATGCCACTGTGGCTCCACCATACACTGATGTGTAGACTGCTGAGACTGCTGCTGCTGAGACTGCTGCTGCTGAGACTGCTGCTGCTGAGACTGCTGCTGCTGAGACTGCTGTTGTTGAGACTGCTGCTGCTGAGACTGCTGCTGCTGAGACTGCTGCTGCTGCTGAGACTGCTGTTGAGACTGCTGCTGTTGAGACTGCTGCTGTTGAGACTGCTGCTGCTGAGACTGCTGCTGCTGAGACTGCTGCTGCTGAGACTGCTGCTGCTGCTGAGACTGCTGCTGCTGAGACTGCTGCTGCCTCTGCTGTTGAGACTGCTGCTGCTGCTGAGACTGCTGCTGTTGAGACTGCTGCTGTTGAGACTGCTGCTGCTGAGACTGCTGCTGCTGAGACTGCTGCTGCTGAGACTGCTGCTGGTGCTGCTGCTGAGACTGCTGCTGTTGAGACTGCTGCTGCTGAGACTGCTGTTGCTGAGACTGCTGCTGCGACTGCTGTTGAGACTGCGGCTGTTGAGACTGCTGCTGCTGAGATTTCTGCTGCTGAGACTGCTGCTGTTGAGACTGCTGCTGCTGAGACTGCTGCTGCTGAGACTGCTGCTGCTGCTGAGACTGCTGCTGCTGCTGAGACTGCTGCTGCTGCTGAGACTGCTGTTGAGACTGCTGCTGTTGAGACTGCTGCTGTTGAGACTGCTGCTGCTGAGACTGCTGCTGTTGAGACTGCTGCTGCTGAGACTGCTGCTGCTGAGACTGCTGCTGCTGAGACTGCTGCTGCTGAGACTGCTGCTGCTGTTGAGACTGCTGCTGTTGAGACTGCTGCTGCTGAGACTGCTGCTGCTGAGACTGCTGGTGCTGAGACTGCTGGTGCTGAGACTGCTGCTGCTGCTGAGACTGCTGCTGTTGAGACTGCTGCTGCTGAGACTGCTGCTGCTGCTGCTGAGACTGCTGCTGAGACCGCTGCTGTTGAGACTGCTGCTGTTGAGACTGCTGCTGTTGAGACTGCTGCTGCTGAGACTGCTGCTGCTGAGACTGCTGCTGCTGAGACTGCTGCTGCTGAGACTGCTGCTGCTGAGACTGCTGCTGCTGCTGAGATTGCTGCTGCTGTTGAGACTGCTGCTGCTGAGACTGCTGCTGTTGAGCCTGCTGCTGCTGCTGCTGCTGTTGAGACTGCTGCTGCTGTTGAGGCTGCGGTTGCTGTTGAGACTGCTGCTGCTGAGACTGCTGCTGTTGAGACTGCTGCTGCTGAGACTGCTGCTGCTGAGACTTCTGCTGCTGCTGCTGAGACTGCTGCTGCTGAGACTGCTGCTGCTGAGACTGCTGCTGCTGAGACTGCTGCTGCTGTTGAGGCTGCTGCTGCTGCTGAGACTGCTGCTGTTGAGACTGCTGCTGCTGTTGAGGCTGCTGCTGCTGTTGAGACTGCTGCTGCTGAGACTGCTGCTGTTGAGACTGCTGCTGCTGTTGAGGCTGCTGCTGCTGTTGAGACTGCTGCTGCTGAGACTGCTGCTGCTGAGACTGCTGCTGTTGAGACTGCTGCTGTTGAGACTGCTGCTGCTGCTGCTGAGACTGCTGCTGTTGAGACTGCTGCTGCACTCCCCTTCTTCGCACGTCAAAACATGTGGTGAAATCATTAATCACATACATCCCAATGCCATAGGTAGATGGATGTTTTGTGATCAATAATTTTACCAAGTGTTTGGAAGTACGAAGATCTGCCTGTTTTGATATCAGTATATATACCGTAAATTGGTCATTACCAAGTCATGTGACCACATACCCTGTACGTCACAGTGTGATGTACAGGTATTTATCTCACCCCAGAATTATTATCCATAGGCTTAACGTTAGGAACTCGTACTCCCCGGCCGTGAAGGTAGTGTACCCAATACTCAATGGCTTATTTGGCGAGTTATTCCAGCAATAAATGATGTTATATGGGGTGAGGTAAAATCAGAAACCCACTCGATGAGAATAACTTGATCTGCGCTCCATCTCGTTTGACCGCTATGTAATTCACTCAGCTTCGCTTCGTCGATTACTCCGCAGTCAAACTCGGTGGAGTATGTGCCAAGTGATTCTCATCTCGCGGGTTTCCATCTAAAAATTATATGCCATGGGGAAGAGCGGGTAGTATCCTTAGTTCATACAGCCACAGGTATAAAATAACATAATGTGGCAACCCTCAAATTAACACAGGTACATTTTGAAAGTGTGTCTGTGTGGGGGGGAGGGGTCTGAGAAATTGCTGACCTTTTTATTTTTCTTTCTAGATAGCTCTAATCATTCACTTCAGTGGAGTTTCTTTCAAATACTTTTACATTCTTGCACACTGAAAAGTCAAAACTTTGACTTGGATACATGTTTCAAAGTAGCCTGCCTCTTTCTATTCTGATACAGGAACTGGGACCCGTTTCAATAGTCTGTAGGACGTCCGTTATTGGGTTTAGTGACACAATAGCGGTACTTCGCGTTGCAATAGTTAAGAGACAACCGTTTGTGGGACATTGGGTAGCAGACAGGCGCAAATAGTGGCTTGTACCATTTCAGAAGTGGGTGTCCAGTCACTAAAATGGTCACTGTAGTGTCTTAAATAGCGAGAGGGTATACCCTCTCGTTTTAGATGTCACAAACACATAACTTTACTTTCCATAGGAATTAAGCTATGAAACTTTAATCCCAGTTAGGGACACATACAACTTATAAACATGCCAAATATTAAGGAGATTGGCTCATGCAATCCAGAGATATTCACATTTGAATTTTGTCATGACAAGTGTTGCTCTGGTGGCCAGTATAGAATTATTCAAGCATGTCGCTAATTTATGCAGTGACCTTCACATTGATGGCACTTGTTCCCGGTATGACATAAGTATGTGATGTGGGGTACCCAACATGTTTTTCCGCTACGCTGTCCCAAACTAGGGACACATCCACAACAGTGACAAGACACACCTCCCCTTTAGTGACATGCCTATTGCAACGAGACCAAACTTCTTCTGTTATTCAAGTCACTATTTGCATCACTAAACATGTCACTAAGTGGTTTAGTGACCCATTCTATTGAAACGGGCCCCTGGTGTCCAGTGTAGAATTACTCAAGCGCAGTCGCTAATTTATCCAGTGACCTTCACCTTGACACCACTTGTCCCCAGTAGGACATGAGTATGAGAGGTGGGGTACCCAACATGTGTTGTCCCAAACTAGGGACACATCCACAATAGTGACAAGACACACCTCCCCTTTAGTGACATGCCTATTGCAACGCGACCAAACTTTTTCTGTTATTCAAGTCACTATTGGCGTCACTAAACATGTCACTAAGTGGTTTAGTGACCCATTCTATTGAAACGGGCCCCAGACTCCTAAGTTTAGTATATTACTTGCTACCTACTATATCTAAAAAACTATGATTCTGGTAGAATCCGTTTGGAGTGTCTCCCGCACATAGAGACAGAGTGAACCCGATCTAGGGTTGGAGAATGAAGGGCCACGAGAGTGAGATTCTCGTGTTGTACTTAACTGAATCCTGTCACTCTTTTTTGTATTTCTTTACACAGCTATATTTCTATCCTTGGGATTTGTTTTTCGCCATACTAATACAAAAATTTAGAACTGTAGTTCTCTGATCTCCTTTGCTTGAGAGAAAGAGATGAGATCACATCCTTTCGCTGGTGTCAATCTATACTGTTCTGATCGCTGATGATCAGCTCAAGCACCTGTGTCATACGAAATGATGACCATGAGTTAATGATGGTTTTCCGTTCACCCACAAGGGGGCAGGACAGCAGTAAACGTTTACAGGGGGTGGGGGGGGGGGGGGAGGGGGTAGCCAAATAGGAATCGACGAAGTCGCTAGTAAACAGTAAAAGAAAAAGATATCAGAAAACGGAAGGTAAGGAGATACATGAGTATCTTGAAAGGTGAGTCGACTGGGAGTGACATCTGGTGGGAAGAGATGTAAGTTCCGATCCAGTTGGTAGGTGGCGTTCGAGATGACCTCTAGTGATAGTCCGTCCACGCACCGCGCCGCCTTCGGAGCGTGAGCGCCCTGGCACCTAGCGACAACGGGACGTACTACAGTCTACTCTAGTAATTTCCAGCGAATATACAGTCTTAAATAGGTTTAAAGGCATATCGGACAATTTGGCTTGAAAATACAGGTGTTACCGTTCAGCGCCACCTAACGGCCCTCTCTCGAGATACGCGGCCGCTCGGACAAACACGGCCGAGTCCGCCCACATGCACATAGAGATGTACAGGATACACACCTTATGTGTGAAGGGTGGGTGTGATTGCAGGAGTGCTGTTTTTTGACAGATCAAATTGCTGGAACAAACAAGGGTATTGTATCAACGAGTCTGGGTTGTCTAAACTTTATAGTTGATTATTATCTTGGTTTTAACTTGGAAAAAGATAAGCATATTATAGCTAGGCCTGCCAATGTATTATTGTGTATACAATTTGGGTATACCTGTCTTATCTAAGGTATATCTAAAGTATCATTAAGTTGATGTCACTGCATGAAAGCCACCATTTTACATATATATATATATACGCCATCGCAATAGCGCACGTATCGGCTGTATAGTGGCTTGTTTATATTTATATACGCCTCTTATCCACGCCTGCGTTTGGGGCGTCTACAAGACGATTTCCATATATAGACGCGCGCGACTTGGCTGTATTTCACACCTGGCGTATCCAAGATAAAACTTGCTCTGTGCGATATATATACGCCAGGCGTATATATTATACCCCCCAAAAAAATTACTCAATCAGGTTTTATAAAGGTTTTAGAAATATAAATTGGTAATATAAGATTGCATTTTTCATATAAAACAGACTTGGATGGTTAATGGCAAATGAAATATGCTACCACTGATGTCCCCAAGTGGCAGAGGTCGGAATTATTGGATATTGGCGTAAATAAACAGAATCAGGCGTATATATAACGTATATAAGACCGCACCATGGACACGTATATACACCACTAGATAAGGCGTCTACGAGACGTCTAATAGGTCGAACTTCTAGACGCAAAATCCTACTGTTAGACGCGTTTCGCATACATATGTAAAGCCGTAGGTTTCGTGCTATGTGTACATGTATGTATGACATGCCAAATCAGACCTTTTATTTCTATGCTAATAATGTACACAGGTATTATGAATGTATTACTTCCATGCATTTAGTGATACAATGCTAAAGAATACGTTGCCAGGTGAATGTTTGGCTGCAGGCATGGCATAACCAGGCAGATAGGTCGCGACACCAGCCAGTGGAAAAAGGCCTATTAAAATCCATGTCATTTTCCTGAAAATATGATATGTTGATCTCTAAATGTTGTGGAACATGTATCCAACTTAAAAATTGGGGGTCGCCGTGCTAGTTTTTGATTTAGAGATTTTGATATTATGATAATTTTACACTAGAATATATAGTAATTCTATGAAGTTACTTTTCACATAGTAAAACCCATGTCATTTTCCTCAGAATTTGAAAGAATATAGTCGATGTATAGTACTAGACATTTAAGTTTTAAAAATCATAGGTCACCGTTCTTGTTATCGAGAGAATTGAAGAAAACCATATTTTTCAGTACGTTGCTTATGTAAATTGAGCAAATGTAATTTGAACTATTTTATGTATCAAAATTGCCTAAACCCAAATAAGAAAGAACCAGTTTTGACTGATAATTGTCATTATTTAAAAATCACCAGGTGGCGCCACTGTGAATTGTAGGATATGCCTTAAAGTATTATGATGATTATCATCATCATTATTATTATTATTGTTATTATTATTATTATCGTTATTATTATTGTTTTTAAATTATTATTTTAGGACTTTTATCAAATCGCTTATTCCCTAATTTCCTGGTTTTAACGCGCCCTCAGCCTCTAGATTGCTTCCATTTTTATTCATTTCTCTCATGGTGATAATGCAACAACAGTGAACTACAAAATAGCAGTGTACACCTGGTACACACGGTTGAGTATTACTTTCATTAGAAAATAAACTGTCTGTAATAAGATGTGATTATCGTCTCTAGAATAACAACATCGTCTGAGTGACGACAGAAATCTGCTGTTACTAGTATCATTACTAGTATCAGTTATCATTAGCATCATTATTCCTTTTTATTGTATCGTTTACCTCCGATTTATGAAATCTAACTTGTCGGCTTGCCATAACATCGGTTCTACTCTCCAATCACCGGTCATTCTCACTGCGCTTGGAGAGTGAAGATTTCCGCGGAAGTTCCGTCTTCCCACAATGCAGCGCAACCAAAATGGCGGTCACGGGAGGTTTGAGTTGATCGAGCCGGCGTTTTGGGGATAGATTTACCAATTATTGTAGCATTCCTAAATGTTACAATCATGGGGGACGACAAGAGAAGTGTAGAGGACAAACGCTTTGCGATCCTGTCGCGGGATTCTATAAAAACGTATGCAGAGTCCGTCGGACATAGTGACATTTCTGACGAAGTGGCTTCACTCTTGTCCGAAGATGTTGTCTATCGTGTCCGAGAGGCCACAATGGTAAGTAGTGTACGATGTTTTACCAGTTGAGTCTTTGCCTAGTGAGTAATACAGCTCAAAGTCACGGTATTGTTTTTACTCGATACAGGAACGCAGAACGTATTATTATATGGTCCCACGTTACATTGCTCTTTGGCTTTGCAAGATTGATTGATCTAAAGTTTGTCCCGACCCAAATTAACCACGATCTAAAAATCCAATATATTATATATTAGCCATATATTAATTACAAACTGTAGGCTACATCATATGAAATGATAATAAGGACACTGACAGTCATTCTTATATCATATGTCACTGATACTTGGAACTCCCGACTTGCCCAGCCCTATCAGTATCATACACTTCGCTTTAATTAGGGGCTATCCATAAACTGATCAAGTACATACATGTACGCAGTGAGGGGTGGGAATAAACGAATTCGGAAATTTTGCGTACGTCCCCCCTTCTTTAGATCTTTGCTACAAAATGGAGAGAGTGGGCGTGGTGGGGGGGGGGGGGGGGTCCAGAAAGTTTGCGAACGCACTTTCTGTGACCTTCTACTACAATCAATACAAACTATCAAATGTTCGACAATATTACAAATGTCAGTCCTACTCACAGTAACAGTAACACTATGTCTGTATGGTGTCTGTGTAGTTTGTAGTGTTATATACTCTAGCTGATTATTTAATGGTATTTTACCAGATATTATGTATTTGAAAACAAAGTGAGCTTGCCCATTAGGGCCATATGGAGTCTATTATGAACTGGAACCGCTAAATTATAAGTAAAGGACCAGCTAGTCTTGCTCAAGTCTTTGATTATGAACATTCATTAAATGAATAAACACAATAAGAATAAAGTTTATTAAAGTATGTATCATTCTCTAACTGGCCCATGAATCAAAGACTTGTCCACTATGAACAGAATCTCCTGTTTATGGCCCCAAGCCACTCCCTTTAACCCTATACTTCCTCCTACCCCTCCTCCCCTCCTCCAGTTCTCTCGCCGTCTGTGTTGTCATAGCAATACATTTTGCCTGCTCCTGAATGTGACCCGATTAAGATCAAAGTGAGAGGGTATCAATCTCCCAGCAGATATCCTTACCAGTAGCCATGATATCTGTATGGAGAGTGTTGAATTACTGGAGCCAAGCAGCACCTGAAATCCAACACCATTACCGATTGTACCAGTCCCTGTATCCCAGCGAGGAGGGTAGCCATAGGATGCAGGGACTGGGGCCTGTATCACAGTGAGGAGGGTAGCCATAGGATGCAGGGACTGGAGCCAGTATCCCAGCGAGGAGGGTAGCCATAGGATGCAGGGACTGGAGCCAGTATCACAGTGAGGAGGGTAGACATAGGATGCAGGGACTGGAGCCAGTATCACAGTGAGGAGGGTAGCCATAGGATGCAGGGACTGGAGCCAGTCTAAGGACCATCCATAAAGTATTTATGCAGTAATTGGTCGGGGGGGGGGGGGGGGTGTAAAGGCTTTTGAATTTTGTGTATCCTGCCTCTTTAGTCTGCCGTGTACTAGATTTAGATCAGTAGACGGGGAGGGGTGGGGCAAGGTAAAACGTTTCAGAAATTTCGCATACATACTTTATGGATGGCCCCTAACTACTATCACTATATCGGTATCTGGACGATACGCTTCATAGCCAGCACGCTTCATTTTTCATCGGGTGACCTACAGACCATATGCTTTTTTTCGAACCTATGTCAGAACTCTGTCAAGAATTGATGTAGGAACTCCAAATAAGGATAAGAAGATAGCTAAAGATGTGTGGAAAACAGTTTGTAAATTTATGTTTTGATTGACGATAGTCAAAATATGATTATATGCCATTGTTTGTTACGCGGTTCACTGCGAATGCAAGAACGTTGCCTCCCGAAAACGAAGCTTATCGTCCAATTTACGAAGCGTATCGTCCAAAGCATGCTGGCTACTGGGCGTATCGTCCTGTATTCGCTATATCAATGAGAAACCTACTGATGATATCTCTGTTAAAACTAGTCCCACACTTATTTTATTCAAGAACGCATTCCAATTCATGAGGCATTCCAAGCGGAGAAAACTAACGACAGAAGATTTCAACAAAGGTCTGAAGAACAGTGATGTGCAGGTAGGTTTGGGTGAAGCAGATTTCATTTAAAAAAAAAAATTTTTATTTGTCTCAAATACTTGCACCGATGCCGTAGGTCAGAAGGGGCCGGGTCTTTTGGGGTGTTTTATCTTTTATTTTAGACAGGAAGTGTTTATTTGAATAATCACCCGGTCACAATCTCCCGTCAGCGCGACACCGACTCCAGGTATCTTTTCTTCCCCGCTTGTACCCATACAGACGCGACCACAGCCGTCTTCAATATTTAGCGGTTCTGGCCCGTTTTAGGCTAAAGCAGAGTTTGTTAATTTAACTCTGGTATTTTTGCAATCTCCTTTTTGAGAACAGGTTTGCTTGGGAGTTTTTGTATTTCTTTAGGCAACAAATTCCATGATTTCGCCCCCCTATATTTCGGGGATTTCTTAAGAAATTCCTTTCTCCCGACTATATTTTGTGGATTTCTTAGCTGAACCGATGACCACGGACTGGGCACGGCCAGGTTTTCTCACGGGGCAGTCACACTTCTCGCTTGCTGCCGCAGGAGGGTGTAGATGGCCAAGTGTCGATGGGGGAGAACGTGACTGAATGAGTTTGAGCTAGTTTGGTTTTGTATGGTTAAAACCCTTCATACATGTTATATATTTACAGCTATTCTATTCTAATAATTATGCTATTCATTCCCTTACACTATTTTACGTATTTGTTTTGCTATTCATTGCCTTGCACTATTTTATCTTTTTGTTTTAATATTAATTGTTTTGCATTATTTTATCTTTTTTTTTTTTACTATTCATTGCCTTACACTATTTTATCTATTTGCCTTACTTTTCATTGCCTTACACTATTTTATCTTTTTGTTTTACTATTCATTGTTTTGCACTATTTTATCTATTTCTTTTACTATACATTCTGTTACACTATTTTATATAATTGTTTTACTATACATTGCCTCACACTATTTTATATAATTGTTTTACTATACATTGCCTCACACTATTTCATATATTTGTTTTACTATTTATTGCCTTGCACTATTTTATATAATTTTTTAACTATTCATTGCCTTACACTATGTTAAATATTTGTTTTCCAGCCTTTGTTAGGCTTTTCACAGCCTGCGAAGCTTCCCTTCCGCCACACGCGAGAGAGCGATCTCTTCTTCGTGGAGGAGAGTGAGGTGGAGCTGGCGCCGGCGGCTCTCAAACCGCCGACAGTCAGTCAGCCTGGCACCACCACCGTCAATGGTAAGTCAGCTATTTATCATGTGTCATTAACCATATGTTATCAGTAACCACATAGCCTAGCCTGTTTCACCGCCCATCCACTAGGTCGCTCATGTGGGCAATTTAAATCAGATATTTTTTATCTACCATGTGTTATCAGTAACCACATAGCCTAGCCTGTTTCACCGGCCATCCACTAAGTCGCTCATGCGGGCAATTTAAATCAGATATTTATTATCCACCATATGTTATCAGTAACAACATAGCCTAGCCTGTTTCAGCGCCCATCCACTAAGTCGCTCATGCGGGCAATTTAAATCAGATATTTATTATCCACCATATGTTATCAGTAACCACATAGCCTAGCCTGTTTCCCCGGCCATCCACTAGGTCGCTCATGTGGGCAATTTAAATCAGATATTTATTATCCACCATATGTTATCAGTAACCACATAGCCTAGCCTGTTTCACCGCCCATCCACTAAGTCGCTCATGCGGGCAATTTAAATCAGATATTTATTATCCACCGTGTGTTATCAGTAACCACATAGCCTAGCCTGTTTCACCGGCCATCCACTAAAGCACTCATGTGGTTTAACATTGCGACCCGTGTGATGGCGCCAAGAGTCAGAGGCCAACCTCCGTGATATTGTAATCATTGACAAATCAGAGCCAAATCACGGGGCGCAACATGCTCAGCTTCAGGTGCTAATGGCGGCAAAGGTCATTCTCAAGAGTTCGAAGTCTGTATGTGTAGTATTTTTGGATTATTAATTCTTGGTCTTGGGTTGCCGGGCTTCGGAAATTAAACAAAATTTAATCTATATGTGTAGTACACCAAAATAACTCTGAACAGACTCCATTGAGGCACCCTAATCCAGTCTCCTTATAGCCATGTCAGCAACCTAAAGCAGATATTTATACATTTACTCAAATAAGGTTGAGAACGTGTCAGATATCAATTTCTATTAAAAAAGGGGGGAATCACCCGAAACACCTAATTCCCAGGGGAAAGAATTTTTAGGCATGAGATTTTTCCCGGATTCCCGGTATTTTACACCAAAGGGTGATACTTGAGATCAACATAAATCTGAGTAGATAATTTGTTTGGGGAGGTGGGGGGGTCAAAATGAAAAAAGGAAAAATCAATTGAGTAGGCAAATATATTGACCTATCTTACCATTGATGCTAACTCAAATGTAAGAAGGTTTTATTCTCAACCCACACCGTAATCATGTCATGCTTCAAGTAATGACTTCTTCAAACTCGATATGTGTAGTACACCAAAATAACTCTGAACAGATTCCATCGAGGCACCCTAAACCAGTCTCCGTATATTACTGACGGTTAATATTTTTCAGCACAATGGCTGGCCGTGGAGGGGATACAGAAAGGCGCTGTGCTGGGCTCGGCCACCGTCGGTAAGTTTCACATCACTTATTGTATTAGATTTATAGCCGCTAATTAGATTCAAATTAGATACATGTGTACATGTGTTCTCTGATGGATATGATTTAACACCTTGTAAAGTCTTGGTCTCTACAAATCGTGACTAATTACATTGGTTTCTATGTGACAAAATTAATCATCGAAATTTATTAGTACCAAAAAGACTGCATTAAGACAGTCGCCATTTTGTAGCAGCTCCTCCCTGTCTTGATGTTGACTGTACGGCAGCCATGTAGTGAATGGCATAATTACCCTCATTATTGCTCACTCTAGTTCCTGGTCTGCCCACATGGGGGCAGGGTGCACTGACATGACACTGATACCTGAGTTGTTAGTGACATGAGTGGCCCTTCTAGCATGTGCGACAGACAGAAACGAGACTGGTCAAACCTCATTGGCGGTTGATTCCACAGCCATTCACAGCACAAAGCTTGCAAGCTCAACCTGCAGCAAGATGCCACCTGCCATGTGTATATAAGAATCTCCAGTTTTCATTAATATCAGTTAAGTTCTTGACTCCTAGTAGTACCACATGATCTTGTGTCCGTTCTGCTGGGGTGGACAGCAATTACCAATCTGTTCGCCCTCTTGGTCGCCTTGCCTCCTCGTGGTGCAGACTGGATATGCTTGCACCCAAGCATAACTAAAGTGACCAGGATGGGGAGTTAGCTCAGTGATAAAAAGCACTGGACTTTTAGTCCCAAGGTTGTCAGAATTTGTTGATTCTAGTCCGACTGCAGCCACCTTTCTCCTTCATCCCCAGCAGTGGTAGATTCAATGCTATATCAAAGACTAGTCCTTCTCATACCATGTCTATGTGGTTTGGTGTACAGCCACCTTTCTCCTTCATCCCCAGCAGTGGTAGATTTACTGCTATATCAAAGGCCAGTCCTTCTCCTACCATGTCTATGTGGTGTGGTGTACAGCCACCTTTCTCCTTCACCCCCAGCAGTGGTAGATTTACTGCTATATCAAAGACCAGTCATTCTCATACCATGTCTATGTGGTGTGGGAAGTAAAAGAACTCACCTCGGTAAATGTGTAGGGGTGAGATTTCTGCCTACATTCATCTCATAGATTCGGTCAAACCCAAAGTAAGTCTAATTGAACAAATTGGACGTCACACTACCCAAACAAACAAACACACTCTTGTGTCTGATTTATTACGCCTTTACTCTTTACAGCCTACCGCGGCTAAGGTTGGGCTTTAGTCTGGGTAGTGCTAAATTCTTCATGTAGAGCCCTATGTATTATCCTACCCCTAATAAAAAACTCCATAGGCTTAACATTGGGTCACTGTATTCGGTCTGGAGAAAAATGAAAAATGAAAAATGGAGAATATCGCTCTAGTGGGATACACTTGACAAATGACGTCATTTGTTAATATAGAAGTAATTTAGACGGGCGGGGTAGGATAAATTCTAAACCAAACTTGAGTTAGTCGTGTTATTGTTCATCGCAATCCGGCAAAATCGTGTATTACTGCTCTCGGCTTCGCCTCGCGCAATAATACGCGATCTTGCCATCGTGTGATAAACAACAACACAACTAACTCTTGTTTGGTTTCTCCATAGTATTAGCAACGGCCAGACTTTACAAACTGATTAATCTATCAGTAATATATGATTTACCAATAGTTTATAGGGCGATGCCTAATCAGTAGTGAACATTGAGAGCTGAATTTTATACTTCTTGACATTCCCTGTCTATAAAACGATATTTTTCACATAAAGAGGTTCAGAAATGTATTCACATACTTTTAACAGATTGTAAGTTAAGCGGACACTCTCACTGACTAAGTGACTTCACATTTCAGCTAAACCTACAGGAAAAGTATCGGACGATTTGTTGGCGTACTATGACAACATGACCAAGGCGATATTAGGGAACGATGAACAAGTCATGAAGGTAATTTTCTTACTTTCTAAATGCCGACCTGGTTTAGTTACAAAATATATATATGAAAATGAAGATATGTATCTTGTTTATAAGGACATGCACTGGTAAAATATATCTGAAACAAGATCAGTTTTAAGGCTTGATTCTGGTTATTCGGTTTGAAGTTGATCGTGATAGGGCCCTGGTCAGACACTGTACGGACCTGTGTCTCACATAGGTCCTGATCGGGGGTCGACCACTTGAAGGGGCATCGGGTCCCCGAAACACCCTCAACCTCAAATATGGAGCTGTCACAGATGAAGCTGTTTCACTGTTTTTCCACGAGCCCGACTGAGCACCCGATCAGTGCCTTACGTAGGTCCTGATCGGGACCTGACCACTTGAAGAGACAACGGGTCCCCTAAACACGATCAGGCCCAAATTGGGAGCCTTCGCATGTGGAGCTGTTTCACTGCTATTTCACCAACTCGACTGAGCACCCGATCAGAACTCGAGCAGTAGCTGACCTGGGGTCCAGTACGTGATTGGCTACACAAAATGGGGTATAAGGAATCAAGCCATTATACATGTCATTTTAGATGAAATGTTAGAGCTGTCATCTCAAAAGGACGTAACTAGCCTAACGAGACGTAAAACTACTCAAACGAACAAACAAACAATGGTCTCTCAGGTAGTAAAGCTACCATCAAATTTAATTATGAAATAAAAAAAAGTAATCTTAGTTTAACTTTCAGATATGTCTCCATTGTTTACCTGACTGAAAATTGTGTGAAATATACCATGAACCTTGATCATGGTTGTAACGTTTAGGAAAGCTACAATAATTGGTAAACCTTCTCAATAGAGAAACGGGAACGTAACACCATCCATTGTAGTCGATCGGTGATAATCAACCTTACAACTATTTTACTCTCAACATACAACAATATCTTCATTGTTCTCATACAGCGATTAACTTGTTGTAGACTCCACAGATGTCCTATTCTCTTATTCTCTTTTTTGTGATTTCTAATTGAACTTTGTATTTCCTTCCAGCATGCCTTCGCCGACCTGAGGAAAAATTCAAAAATCGCGCCGTTGTTACCCTACTTTGTAAATTTTGTTAATAATGGGGTAAGTGGTCTCTGTCACCCAAATTTTTATTTGTTGTATTGTGATTTGTGTTTGCTAAATCAAGTTTTTGTTAGATTTGTTGTTATAGCACTGGGGTTCAAAGGTCTTTAGGAGTTTATGTAACTGTATGGGGGGTTGAGCACTTTGAAAAAAAGTTGTCCAGAAAAGATGAGCTAAAACTTTCTAAATTAATTTAGATCACATCATAATTACTCACTAGAGGAAATGGTAATTGGGTAATTTCAAATTTTCTTTTAGAGAATATATCATATAATATTTGTGCAATTTAAGAATGGTGATTTATTTAATGCATTAATTCAGATTAGAATTGGTTTTGTTGAAAGATTTGAGTCTGTTGAACGGGAATTGCAATAACTAGGCCTGGGATCTTTACAGATTTCCTCATTTCTTTTACGTCCCAAGCGGCATTCTTAAGATCAATGTGAATCTAAGGAGAACATTTGTGAACAAAATGAAAATGGCCATTTTGACTCGCAGCTGAAGCCAGAATTTCACTTAAAATAGCT
The DNA here is from genome assembly GCA_950022655.1 of Alentia gelatinosa. Classification (NCBI taxonomy): domain Eukaryota; kingdom Metazoa; phylum Annelida; class Polychaeta; order Phyllodocida; family Polynoidae; genus Alentia; species Alentia gelatinosa. Next base: position 127,745,445 of record OX465581.1, read on the forward strand.
AAAAAGTACTAATAAGGATCAGTCAGTCATTTACCACCTTTTCCTTATCGCTATGATTCACACAGATCATTCACTGGTGATTTATTTCATGTCTTGTTGCATATTTGACAGGTAAAGACTGTGAGTCACGACATTTCTCAGCTCATCAAGTTACTGCACACGGTGAAGGCGCTCGTCTGTAACCAGGCACTCTACCTGGAACCCAAACCTTACGTAAGTCTGTCAATCAAAGTCTGTTGATCTACAAAGACTCCGGCTCTAACTTATTCAGTCAAAGTCTGTCAATCTACAAAGACTCCGACTCAAACTCACTCAGTCAAAGTCTGTCAATCTACAAAGACTCCGGCTCTAACTCATTCAGTCAAAGTCCGTCGATCTACAAAGACTCTGACTCTAACTCATTCAGTCAAAGTCTGTCAATCTACAAAGACTCCGGCTCTAACTCATTCAGTCAAAGTCTGTCAATCTACAAAGACTCCGGCTCTAACTCATTCAGTCAAAGTCTGTCAATCTACAAAGACTCCGGCTCAAACTCATTCAGTCAAAGTCTGTCAATCTACAAAGACTCCGGCTCAAACTCACTCAGTCAAAGTCTGTCAATCTACACTGACTCCGACTCAAACTCACTCAGTCAAAGTCTGTCAATCTACAAAGACTCCGGCTCTAACTCATTCAGTCAAAGTCTGTCAATCTTCAAAGACTCCGGCTCAAACTCATTCAGTCAAAGTCTGTCAATCTACAAAGACTCCGGCTCAAACTCACTCAGTCAAAGTCTGTCAATCTACACTGACTCCGGCTCAAACTCACTCAGTCAAAGTCTGTCAATCTACAAAGACTCCGGCTCAAACTCACTCAGTCAAAGTCTGTCAATCTACACTGACTCCGACTCAAACTCACTCAGTCAAAGTCCGTCAATCTATACTGACCCAGGCTTAAACTATAATCATTAATATGTGTTTGTCTAATGGGACCCGCTCGTACAGACGGTGTTGTACTGCCCCATATTAGCCTAACTAATTGACATACAGACATTAGTTAATCGATACTACTTTATGTTTTGTGTAATTGGACCTGCTCCTACAAACAGTGCTTTACTTCCCCATATTAGCCGTAACTAATTGTCATACAGACATTAGTTAATCGATACTATGATATGTTTCGTGCAGTTGGACCTTCTCGTACAGACGGTGTTGTACTGCTTACTCGAGCCGCTGGCTGCCTCCATCAACCCGCTCAACGACCACTGGGCAGTCAGGGACTACGCCGCCCGACTTCTCGCCCACATGACCAGGTAACGCTCTCCTCACCTCTTAAAAGTAACCTTAATTATCTAGAAGTTCATAGACTGGAATGTTGAAACTCAGAAAAGACCTCCGTTCAACCTAAACTTTCAGCTGATCAGTTCATGCTTCACATTGAATATTTCCGGCCATAATCCTCCTTTGTGTGTTCAAGTCCCACCCCCAGCAGTGGTAGATTTACTGCTATATCAAAGACCAGTCCTTCTCATACCATGTCTATGTGGTGTGGTGTACAGCCACCTTTCTCCTTTACCCCCAGCAGTGGTAGATTTACTGCTATATCAAAGACCAGTCCTTCTCATACCATGTCTATGTGGTGTGGTGTGCAGCCACCTTTCTCCTTTATCCCCAGCAGTGGTAGATTTACTGCTATATCAAAGACCAGTCCTTCTCATACCATGTTTATGTAGTGTGGTGTACAGCCACCTTTCTCCTTCATCCCCAGCAGTGGTAGATTTACTGCTATATCAAAGGCCAGTCCTCCTCATACCTTGTCTATGTGGGGTGGGAAGTAAAAGAACTCTCACCTCGGTAAATGTGTAGGTGTGAGATTTCTACCTACATTCCTCACATTATCAAACAACCAACCTCCTTGGTGTTTCAGTGTGTGGACGACGACGGTTGTAGTATGTGTCATGGACGATGACGGTTGTAGTATATGTCATCAGTAATCATCCTATATATAAATTGCCGTTCTGTATTTCAGCGTGTGGACGACGACGGTTGTAGTATGTGTCATGGACGACGACAGTTGTAGTATATGTCATCAGTAATCATCCTATATATAAATTGCCGTTCTGTATTTCAGCGTGTGGACAACGACGGTTGTAGTATATGTCATGGACGATGACGGTTGTAGTATATGTCATGGACGATGACGGTTGTAGTATATGTCACCAGTAATCATCCTACTTATGAATTGCCGCTCTGTGTTTCAGCGTGTGGACGACGACGGTTGTAGTATATGTCATCAGTAATCGTCCTATTTATGATTTGTCGCTTGGTGTTTCAGCGTGTGGACGATGACGGGTGTAGTACATGTCATCAGTAATCGTCCTAGTTATGAATTGTCACTTGGTGTTTCAGTGTGTGGACGACGACGGTTGTAGTATGTGTCACCAGTAATCGTCCTAATTATAATTTGCCGCTCTATGTTTCAGTGTGTGGACGACGACGGTTGTAGTATATGTCATCAGTAATCATCCTATATATAATTTGTCGCTCTGTGTTTCAGCGTGTGGACGACGATGGTTGTAGTATGTGTCACCAGTAATCATCCTATATATAATTTGCCGCTCTGTGTGTCAGCGTGTGGACGACGACGGTTGTAGTACATGTCATCAGTAATCATCCTATTTATAATTTGCCGCTGTATGTTTCAGGGTCTGGACGACGATGGTTGTAGTATGTGTCACCAGTAATCGTCCTATTTATAATTTGCCGCTCTATGTTTCAGTGTCTGGACGACGTCGGTTGTAGTATGTGTCACCAGTAATCGTCCTAATTATAATTTGCCGCTCTATGTTTCAGTGTCTGGACGACGACGGTTGTAGTATGTGTTATCAGTAATCGTCCTATTTATAATTTGCCGCTCCGTGTTTCAGCGTGTGGACGACGACGGTTGTAGTATATGTCATCAGTAATCGTCCTATTTATAATTTGCCGCTCTATGTTTCAGTGTCTGGACGACGACAGTGAACCAGCTGCGCAGACACAACATGTCGGCCTTACAGGAAGTCCTCTATGACCTTGGCCGACCTTTCTGTTCACACTACGGCGCTGTCATGGGACTCATAGCCTTCGGCACCAAGGTAAGGCACTTCGGTTGGCAGCCCAGTGTGAATCATGTCCAGAAATAATAAATTGATAAACTGTGTAAAACAAACATGATAATAATTCTGGGATGCAAGTTTCATATACACAGGCAACAGTAGAATATATATTGATTCATAGCAATGCACAGTTTCTATAACACTGGCAAGAGTGAAATTCTTGACTTCCTCAAGGAATGTAAGATTTTTGATAAGATATAATCAGGAGGAGTTGTTCACCCTCTTTGTCGCTCTGCCTCCTCGTGGTGCAGACTGGATATGCTTGCACGCAAGCATAACTAAAGCAACTGGGGTGGGGAGTAAGCTCAGTGGTAAAGAGCACTGGACTTGTAATCCCAAGGTTGTCAGACTTTTATTTGTTGATTGGAGTCCCACTGCAGCCACCTTTCTCCTTCATCCCCAGCAGTGGTAGATTTACTGCTATATCAAAGACCAGTCCTTCTCATACCATGTCTATGTGGTGTGGTGTACAGCCACCTTTCTCCTTCATCCCCAGCAGTGATAGACTTACTGCTATATCAAAGACCAGTCCTTCTTATACCATGTTTATGTGGTGTGGTGTACAGCCACCTTTCTCCTTCATTCCCAGCAGTGATAGACTTACTGCTATATCAAAGGCCAGCCCTTCTCGTACCATGTCTGTGTGGTGTGGTGTACAGCCACCTTTCTCCTTCATCCCCAGCAGTGGTAGACTTACTGCTATATCAAAGACCAATCCTTCTCATACCATGTCTATGTGGTGTGGGAAGTAAAAGAACTCTCACCTCAGTAAATGTGTAGGGGTGGGATTTCTACCTACTTTAATCAAATTTCTTTATTTTTCTCCTTTTTTTTTTCTTTCTTTATTTTTTCCTCTCTTACTACATATCACCTCTATTGCCTTGTTGACATGATATCGTGTGGATCATTGTATTGTTACTATGTACTGTCGAATTACGGGGGCCTGAAAAACTAGACCTACATCGAGGGGTACTGTGAATAAAAAAGAAATAATTTAAAAAAAATATTAAAAAATAATGAAAATAACAAACAAAATTAATAAAACTGTGAGTATAGTCGAGTCTTACCGTAGTTGGTGTTGGTGTGACTATGTACTGTAGAATAACGGGTGCCTGAAAAACTAGACCTACATCGAGAGGTACTGTGAATAAAAAAAAATGAATAAAAAAAAACTCCATGGTCAATAACGATGTGTTTCCCCTATTTTCTCAATCTCACTGAGGCAGTAAATTCCAAATGAAAAAAAAAGAAGAAAAAAAAACATTTCCTTTTTTTCCATGACACCAACTGACATCCCTGCTGTTATTTTTCTGAACCAAACTGACATTTCCCCTGGACTTAGTGGTTCACAAATGAGTAAAGTTGAGTTTTAACAGAGTTGGTGTTGGTGTTGCAGGCGGTGGAGCGAGTCCTCCTGCCACACTTGACCCGCTACTGGGTTCACCTGCAGACGGTCATGGACGACCCCACGTGTACCTCGTCTGACCCCCGCAAAGTCTACGGAGCCATCCTGGTGAGTCGCGTATTTCAATAAACACACCCAGTAACAGAAAATAAAATACTAAAATGCCAAGAAACATTACACATGTTAAACAATAATAAATACTAAAGCAATGAGAAATATTACATGAAATATTAAACAATATTAGACACTAAAACAATGAGAAACATTCTAGGACATGTTAATACAATTTTGAATATTAGATGTAAGACGAGGCTAAGTCTGTCCCCTAGCTTGATGCTACCTTGAATAACAGTTAAGAACTGTACCTAACCACCGTAACCATGTACACTGGTGGGTGTGACATCATCAAATGATGTCATCCCTGGTCCCCTATGGTTGCTTGGCAGGACGCACGGCAACCCTATGTCTTACCAACAAGTATTTGGATTTAGACAGTGAAAGACACCCCAAAAGGGTGATAATGTAGAGAAACTCTCTGGGAAAAGGGATTTATGCAAATGAGGTCAAGGTTTCGCCAGGATCGGCTCTTCAGGCATCTTAGGAAAGCTTTTAGAGGTTGACAAGGTGATCAAGATATCTTGAACTTTTGTGTAAAATGGGAAAGTGAATCCAGATTGGTATTTACTCCATAAATTCCAGTGTGTGGTTACAAACCTACCCGAAAAGGGTAGATTGATCGTATTAGCAGGGTTCTAAAGTTAATTTAATTTAGATACCCCAAAACCTGAAAGTATGCATGTACCGGTAGATGTAAAATTTTGAATATTAGAATACAGAGAAATATTGCTTGACATGCTGAATAATAGAGGTAAATTATGTTCCGGTGATAGTCAAAGTTACGAGGTAAGGCTTGGCACCATTACTACGCAAGGCCTTGGCCGCTGGCAGTAATTTATCCTACCCCTAATAAAAAACTCCATAGGCTTAACATTGGGTCACTATTCAGTCTGGAGTTCAGAAAAATGAAAGATATCGCTCTAGTGGGATACACTTGACAAATGGCGTCATTTGTTAATGTAGAAGTAATTTAGATGGGCAGGGTAGGATAAATTCTAAACCAAACTTGAGTTAGTCGTGTTTTTGTTCATCGCACTCCGACAAGATCGCAGTAATATGCGATCTTGCCAGAGTGCGATAAACAACAACATGACTAACTCTTGTTTGGTTTCTCCATATTATCCAACCCTTACCGAGTAACTTTGACTTTCTCTCTCTGGAAACTTGGTTTCACAATTCCTATATACCTTCAAATGTGGTTTTATAATGATAAATTTGCTCACCCACCATCAAACGTGAAGCCAGATCCAACCTTATCAAGTAACTTAACACTTTATGTTTTCTTGCCACTGCGCTTTTCATATGAATTTTGTAGAGACGATCTGATTGGTCTAAATGTCAACCTTGGGTAGTATAAGGCAACCTTGGGTAGTATTCATAAGTTACTCCACCCCCAAAAACGTGGTGTAAGCATAGAGTGTACGGCTATAGGTATATTGGAATATTGAATACTAAAATACAGAGAAACATTACACATGATGTTGGACAAATATCAAATACCACAGGCATGAGATATTTTCTTAATATCCCAAGGGTCATTCTTGAGATCAATTTAAATCTAAGGAGAAAAGGTTTTGAGGTGAGGGGTGTGGGTTCAAAATGAAAACCATAAATATAGCGAGAGTATCTTTGAGCACTTAATCTCTAAGTCAAAGCCTGAGCTAGTACAGCTCAAAAAGCCACAGCTCTGAACATGTTTTACTACTATAGGTCAGGAAGGCATATTAGGGACTTTAGAGGGATCCATATTCAAATAGTGTTTCCCTAAAAAATCTTATAGATTGACCTGTGCTGCATATCTAATTAGTTTAAGTAAGCACTTGTTTATAAATAATATCTAAAGGAAAAACATTCTCTGAAATATCAATATACAAATATTGCATCATTTCCAACCAAGCCTTTCTTCCCCATTTTCTGCCTACCATAATGGTGCTTTGAAATATAGCAGATATAACAAAAAGAGGCTTTTTGCCACTTTTCTATTTTGATAACAAAAGTCCATCTTGACTTCTGATACGAGTACAACAAAAGTTAAGGTATAAAAATGATTGTGAAGAAAATATCTGCTTGATTGAACTGGATTTAGATTCGGAATTCTATGGAATCTTCACTCATATTCTAGAAGTCAAACATTTTGCCTAACTTTTAACATGATTTCTGAGAAAATATGTCAAAAATCAAAACAGATAAATTCTCAATAAACTCAAAATATATATGACAATAAAGCCCGTAATCTCTGGTTTGATATGGTACCTTTTGTAAATCTATATCTTTTTAACAGTCTAAGTTATGAGAATTTTTGTGTTTCAAGTGAAAAATAACTAGTTATCATTCCCCAATATGGTTGCGCAGCCTATACGGCATATAGCCTATGATCCATGGGAGCTGCCATGACGCCCCCCGAGTAGGTGTTCTTCACTAATGGAGGCGAAAATGTAGGTGTTCTTCACTCATGGAGGTGGAAAAGAAGTGAGTGATAATTGGGAAGTGTCACAACTCTAGCCCTGTTTACATATGTATATAAAGTGGTCCATGTGGAAAATATCATATCTTGGGTTAATCATTATGTCATCCTGCTCTGGGATGGGTGTAGAGAGTCAAGGGGACCATGGTAAAACATTGAAAGGCAGTTGAATTTGGTAAGAACAAAGAGCCAGAATACAGGTTTTGTCCCCCAACCACCTAGTGACTGCTTAATGAACTAACAATGGCTATGTCCCCTATAGTCCCGACACAGTCCTGTCAGTTTTCCTTATTAGATTTTATTTCCCATATATTTCCCATATATTTATTTGCCATCTTTGATGAAAATAAAATTGTTTTATAAAAACCTTGTACATGTTTACTTACAGCTGGCGATGGAGCGTGTCGTGAACGAGAGAGCGGCTCAGTTATTAAATCCCACTCCGCAAACTGTAGACGAGCTAGACGACCCAAACGACAGCCTTTCAGGCCTGGTGGACTTCAGTATGTACACAATGCCCACGGCTGTGACCCCCGCCATACCCGTCGTAAAGTCAGCCGCCAGTGCTGCCTCAACGACAGCTGCTGCTGCTGCTGGCGGTACGGCAGTGAGCGCGGGTACAGCTGACCCCGGGGAGCCGGCCACATCGACACCGCTAAAACCTGGCATCCATTTCCCGCACCGCGACCTACTTGGTCCAGTCATCGAGCTGCCAGACATGAAGGATGCGTCATCACTGGCACAGCCCATGGAGCAGGACTCGGAGCTGATCGGCACAGTGCTCAACCTGCCCGAGACGAATGGGCTTCCGGCCACGGAGCACCTGTCACTGTCAGCACTCTATCTCCAGCTGGCGGAGTACTTTGGGGACAGTCTCGCGGCACGGCTTCCAGTATGGCGTGTGAGTGATTTGTACATGCAGAATCAACCCGAGCCTGTCGTGTCACTTGCCGACCCGGACAGCAGGAAGACTGGGGAGGAGCTCCTGCAGGTGTTCCTCAATCACTCAACAACGGGCAGCAAGCTCGATGACAGCGAGAATGTGGACATGAAGAGCGAGAATCAGAGCTACGAACCGACCCCGGATGATAATGAGATTGATGAGACAGACGATAAATCTGAGCGCTCCTCAGATCACTCTGACGATAGTACCTTCATCGAGAGTAATCTCACTGTGAAGACTGTTGTTAGTGACTCGGGTGCTGGCATCAAGTTGACCTTCAGGATGGCACCCAAGATCGAACCACCTGCACCGTTACCAGTGGTGCCACCTCCACCCCCTCCTGAGCCTGAACCCGTACCGCAGCCCGTGAAGAAGGAACGACGCAAGTATCTCGATGAGGAGGTGTTTGAACGTGAGCCATTTGAGCCACCGCACCTTCACACAACGTTTGTGTTCAGCTACGCAGGCTGTGTGCAGGAGAGCCAGCCAAAGCCACGCAAGGAGAGGACAATTTTTGACGACTCACACCTGCAGTGGTCAGGAAGGCTGCTGGAGATTAACACAAAGCAGTACGGGCGTCGGAAAGGATGCTCGGTACAGGATGCGAGTCGACGACGGCACGATCACACATGCAGTCTTTACAACAACTTATAACATCATCTGTTAATGACGGCTATCGTACCCAGGACCAGGTTCTCAAAACAAGACACGTCCCTTCACAGACTCACACCAACCCGCAAAGTCATTCTAACATACATGGTGTGACTCCATTCTGTCGTCTTCTACATGTTTTTAAAACTATGAATAACGTTAAATCTCTTTAAAAGAAATTTTGATTTAAATTGTTTTTTTAATTTTCAAGGTAGCATCGGCTTGCCATTGAGGTGTTATTGCCACGTCTTTATAATCTATAAATCTGTTTAAATGAGTATTTCTCACAGATGAGATATAAAGCCATCCTTCTGGCTTCTACATTGCATTTCGAATGAATTGACATTTTTTTATCTAAATAAGTGATTCACACACATGAGATATGAGTCTATCCTATTGGCTTTTAAATGTGTTGCGAAAAAAGTGCAATTTTGTTTTGTTTCGCGAAACTCCTGAGACTTGTTTCGGGAACTGGTCCCTGCGGTGTCAGCGTCAATCTGATAAAGGCAGCATTCAATTGTCTCCATGAAGTGACTGTTATAACGAGACGTTGTTACTCTATCTACGAGGGAGAGTCTCATATTGTACAGAATACATTCTACAACGGCCACATGTGCCTCCCATTTATACAGTAGAACCCCGCGTAAGCCGACTCCCTCCGTTCCAGGCCAAAGCGACCGCTTACGCAGGGTGTCCGCATACACAGGGTTAAAATAAATATCTAATATAGGGAACCGTTCCGAGCAAAGTTATCCGTCAACGCGGGGTGTTCGCCTACGCAGGGTGTCCATAAGGCAGGGTTCTACTGTATTTATTATCCATCTATTACGAAGTCCCCATTAAAAATGTATGGGGCCACAGTAAACCACTACCCATTTTCTCTAAGCTGTCAAAACCCATAACCATTGAATATGAATTTAAAATCCATTGATAATGGGCCTCAAAGCTATTAAATACGGGAAAATACACTCCAAAGCAGATTTGTAGTCCATTTGTGTATGAAGAGCGAAAAAAATTGTCCCTACTGAAAGATATAGGAGACCATATAAAATATGACATTTTCTGGGTTTAATTCATTCGTTAAGATGGATAATAAATATATCAAATGATGGTTTTTTGGACAGGAGGCTCTGTAAACCACTCACGGTTGACATTGTAAAACACTATGCCAACCTCTCACGTTTTACGGCCGCTTGTCCAGAAAACCATCGATTATTGTCTATAAATATCTGAGATGGGAATTTAGTTATTAAACTCCAAATACTTGTATATTTTGTGTGGAGAATAACACACAATGCTCGAGGATTTCTACCGTGGATTCTAAACAATTCACCGAGATATGTAAATAAAATAACCATATGAAATGATTTCTTTGTACTTGTATTTCTTTGTATATATTATTTTTCTCCCTTTTTCTTACATATATCTTTTTTTTCTTTATACAGTAAAACCACGCTTAAAGGGTACCCTCCGCTCTGAGCACAGTGACCTCTTAAGCGGGGTGTCCCCTTAAACAATGTTGAAATAAACTGAATAACAATTTCTGTTCCGAGAAAATTATGCCCTTAAGTGGTGGGACCCCTTAAGCGAGGTGTCCCAGAAGCGGGGTTTTTACTGGCTTCGCCTTTTGAATTTACTCTTAAATGAACTAAATTTTATATTTCCATACTGAATATGTTCCCTATATGAGTGGGTTTCGATATAGGTAGCTATAATATTTCTTCATTAACTCTATCATAAGAACAAAATCAAACAAGATGCATTCTAAACATGTTTATTAAAGGTTTATTATCTAAATGATTTCTTGGATGTGTACACCTATATACATTCAAAACAAGAGAGAAATGAACAAGGTATTTCTGTACATTAAGTGGCACTAGAGCATGTGTATCACAGACTTACATCAATAGAGTACATTGAATATTCCTATAATAAACAATGAATCATTCATTGTGCATAACATTACATGTTTATCTTCATCTACTTTCTATCATATCACCAACAAAGTCGGTCCACTTCATTGACCTCTAGAAGTAAAATTAACTAACATCCTGTCATGGATGCTAGAATAAAGTTCTCTCTTCTTATGTTGTTTTTTTCCAACAGTGATTTTGTAATGAATAATAAATATCAAAATGTTCGCAGTTCTTTAAAGTTGGGGGTTTCCGAAGCCCACCTCTTGTTGTACTGCATGGATTTCATCGAGAAGTTCTTGTTCCTGCAAATTCAGCTGTGGAAAAAGAGAAAAATATATATGTCAATCAAATATGTGACAATATATTCTAAATTTCTTTTATGATTTATCACATATTACCAAAGATGATCATGGATTTATAAGTAGATATTCTGATGGTTATCATTAATCTTGTAACTAGAACCCTAAAGAGATTGTCATCCTAGATGCATATCAGTATCAACTTCATTTTTTCAACATACTTTTATTCATTTCTGTAATGAGGTTACAGTTCTTCCGATGAACAGCTATAAGTTGATACAACAACATTGCAATCTCCAGTATAAACAGCAGGAATTAGATTTGATGACGGATGAGGTGATGTGTAAATTGATTATCGCATACGTTTCATTTTATAGTCACCTACATCTAGAAATTTTAAATTCAATTCGGAATTTGAAATCAAAATTAGATTTGCAGGTTTAAGACAGAGTTTTCAATTTACTGGTTGAGTAAGGGCATACCCGTTCGATCCGTATAATCCAGATTACTGTTTTTAGTTTGGGCAGTTATACTTGGGATAGCAGCAAGCCCTGTCAACATAATTTTGTGTTTTTTTCCCCTCTCAATTTGAGGGTTTAAATTGAGCTTTAAGTTTAAAGATGTAAAATCAGTTTAACCCTTTCAGGACGCATGATGCCTCCAGGTATCACCGCACTAAAGACGCATGATGCCTCCAGGTATCACCGCACTAAAGACGCATGATGCCTCCAGGTATCACCGCACTAAAGACGCATGATGCCTCCAGGTATCACCGCACTAAAGACGCATGATGCCTCCAGGTATCACCGCACTAAAGACGCATGATGCCTCCAGGTATCACCGCACTAAAGACGCATGATGCCTCCAGGTATCACCGCACTAAAGACGCATGATGCCTCCAGGTATCACCGCACTAAAGACGCATGATGCCTCCAGGTATCACCGCACTAAAGACGCATGATGCCTCCAGGTATCACCGCACTAAAGACGCATGATGCCTCCAGGTATCACCGCACTAAAGACGCATGATGCCTCCAGGTATCACCGCACTAAAGACGCATGATGCCTCCAGGTATCACCGCACTAAAGACGCATGATGCCTCCAGGTATCACCGCACTAAAGACGCATGATGCCTCCAGGTATCACCGCACTAAAGACGCATGATGCCTCCAGGTATCACCGCACTAAAGACGCATGATGCCTCCAGGTATCACCGCACTAAAGACGCATGATGCCTCCAGGTATCACCGCACTAAAGACGCATGATGCCTCCAGGTATCACCGCACTAAAGACGCATGATGCCTCCAGGTATCACCGCACTAAAGACGCATGATGCCTCCAGGTATCACCGCACTAAAGACGCATGATGCCTCCAGGTATCACCGCACTAAAGACGCATGATGCCTCCAGGTATCACCGCACTAAAGACGCATGATGCCTCCAGGTATCACCGCACTAAAGACGCATGATGCCTCCAGGTATCACCGCACTAAAGACGCATGAGGCCTCCAGGTATCACCGCACTAAAGACGCATGATGCCTCCAGGTATCACCGCACTAAAGACGCATGATGCCTCCAGGTATCACCGCACTAAAGACGCATGATGCCTCCAGGTATCACCGCACTAAAGACGCATGATGCCTCCAGGTATCACCGCACTAAAGACGCATGATGCCTCCAGGTATCACCACACTAAAGACGCATGATGCTTGAGGCATCATTGTTTCAATATTTACAAAAAATGTTTTAACAAAGAAATAAACAATATTCCTGAAATCTTCACAAAGTGTAGATATGACATCACATTTAGTATTTCTATCCAAAAGAAACAAAATATTTATGATTATGTGTCATATTACACTTGTAGACTAGGTATATAAAAGAGACTATGGGGTTTACCTTGATGGCATACTTGAACGCCTGTTTGGTATTTCTTTCAATTTGAGGGTTTGGTTTGTTGGTTTGTTTGTTTGAATTAACGTCAGTAAACCATTGCAGGTTCTCACCAGACTTTCTCAAGGTTCTTTTACACCAAAAGGGTGGTGATCGAATCTATGTGATGAATTTAGGTAGAAATCTCTTTACCAATGAGCTAACTCACCACCCTGGTCGCTTTAGTTATGTCTGCGTGCAAGCATATCCGGTCTGCTCCATGAGGAGGCGAGGCCACCAAGAGGGTGAACAGATTGGTAATTGCTGTCCACCCCATTAGACCACTTGTAGGTTAAATTTAAAAAGAGACTATGGGGTTTACCTTGATGGCGTACTTGTACGCCTGTTTGGTATTTTTTTCAATTTGAGGGTTTAACTTCAACTAAGTTTAAAAAGAGACTATGGGGTTTACCTTGATGGCGTACTTGTACGCCTGTTTGGTATTTTTTTCAATTTGAGGGTTTAACTTCAACTAAGTTTAAAAAGAGACTATGGGGTTTACCTTGATGGCGTACTTGTACGCCTGTTCTGTATTTTTTTCAATTTGAGGGTTTAACTTCAACTAAGTTTAAAAAGAGACTATGGGGTTTACCTTGATGGCGTACTTGTACGCCTGTTCTGTATTTTTTTCAATTTGAGGGTTTAACTTCAACTAAGTTTAAAAAGAGACTATGGGGTTTACCTTGATGGCGTACTTGTACGCCTGTTTGGTATTTCTTTCATTTTGAGGGTTTAACTTGTAGGCTAAGTTTAAAAAGAGACTATGGGGTTTACCTTGATGGCGTACTTATACGCCTGTTCTGTATTTCTTTCAATTTGAGGGTTTAACTTTAACTAAGTTTAAAAAGAGACTATGGGGTTTACCTTGATGGCGTACTTGTACGCCTGTTCTGTATTTCTTTCAATTTGAGGGTTTAACTTTAACTAAGTTTAAAAAGAGACTATGGGGTTTACCTTGATGGCGTACTTGTATGCGTGTTTGGTATTTCTTTCATTTCGAGGGTTTAACTTGTAGACTAAGTTTAAAAAGAGACTATGGGGTTTACCTTGATGGCGTACTTGTATGCCTGTTCTGTATTTCTTTCATTTTGAGGGTTTAACTTTAACTAAGTTTAAAAAGAGACTATGGGGTTTACCTTGATGGCGTACTTGTACGCCTGTTCGGCCTCGAGCTGCCTGCCGGTGCGCAGACAGACCAGCGAGAGGTATCCCCACACCTCCGGGTCGGTGTTGTTCAGGATGTTGGCCTCCGACAAAGCATCCTCAGCTTCTGAAAGCTCTCCAAGCTGCAAAAAAAAACAACCAGATGATGTCATCTACAGGATATTTAGTTTACATTTTACTATCACACTTTGTTTGCTTAACATTTGTTGACCCTTCCATACAGCTTCTTTGTATGAAAATCTTCACATATTGTGGGATGAAATAACTATAATAAAGCTGTGTCCTATGCCCAAGTTTAGAGTGCGGCCCCACAGAAGTGCATGCCACAATACTACACAATTGTATTACAATTAAGATAAACAAAAAAAAACAAAAAAATTTAATATCATTTCATAGTTCATTATTTTTACGACAAATGTTGGTTACATGTGTTATCCTTACAAGTGTGCCCTATACTTTGTAAGAGAGGACAATTCTGTCTGGGGTTGTCGGTATGATATACTATGCAATCTGTAACAGGGGAGGATAGGTTGGTTTGGTTTGTTTGTTTATTTAACGTCCCAGGGGACCCTGAGGGTTATATAGGGACTAACTCATGGTCAGCTTTTTCTCGCTGGTTTTACACCACTAGGTGGTGATCGAATCTATGAGAGAAATTTAGGTAGAAATCTCACCCCTACACATTTACCGAGGTTTGTTTGTTTGGTTTGATTTTACGTCCAGTCAACCGTTATAGGTCCTTTCCAGACTTTCTCAAGGTTCATTTACACCACTAGGGTGGTGATCGAATCTATGTAATGAATTCAGGTAGAAATCTCACCCCTACACATTTACCGAGGTGAGAGTTCTTTTACTTCCCACACCACCTAGACACAGTAAATCTACCAATGCTGGGGATGAAGGAGAAAGGTGGTTGCAGTGGGACTTAAACCCACAACCTTTGGAATACAAGTCCAGTGCCTTAACCACTGAGTTAACTCCCCACCCATGAAGAGAACATATAATAAGTGTGGATGATTTCGTACCCTGTAGCAGGCGATGCCGACCCCGAGCCAGGAGACGCAGGACGGAGACCGCTTACACGCCATCAGGAACTGTCGTCGTGCCTTGTCAAACTGTAATCACACATTTACAAATTATAAATCGATAAATTTGATAATTTGTGTCCACAGTTAGTAACAATTTAAAATTCTTCTCCATGTGATCAAATAGATGATAACAAAAAAACATGACAGATCCTAAGTAAAAAAGAGGCAATAGTTCTCCACGCGAAATAGAGGTCCTTATGAAAGTTGTATACATCAACGAGAAAAAAATCTGGGAATCTACCCTTTTAATAAAAAAGATACATGATATGGCTGTTAAGAATACTAGTAAGAATGACATATCCCAACCACAAAAGTTTGAAGTTACTCCTTATACTCTTGACAAAAAAAACACGGAAATTGATTAACATGCATGTATATCATTTGTATAGAAAAATACTGAAAAGAAATTATCGGTGAATTTCCAATCATTTAAGTATCTTCTGTTGGTGAATCAGTAGAATCTGTAGAGTGAGGCTCCTACCTGTCCTTCTTGCAGGTAGATTGAAGCCAGTCTCAGGTAGATTGAATGCATCTCAGATGCATCAGCAATGAAAGACAGGGTTCTTTCATAGCAGTCCTTCGCTACCTCAGTATCCCCGAGTAGGAACTTGACATGACCAAGGATGGCCCAGGCATCTGGATGCTGCAGAACAAAATAACCATTTTATTGGAGAAGCCCACAAAAATTTTCTGTCTCATCTGAGGTTCGCATAATCTTCGCTGTTTTGGAGGGTTTCACAAGTGTTAGATGCTGTAGAACAGAACAATAATTCTATTGGAGAAGCCCACAAACAATTTCTATCTGATCTTAGATTCAAATCATCTTCTCTGTTTTGTAGAGATGTGCTAGATGCTGTAGAGGAGAACCCCAGAAACGTTTTGTATATTGTCCAAGGTTCAAATCATCTTCAGACTTTTGACGGGATGTGTTGGATGCTCTTCAGTAGATAAACACTTCCAATGGGGAAGTCCGGTAAGATTTTCTATCTGATCTAAGCTTCAAATAATCTCTCTTTTGAAAGGATACTGTAGAGAAATTAGGCAAGTCTACAGGAGAAGCCTAGAAGATTTTTCTATCTGAACTAAGCCTCAAATCAAACCTCTTCAAGATGTAGAACAGTCATATCATCCCTGGGAGATGTTTGGTAGATGTCTCAGTTGATGAGAAACCTACCTGATGGTCAAACTGGAGAGCTTCTTTCAGACACTGTTCAGCTTCCTCCAGCTGCTGCTTCTGAAGCTCAAGGCGAGCCTGGGCGATGTAGTAAGCGGCACTCGGTCCCCCGAGAGGGTCCAGTAGGTGGTGGGCGAGAGCTCGCTCTGCAAACTGTAATCATTAGAGTCAATAAATTACATTTCCTGCATTGTTTGTTTGGTTGGTTAGTTTAGCATCAAATTTGTTCAATTACACTTACTTTGGTTTAGTTTACTAACATTTGCATATCCTGTTGGAATAACAAGGTGTGCCACCTGGTTGATCCAGTCATCTTGTATCTCATTGAAAACCTTACATTCCTTGAGGATGTCAAGAATTTCTCACTTGCCAGTGTTATGGAAAACACTGCGCATTGTTGTTATATTCTTTAGGAATTTCTTCCTGCTCTTTTTTGTGACCTGACTTAGCAAGAAATGTTTACACTCAGCGGAGTGTTGCACATTTCCTGCATGAATACTGCCATCATGGATTTTCAATTTGTGATGATCATCAGGTCATGTTGATATCATAGCATGATCATTCTATAAGAAAGAAGACTAGAGATAAAGGGGAGTTGGGTGAAGATCAAACCAACGGCAACATAATCTGCAATCTTGCATGCAACAGACTGCACCATGTTTGATTTAACGTTTAGTTAACCATTCCAGGTTCTCACCAGACTTTCTCAAGGTTCTGTTACACCACAAGGGTGGTGATCAAATCTATGAGATGAATTTTGGTAGAAATCTCACCCTTACACATTTACAGAGATGAGAGTGCTTTTACTTCCCACACCACATAGACATGGTATGAGAAGGATTTGCCTTTGATATCGCAGTAAATCCACCACTACTGAGAAAGCAGGAGATGAGTGGCTGCAGTGGGACTCGAACCCGCAACCTTAGGATTACAAGTCCAGTGCCTTTTAATCCATTGATTACGGCATCTCCACCTATATTAAATTAATGCAAACTCACTTCTCTTCACAGCATCTGTCCATCTGAGAAACCACAAGCTTTAAAAGTGTTTGCACTTGACATATTCAGCTACTTGAACTCCACGATACCATATTTAAACTAGAATACTATTAAATCTAACAGTGCGAATGTATTTGCTACACTAAAGGCTTGATTCCATTTACCTTAATTGTCCTGGTCCGGCTCTGACCATGTTCGGTCACTATTCGGATCAGGGCTAAAGCCGTCCCCGATTTGGACCCGTGTGGTGATTGGCTGCGAATTCGGCCAAATGGAATCAAGCCTGAACACTCATGCGTAAACTCCTAACATTGCAGAGACCTAAACTTATCAAGTATCATCTGTACTACAGTTGTGATATAATCCTCTAAAACGTGTGTTTTCCCATGCTATCCCTATCCTACATTGGTTTTGTTTTGAAGGACATGAATGTTTATATAAGTTTACCGTCTATTCCACATGGCGATGCAAGCGAAAGTGATTTGATAGTTATGGATACATGCAAAAACATGCAGATCAAAACTATAAGATATATATATATACACAGAAGGCGTTAAATGTATTTAAATGCATACACACACTTTGTTATATAAGTATGTTGTATGTCATTGTAAATACAAACCCAAATACATATTTCAAATGTAACTAAAAGTAATCATATGAGATATGAACCAACTGATGTTGCAATAGAAATCAGCATTGTATTTTTGATAAGCCAATATACAACAGAGCAAAACAGATGACTTAAGTGTGTGTACCACTAGATAGGTCTGATTTCACGTCTGCCAAAAATGCCTATAGCGTACAAACCCACATGCCTCTTCCATGTTTGACGGCATACAGGCACTGCCAGCGGGTAATAGGGAAAGCCATTTAATCAAGTGTTAGCCATATGGCCACAAGAGCATGTGGCCTGCTCCACCGCACATATTTCAACAAACATGGCTGACAGTCATTAACATGATGCACATGCATTGCCTGTACAGCAAGCTCTGGTGATACACATCCTTAAAGGCTTGATTCTATATAGCCGATTTCACTCCCGATGTGGTAAAACGTACTGAACAATTTTAGTGGACTGTGCATTTTGCTGATGTAATGTGGAACTTTGTTATGATCTATATGTGGTTAAACCAGTCTAACATCTATGTGTGCGTGTCTCCAATAACAAATACTACCTCCAGTAAATAAGTTATGACAACAACATTTTAATCTTCAACGTTCCTAATTAGGCCTAGAAACTGATATAAATTTGAAGTGGGGGGGGGGGGGGGGACTGAGGCATATATTTGGTAGGGAGGGGGGGCTGAGGCATATATTTTGGTAGGGAGGCATATATTTGTGAGGATGTCTGGTCTCTGGAGCCCATCGGCGCAGTGGAATAGCGTATATGTACGTTAGTACTATAACTGGAGTAGATGTTGACCACATCGGGAGTGAAATTGGCTATATGGAATCAAGCCTTTAAACAACAAGCATGCTGTTTACAAGCAGTGAGGGACAGTCAAGGACTCTGTAATCTGGTGAGTAACAAATGGCTTACTGGTAGAGCTTTCACTTCTAGCAGGAAGTCTATGGCTTGCATGTAGATGGAGTCGGTGGGAACTGGTGTGACTTCGCGCGGAGGCGGGTTCTCGCCTTCCTGGTCTTCGTCTCCTCCAGCCGGGTTGTACACACTCCCCGGACGAGAGGCGAGGTTGTCCTTACTGCTGACGCGGTTACCCATCTGACCTGCGACCAAATTCACACAGAGTTCCTCAAACACCTCTCTACGTACTGGATTGTTGTAAGAAAGGACACAGAGCCTAAATATTTCCAGGTAAAATAAACGAATAAAAAAAAAGAGTAAAGACTGATCTCAGTTATTGACAGTCAGAATTTGATATATTCTCAGGGTTCTGCAATTCTGAAAGATTTCCAAGAATTATCATTTGATGATTAAATATTTCAACTGTAATGTCACAATGCCAAATATTTGCAGTGTGAAATAAGTCAAGATTTGTTGTGTTGTGAAAATTCTTTGTGGATTTATATGAAAAATAATTAAAATTTGTGCTGCCACATATAAGAAGAAACGATTTCTGGTGGGTTTTCATACAAAGTATTAATATGAAGGGAAAGTGGGGGAAATCATAAAAAAAAAAACATTTGCAAAATTAGTATGATATGAAACTCCACGGCAAAACGTCATAATACCCAAAATCAATGACAATTATTTTCTATCTACACAAAATTACACACTGGGGGAAACATTTGAAAAATC
Organism: Alentia gelatinosa; assembly: GCA_950022655.1. Taxonomy (NCBI): domain Eukaryota; kingdom Metazoa; phylum Annelida; class Polychaeta; order Phyllodocida; family Polynoidae; genus Alentia; species Alentia gelatinosa. The sequence continues at coordinate 127,764,995 of OX465581.1, forward strand.
AGAAAATATAATCTTTTAAATGTGGGTCTGGGAAAGTGAGATGGCTTCAGATAAAGACAACATTTTATGCTTAAAAGATGGCTGAAACACAATACAGATTAATTTGCAGTTGTGCATAAATCAATCGCCAGTGTCTTTCTTACCTACTTCTGACTGAATTTCCTCTGTATTTTTGCCTTCAATCTTAGCTTTTTTTGTTCAATAACCAAAGTGGAGAGGTTACCTCTTCAAATGATCTACTGATGGTAAACTTATATACATAGATAACAGATGTATACATGACTTTAGCATGCTGAATTCCCCTTTCTGCTAGTAATACATATGTTTATCTCTCATCTGTATGAATATGATATAAGTTTTGTGTATTTTTTCGTTCCGCTAGGGTCTATATTGAGATCCTTGGGTAGAGAAGCGCTAGGTACAGAAGTGCACCGCTACGCCTTGTAAATACGATAAATATGATATAAGTACCCAAAAAAGAAAATTATAGTTATTCACCATTTGAAGACCTTTACTTTGCCTTTATACTGTAGCTAGTGTAACCTTTTTGTACATCACATATTGACCAGGACATTTTCTGAATTAGGAATCTAGAACAAAGATTCTACCCTACAGAGTACTACACTCATACAATATGCAGTCTCAGGATTACATCTATTACATCTCTACAAATCTGTTTCTATCTAAACTACTTTCTGCTCCCAGGGACAATTCATTCTGTTCTGAAACACTGGAACAACATCAATCAAAAGAAGAAAAAATGTTCTTCCTATTCTAAAAAGACCCCAAAAGCAACTCCCTTCCCTGTAAAAGAATCACTTCATTGGGAAACTGCACACCATTTGACAACACCATGGAACACACTTAGAGGTGATCACCTCAACATAGCTATGAACAATCAGTCAAAGGTTGGACACTCCTTTGAAGCTGTTCTGCTGCTAGTTAGAGGCAGTGGGAAAGCAGCCAACGTTACAACGACCTAAACCTTACCTTTCTCTCCCAAGAGTGGATCAACAACTGAAACACCAGTTTATAAGTTCAATATCAACAATGAGATAAACATTTTTTTTAAATTATTTTATGTTCTTTATTTATACTGAATCCGATCAGTGAAAATATGATTACAAATACTGGCATTGATATTGATGACTAATACTTGTATATACATCTTATAAACAATTTTTTTTCCTTCGCTTTTCTCAACTGAAACTGTAAAAACTGTCTTTTATTTCCAACTCTCGGGTTTGTTGGGAAAATGAAGTGCAAGAAGTTGGATTACTTTTGACATGTCAGCCAGGAGAATCTACAGAATTTAGTAAAAAAAATAAAAATATAAAAAAGAGAAGTAATTAACCTATTTGTATTTAGATCAGTTTAATGTAAATGCAGCATTTTGATTTTTTCAACCTTCATGAGATTCTAGGTGAAGAAAAAATTACTTTATTTTATATAAAGATGAATAAATCATTTGAAATATCCACTCAGATCTTAGTAAGTCAGAAATAATGTAAAATTTTTCCATTTAAAGGTTATGTCCACCTTCCTAGTTTTATAGTGTCGTAATGATAAAAAAAAATAAATGCCGAAACACCACTTTGGGGTTCAGGGGAGGGATACGACAAATAATTGGTCACTTAGAAGGAATAATTACAGCATCGGTCATTACAAAAAGCTATTAGCCACATCCTCTTTCCCTTTTTCTGATCCCTTGTTAGAGCACACATGGGCACAGGGTCTTGACGGTTTGGTAGGAAGCACAAATGTCAATAAAATGTGGGATTACTAAAGGTCAGAAAGCCTGCTACATATAGATGTGGTTCAATGTGTATTATTACTAGGACGAGTATAGTGCATTATTTCACCCCTGGTATTTTTTCTTCATAGACTTAACATTTGGAACTCGTATCCAACGCCCATGAAGTATTTAGAAAAAAAATACCCAATGGGGATTATGTTACAAATGTCAGCCCATTAGTCAATGTGAAGGATGAGATAAATTCAGAAACCTATTCAAGTTTATGGTCAGAGTTTGATCCATTCTCGTTGGAATCGCTATGTAATTCACGCAGCTTCGCCTTGTGAATTTTTTTCGTGATTCAAACTCGATGGGATACGAGCTGACCCTGAACTTTCATAGGTTTCCTCTACAATCCCAGAGAATTTCTAAATTCAAGGAATTTTGAATTCTGAAGGGGATCGACAAAACTGTGATGTACTGCATTTTGTTCATAACCTTTGTTTTCTTCAATCATTACAATTCGATACTGTAAACGTTGTTATGAATAGATAACTTTTTTGTTTTCAATTTCATAGTTTGTACTGTAAGATAATTTGCCTTTTTAATGTATGATTTGAGAAGTTGGCTTGGAGGTTGACACTTACCCGTCACATGTTTTGATGTTTTATTGGTCTTTCCTTTAGAGGCATTGAATGGATGAATTCATGATATAACCACATTCATTCACTTAATTAAAAATATTTACTTAACTTTGTCAGTAACCTAACTCAGATTTTATAAAGAACATAGATGAAGCAAAGAGCCTCCTGTAGTATTACAAAAAAATTTAGAAACTTTTTATAAAAAAATAAATATTTTTGTGTATGTGCAATTAGAGATATATATCTCTCCATACCCTGCTTCCTCTGTGGTATTTGACTTAACGATCTTAATTATATTAGACATTAGGATGCATCTAGCAATGGAATTAGGTACTGAACAACTTTAGTGGATTGTGCATTTTGGTGACGTAACGTGGAACTTTGTTATGATCTACATGTGGTTAAACCAGTCTAACATCTATGTGTGCGCGTCTCCAACAACAAATACTACCTCGAGTGAATAAGTTATGACAACAACATCTAAAAAATTTATCTTCAATGTTCCTAATTAGGCCTAGGAACTGATATAAATCTGATATGGGGGGGGGGAGGGGCTGAGGCATATATTTGGTAGGGAGGGGGGCTACCTACCATAGGCTTAACATTAGAAACCTGTTCTCAACAGGCTTATGAGTATGGTAATTCATACTCTTTTTTTTCAAGGGGACAATCTCTTACATAATCACCGAATGCGTTCTTCCACTCGGGCCCTACTCCACTCGCGTGTTAAGCCAAATGGGCAGTGGGTACCACTTTTTTGCAAGTCTTTGGTATGACCCAACCAGGGTTTGAACCCATGACGTCCCATGCTCGAGCCGAATACCCCTACAACGAGGCCACCGAGTTGAATACTCAACGGGTGATAAACAGAAACATATTTCCAGGCTAAGATAAAATCAGAAACATATTCGTGCTTGGTCTTAGTCCCTGTTCACCATCTCGTTTAGAGCGCTTCAGAATATTCAGTCGGCTATCGCCTCGTTCACATTACTGCGCACTCCAGACTCTATGGCGAACAGGGACACAGACCAAACACTCATCAAATTTTTTCTTAATCCTTGAAAAAGGTCTCTTGGAATGGGTTTGGTTGCCTTCAAAGCATTGCAATAGCTACATGTTATCATCTTTTAACTGCACACAAAGTAAGCCGAACACGGGTGGGACTTGAAGGTGCTGTCAGTAAGTCTACGGTGTGTGGTGTGGTGGTTTGCCGGTGCGGTGTGCCCTGGGGTGGTCAGCAGACCATCTTACCTTTGTCGAGTTTGGCGTTGGCCGTGAGATTTTGATTATTCTCAACAACCTCCGATGTTGGTTCAAGAACTGTAACAGTTGGCAGTCAACTTTATACAGGGATGTCAGTTGGGGTCAGAAAAAAAGTTGTTTGTATGGAATTTGCTGTGTAAGAGAGACAGGGACACCATGGAAAATATGTTGGCACGGGGCTTAGGGAGGGTCTGGAGGTTCAAACCACTGTCTCCTTGATGTGAATGCAGCGCAATTAATATTATCTTTGTTTTACACAAGGAAAAGAATTTCATATACCGAAAATGAAATTTTTTATCAGGATGTGGCAATAACACCTCTATGAAAATTTAAAAAATTTAAAATTTAAAAACAAAATTGAAAAGGAAAAAATGGATTTCCATGAAAAAATGGATAGCTGCCATCTCTGATTTAAGAACTAATGTAAATTTTTTATACTACTTAAAGCATCCTTATTGCCTAACAATGTCTGTGATTGGTTGTTAATGAGGAAATATACCCACAGCTGATATGAAGCATTGTTAATTATACGATAAAGGGCATGTTCCACGGGGCTCGCTGAACAGTGCAGTACGCGCGCTGTCGCAACGACTCTCAGGCAGATATATAGGAGAAGATGTGGTGAAGCAGGGGCCCGTTTAATGATCTCGGACCGCACATGAAGACCCTTTTCTGTACCTCGTACGAGGGTTATTGTTTAATGATATTTAAGTCTGTTCGTTAGCCCATATTAGCCCATAAGTTTTGAATAAAGTTGACCCACATTGTCCCTGGTTCTGCTTGGCATACAGAAAAGGGGCTTCATGTAGGATCCTAGATTATTGCAGCCGAAGCTGCAGTCATACGACAGTGGTACAGCCAAAGTTTGCTATGACCTGATTAAATAGCTTCTGCCGTCATATGGCGTCAGCCGTGGAAAGGGCCTCGCTATAAGCATAGATTTGACTAGCAACTCATTTGTTATTTGTTTTGTAATAGTTGTCTGTATACCAAAATGCATAGTTGTCTGTTAAACATACTGACATGGTTTACAAAATGATGTACACTGGGCCCGTACGCAAACCAGTACATTTGTACTGATCGGGTCCAGTATAAACAAAGAAATTTTTTTTTAAAAAATAATAATAAAAAAATATATATATATTTGGTGGAGTCGAAATCCGGCCTGTCCAGTGGAGCACACCCTTTAAGGTGTTTTCAAAGATCAAGATAAAGAAAAACTCAAATTTCCTTTCCCTTTTAGCTAAATAAGACACATAGGCAAACGTAATAGAATCCATATCATCATTTAAACCAAGGCTTTTGAAAATTCAAGTCTCAATTTCTTCTGCTCAATGGTTTGAAATCTCTCTTTTACATATCAACCAAGACGGGTAATATGATATTGAAACTTGACAAAAAAAGACAAAGGAAAAAAAAGACTCTTAGTTTTACCTAACTTAAGCTGCACTACTCTGACAAACATTTATGTATTTATATCTTCAGTGATACATTTTATTAAAAAATAATGTCATATTATTGTCAATGTAAATGATAACCAATTTGATTTAAACTACACTATTAAGGAGGAAACTTTAATGTGCAGATGGTGTCAAACAATGACTTTGTTGAAAACAGATATCAAAAGAGAAGGTGCATGTATCTACTATCTTATAATCATGTGCTACCTGGAAAAAACCCAAGAAAACTATTGGACACTATCTTTGAGGTGTGTGCATGACTGCAGTCTGCGATATCCAGTTTTCGGGTAAAGTCTAGACGAAGGGGTGAGCATCTTTCACTCACCCGAAGATAGCTGTGGGGCATAACCTCGGCTACACCCAACTACGCCAGAAATCATTTGCACAAATTAAATACACATCTAGAAACCGATACTACAACAAAATAATGTCGTCATAAATTACTGTTGTTGGTTTTGAAGAAATGTCTGTCTTCGCATCGAAGTTTTGTGTTTCGGTGTATCATAATAAGTGTGAATAAAGCAGGTTTGAGGTGAGTTTCTGTACAAATAAACCTTTATGCTATTAATTTTCTTATGCTTTTTGATGTTACAGTTATGGATGTTTGTATAATCTGCAAACTACGCACCTGATTTTCCTCGTAGAGCTGACCCTCCTCGAGGCTTGGCCTTCTTGTCACTGCCGGCTTGTGATGTCGGAGTGGCCGGAGTGGCTTTCATAGCCACAGCGTCTCCAGGGGTGGTCCTGTCTGTAATACATAAAAAACATGAGTATCACATGGCAGGTGTGTTATCTCGAGTATAAAAACCGGTGCGGTGGAGTAGGTCACATGCTAACCAGAAGCAGTCAGACGGCGATGAAACAGTAAAACCTAATGAATTGGCTTTTACAGGGTACCCGCTGGTGGTGGCTGTGCCGCCATGGGCAGTGGACAGATTTGCGGGTTTGTACACTGTAATCATGTTTGGCACGCACCCGACAGGGTCAGATTTGTGACATCCCGGTGGAACAGGTCCTTATATCAGGCAAACTTTTAATCGATAAATACAACACAAATATACTCTTACCTTTGCTGGCACCATCGGAGAGCCCGGTCTCGGCCTCGGCTATGGGGATGTCGGTCTCGGCAGCAGCAGTCACCGTCGCAGTCTGCTCGGCTGCAACTGCCTCCTGCAGCTGCTGCTGCTGTTGGGCAGCCAGCCGCTCCCGTTCCCTCTGCTCTCTCTGCTCTCGCTGCTCTTCCTCCTTGGCGGCTCGTGCAGCAGCCATGGCGGCGGCCATGTTGAGTTTGTTACCCTCTAGCAGCGCCATCTCTGTGCCGATCTCATTACCGATACTGTTGTAGAACAGGCCTGTTGAAAAAAGTTGGAGAATGAGAATTGTTAATCCCACTCAAAAACATGAGAACAATGGATGATAATGTTGTGGAACAGGCCCACTGGTATTTTGGTCCCATAGGCTTTACACTGAGAACTCATTCTCCATGCCCCTTCGAGTATTGCAGTCCGTTCTCCATGGTCTATATTCTGTGTGTTGACCATTCTTTTAGTGTCTACAGGGGTGAGATGAATACAGAAAGCAACGCGTTTAGGTCAAAGTCGTTGTTCTCCAACTCGTTTGAATGCTACAGTAAAACCCCGCTTAAGGGGATACCCTCCATTCCAAGTAAAGTGTTCCCTTAAGCGGGGTTAAAATGAACTAAATAAAGATTTTTAAGCGGGGTCGCCCCTTAAGCGAGGTGTCCCGAAAGCAGGGTTTTACTGTATATGATATTCACTCGGCTATCACCTCATTCATATCATTCCGCATCAAACTTGTGGAGAGCAACAACCGTGACCAAAACTTGTTGGATTCTTCTTTAGTTTTAAAAAGGTGGAGCAAAGAGAGTGAATGCCGATCAAAAACAATGCAAATCAAAGGATGATTCCATTGCAGACCACCCAAGGACAATTTTAGGACTCAAAAACATGAGATTCAAGGAGAATACTGTTGTGGAACAGACCTATTGACAAAAGTTAGAGAATCAGAATCCCACTCAAAAACATGAGAACCAATGGATGATACTGTTCGAGAACACATGAGGAAAATGAGTGGACTGTGAAAAAATTCTTTCATAACTTTAACAAAACATTTATAATATAAGTGTATATCTTGAAATAGAATTATTGGCCTATAATGGCCAGATTAGCGGGTTTGTTTGTTTGGGTAGTTTAACGTCCAATTTGTTCAATTAGCAAAAATGTGGTCAGGTCACCTAGTGACTCTACAAGCAGTGTACTACAGCAGGCTATAGCCATAACCTAAAGACCAACCGTCCACCTGCTAATAAGATATGAATTACACTTGTAACGTCTCACTTCAGAGAGATATAATTACATCATTTATGTTGTTTTACTTCTGCTAATTCATTTCCATGAAGAGAAAAAAGACTCATTACCTAAGGTCGTCCACGCCAGGATGCTCTTGGGTTCGAAGGATGTCGCAGCCTCGAAGAAAGTCTCCGCGGCTTCGTTTTTGTCTTGCATCGTGCAGACCACACCGTACAGCAGTAGTCTGCAGTGACGAAAGCACAGAGAATCGGTTATACTTTACTTTCCTATGGATAATTCACAGACCATCCCTAAAATTATCCTCTCTTTCTTTAATATGCAGTTTAGAAACCTTTTCCCTGAGAGTATCCACTGTAGGGGAACAGAGGTTCTTAAAGAATCCTTTTTATCATTTATATATATATATATATTTTTTTTTCTAATCCATATTATGATCGGGTAGCCTATTGTAGTCATCTGTTCGTTAGATCGACGAGATCATATGAAAACCGTTCGATACATATTAAACTTACCGATATTTACTAATGTCTACGATCACACTTTGCTTGTAAACATTAATAAAGTGAAAACCCCTGTGATTCTCAATGAAATAAATTTGTCTTACCCCATTCAAACAAAGCAATGCAAGTGAAGTTTATTACCTTTAACAACATGTTGATAGGGCTGCTTTTTTGGAGCCTAGATTAATTTGATGAACCCATATTTTTAATCTACCAACATCAGTGCAGCCTGAGGATTCCCAAGGATGAAACCGCTGTTGTTGTCATACCCACACCCTGACAACACTTGACAAACCCAATTTGTTACTAACAAACCGCTTTGTCAGCAATTGACACTAAGCAAATTGCCACATTTACGCTGCGGTCATCATAATTGAGCGGTCCCTATGACGTAGCCAATAACAGACATCGATCTCATTCAAGCAGTAGCTGCCATAGAATACACACCTAGCCACGTATTGAATATATATATTTTTGAATGTGTGAAAACTTACCCAGCTATGTGCCTCTGATCTATGGAAACACACTCCTTGAAGCATTCTTCAGCCTGTTGAAAATAGTGTGATCATTATTAAGAATTAGATGAGATATGAATTTGTGTGTTTACACAAACCTACCATTTAACACCACATATTCACTAGTAGAAGACAATGTTTGTTTGTTTGTTTGTAGTTTAACATCCCAGGGGACCCTTAGGGTATATAGGGACCATCATTGATTTAAGCTTTTCACTTTCATAGACATATTTCAGTGAATTCTTTTCAATGTTTTCAGATATTTTATATATAATCAAAAGGATTTGTCTCTTTCAAAAACATGACGATATTTTTTCTTTGGAATAGTTTCAAACAACATTTTCATGTTGTTACGTTTGACAGTTAAGCAGGACATGCTGAACATTTATGAGTACATTGCATGCTTGGAATACTGGCAGAAAACAATGAAAATAACATGGATACTTCAATATATATACTTTCGATACATACACTTTTCTTTTTCCAACATTGTTTTGGAAGAAAGCAAATTAAATGAAGAACAATATTCAAAGGGTTATAATATAAAGATGTCATCTCACCTTGGTATAGTCATTGATGTACAAACAGAATGTCCCGTAGTCCAACCAATGGTCTGGGTCATTTCGGTCACGGGCAATTCTCTAAAAACATAATCAGCAAAAAAATGTAACAATGAATGAAACATGTTTCAAATTATAGAGTATGATGTATTCTTCAAGATTGTGGTCTGAAATTTTTATCATTTTGAGAGCTTGTCAAATGTAATATGACTCAGCTGTGACTGTAGCCACTAGACCAATATATCTCTGTAAATAGAGAAAATTATTCATGGTACTTTATCATAAGGTTTGATCTATGAATTTGGATACAAGCTTAAACTCCATGATATTTTTATTCATGAGCCAAGGCAGCTGACTGAGCAAGAAATGAACTTATTTTCAAACAATAGATCAAAAACATTTTGTGTCCCAGACAAACTCCGCTTTCCCAGTGGGGTGTGCGAGGTTGAAAGCTTTCGGCTAAAATCTTTTTTATTTTATACCAGCAGTCGCTCTATCCAATCGCTTGTCTCACGCAATTATTTTCAAACAAGGATAACTTTTGTACCATCAGGTTTCTATAGTTTATAAAAGATAGATATCATTTTCAATGATAAGCAGATAATAATGTCAGTGTCATTTACCTCCTGATAGTATTTTGCTGCGAGTTCAAAGTTCTTGTTGACCTCTGCCTCGCGTGCAAAGTGTTTGAGCTGAGCGGAGTCGGTGAGGGGCTCAGGTACAGGACTTTGATCCTCAATTGCGAGAACCTTGTTGAGACCGACATGCATCTGGTCCACGAGGTACACATACAGCTCGCTGAGGAATGTCTGTAACAAAGGCATATATAAGGAAGCCATGAGCAAGTAATAATTGACATGATAACAGGCATGGGATTTGAAGATAACGAAAGATCTGGAAAAAGAGGGATTGGGGGGCCTTTATCTTATTTTTTAGCTATTCTCAGGGATTTCTGGCCTACCCTGGAAGCCCAAACTGCCTTTTTTATGAAGTCAAACTTATTTTCTCCTCCGCTTTACATTGATCTTTACCAATGTTACATCAGTAAGTCTGTAATTCCGGAAAAATTCAGGGAAATTTCATGGCATTCCATGCCTGTGCTAAGCAATAGTTAAATATGCATTCTGAAAGAGCACATATGTATGCATGTATACAGAACAGTTAAGCTGACAGGAAATATCAATGAACAGCTGAGGATCTTAGTTAGAACAGAGATGGTGACAGGAACCATCTGGCATCATTGATAAACTTTGATTACTGTACAGAAAGTGTTCTCATTGTCTTGCACATAGCTCTAGAGAAACTTTTGGCTGCTTTTTATTTGAAAAGAACCAACAGGAAAGTGTACCTGCAGCTCCTCCTTGACCTTGAAGTTGCCCGTCTTGAGGTACTTCTCACGCACAATCTTCACCACAGCATGTTTGAGCTGCTCCTTGAAGGCGAAGTACTTGCCGGAGGAGTTGAGCTGGTAGATGAGCTTCTGCCGCCTCTCCTCCATGGCCTCCGAGCTGTTCGGAGCTGTGCCGGAGGTGAGAGACTCTCCGAAACGCTCTCTGTGTGCCAACAAAGTACACCATTGTTTCAAGTAAGAGCAGATGTCATAATTGCCACAAACTAGAGGTGTCAAAATTCCCTGACATAACCAAGATGAATTAGATTTTTCATTGACATATAAAACGAAAATATCTTGATATCAAACAGTCTGACAGCTGTCCTTTCCAACCATTAATCTTTTTTTTAGCAGACTAGACTTTCGAATCGTTGAAAACCATAACAACTTCTGTAGCTTAATTGATAGTGCTGGGTCAGAACAATATTTTACAAAATTCCATTTTCGCCGACAAATTCCCGAATTCCCTGACAACTTACTGACCTTGAAAAAACAATAAATGTTTCCATAATTTTTCCCTGGCGTGAGGCCACCCTAAATGATATAAGAAATAATGAACCCACCTAAATTCATCCAATATGAGTCCTGCAACATTGGCGACCTGACCGTGGTAGTCGTCAACAGCCTGAAGTAGAATTGCAGTGTTTGTGCAGGTTTTTTGTTTTTTTATAGGAACAACAATACTTTCCACGACTATACATACCAGAAATAAATCTGAGAAACTGGCTGAACATGCATAGATGATCCTGTCCATCTATATCTATTTTGACAATATTCTTCTGAGGAAAAAATAATATATGCGGTTGACTAATTTCTCTTTTAATAGAATCCTCAGGCAGGAATGTCAGTTGGGGTCAGAAAAAAAAAAGTCGAAATAGTTTTCATGTAGAATTTCCTGCCTCTGAGAGATCGAGAAAACATGGAAGACACCATGGGACTGAGGGTCACTATGGAAGGTTCAAACCACTATTTCCAGTGACATGAATGAAGATCAATTGAAAATATCTTTGTTTAACAAAATTAAGAAGAATTCCTTACATCAAAAATGAAGTAGTGTATCTCCAAGGAAAAGAGGAGGGATTATTAACGCAGTTGAAGGTTTAAAAAGCAACGCTTACCCTCTCTGCTCCATCTGTTCGCTTCGGGAAGAGCGGTCGGGGAGGTATGTATTCAGCAACTCTGCAAAATTATATTCACAACATGATGGACAGGTTTGTTTGTTTGTTTGTTTGAGTAGTTTAACATGCATTTTGTTCAATAAAACTTACTTTGGGTTTGACCAAATCAAATGTAGGTACACGATTACCAAGGTGAGAGTTCTTTTACTTCCCACATCACATAGACATGGTATGAGAAAGATTGGCCTTTGATATTGCAGTAAATCTACCGCTGCTGGGGGTGAAGGAGAAAGGTGGATGCAGTAGGACTCGAATCAACAAATTCCAGTGCTCTATACCACTGAGATAACTCCCCACCCCGGTCACTTTCATTATGCTTGCATGCAAGCATATCTGCACCACCAGGTGCTATGGTGACCAAGAGGGTGAACAGATTGGTAATTGCTGTCCACCCCAGCAGACCAGATGGACAGGTTATCTTCAGTGAACACCAAAGCAGACACTGAGACCTTCCTAGACAGAGTCACCCAGTTGTTTGTGGTTCAACATCCCAAGCGACCCTGAAGGGACCATCAAAGACTTGAGCTTTTCACTTTTGCAGACTCATTTCAGTTAATTCTTTTCAATGTTTTTAAATATTTTATAAAGAATCGAAGTGATTTCTCTTTCAGAAAGCTGATTATGTTGTTCTTTGGAAAAGTCTCAAAAACCATTTTCATGTTGTTATTTTTTTTCTTTTATTTTCCTGTACCCTTTGACAGTTCAGCAGGACATGCTGAAAAGTTATAGGCACATTGCATACTTTACACAATACTAATAAAGTAAATTATGTGTCACCTTGAAGTATCACCTTCCCTTAAAGGAATAAAGGCGCTTACCTCTTCGCAAGCTCCTCTGGCTGGCGTTTCGGTACAAGCGGGCGGAGCAGGGAAATCTCCAACATGACGTATGACCGAGCCTCCACGTAGAGCTGGCCCTCGGCGTTGACCACCTGACCTCCATCTGCTTCTGAAGCCACATCGGACGCCTTCAAAGAGGAGGCCTGCATACCTTATAGCACCTGCCAGTACTCAACAACTCATAATCCACTATGATCTACGAATACTGCGAACTACATCTCCCATCATAGACGACAAGCTGATAATTATGACAAATTCCTATGTATTGTATTATCAATATGTATTGAGGACAGAGATGAATTCTTCTTAAATAGTCTTTGAGAGATTAGTTTCTTTATATTTCAGATTTCTTGTGTTATTTTGGACTTTTTTAAATGCAGTTGAATACTTTCCTTTATATAGTTAATGTTTTGATATTTTGTCAACATTGGTGTTGATATATACTGATATAACATATGCATAATCGATCAATTGCTTGATTAATGGAAATAAATGAAGCAGTTATTAATAATTGCATAAAGCAAATAAAAATTATGGACTATGCGAAATCAAGTTGTTACTTGTTAGCAAAGTGATTTTAGCATGGCTTCAGAAAGTATATTAACTACAAAAAAATAATAAAAAAGGAACATGATAAGTTACATGTTTCCTGCTGTTGTTTATCAAAACATGTCATAAACATGTGAGTATTACTTCTCAGACATCTGTTCTACACCAAACTCCCATCTTGAATAGCTCTGGAACTTAAAATGTTACAGAACGAAGGTCTACTTCTAACTACAGATCTAAGATATAATCTATCATCCAGTCCAAATGATTAGGATAGGTCTAGAGCATGCTAGGCGCGAGAGTACGAACAAAATGAAAATAAAAGCTGAGTGGTATTTTGTTTTCGTCGGCGTGCTGAACAGGTGATAAGGTAACCATGGTAACGGTGAGTAGTGCAGTTGGTTGCCATGCTAGTCATGACCGTACCTTAGGATCCTTATCTTTGTCCTTGTCAGCTTTATCTTTGCCCTTTCCTTTGTCCCCATCCTGGGGCTAGCGAGTCGGCAAGGGGAGGTAACAATAACATGCAGGTAACCGATTAGGATGTTATCTTAGCCTGGTATAAACCTCCATAGGCTTAACATTAGGAACTCGTACTCAACAGGCTTGCGAGTACAGTAACTCATACTCAACGGGCGATAAACAGATAAATAGTTGCAGGCTAAGATAAAATTAGAAACATAAACGTGTTCGAGTCCCTATTCACCATCTTGTTTGGAGTGCTTCAGAATATTTGCTCGGCTATCACCTTGTTCATATTACTGCACGCTCCAAACTCAGTGGCAAACGGGGACACAGACCAAACACTCATCAGTTTCTTTCTTAGAAACTAACAAACATACGACCACCTGAGGATGACATGTTCCACACAGAGAATCACAGTCGTGGGGCACGAGGTCAGCTATGGTGATCACAACAAGGAAAATGGAACATGATCATTTGAGTTTTGACTTGAAAAGTATATTGAATTGAATGAAAAAGATGTTTATAGAATTAGGTACAAAAATTTTCATCTTGCGAGATGGGTTTTCTCCCGTCAATTCTCTGCAAGTTTGTTGGGGAGACGTCATTTTCTCAGAAAAAATCCTTATGTCTATAGAATTACTATGCTTTTTTTGCCAAACAAGGCACACCTACTGACTAACAATCAGATAGAAGGTGATACAAACATGTGAGAATGAAGAACCTTGTTGCTTCCACAGTTTTGATTCTCGAATGGGGAACATGACTTTTGACCTGAGGGGGACCTTAACAGCTCTTGGCAGTTGGGGGAGAAACCTCATGGAACCTCTAGATTATCAGAAACCTTGTCATGTTTCTCAATCTAAACTGTGCCTCTGTTGGAGAAGTCTAATGATCTTAGGGATAACAATATCTCAAGCATCAATTCAGAGGAATTCGACTCACATATTTTACAATAATTTCATCTTACCTTAATTCCAATCACAAATAGAAGAGAGTACCAATCACTACCATAGTGCCAGGAATGAATAGGACACCCAAATGTGTAATTTTTGAAATGGTGGATTTTCATAAATTAAATGAATTTACAATGCAGGTTGAGGAAGCCTGCAACAACCAAAGATAAACAAAGAAAAAGTAAATAAAAGGGGAGCCTTAAAAGCGAATGTGGTCCAGAAAGATTTCCGGTGCTTGATTTGATGTTTTTTTAGGGGTAACAGGAGGAGGTGTAAGAACACGAGAGCAGCTAGAGAAAGGGAGAGAGGACTGACTGCCAACACGCACCTGACGACCTTTCATCGCTGACTGGAGGCGCATTTGGCTCGCCTGGGGGCACAGGTGTAGAGTAGCAGAACTCGGGTCATGAATATGTACGTACACAGTGAACCATGATTCGTGTTCACAGCCTGTTATTATCTAGCACACTATAAAGCCTTTTGAGCTTAGAAGACATCAATGTGCAAATTATCACCGATCCAACAAATTTTTGGATCTGTGAAAATCACTACCATTTTCTTGGATCAGTGAAAATCACTACCATTTTCTTGGATCATTGAAAATCCTTAATATTTTCTTGGATTGATGATAACCCTTAACATTCTCTTTAGGTACGCAGATGACAAACCTAATTCTTTTAACTGGCTGGTGGCAGTTGGTCGTTATTCGCATGAAGGATATAACTCACTCTGTTTTCTACTTTTGGCCTGGCCTAGCCCGGCCAGCTGCAACACCCTTTGATCTTAACTTTCAATGTCTTATAAGCTTTAGACATCATATGATCAGAATGAATTGGTCAGTCATTTCAATGACTGATACCCTATCCAGCGACTTGAATGTAATCAAGGGTGCTACCGCAGGGTGGGTTAGACTGGGCCATGGGACAGTAATCACATTAATATTGAACAGCAGAAGGCTACCAGCAACGCTGATTAAATGGCCCACTGAGAACTAGCAACAGTTGGGGAAGTGCGTGAATGGACAAAATCGCAATTGGGCAGAGTCAACCATATCCATCGTGCATACACCAACAACAGTTGTAACTGTTTGTAGCCAATTCCACCCGACCATTTCATCAGTGACTATTGTTATGTCAATGTTATATAGGCTTCACCACTTTTATCCTACAACCTGATTTGAAATATTTTATTTCAAATTCACTAGGATGATATCAGAATATAGCAAAGTTGTCATCATGTTGTTGTTTACAATTAGATATCAAAGTTAGTTCCAAAGTGGTAAAAACAGGACACCAAGGTGATATCAATATGGCACCATGGTAATATCAAAGTGGCATCAAAGTGGCATCAAAAGCGATGGCAATGTAACATCAGTGGTATCAAGGTGATATCAAAGTGGTATCATGATGGTGCCAAATTGGTATCATGGTGATATCAAGTGGTATCATGGTGATGCCAAAGTGGTATCATCGGGATGCCAAAGTGGTATCAAAGTGGTACCAAGGGGAGGCCAAAGTGGTATCATGATGGTACCAAAGTAGTATCATGGTGATATCAAGTGGTATCATGGTGATGCCGAAGTGGTATCATCGGGATGCCAAAGTGGTACCAAGGGGATGCCAAAGTGGTATCAAAGTGGTATCATATTGAATCCAGGGTTATATCATGATGATACCGAGGTGTTACCAAACGGACATCCTGGACGAGCAGAGCACTAGTAACGGTAATACCAAGTCTTATTAAGGTGGCTTCAATGACAGCATTACAATTTAGGCCTCAACCACAGCAATTTTATATTGACTGTAGCTAAACTGACTGCAATTCCATGAAGACTGCAATAGACTGTTAACGTTACCCTAGGGGATATACTACCATTGAGTGTGATATACTTGACATTGCAAGGATCTATTTTCAGACGGGGATTCAATGTATGACATATCATCTTGCTCTGTTATGAAGAGTTACAACCATGAAAAATAAAGAAACAGAAAGACTAATATTATTAAGTTATATGTTTGGGAAAAGTTTGCAGGATGAAAGATTCTGAAGTGGTGTTCATCTACTCTGCAAAAGGTAATTAATACCTTATATGGCTAGTGGTATTTGATAACGGGTGTATTTAGCAAATAAGATATCAAGAAGATACCTTATTCAGGGATTGTAAAATACTGTGGACGATAGACCAGGAACTATAACAGTAAGATATGGTACGGAAAATTTGTTGTATCCTTTGGGTGCATTTCTCTAGGCTAGTATATTTACCCCTGTCTTGGCGGGTTGTGTCTGTACAGTGAGGATAAAAGTAATTAAAAATGTTAACAATTTGTAATTGATTGGGAGTTAGTAGTTCTGCCTCCAGTGAGAGGCTACCTTGAAGTGAGAGCATAAATGTTCTCAACCATCTCCGTAAAAAAAAGGGAATATGAAAAAAGGTTATAAAAGAAATAAGTTATAAATGAGCTGCTACTTTGCAACAGGAATAGAACCTCCCAACCTATTGCCATTCATATGTTGGGCTAACTGATCATGACATAATTTCTGATGATGTGTCCAGGAACTCTGGGATTTCCGAGAAAATGAGGGAAAGAATTATCAACAAGATATATAACAGTTTTGGCTATCCAATTCTCATATGTGAAAAAAAGAGCAACCACTGCAAAAAAAATTGTGACCACACGTTTTTCACCGAACCCTGTTGCCGTACCTGCAAATGTTTTCAGACAACACTACGAATCACTGAAACCTGGAGCCATGCATCAAGTAAAACCTGAGTGTAAAGGACACATGCTCTGGTAACTACACACAACTACCAATTGCTAAACCAGCTCTCAAATCCTAGTTACGAGAACACAGTGGCAGAATCTGACACAAGGGTGGATCAGCGGGGTTTCAGGACAGACTGGTGGTGGGGAGGACAGGGACTGATTGGGTTATATTTTCATTGCCAAATGAATGAAAAGTTGGGCAATGGAAATTACCATGATGTGATTAGGATCAAATTTTGGAGCAGATATATTTTTGTATGAAGAGTAGAAACAGCTGTTCTCTGCAGAGACCTGATGAACTTGACCATCTGGTGTTTTCATATATACTAACATAATTCTATGTTCTATGATCACACACTACAAATTGTTGTGGGGCATTTATTATTGCAGGGCCTACTAAATAATTGGAGATCTTTCATCCAAAAATCAAAGTCTTAATGGAGATGCCAGTGAAGTAAAAATAAAAAAGCTGGAAAGTTTCCGAATCCTGTTTATCTCTACTCTTTATTCTAATATGAAGCAAATTTGCTACACAATAAAAACTCCAGAAAACCATGAGTAATTGACTAAATGACATCTCTGATCAAAGAGTTACACATACCTTCCAGAAGGGAAATGATTGTGTATGCTTTTTTTGTCCATGTTTTAAAACAAAATTTAAATAAAATGCTACATAGCAACAAATGAACTAACACATTTCTGATATGTACTGAAAAATAAATGGGATTTTCTACAAATTGATATGGGCTCATCTATGGGGTATGGGGTATGGGTTTTAAGGGAGTCCATCTCCTTCTGAGAGGGGAATGACTATCGACTCTACGGACATACCTTGTCCTGGTCCCTAGCATTGCGCATGGCAGTACTGCTGCGTAAATCAGCCTAACAGAAGGTGATACAAACATGAATGTTAGTAATGAGACAGATTGTAGCGTGACCTTCACAACATCAGTCAGCAAGAAATAACCAATGAAAAATTATCAATCTAGAGATTCCACTAAGATGCAGGGAAAAAAGGGGAAGACTTCCTAATCATGTTTATCTGAGCCCTTTATCTCTAATATGGTGAAAATTCATTAAACTATAAAAAAAACAGGAAAATGGAAATAACCGTAAAACTGGCATCTATAGTCAATCGCACATTTATCTTATAGAGTCTATTGTCTTAGATTTCACTGTAACTGCCAACAATAGAAGACCTAATATAGCTTTTCACTGAGCTAAAAAACATATCAAAATTCCAAGGTTCCTAGACCAATGATCTAGTGCCATAATTTTAAATACTTCCTGGGATTATGTACAGAAGTAAGTATACTGTAACCTTGGTCTAATAGAATGCTCTTACTGTTTATGCTAGGTGCAGATTCTATAATCATATATACATAAGAAACCTCCTGACTCTTAAACAAAAACTATAAAGCGTATACTTTAATAACAATCTGTACACCTTAGGAAATACTGTATTATGCTGGTATAAAGGCGAACCTGGCGGGGTAGTTGACTGGCTCGGTCAGGGTAAATCGTGTGAGCATACCTGGCTGGATTGTTCCAGCGGAATACCACCAGTGAGTAATGATGGGGATTGCATAGACAAGGACCTGCCAGCGCAAATATTTGGGCTGGTGGAAGAGGCACTTTAGTCATATAACCATTTTCCTATGACCATGAAAATATAATTTTCAGATAAAGATTTGAGTGCTTAATTGTGTATTTTTCTCGGTTCCAACGGACTAGAGCTTTCGAGTGCTTGCTTCTGGGGGTGATTAATATATGTCAGCTATGGAGACAATTTACAACAACAAAAAGTTTCCAGTTTGCGCACATTTTAGGGCACCACCAGGATAATACACTGTACTTTGAGTATCTTAACACAGCACACGGTTTTCCTCTACTCAGAAAACACCTGGAGTGCATCATAGACGGACGGTACATGAGAGACTTGTCAGGATCCTACATGGATGACCCGCAGGCACCTAGAGACAGAGGCATCATAAAAAAAACCACAAACTACTCTCCTACTGCAGAAGGTCCTTACACACGTAACTATAAGTCTGTTTCACCTGTCTTGGTGCCATCTAGTGTGGTCATGTGGAACTACCCCTAGCATCTGTATTCTTTGTCTTTCATTACTACACCTTTCATTGCAAAAACATCTTGAATCATTTTTGTAAATTTGGACGTTCGATGTTATCTAAATTGCCAAATCTGCATAACATGGTGGCAGGGTATATCAATATCGATGATCATCAATACAAGAATCTTTTTCTTTTTAAAAATCAGTACAGATGGGTAATGGAACCACGAGGGAAATAAGTAGCAAATTCCTTTGCAATTATCTTGCTGAAGTTTTGATATTCAAAAATTTGTGTTCTTAAAAACAAAAATTACGAAAACAAATAGGTTTGGCGAATTTATATTACTTTCAGAAATGTATACCTGCAGATGGGCGAGCTTAGAGAGCTTGATACCTCTACGCAGGTACAGAGATACAGTAATGAACAGTGGCCTAATACAATGAAGTTCTTACACAAACCCCCAAAAGTTCAAAAAGAGAGAAATATTACTTGGTACCACACTGCTCCACCAGATGACACCTACATGCAGTGAAACAGACGTATTTGACCCAGATCCTCATCACCATGACCTAATTACTGTCTCTAGTAAACCAATAGAAACACGATGTAGGAAGAGGAGGCACACTTAGAGGACGTACACAGTGGGCCGTCGACTGTGCCGAAGAGTCCCCACGCCGAGATGCACCCTTTGGGGGACGAAGCAAAGCCAGTCAGTCAGAGGAATAATCAATTCACGAGCAACTGAAGACAACTTAGCTTAAAAGATATATCATATAGATTGATGTATTCGTTCAAAAAGTGTTCTGAACATTGTTGAGTTTAAGTGACTTTTAAGAAGAACCCATTTAGATTTCAACCTTTTTCTAAAAATCCTTTCTTTACCACTAAGTTGATTCCATAAACTAGATGTTATTGATTCATGAGCATCCTATATATGAATATATACAGACTATTTTTGAGACCCTGATAAAAAACTAATTTAAAAAAAACAACTTCACAATAATAGTTACGACAGTTGTTGGTCTCATACATTGATATAAATTTCTCATTTAGACCTTCACAGCAATAGTTCTAGCAGTTGTTAGTAATTACAGATCTTTCCCACTTTGATATCAATTTCTCATTCAGGTCTTCAGAGTTTGGTTCTAGCAGTTCTTGGTAATTTCATACTTGTCACATACCCATATAACTTTGTTATCCAGACCTTCACAGAAACAGTTCTGGCAATCGTTTGTTACTTCATACCTTTCACCCTTCGATATACACTTCTCATTAAAAGCTTCTCAGAAATAGTTACCGCGATTGTTGGTCATTTCATTCCTTTCAACCATTGAAAAACATTTCTCATTTAATCCTTCGGAGAAATAGTTCCAGCAGATGCAGGAAATTTCAGACCTCTTACATATTGATATATATCTTTTATTCAGGCTTAAAGAGTAATAGTTTTAGTTATTGTCAGTAATTTTATACCTGTCATGTAGTGGTCAGGCACCTCCGCTTATTGCAGTTTATGCACTGCAAAATCTAAATTACCTTATTATTACCTTATCTGAACCACCATACCAATACCTTCTATGTATAACATAAAGAGTTTTAGTCCTGGATTCATATGATAGAAAGAAATAATGATGGAAATTAAATATAATCAGCAAAAGAGACCTTATCATCAATGCCTTACTATTTCTCACGTTTCATAGGTGTATATACAAAAGACCAATACACAATTGACTACACAGACAGAGGATGATTGAAGTATTCTGTAGATTTTCAAACTGAGGAGAGAGCGAGCCCGATTCCCCGACAGTATCTAGTCTTACAGCGCGCCTATTTCTGGTGTTTACCTGAAGCAGTGATTTTGATTCTACGCGAACCATCTTCCATGGGAAAAAATGATGAACATGCGTGAGTATTTCTGTATCGGGTTTCTAACATTTTGTACCTATATATGAATATTTACAGACTATTCTTGAGGCCTAATCGTGATTAGAAACATTTCTATGTCATTATCAGGGTGTGAGTGCAGTGCCACTGTGTGTTTTGTTCTGCTGTTTTCTGGATGATTGTTTGGGAACCTACAAAGTGTGTAGTTTTCCTAAATGTCTGAAGACGTGGTATATGCAACCTCTACCGCATAAGTTAGCTGTCAGGAAAAACTAAATATATTTTTTTAGTCATTTGAATGTGACAATATCATATGCCTTGATTTTTTTTGGATTTTTTTTTGGTAGTTTAACGTCCAATCCCACCCCTACACATTTACTGAGGTGAGAGTTCTTTTACTTCCCACACCACATAGACATGGTATGAGATGGATTTGCCTTTGATTTAGCAGTAAATCTACCACTGCCGTGGGTGAAGGAGAAAAGCAGCTGCATTGGGACTCAAATCAACAAAGTCCAACAACCTTGGGATTACAAGTCCGGTGCTCTTTACCACTGAGTTAACTCCCCACCCTGGTTGCTTTAGTTATGCTTGCATGCAAGCATATCCGGTCTGCACTACGAAGGTGAACAGATTGATAATTGCTGTCCGCCCCAGCAATATGCCTTGACATATCCGAACATGCCTGGAGAGTCTGATTCAGATGAAACCTTGATCCTAATCCCACCTACTTTTTATATTTAAGCAATTGGCATAGTTCGAGTGTGCGACCTGAAGATGGCGCTACTAGTACAGAATGTTTATTCAGAAGGTAACTGCTACTTAAATCCACAGTTATAACAACACCTGCCACCTGGTGTTTTGATTGGCATCGGGGGAAAGATGGCAGCACGCATGCCATAACCGCTATGCGCCATAAGAACAATGACACTAACTTCCTGTTGAATCTATAAATACTGGTTCTGTTCTGTTCATATCTTCTTAATCCACATTCAAAAACTGATTTAATTACTTTCTGTACATGCTGAATTAATATTTAGGATAAGCTTTTTAGGTATCTCATACCGCAAGCCAATATACGGCACTAGTTTATCACTGGAAGCATAGGATAATTTAGCCTGATATGATATTCTATGCGATTTAAATCTAGAAGGACATAGTGGTTTAGGATATATGATCATGCCAATGCTCCCTTATATTTCATAATAGTATGTAATGTTCACCCTGCATAGTTGAGTTATGGTTAAAAATTATGGCAATAACAGAAGCAGCGCCAGTATTTCCCCTGGTGGAGAGGAAACGCAATATTACTGAAGTGTCAGAAATCAGAGAAAACAATGGTGCCGTGTGCAAACCAATTAGTCATCTCAAACAAATCGCGCGATTTTTGTACCTACATGAGCCTTTGTGTGCAAAAAGCAATCAAAATTAAACCCGAAAAAATCAATACATAAAAATATGGCAAAATAAATTCTTTATGAACGCACTCGTAAAAACTATTTCTCATAATATGTTAACCCTGATTAATTCTGAGTAGAATTCATTTTGTTTCAGATGCACCCAAAAGAAAATATTTAACTCGATTCAATGAATTTATCAAGAAAACCACGGCAATATGATAAAATAAAAGCTTCACAAGGAATTCAAAGCTGCAGTTTCATGCTAGCCCTGATCACACAACATCAGGCAAAAATCCTCCTGGAGATTGGTAAACAAGATTCTTTTTTTATAAAATGCATAGCTCGTTTTAATTGTGTTGGATTCACAACGTTAATAAGTCATACAGCTTCGGCTCGATGGCACCACTTACACCAGCAGGAACTGCGGGCGCAGCTGCCTATGTCAAAAGTATCCACAAACAACGGTAAGCGTCAAAATGGTTACGAGACTCCGACAAGTCAACAACAGAGGGGAGAGTCAAAAAAGGTGAACTCGATGTGCGCAGTCTCCACTTACTGAACCTGGAGAGCCTTTGGCCCGACCCTAGAGGGAAAGGGCCAAACTCGTATTATGTAACGGCCCAGCTGACCATAGGTCTAAATATTTACTCATGTTATTCAACAGGGCCCAGATGACCATAGGTCCAAATGTTTACTCGTAATATGTAACAAGCCCAGTTGACCATAAGTCCAAATGTTTACTTGCATTATGTAACGGCCCAGCTGACCATAGGTTCAAAAGTTTACTCGTATTATTCAAGAGGGCCAGTGGCAGCTGACCATAGGTTCAAATGTTTACACATATCATGTAACAGAATCCAACTGACCATAGGTCAAAATATTTACTGGTATTATGTAACAGAATCCAACTGACCATAGGTCAAAATATTTACTGGTATTATGTAACAGAGCACAGCCAACCAGAGCTCCAAATATTTACTCATATTATGTAACGGCCCAGCTGAGAATATGTTCAAATGTTTACCCGTATTACATAACGGCCCAGCTGACAACAGGTCCAAATATTCACTTGTATTATGCAACATAGCCTAGCTGACCAAAGCTCCAAATATTTACTCGTATTATTTAACAGGGCCCAGCTGACCGTAGGTGCAAACATATGTATGTCCATTTTCTTTTAACTTTTTCTCGTACACAGTAGAACCCTGCTTTGCGTAACGGGGTACAATAAATAAATAAAAGAGGAATCTGTTATGGATATATCGGTCCAAGTTACAAGGTGGTTCCCCCTTATTTGGGATCCCCACTACTGGCCTCAACAAATTACCATTTCCTGTTGCAATTTCAATCAGTTGCAAAATAACCAGATGGGAATTAATTTCGAAGATGAAAATTTCAGTCAAAGTCAAATATAGTTTTCATGCGAAACAAACACATAGAATATGAGAAGGAAAGGGTGGCCACAATACCCATACCCATAGCTCAGGGGTTTTAGTTACATAGTAGGACAATGGTGTCAACACAATATCAATTCAGCTTCAAACATTTATCTCAAGGCCTTTCTAGGACCTGCTTTAAGGCTTGATTTCATTTACCCTGAATATGTCCCTATCTTGTTCGGGCCATGTTCGGTCCCTATTCGGATCAGGGCTAAAGCAGCCCCCCGTTTCGGCCTGAGTGGTGATCGGCATAAAATTCAGCCAAATGAAATCAAGCCTTTACAAAGACTGTCTTATAGAAACCCTATTGAACTTGATCAAAAATATAACTTCAAAACGCTTTTAAAACTCATATCATTTTGCATGACTCAGAAACAGAAGTCAACACCATGGGATAAGATGATTTAGCATATGACGTACAAATACAGCGTATATGATGGGTATGCTAATGGACTTACCCCTTTCTTGGCATCCTTGGCCTTGGCGTCGTCCTTGCCGCCCTTGCCTGGTTTGGGGAAGGGAGAACTGCTACTGCGGCTAAGAATCCCGTTAGCGATTTTCATGGCCTCCTCAGCAAGCGCCCCCTTTCTCCCAGTCTATAAATAAACCAGACCAAAGTCTATACTTGCATTTTCATGGAGGGTTTGTTTGTTTGGGTAGTTTAACGTCCAATTTGTTCAATTAGACTTTCATGGAGGGTTATGGTTTGTTTGTTTGTTTGGGTAGTTTAACGTCTACCACTGCTGGAGATGAAGGAGAAAAGTGGCTGCAGTGGGACTCGAATCAACATAGTCCGACAACCTTGCTATTATAAGTCCGGTGCTCTTTACCACATAGCTAACGCTCCACCCCAGTCACTTTAGTTATGCTTATGTGCAAGCAAATCTAGTTTGCACCATGAGGAGGCAAGGCAACCAAGAGGGTGAACAGATTGGTAATTGCTGTCCACCCCAGCAGACCTAGGGTCATGGTGGCATCAGGAGGTACCTATAGGGTCGGCCGCAGGGTTTGAGGGTCGGCCGCAGGGTTTGAGGGTCGGCCGCAGGGCTCGAGGGTTTCCGAAAGATCCTTGATGTGGGCTGCTCAACTCGGCTAACAGTAGGTCCACTGAAGAGCACCGCCCAGCAGCCATGTTAGCGCAAGTATAGAAACATGCTCAACAATGACAGCCTCACGACAATGAAACAGTAAAACCTGACAAAATAACTTTGCTGGGTACCTGGTGCTGGTGCTGCATAGCCGCCATGCGTTATCGGCTGTGTAACAGGCCTGTGGGTTTGTACACCGTGAACATGTTTGGCAGACATCCGGTGGCATCAAATTCAGGGTCAACCTGGTGGAACAGCCCCTTAACACTGTGGGTGCTCCGGGGCCCGCCTGGTGGTCCTTCGTTATATATTATAAAGGAATCCTATGAGAGTTTAGGGTCTGAGCTCGTATCCCATCGAGTTTGAATCATGTAGTAATTCACAAGGCGAAGCCGCGTGAATTACATAGTGATTCAAATGAGATGGAATCGAGCTCTGACACTAAACTCGAATGGGTTTCTGAATTTATCTCACCCTTAACATGGATTAATGGGCTATAATGTGTGACATAATCCCCCATTGGATATTTTTCCTAAATATCTAATGGGCGTTAGATACGAGTTCCCAATGTTAAGTCTATAGAGAAAAAATATCGGGGTGAGATAAAAGCCTATATATGGTCTATATAAACTTGTATAAATCTCCAAACAGGCAAAGGGTGCAATCATTGTAGCTTACATTTTTAGTTTTAACCAAGAGTTTTATGAGAGGTAAAAGAGGATGATATGAAGAATATTAATCAGAATCATCTCCTTTATCTTCAGAGGCAATCCAAACATTTAAAAAAAACAAAAATCATGATGCATTTTTGTTGTCTTTAGTCTATGAACATCATCGTACTAAAGCTTCTCAGATAAAACTGACACTTGTCAAACAATTGTGTGGAAATATTTGAGTGAGGTTTAGAAAAAAAAAAGTGTATTACAGAAGAGATAACAACTTCAATTGATAGTAAATCAGAATCGAATAAACACTTGAGAAAATCTTTATAAAGTAATCTGAGACTGAAATATTGATATACCTTCTCTGTCAGTTCTTGGTCGGCGTAAGCCACAACTTTGTAAGCCCCACGAATTCTTTTCACTGAAAGTGAAAGGATAGATCGTTAGAATTCTGGCTGCAGAACAAAATGGAAATGGAAATATTAAAGATATCTACAAACTGAATGGCTGATGAACACATCAACATCATACATTTCCATGAGGATATAGTGTTTCCACTAGAAATAGCATCCTAATTCTAAGATTTTTACAGATATTGTGTATTTAAGATCAAATATGAATAGTGGCTATATATGCGTAGACTGCCAAAATAAAGTATATGTACTATATGACTACGCCTTGTAATGTCTATCTTGGTACCTTTCGACAGTTTTTTTTCCGTTGTATATCATTAGTAACTGTACAGATGTCACTTTTAAAATCATTGATAAAAGAAAAATTGAATTAATAAGTGTAAAAGCTTGATTCCATTAGGCTGAATTCGGTGCCGAGCACCACTCAGGCCATAATCGGGAGCTTCTTTAGCCCTGATCTGAATAGGGACCGAACATGGCCAGAGCAGGATCGGGACATAATTTGGGTAAAAGAAATCAAGCCTTTCAAATACTTACCTCCAGGGTAGAGCAGAGGAGCCAGGTTGACGTAGGCGATGCCATGGAACGAAAGGTGGCTCTCGTCTTCCTGGCAATAAAATACACCAGAACAGAGATATCTATGTATATTATACTCCTTTCTAAACACAGAATAGATATGTAGACGAAACAGATTCTGTTCAAATTTTATGAAATGAGAAATTCATGATCAGAAACATCCCATTGGACCTCAAGAAGGGATTATGATTAGAGGTAGTACAAGAAAGTTTACCTTACCTGTATTTTAAACTTCCAAATTTATGAAAAATATATGAAGTCTCAAATGGTCACTATTTGAGATATTGTAAGATAAATCTCTTAAACCTACTTTTGGCCTAACATGGTTAACTTATTTTAAATTTTCTTTCACAGACTTAACATTTGATCCTGCTAAGCAGACTTTTGTAGGGACCAAAAACAATGATACGCTGATCGTAAAACACGAGAGATGTGAGTTTTGGGTCGGGCGGCAAAAAGGAAAGAATGATACTCTGATAACCTTGTTTTACTTTCCCTATTTGCGATGCTCACCTTTGGAATAACAAATTAAGATTCATACTATGACATATCCTAAAATATATTTTAGGGATGTTCGCTAGAGTTTGAAAAAAAAGTGGAACTATTTTCATGTGGAATTTGCTGCCTCGGAGAGACTAAGAAAACATGGAAAACACATCAGTGTTGGCCACGCGTGGGGCTGAGGTTCATCGGGTAGGTACAAAACAAGGCATGAATGAAATTCAATAAATATTATCTTTATTTTACACAAGAAAAAAAACATTTTATATACTGAAAAAAAAGAGTTGATTTCTATGAAAAATTGCAAAGCTGCATCTCTGATTACTTATTGGTTTACCGTGCTATCTGATGATAAGAATGTCTACGGTGAACTTACTGTGAGTAGCTAATTACAATTAGTGTTGGTGTACATAATGGGTGAGACTATACATTTATCTCACCCCTGGTATTTTTATCCCACAGACATTGGGAACTTGTTCTCCATGCCTGTACAATTATTACAGTCCACTCTCCATGGTCTATATCCTGTCTGTGGTCCATTCTTTTAGGATGTACAGGGGTGAGATAAATACAGAAAGCAACTCGTTTTGGTCAAAGTCTTTGTTCTCCAACTCGTTTGAATGCTATCGCTTGTGGAGAACAACAACTTTGACCAAAACTTGTGGGTTTCTTCTTTATTACTTGTTGAACGTTTCTAGTTCACTGCTAACCAAGCTACAATGACTTTCTTACATCTCTAAGTCCTGATATCAATATCATATTATTATATACCTATGGCTGAAAACTACTTAGTTACATACTATCGCTAGACAAATAATAACTTTATGTTTCGCAACAAGATTGTTTTGTAAAACAAATATGGACAACGCTGATGTATAACGGCTTAGAATCGACATATTTGTAAAAAAAATTACACATTCTTTCAACAATTAAAGGTATGTGATAATAAGAAAACTGACATGGGTGTCAAAATTCCTGAGTTTTTCAGTCGGAGTTCTGGAAATATTTATTTCTAAATTCTTAGATACACAACTCTTCATCCAGATTCAGGGTTTCTAATTCCCCCCCCCCCCCCTGGAAATAGCATATCACAGTCAAGGCTTTGGAAATACTTTTTGGAACCCTCGGCTAAAAACTCCAGAATTCAGCCACCCGAGATCAGTTTCCTTCGGTTATTGCTAATGGATCCTGCAGACTTGCGATGTCTTATTTTATCGTAGATTCAGAATAAATGGTTTAAAGGCTGCTTTACCTTGTCCTCTTTAAGTGGGTGCAGCAATTTCATTTCCTCTTTCTAGCAAAGAAGCAGGTGGGTTTTAAGAAAATGAGGACTTGTAAACCGTATCAGCTGACATCTATTTATATTGAATATACATTTATTTTATTTCCTATTCTGTAACAACGCTTCAATGACCAATAAAGTACCTTTGTACTTGGAAAACCATGTGAACACATAGGAAAAGGATTTAGTGCCAACATAAACAAAAATCCATAAGTGATTTCTTCAATGGAACTCCTTCCATAAAAGAAAGGAAAGTGGTAAAAATACATCTTTAATTCCTTGAAACTCAGGTTCAACAAGAAACACATATTCGCCACCGTGGAACTTGGACAATTTTGCGAAAAAGTTGAAGTTATTAATTGTTAAACTACCTACATGCACAGGATGGTGAGTGCTAGCCTCCTGGGGGACAAATATCAGCACATAATTTTGAACAAAAAATTATATTCTTAATACAATAATTTTTAATTAGTTTTTGTAGTGTTGCTTTTTTTCAGTCAGAAGGCTTTTGCAGTATATCTTGAAATTTCTTTATATATTCAGCTGAAAGGCTTGATTCCATTGACCAACATTTTGTCCCGATCCTGCTCGGGCCATGTTTGGTCCCTATTCGGATGAGGGCTAAAGCAGTCCCCCGATTAGGGCCCCAGTTATCATCGGCACCAAATTTGGCCAAACAGAATCAAGCCCTTACAGACTATGATTATATATTTCTGTATTCTCGGTTAATAAACAGCCAATCAATATACATTATAACAATCAAATCTTAAGAATTTTATGAAGTACGATAGTACAACATAATACACACTCGAGAAATGCTTGATAACAAAAAAGAAATTACATATTAGCGTCTCCAAATATTTCCCAATTTCCTTGGTGAGTAAGAATACGAAAGAGTAATTCCATAGGTAAAAAAGATATTTTAAAATTCTATAGGTCAAAATGCATCTTTGCGAAGTTAATTACAATTATATATGAACAACTCTGAAGTATATTGTGAATAATCATATATTAAAATTAATGAATCTTTGTAGTAGTTTCTGAGATGGTGAATTGTAATATTATTTCATCAGAAGACAATGATATAATATTTTCTGTTGTGAAGGATTTATATAGACGTGAGGCTACTGTTATTTGCATTTCATTAAAGAGCATTGTTAAGTGTTTTCAATGACAAAATGGTGGATGATATTTCCATTTTGTCTTTGTGGTTTATTATGAGTGAAGTTTTACATGCCATATTGTTATACACTAATTTTTTTTTTTTTAAGTGTGAGCGAGAAATTTAAATGAACCTGAGAGTCCTGCTGATTATTGTCGGTGTGCCGAATAAAAAAATACAACATATTTTAAGAAATAGTATTTATCTATACTATAACAATAGAATACATTATGCAAAAATAATGGCTAACATAAC
Organism: Alentia gelatinosa; assembly: GCA_950022655.1. Taxonomy (NCBI): domain Eukaryota; kingdom Metazoa; phylum Annelida; class Polychaeta; order Phyllodocida; family Polynoidae; genus Alentia; species Alentia gelatinosa. Next base: position 127,794,875 of record OX465581.1, read on the forward strand.
TTCTATGTATTTCTTGTATGTCCATAGACCAGTTATATTGAAGAATATTAAAAATCCACATAATTTCATTCACATGTGTGTATGTACATTCAAACAAAATGTACAATCAACAAATTCAGTCTTTTAAACATAGGAAAAATAGGATTGAAGACAAAAACTATCATAGATACTTATGAGTACCAATCTTAATTATCTATATGTGACTTGGAATGGCACACGGAATTAAGAATTTCACCAGGTGCTAAAAGATTGAGTGTCTGGTTTGTATCTACCTGTCCACCGCGCTCCTTGGCGCTACTATGGTCTGACTAATATGAAACACGACATAATTTGAGATTTTCGCTCCCAGATTAACACGAAATGTAACTGTATTCTATAGCAGAGATGTCAGCTGGGGTCAGAAAAGAAAGTTTTTGCATGGAATTTGCTGCCTCAGAGATGAAAAAAGGAAATGTGGAAAAAAGTTGGCGTAGTACACGGCATGGGGCTGAGGGTCTGTCGCGAGGTCGAAACCCACCGTTTTATTGATGCGAATGAGTCTCAATTAACACAAGCTTTGTTTTTAAACAAGTAAAAGAATTCTAGGTGCTGAATATGTAAAAGTGGATTTCTATGGAAATATGATAAACTGCCATCTCTGTTATAGCAAAAAAATGTTGATGATAATAAAAATATCATCAAGAGGGAAGATCATGAGCAAGTTTTCAAAATGGATTATTTTTTCAAAATAGTGATGGGAAAAAATTAAGTTGGTTTGGAGTCTCAATCAGGATTTTGTGTTTAGTAAATAAACCGAAGATGTTGCCATTTTCTTCTCGACCAAATACAATAAATCATTTACTGAAACTCACTATACATCTATGTATACATTACTAAGATAAATACTATAGAGAAGCTTACCTTCTTGCCTTTCCCACCTGACGGGAGTGCAGTTCTGTAGATCTCCACTGGCCAGTAGCGGGTCTTGGCAATTTTATCCTGGAAGCTGAAAAAATGTAGAAACCAGGTTAGTTAATATTTCTATATTTTGCAACAGCAGTCGATTTACTAAAACAAATTTTTTTTTTATGGTTTTAACTTTAATCAACTAAGTTTTACTCTATATTAGTTTAGTCAATCAGTTACAGGTGGCATGGAAATACTCATAGGTTACATCTTTGACTATGTATCACTGCCCTATGTTAGTTTTGTCGATCAGCCGCAGTTAGAGATAAATCATGAATAGTTTAAATCTTTGAGCCTCTCCTCTTCATGAAGCATGTTGGTTCTATCTTAGTCCATCAGCCATGGGTAGATTAAAATTATGAATGGTTTACCTCTTCGACTGTAGTAAAAATACACATTTGTAACCTCTTGGTTCCTGTACTGTCCATGAAGCAGCGCCGCTCTATGTTATTTTAGTCAATCAGCAAGTCACGTAGTAAAAATACACATTTGTTACCTCTTGGTTCCTGTACCGTCCATGAAGCAGCGCCGCTCTATGTTAATTAAGTCAATCAGCAAGTCACGTAGTAAAAATACACATTTGTTACCTCTTGGTTCCTGTACCGTCCATGAAGCAGCGCCGCTCTATGTTAGTTTAGTCAATCAGTGAGTCACGTAGTAAAAATACACATTTGTTACCTCTTGGTTCCTGTACCGTCCATGAAGCAGCGCCGCTCTATGTTAGTTTAGTCAATCAGCAAGTCACCTAGTAAAAATACACATTTGTAACCTCTTGGTTCCTGTACCGTCCATGAAGCAGTGCCGCTCTATGTTAATTTAGTCAATCAGCAAGTCACATAGTAAAAATACACATTTGTTACCTCTTGGTTCCTGTACCATCCACGAAGCAGCGCCGCTCTATGTTAGTTTAGTCAATCAGCAAGTCACATAGTAAAAATACACATTTGTTACCTCTTGGTTCCTGTACCGTCCATGAAGCAGCGCCGCTCTATGTTAGTTTAGTCAATCAGCAAGTCACGTAGTAAAAATACACATTTGTTACCTCTTGGTTCCTGTACCGTCCATGAAGCAGCGCCGCTCTATATTCCATGTAACACGGTTCTTGTCTTGTTCTGAAGATGTTCGGTGTTCACGGTCATCTTTTCCTTTGTAATCACCATCTTCTTCCTCAAGGGGGTCTGTGGCCAAATTCCTGATGAAATATATAATTTCCACTATCACCTTAGGTTTGGTTTAATCAATTTAACCTACAATAGTTATAAATAACTTATCAGACTATTGATATAGCAGTAAATCTACCACTGCTGGAGATGAAGGAGAAAGGTGGTTGTACACCACACCTTCATAGACACTTCACATAGGCATGGTATGAGAAGGACCAGCCTTAGATATAGCAGTAAGTCTACCACTGCTGAGGATGAAGGATAAGGATGGCTGCAGCGGGAACTCCACATCCTTGGGATTACGCGTCACACGCCGGTTGCCCCTACCACCACCTGGCGTTGAAGGTTCTCACACTCCGGGTATAGCGAACTCTCACCTGTCCTGCATGAAGATGGCGTTGGCCAGCGCCCCGCCCGGGACGGCCCACTTCTTCTGTTTGCCCGGAGCCTCCTTGTCGATGCTGGGTTTCAGCTGCCCACCCGCGTACACGATAGTGTTCTCTTTCTGCAAGCACCACATATTTATACATGGTCATGAATGTATTCGGCGAGAAACATCATAATAAAAAACAACAGATACACCGATAATCTAGTTAATGTTCTATGTCTATGAATGAATATAGTATGTGTACTTTTCAGTGATCTTGGTTGACAGATAGATTGAATGATAATATTACATTGTTCATACTTGGGGGTTAAAATGAAGACTATATAGTTTCCTCTATCAGGAATATCAGTCGATATTGTCCAAAACAAGGAAGTATAAACTGAGTCTCAGGATAATGCTTAATTTTGTATCAAAATAAATACCCTACACAAATTTGAAAAAATGGAAAAACATTGAAGAATTGACTCTCTGGAGTTGCGTGAACTTAGCATGGGCAGGGTGGCTGTGTACACATAAAAAAACTAATAACCTGTACACAGGTTTCTAAATTAGCTCCCACGCAGGAGAGTTGCATGAGCTTAGCAGTAACCGGTATGGGCAGGGTTGCTGTGTACATGTAAATTATGAATAATCTGTACACGAGTTTCCAAGTTAGCTCCTACGCTGGGGAGTTGCATGAACTTGCCTCTGCAATGACCGGCATGGACAGGGTGGCCGTGTACATGTAAAATACAAATAACCTTGGCAAGAGTTTCTAAGTCAGCTCTGACTCTGGGGGGTTGCGTGAACTTACCTTGGCAGTGACCGGCATGGGCAGGGTGGTTGTGTACACATAAAATCCTAATAATCCGGAGACAGTTTCTACATTAACTCCCACACTGGGGAGTTGCATTATCTTACATCAGCAGTGACCAGCTTTGGCAGGGTGCACACGTAAAATATGAATAATCTGTACAAAGGTTTCTAAGTTAGCTCCCAGGCTGGGGAGTTGTGTGAACTTACCTCGGCAGTGACCGGCATGGGCAGGGTGGCTGTGTACACATACTGCGCGCCCGTCAGGGTGAATGCATCGGGCGGGGAGAAGAGGGACTCCACGGTCAGAGCCATCAGGTTACACTCCTTCAGCTGTGTCTCCGTCAGCAGCGACTGCTCCACCGACAGGCAGATGTCCACCTCAGGCTGTGCCGAACACAAGGTAAAGATACAAATTTGTAATGTTATATACGTTTATAGTGTTATAGAGGTTTATTGTGTTGTATAGATCTATGTTGGTTAGTTGGTTTGATTTAACGCCCAGTTAACCATTTCAGGTTCTCACCAGACTCTCTCAAGGTTCTTTTACACCACAAAGGTAGTGATCGAATCTATGTAATAAATTTAGGTAAAAATCTCAAACCCTACACATTTAACGAGGTGAGAGTTCTTTTACTTCCCACACCACATAGACATGGTATGAGAAGGACTGGTCTTTGATATAGCAGTAAATCTACCACTGCTGGGGATGAAGGAGAAAGGAGGCTGTACACCACACCACATAAACATGGCATGAGAAGGACTGGCCTTTGATATAGCCGTAAATCTACCACTCTTGGGGATGAAGGAGAAAGGTGGCAGCACACCACACCACATGGACATGGTATGAGCAGGACTGGCCTTTGATATAGCAGTAAGTCTACCACTGCTGGCTAGGTCTTTGTCTTACAGGTTTAGTATATATTACAGCGGCAGGAATTTTACTATGTGTGAAAATCCGCCATGAGCGGGGATCAAACATAATGAACATCTTACGAAAATGAAATGTTATTATATAATTTCTCTCTTTATCCACTCTTATATGGGTAACTTTTATATTAGGAGATGAATGATTGTTTTACCAATACACATTTACAACATTCCCACTGATGATATATCCCATTGGAAAGCTACCATGTTTAGACTTGAATTCAAACACATCAACTTACATGAATACCTTGTGCCTCACTTTCATCTATGAATTTTTATTGAATAAAAATATCAGAAAGTAATAAAGGCAGGTAAGTTTGCACGTACCTTCGGCTGTTCCGGTGTCAGTCCCTCGAGAGGAGATCCGGGGACAGCGTTCACCACCAGGGTCGCCCGGTGTTTCAGTTCACCTGAAAATCCAAAATCACCGAAAACTGTAACCAATATCCCCAAAACTAGTACAATTAGTATAGCCTAAGTATACTAGAAACTAACAAGTACAATCTGTTGTTAAGATATTTTTTTTAGCATCAGTTGGGTACAGAAGTGTTTTTGCCTTGTTTTCTAAATCTTAAAAAGTAATATCTAAAATGCTGTAGATAGATGAGTTGGGTTTTTTCCCCCAGTTTTTTCTCTGAATACAAGCACTTCATCTAAAACAAGATGATTCTCATTAGGGAGTCAAAGTAAGGTTGAGCTCACATCTACATTTAGAAACTTATTAAATAATTAGTAGAAACCGAACGAGAGTTAGACTTGACAATGTTTATGCCATGACGGGAAGGTTGTGTATTACTAAACGAGGCGTAGCCGAGTGTAGTGAGGAGCAGACCTGACCAGAGTGGCATAGACATTGACAAGTCTAACTCTCGTTCGGTTTCGCATTTATCCTACCCCATCTATGCTTTTTTATTACTGTTAAAAAGATAAATATTGAGTCAACGACCAACAGAACTTTTTTCATAGTAGCTGACATCCTGCTCTCTGATTGGTCAATATTGTTATTACTCTAGTGGCATAAAAAACACTTTATGTCACGGCCTGCCACATAAAATTTCCCTATGTTAAGTCTATGGCGGTTTTTATTAGGGGTAGGATAATGTAGGAAACTGAACCATTTTTTCTAGTGTTGTTCGCTTCTTGACACATACACAGTCCATCTGATACAAGATCATTTAAATCATGAAGTTATAGGAAATGGGAATTCAGGAATGTGTATAGGAGTATTTATTATAGCTAGATAATCATGGAAACTAGCATGTAAACTCTAAAATAATGTAGATAATGATTATTTTTCTGAATATAAACACAGGCATTAAACCAAACAAAAACGAGGGGCTAATTATATACAAACACAAATAGGATGCATGAAAATGCATCTATTTATCAAAGATGTCTTCTTTGGCTACAATTTACAAATAATGTTGGGGACTCGTTCGAGGAAATCGGGGTGCTGATTTCCATAAATCGGGCCCCCATTTCTTCGAAAAGAATTGGGGACAACGTTACTGCTGTAACACCACCGCTTCGTCAGTAAATACAATTTACAATATACACAATGCGTAATATAGCAACCTGTAAATCTAAAAGATGGAGTAAGTAACTTTACCTTGAACCAGTGGCATGAGATCGACTGAACACTGACCAAGAACCACAGTCTTTTCTTCCTTCTGCTTCTTTTCCTTGGGCAGAACCTCAATAAATGTCACTTGAAACAAAATAGAAATAGAAATATATACTCAATTGCATGTGGAATAAAAACTGCACATTGGTATTGATGCCTAGTCTCATATTACTGAGTGTACAAAATAAAACATTTTTTTAGTTATATTCTTTTTTTCTGGTTGTGGCAAGTGACTTCTATGGCAACTTCAACAGCAGTAAAAATAGAAAATTGTCTTAACTTACCCAGGAATGGCTTAGCTAACTAGTCAATATGATGAAAGTATTAGATAATTTATTCTCATATGCCATGTTTAAGAATACAACTTAAAATACGTCTAGAATCTTATTTTCTGAAATCAAGTTCTTTTTTAAAATTCAGGTCAGTTTCCTTGAAAATATCACGATCTACCATCTCCCTATACATGATATGTACAATGTCTTTATATCTAAACCTTGAATCCACAGGGTTTTGAAGGTCATTGTTCTCATATATATAAGTTTTACCAGGATTCTAATTGGGAGAGGTGCTATGATCACACTTGACAGTAGCTGCTGAAGAATTGATCTATTATGTGAATTGAATATATTTTTCTAGATCGGAAAATACACAGGTGCACTTAAGAAAGATTTGATTTTAAAGGATGAGATTTGAAATGATATAAAGAAAGAGCTTGCTCAATTAAAAAAAAAATGCTACTTTGAATAATCCCCCCCCCCCCAAAAAAAAAAGAATTATATCGGTACATTTCTTTACAAAGTTCTTAAGACATGCATGTTTCAAACACACTTTAACGAAATGCGCCAAATCCTTAGAGATATCTCAACTACGAAGGATTGGGTGTAGCTTTATACAGAAACTGGCTTACTGTTTCCGTACATCAAAATTAAGCGGTGAAATTATTGATCATATATCAGAGGGGCATATCTGATCAATAATTTTACCAAGTTTTTTGACGTACGAATATAGTCAGCCTGTTTTTGTATTGTTATATTCCAAGAAATGGCGAAATTTTTACTCGTCACATGATCCCATACCCTGTACGCCACAGTGTGACGTACAGCCATAAATACAACAGGATTTGTTTGTTTGTTTGGGTAGTTTAACGTCCAATTTGTTCAATTAGACTTATTTTGGGTTTGACTGAATCTATGTGATGAATTTAGGTGGAAATCTCACCCCTACACATTTACTGAGGTGAGAGTTCTTTTACTTCCCACACCACATGGTATGAGAAGGAATGGCCTTTGATATAGCAGTAAATCTACCACTGGAACTAGAACTGGCAGTATATGTAGGAGTTACAGCAACAGGTATATAATGATATTGTACTTACAGACGATAGGTTTGGTGGCAAGTTCGTCCAGTGTGAGTGGGTCTTCGAAGGTGACATTGAGTGTGGTGTGGTGGTTGAACTCGGCCGGCTGACCAGGCGAACAATCCTCCTTCGGCGACTCCCCGAGAACTTTCTCGCCAAACTCGACTTTGACCAGCGAGGTGACCGCATCACCACGCTGTCCACGCTGCAACACCACCACACAATCATTAATTAACCATGTAGTATTTCTTCACTTCTTACAATATCCCCAATAATAACCAAAATATACCTGTATTTTATTTTATTTTTATTTTTTGTAAACTTTTTTCGACCATGATTCAAAGAAAATTTTGACACATAACACATATTTATATATGACTCATCTGATCACTACATAATTTCATTTGGCATCACATCGTAAAATTATGACGCGATTTAACTCAAGGCATATCAGTCAGCCTTTCTACATTAATTCGTTTCTTCTATAATATATAATACCGTAAACATATCCTTGAAGTCTATGAAAAAAAATTACAAGCAAAAACTTTGAAGAAATTTCAAACATATATTTGAAGTCTATAGATCTGCTGATTATAATAAACCATGGTATTTAATTTTCTATTCATGAATACAAATAATTATTTTCAGTAGTTTAAAATCATATATACTTCTCTATTCCTTGTACTCATTTGTTTCCACCTTATCAGTTTCTACCGTCTTACCACCTTGATTATTCCTGATGCTTTAAGTCAATCAATTATAGGGTAAAAGAAATTGAGAAACTCTACAAATATATAATCGACATTTTCGGGAGCAATTTGGTTCTAGATAGATCATCACATAAAAACCACATCCAAATATCCACAGACGTATCAACTTTAACCATCAAGGGAGGAGTAGTAGAAGCCTGAGAGGAAGAAAAGTTACGGACAACATCAGGGAGGGGGAAAAGTCAAACGGGGTTCTAACGTGGGGTAAAACTATTGTATATAACACCGAAGAAATATTGAGGTGTTTTAAGCTTGACCTGTATAAATGGATGTAAAAAATTTGGTATGAATAAATGTAATTATTAAAAGGGACATTGCAGTTGGTGTATGGGATAATTAGATTGCTGATGTTTCGTATGAAATACAGGATAAACACAGGGAAATAAGTATACAATATTGACTGGTTTCAGATACAAGCAGTCGTATGCTCCAAGGAGTTGACGCGTAGTAAAATCCGATCGTACGCGAGGATATTGCGCAGTCAAGCTTCAGTTTGTTCTTATTCTATAACTTCACATGAGTATAAACAGCTCCGACAAAGGCAACTGAGGTGGTCAAATAATAACTACAGATTCACTTTATGCTAACCAAACCTTCCAAAAAGGGGACATGGGTGTAGCAAGCAATGGCTGCTCTTTCTTTTCATGGGATGTCACTACCAGGTCTTGCCTTGCAGCGACGGCAATATAAGTGTTTGTTTGTTCGGGCATTTTGATGTACAATATGTTCTTTTTCACTTACTTTCAGTTTGACCATATCTATGAGATGAATTCAGGTAGAAATCTCACCCTTACACATTTACCGAGGTGAGAGTTCTTTTACTTCCCACACCATATAGATATGGTATGAGAAGGATTGGCCTTTGATACAGCAGTAAATCTACTACTGCTGGGGATGAAGGAAAACAGTGGCTGCAGTGGGACTCGAACCCACAAAGTCTGACAACCTTGGGATTATAGTCCAGTGCTATTTATCACTGAGCTAACTCCCCACCCCAGTCGTTTAAGATATGCTTGCATGCAAGCATATCTGGTGAATCAGGGATGGGAAGCTGTTTGTCAATATTACATAACCTTTCCTGTATAAAAGGAGAGGTTGCGGCCAGGGCAAGTCACCTGGCTGGTGAAACTCTGCGGAGAAGGACCGGTCTAGGTTTGCACTACAGCGCGTACTGGTGTAGTCAAGTTGACCCCAATGGCCTTGCTGCCGGGTAAATATCCACATATCAAATGGTAGTCCAGTAACATCAGAGCTACCGGTTAATTTATACTGTGTGTACTGGAACTTGTCTAGTACTTCCCTACTGTTGATTGAGCAAAAGCACTGAGATATTTGAACAAACTGCTTTATCAAACTTTTTCCCTTTGTCCTTCATTTCCTTCTTGTTTTCTTTTTCATATTAGAGCAGATCTACAGGAGTTATTGTTGGTGATTTGATTGAGATCTGATTTTCCAGAGATTCCGATGTTATAATGGCTCGATACTTGTGAAATGTTGAGATATCCATGCATATTCTCTTAATCTATCTTGACCTTCATTTTCTTGCCTCTCAACCTGTGGCAAATTTGTAATTCTAAATGATAAGTGTAGGTACAGTGAGGTTAATATTGATAAACCATAGTTATCGGTATGAGGCTGATGCTAAACTCGCTCTGCCACGGAGCCACAAGAACCGCCACAGTAACCATCAGGTAAGACGCTGATGCTAAACTCGCTCTGCCACGGAGCCACAAGAAACTCTACTGTAACCATCATGTATGGGGATGATGCCAAAATCCTCTGACACGGAGCCACAAGAAACTCTGCTTTAGCCATCAGGTATAAGGCTGATGATAAACTCTTCTGCCACAGAGTTAGTTTTTTTCTTTGTTTGTTTGGGTAGTTTAACGTCCAATTTGTTCAACTAGACTTACTAGGCCACAGAGTCACACATAACTACACTCTAACCATCATGTATGAGGCTAATACCAATATACTCTGCCATGAAGCCACATGCAAACTACACTTTAACCATCAGGTACGACGCTGATGCAAAACTCCTCTACCACGGAGCCACAAGAAACTTTACTGTAACCATCAGGCATGAGGCTGATGCCAAACTCTCTGCCACGGAGCCACAAGAAACTCTACTGTAACCATCAGGTACGACGCTGATGTCAAAATCCTCTATCACGGAGCCACAAGAAACTTTACTGTAACCATCAGGTATGCGGCTGATGCCAAACTCTCTGCCACGGAGCCACACATAACTACACTCCAACAATCAGGTATGAGACTGAGGCCAAACTTCTCTGCCACCAAGCAACATGAAATTCTACAGTAACCATCAGGTATGAGGCTGATGCTAAACTCGCTCTGCCACGGAGCCACAAGAAACTCTACTGTAACCATCAGGTATAAGGCTGATGCCAAAATCATCTGCTACAGAGCCATGTGAAACTCTACTGTAACCATCAGGTATAAGGCTGATGCCAAACTACTCTGACACAGAGTCACATGTAACTACACTCTAAAACCATCAGGTATGAGGCTGATGCCGAACTACTCTGCCACGGAGCCAAATGTAACGCTAAAGTAACAAAGAGGTACCAGGTTGATGCATAACTCCTCTGCAACAGAGCCGCCACATGTAACGCCACAGTAACCATCAGGCATGAGTCTGCCAGCGAGTAATATGTAATTACACTTTAACCATCAGGTATGGGGCTGATGCCAAACTCCTTTTTTGGGGCTGAGAATGCAAGGATAAATATTTCAGAACAATTGTTTTGTTCTCAGGACAAAATGAAACAATCATCGCTGTCATAGTGCTCAGAGAAGAAAAGGGTTTATTGTCACATTTGTAACTCTTTTGATTTAAATAAAATTAAATAAACAGCAAGTACTATCTTTTTATATAAAAGGTAATTAAGAACTGTAAGCACTCAGATTGCAAGTACCACCTCTTGTTATAAGTAAAAACAACACTTCTTTTGATGAAAAAAAAAACCTGACCACATATATACTGTTTTTTTCACTTAGAAAAACCTTAACAGAAGGCAGTCAGTTTGGCTACAAGTACCGTCTTTCTATATAAAACAAAATACTTCAACAGAAGGCTGTCAACCAGACTACAAGTACAGTCTTTTGATATGAAATAAAATACTTCAACAGAAGGCACTCAGTCTGACCACAAATACCGTCTTTTGATATAAAACAAAATACTTCATTGGGAGGCAGTCAGTCTGGCTACAAATAAAGTCTTTCGATATAAAACAAAATATTTTAACACAAGGTAGTCAGTCAGACTACAAGTATTTTGTTTTGATAAAATTAAAATGCTTCAATATCAGGTAGTAAGTCTGGCTACAAGTACAGACTTTCGATATAAAACAAAATACTTCAATAAAAGTCAGTCTGTCAGATGACATGTACAGTCTTTCGGTATAAACAAAATACTTCAATAAAAGGCAGTCAATCAGACTACATGTACAGCCTTTTGATAATAAACAAAATATTTTAACATGAGGTAGTCAGTCAGACTACCTCCTTTCGATATAAAACAAAATACTTCAATAGAAGTCAGTCTGTCTGACTACAAGTACCGTCTTTCGATATAAAACAAAATACTTCAATAAAAGGCAGTCAGTTTGGCTACAAGTACCATGTTTTGAAATGAATTAATATAATTCAACAGAAGGCAGTCAGTCAGACTACAAGTACAGTCTTTTCATATAAACTGCCACAGTTTTGTCTAAGACTAGCCACATTGAGATGTGCAGAAATCTACCGTACAGTATACTCACTGAACTCATTCCAGAGGGTAAAACACGTTGGTTTAAAGACTGTCAAGTAAAATATGCAACTCCTGAAATCTCCCTCGGAACTATGCTATGGATATTTCTTATAGAGATATCATAGACTAAAAGGACCGAAAAATTATTCCAAATTCTCAAATTTATTTGTCAATTATGGTTTATAGTAGATGAATCTTATCTTTCTTTTTGTAATCCATTCATTTGATTTCTTTTTGTAATCTATTTATTTGATTCTTAAAACAACCTTACACCTTATACAACGTAAAATATCATCAAAGTGAAGGTGGGATAATGTGTCCTTTCCTGATACATAATTAGATTGAAGTTCTATAATTGTGTGTTGTAAGATGTAGTAAACTTGCGCCGAGTCCTATTTGCACGGTGTACAGGAGTATCATGGTTCTACTTACGGGCGAGCTGCCCATGGCGGACGGAAGACGCCTCTGTATCAGATACACTCACATTAAAACAATTAACCGGCCAAAAAAAAACCCGTCTATTTTCTATTAAATAAAAGATAAAAAGTTCAAATCTACATAGCTGGCCTGTATCTTATATCTTCCAGTATTTTTGTCTTGTTTCCAAAATCATAGAAATTTACATAATGCCGGCCATGATTTGTAGAGCGACACCTAGGCGAATTATTTATTAATAACTATCGTTATACAATTTTAATTTGCTGCCAATACCTGTGAATTTTAAATCATATAAGCTTAGGAAAGCTACAGAAGGAAGTATTATGTATCTGTATCTTTGATTTGAGAAGACAGAATACTAGATATAACCTACTAAATGATGAGGCAAACTCGGCAGTTCTTGTGCAGATATTATCCTGATTTGTATCATGTATTTATAAGTTGTAAAAAATAAAGATAGATCCTAAGATAATAGAGATTCCGCTTTCTTTTTCAACTATTTCATTTTTTTCTTGTAATTCCTTTAGTAATTGAGATATTAAAAACCTCATAAACAAGGACATTCAGAAGTTGTGTAGAAATGTTCAGCAAATCAAAAGGGAGTAAAACTATTTTTTCCCTTTTTTAAAGCAAATCAAAAGGGGAAGGGAATGAAGAGATAAACTGTTTTTAACTGGTACACGATGGGCATTTCGAGTTGAGCTACTTTCAAACGAGGGGAGTAGGTGTAGTATATCTTCTGGATTTTATACACGAAAACAGGGTTTCATTTTAGGGAGTGTAAACAAACTGATTATGGAAGTATATCTGTGCAAAAAAATACACCATGGCTGTGCTGCATCTAATGTCACACCACTGGCTGCAGCATTTGTAACTCATCAAATGGAATGCAACTGCTGAGCTCATGGATTTGGATATGCAAGTCTGTACTGCTCTGCATAAAACGTTATACGATGGCTCGACAGCCAATTTTTAAAGAGATATTCTTTCAAAGTTTTTTTACGCTCCCTTTTCAAGTGCCAAACCACTTTGCATATGACCATATATGGCAAACTCTGATTTTGTGTATTTCTACCGTATTCTGAATTTGAGATGTGTACTTACTGAGCCAACGGCTGCTGACGTCATACGACTCTGTGTTCCGCAGGGAATGAACAAGTCAGTTCAGAAACACGAATAATGGACAATTCTCTTTAACCACAACTACATGGACTACGATCAGGTGCTAAAGACTGAATGCCTTCAAGGCCACACACATAAAAAAGACTCTCCCTACGAGTGTGCTCAATCAGGTAACGTCTAGTTACCGGAACAATAATTATGAAGAATTACGAAAAATAGTATTGATAAATATGGTATATTGTATTCAAATTGTATATGTACTTTAAGTATACATTTATATCCATGGAGGTTGAGATAATTTCTAAGATTTTTTAATGCATATATTTATGCCACCCCATGTATATTTCTCCTAATTTCTGTTTCTTTTAGAATATACGTAAATAACTTTTCATTAAATTAGAATTCAGGGGTGGGATAAAATCTGAAACCAATTCGCGTGGTTAAAAGTTAACAAATATGCCATTTCTTTGATCACCATGTGATTTCACTCAGATTTGACTCGTAAAATTACTGTGCGATCAAACTCATGGCATATTAGTCGACTCTAACCTAATCTCATTGGTTCAATAATAATCAATACACATAAACTGGGTGATACAATAGGGCAACTAGCACTCGGTAAAGGGCCTGTTCCACTGGCCTGACCGTGAATCTGACGCTGTTGGAGGTCTGCCAAACATCTTGTGTACAAACCCACAGGCCCGTTCAACGGCAGACATTGCATAGTAGCTATTTTCAGGCGCCTGGCCAAAAGTTATTTTACTAGGTTTGATCGGCCGTTGCCTGTTACATTGCCGTACAGCCAACACTGTTGAACGTGTAGCGTGCTCTAATGCATCAACTTCTGTAGCCGCCAGACCCATGGCAGCCATGCAGTGGCCATGTGATGCTCGTTTGTGGCCAGGTTGTCAGCCCGGTGGAACAGGCCCTTAACGGTAACACACCTCAAACAGACGGGGCTTACTTACAGGGGCTCCAGCTGTGCCTGACTGAAGCCGGTTCTGAGAGATCCACACAAGGTCATCACTTAATTAATTAATTAATTTCAACAGTGCACGATGCTCGATATGACTACTATGTCTTGGAAATGAGAATCACGTGTAAATATAAAGATATCAATATTAATTCATTGTGGTGTATATTGCTTCGATGTCCGTGCTTTGGAGAGAATGTTCGGGTAGTATTTTAGAGTACATGTGTGCAGTGGTAATTTCAAAATTGCAGATTTTTGATGAAATGAAAATTATTGTGCTACATGAAACCCAAAGGGTATTCATAATTTGGATGTTAGGGCAATTATATAACAGTATTTTAGAATCTATTAGAAGACGATTTTTTGTACCGATCTTCTGTGAAGTTTTCCTGATATGCGAAAATATGATTTATAACTTTCTCTGTCTAAAATAGTTTGATAATGGTGATTTGCTTCACAACCACAATACAATTGCTCTCCATTTGACTTGAGATGAATTGAAATAATTTACATTTTTACTAATCAAAGACGAGATCCGTATAAAAGCTTGATTCCATTTAGCTGAATACGGTGCCAATCACCACTCGGTACCTAATCTGATCTGAATAGGGACCGAACATGACCCAAGCCGGATCAGGACATGATTTGCGTAACTTGAATTAAGCATTAGGGAACAGTTCTTTTTAAAGTAGGTTGATATCTATTCTGAACCATGATCAGATCCTGTAGTGTTTTCAGTAAAATCAACTCTTGCAATGGATCACAACACATAACTATTGGAATGGTACTATAGGAATGGTAACTCATCAAACTTTCTTTCTTGGAGGGAGGGTTGGAGGAGTGGGATTTGGGATATAGGCATATTTCATTTTGCGGACTCCATGCTAAAATTGACTACTTTGGGTTGCAGTTCTAGGATTGCTAAGCGGGAAATCACAAGTTGGGTTACTGATATAAATTACAGATTTATCCATTAGATCAACCATTTCGTGAAAGTTCCTCACATGTCGATCACGATAATGAGAAAAATATTAGTGTTGGGTAGGTACGAAGGAACTGGGGCGGAACTGCAGTGTTCAACAACTTTGTAAAATTATACAGCGCAATGCAATTTTTTGGTTGCCGTCTGCGGTTGTAGTGCTGGTAGGTCCACAGGGATGCCAGTGACACCTGGGGAAAATAACGAAGAATATCCTTCTAAAAAAAATTTTTCATCTGACGTCACCGAAAGGTTGACGGAAGCAAAAAAGTTTTACAAAAACAAATATCCTTCTAAAGGCTTGATTCTATTTAACCAAATTATATCCCGATCCTGTTCGGGCCATGTTTGGTCTCTTTTCATATCAGGGCTAATATTACGCAGCACCCGATTAGGGCCTGAGTGGTGACTAGCACCAAATTCAGCCAAATAGAATCAAGCCTTGACCCTGGTTATCTCATTTCTTCAACTTAAATGTGATGGGAACTAAATACAACACTTTTTTTCTCAGAGAAGCCACATCTTACCACGTCGTCAATAAAAGAATTACAAAAAAGGGAAAAAAATCGAAATAACTGGGAAAAAAAGAAATTTGATAAATTTGATAAAATCAAGGCCCTGATTTCTGATGAAAAGTATTTTATGGATACTTGTCTTGAAAAAGACTACTCTTGCCGAAACGTTGTGTACTATTTTTCAAACCAATAAAGCCATCTATTAAGCCGATTTGGTAAATTGTTAGCTTGTACTTGCTATACCTAGACTTTATTTTTTTAAATGAATAATTGGACAACTGGCATCCCTGTGAAAGGAGGAGGGGTGGGGTTGATTTGCAGTGTAGTGTGGTGCATGGCACTGGTATCAATTCGCAGGAGGCCGGTTCAATCCCTGTGGGTGTGTGCGCTCTACCTCCTATACTGTTGCTTTAAAGCCTATAAGACATCGACACGCAGACTCTGCCCGATCACGCTTTCGCCCAACCAATCCAATGGGTTGGTGAGAACCGGTGATATATTAGTTGACGTACGCACTTCTCCGACCAGATCACATCTCTTCCCGACAGGAATCAGGCATTACTAGCATGGGGGTAATGACCCCTCAGAATCAGTGAGAGTTGGGTACCCGCGTACATCAACATCACTGTTCTCGATTGCAATTAAATATTGGTTTGTTGGGAATCGGTGATAGATGTCGATGTCGTATCGGCTTAAGACGAGGTTCTCATGAAGATAACCCCGGGCACACACCGCTACTTACTCTGGGCATGGCTGACGGGGGCGCGCCCACACCCCCAGCCCCTGCCTGCGAAGGGCCACGCTGGAAGGGCAGCGGCCCCACCCCGCCACCAGCACCTGACGGGGCCCGCTGGGAGGAGTAGCCCCCCAGCCCAGCCCCGCCCGTCTGGGACGGAGTACGTGGACCGCTCGCCTGAGACTGGGCAGCCAGGTAGGCCGGAGACCGCTGGAACTAGGCACAGAAAACGCACGCACAACTAGGCTGGATTATCAGTGAAAATACGCCGAGTACAGGCACAGGGCGCCAGTGTGGATATATGGATGAATATACAACTCAAATACACTGTCCATGATGTATGGCAGAAGTACAATGATAAAGTGGATTTGTCTATAAAACCAACACTAGCGACCCTAACGGATTTATATTAAACTAATGCCCAGTGGCGCTCTCCCACGGGCAGGTAAGGTACTACACTCTCAGATAGTATTTTTTCAGCCCCAGATGATTGATATACAGGAATAATATTGTTAGTACTGTTGTGGAAAGAAATTATTTTTTATCTTGGAATTTAATATAAAATATTTTGATATTTCTCTACAGTTTGTGAGAATTTCTATTTGGGATCCTTGTTCCATGTCTTTTAAGTCGTAACGTCTCAGGGGCAAAAAAATACTACGCAGTGGGGGGGGGGGGGGGGGGGGTGACAAATTTCGTAAATTTTGCGTATGGTCCTTCTCTTTTTCTATTGTGTAGAAGACTGAGAGTGGGGCTTGGGGGGGGGGGGGGGGTCGGAATTTTCGGAATTTTGCGTACATACTTTATGGACGGCCCCTAATAAAAAAGAAATTGATTAAAAAATTGACAATAGACCCAAAGAAGTATGCTCATATTGATACGATATGACCTAGATGCAGCTGCTAAATGTATACATTTTAAACCTAATACTGCCACAGTATGAAGGTACTGTTCCCAGGAATAGATATTTCAGTATAAATAAGAGTTCAAGCTGTGGAAGAATAAAATATATATTAAACGATGGTATTTTACGTAGCACAGACATGGTTAACATGACTGAAACATCTTAAAGTAATGATTGATAACTTTCCATGTCTTATTTCCCCATAAACATGTTACGGATTTATAGATAGTCATACCATAGGGATGTTTTACAGTATCTCATTCAAGTTGCGCATTTCAGGCATGGAATTTGAAAATAACAAAAAAAATCCTGAAAAGGGGGTTTCCAGGGACCGGAGTTCATTTTTTTATTCATTTTTTTATTCTGGAGGTAGCTACTAGGATTCTACGATCGGATTTTATGTAGGCTCCAGGGCTATTTAATCACATTGATAACAAGAATGATCCTTGGGACGTCAAAAAAATCTGAAAAATCCCACGCCTGGCAATCAATACAAGGTTTAAAGTAAACCATTTTTTTTTATTTAAAAAAAAGTTTTACTGAGGTTAGTAAGCGATATATATTTGGTATGCTATGTTACAATCAAAATATCCCATTGGTGTATGTTCGTCCGGTCCTCATGCATGACATTATTGTTATAAAAAAATGATAAAAAAAAATCTTTACACCGTTCCTTATTTTTGTTGCATATACAAATACGTTTACGCTAACCAGGTATTCACTGGAAGAAATTTGTAAAAAAAAAACAATTTAAAGTGAATAAAAACTTTAAGAAATAATAGACTCACCAACTCGCGGGCACGACACACAGTGACTGTGACCACCTCCGGCGCGCGGACCTGCACCAGCTCAGGGTCCGACATCCTCACCGCTCTAAACAACAACAACAACAACAACACATTTAACTCATCAGCAGACCTTCAAAGTCATACACATGGTGTAAGCTTTATTATCCTACCCCTAATATAAAATCCCATAGGCTTAACATTGGGTTTCCGTATGCCACGCTGACTGGCATACAGAGTTTTATATGCCACTAGTCGCATACAGCATTGTTATCACATAATATTCCAAAATCGAGGAGATAGGGTAGGATAAAATCAAAACCTGATTCGTTTTAATCTTGGCCATCGCATTCCACTCCTGAAGTTTTGGCTCCGGACTTCACCTCATGAAGTCACTTTGCCAAACTCCAGTCGTGGAATACGGTGGCCAAGGTTAAACCTCATCCAGTTTTACGATACTCTTTTCTTACCCTGGTATAAACTCATTACTTACTTGAGAGTGATACTAATCACTCACTCATACACTTTCCCGGTTATCCGGGTCGCTCAAGCAAACTGTGTTTTCATTTGCGAGCTGTGCTAGTTGGGTTTGGCGGCATCTTTGGGTTTTTGTTTTTGTGTTTTGATTGGTTTGGTTTTCGATTTGGGTTTTCGGGTTTAATTCTATTTGGTGGGTTCTTGAGGCTACTTGTTTGAAGGTTTGGATGTTGTCTGTGAAGACTTGGTTGATATATATTTTTGTTTTATTTGTTGGGTGTATTGTTTTGCATTGGTTGAGTATATGGTGGGTTGTTTCTGTTGTTAGGCCACACCGCCTGCATTCTTGGAACATGGATTTGTAATTTTCCTTGGTTTGGTACATCCTATTGCGGAGTTTGAATATTTGGCTCGCCTGTTTTTTTTGTTAGTTTGTTTAGATAATCTGGTCTGTGGGTTTCTTCCCATTATCTCAAACCAGATATTTTTTCTCCATAGACTTAACATTGGAAACTCGTATCTAACACCCATTAGATATTTAGGAAAAATATCCAATGGGGGATAATGTCACAAATGTTAGCACATTAGTCAATATTAAGGGTGAGATAAATTCAGAAACCCATTCAAGTTTAGGGTCAGAGCTCGATCCCATCTCATTTGAATCACATAGCAATTAACGCGGCTTCGCCTTGTGAATTAATATGTGATTCAAACTCGATGGGATACGAGCTCAGACCCTAAACTTCCATGGGTTTCCTCTATAGTCTAATCTTTGCATGAGGTATTTGGTTTTTGCGGGGGTCTCTTTGCTTGATTTTATAGTCTTTATCCATTTTTGGTGTGTCACCTTCTTGGTTAGGTTCGTCATACTCAATGGGCGATAAACTAAAGAAATAACAAACAAGTTTTGGTCAAAGTTGTCGTTCTCCACAAGTTTGTCATGAACAAGGCAACAGCCGAGTGAATATCACGTATAGCATTCAAACGAGTTAGAGAACAATGACTTTGACCAAAACGAGTTGCTTTCTGTATTTATCTCACCCCTGTACACACTAAAAGAATGGAAAATACAGAGGATATAGACCATGGAGAACGGACTGCAATACTCATAGGGGCATTTGAGTTCCCAACGTTAAGCCTATAGGAAATGAATACCAGGGGTGAGATAAAGATGAATATTTCCAGGCTAAGATAAAATCAGAAACATATCCATGTTTTATCTGAGTCCCTGTTCGCCATCTCGCATGAGAAGATTCGGAATATTTACTCAGCTACCGCCTCATTCATATTCCTGCACGCTCCAAACTTGATGGGGACAGGGACACAGACCAAAGACTCATCCATTTTTTTTTCTCATTATCGATGTCAGAAGTCAATCAAAGTGGCATGAAAATTAACAAAAATGTTTGATAATGGATCAAACCATGGTCAATGTTTCATTCCCCAATTAAAAATTATACTAAAAGTGAACTCAATTGTAACATGAAAACGATGCTTCGACGAGGTATTAAAGATTTGTTTTTAAAATTCAACTGTAATAGTTTGTTTTTCATGTAATGTCATGATTTGACAACCTCCCCCCACCCCTTTTCATTTTTTGGGATACAACCTTTATCATTGTTGGTCATGGAGACTGCCCCCCCCCCCCCCCCCCCGCGCCCCCTATTGTTGGACATCATTTATGGATGACCCCATAACAGTCTAGACTAATCTAGATTAGATCTTTAGTATGGTGTCAATCACAATTTAGTGGAACAATATTTTAGAATCTCTGCAGTGATCACTTTCATCCTGATAGAATACTTGTATTTACCACGACTCCGAGTATGAAACCGGTATAGGTTTAACCAACCCATTCAACAGCAATCGGAATTCACCATATTGGTGCAGAAAAGATACTCTCAAGTAGATTTACATCTAGATTTATATTAGTCAGAGAAACTTTGAATGCACCGCTTGAGCCTCTCGGACTAACTCAGTTGAAAATGAAAGTATGTTGATCGACAAGGTCTAGATCTAGATTTAATAAATAACTTGTAGTTGGTAGTCAATCGGTAGTCAACGCAAATCGTCTAAGTACCCTTGAAGTTGAAGTGATGCTACTGGGCTTGTTATAGACATTAGTCAGTGACCATTTAGGTAATTGACTTTGCCGGTATGCTATAATCTTTCTGTGATATTCGTAATAATACTACTTACACTTTGGTGGCAGCTTGTTGTATGTATATACAAAAATGCAGGCTGTCAAATATTAGTAGTCACTAACCGACTAAGACAAATAAGTGTGGGTTGTGAAACCATAACTAAATATTAGAAATAGAAGTGAAGCTGTCGAGTAGAACGAACAGAACGTGATCCATTTGTTACAAATAAAAGGGATTGATATAGATTCTAGACTGTAACATTGGGTATTGTAGCATTTGATTCAGTCCCAAAATATGTATAACGGTTCACCGGACCAATGCCAAAATGTAAACACCAAAGTTTATCGAGGACTGTCAAGCATCGGCATAAAAACACATCCATTTCTCCGTCTGAAACTCACATGAAAACAAACCAGTTTATGTGTCGTCTAAAGAAGACATAAGACACAAACCTTAATGAGCGGCAGGAAAACAATACATTAAACCACCACATACCTTGTCAATGTCCCAAACTACCGATATTACTCCAAAAGTCTTGATTTTCTGTACCGTAATGATGAGTTATCCGCACGTTAGCATACCGTCGCCATAGTTACGCCAACTCACACATGCGCAGACGTTACGGGGTCGGTGTGTTCAGAAATATAGACCTTGTAATTTTCTAGAAAAGGGATGGTTTAATCGAACAAAAACATATAAAAACACTACAAATAGTTCATAAAATATTAAAATATAGGTTGTAATAGAATTGCTGTATTAAAATCTACAAATACACAGACCCGGAAGTATATTATAGCTCTCTATATTTCCTGTGCAGTGTCTGTCATCGTTTCCGGTATCGCGTGGGTCGAGCAGCCGATTTTCTATTTCCCTCATAAAATCCGCCTGATTTGTATCTGATTAAGTGACACGGACCTTATTCGTATTGCAAAAATCGCACATAATGAGGGCTGTAATACAAAGAGTTATGAAGGCTTCTGTGACAGGTAGGCAACACTAAACGTCCAGATATCCACTAAACACCAAACATTGTTGAGCGATAATACAAGCAATATAGCTGGACGTGGCTGTCAAAAGTGTCGGGGTCTTCGTATAAGTTTAGAGTTTGAGTTGTCTTTTTTTTTATAAATGGTGAATACAAATTAAATTCTATGTATGACATCTGAAAGGCAATATAGACTGGCTTGAGAGCGAACTGTTTGTTATTCAAAGTGCAACATATTTCTGGACAACGCTTACAAAACAGAGGTTGGCTGGGTTCCGCCTGTGTACGCCGCTGGCTACCTAACAGGCAGGTAGTAGGCAGTGGGTGGATTGCTGGCAGAGGTTGAACGCTGGTTTTTGATTGCATCATTGGAAGCGGGGTACAGACCCGGGAACCAGCTAAATTTTCAAAATGCCAACGGACATCGCGATGTTTCCGATGTGTTTATCACGAGCAATAAACTTCAACATGGTAATAAACTGATACAATTCAAAAAGAAGAGATAAATATAAACTAGTGCTATAATATCATAGCTGAAATATTTCTCAAAAACGAACTTTGGTGACTTTGACAGGTGCTTGAGCGATAATAGGGGCCGCAGGTACTTGACAAGTAATCAAAACGGTGCATTCAGTTTTTAAAATAGGCTGTCATTATGTATACCATATTCAACTATAAAGGTATGGTTATAAAACTCAATTTCCCTGCTATATTTGTGGTAATCTATTAAGTGATAGTTTATAATTCTATTACTTGTGGTGCCTACTCACACATGCACCACACTCGCCATGTTGTTTGTTTTGAATTTGGAGGATTCCAGTCCACTCACTTGACAAGGCAGTGCATGCAGTTCAGTAATCGAATGTCAGCATGGTTTGGAAACTTAACAACAATGAAAATACTTTGATGCATCATCTTCCGCCTAGAAGTGCCATTTTGTACCATTCTATATATACTGACAGTATGATCGCGATGCGGTTCGACCACACATCCCATGTTATTTGTTTTGAAACAGAGTGGGTACACTGCGCATGCACGCGGTGGTCAGAATCTGTCCACCGATCGGGCTCTCCCTGCGGTCTAATTCCGCCGTGCCCCCTAGCGGATGACCGGGGAACCAGCGTAAACAGAGGTTGAGAATTTGCTTGCTTGATCGACTGAGTGATGACTGATGTTGTGACCAGTTGCTCACAGAGATGCTGGTTTTCACAGTAGGCGACTCCATTCCAGATGGAGCGAAGTCTCCGGCGCCTAGAATCAAACCCGTCCTCCTATGATTTTAATGTTTTATTATGACATTATGTAGTCCGACGAGTCCGACCCTATAGTATACACTAGTCTAGTAATACGGGAACGTACTGTTTGGGTCGCCCACGACTATGCATAATGATACTTACACTTTTCAACAAATATTCTCCGATCCGGCCTGGAAGTAGGGGGCGCTACGAACCGCCTTGGCGGCCATTTTGGAGACACACCTCCGCAGTGCTAAGCCTATGAGCCGTTTGGAAGTCCATTTATGCTACTTTTATAAGTGTGAGGATGTTTAAAGTACTTCTGAGGAATATCTCCCGACAAAATCAGACTTCCCTCGCAATTTCAGATCAAATGACTATGTCATAGTATGTGGTAGCCCCAGTTCGACTACAAACGCGATGTCAACAAATCGTCGAAACAAGCGATTTTCTTCGAGTTGGCACGTTTAAATTATGTCTGACCAATGTAAATAATCCCGTTTTAACTATTACATGTATAAAATGCACAAGAGAAGGTAGATTAATACAGTTTTTCGCCATTTTAGACTCTGACAGCACTTTGTATTCACCAGGCAAGATGGCGGATCGATCCGTTGCCAGGTGAATTTGCATGATTTGGAGGGTATTTTGAACCGGAAGTGTCAAGGTGGATCGGAGATTCTCCGATCCGGATGGACACTTCCGGTTCAAAATACCCTCCAAAATATGTAAATTCACCTGACAACGGATCAATCCGCCATCTTGCCTGGTGAATACAAAGCGCTGTCAGAGTCTAAAATGGCGAAAACTATATTAATCAACCGTCTCATGTGCATCATATACATGTAATAATTGAATTAGGATTATTTACATTATTCAGATATAATTTAAATGTGCCAACTCGAAGAAAATCGCTTGTTTCGACGATTTGTTGACATCGCGTTTATAGCCTTAACTGGGGCTACCAGATAATCATTTGATCTGAAATTGACAGGGAAGTCTGATTTTGTCAGGAGAAATTCTCCAGGGGTACTTAAAACATCCTCACACTTTAAAAAGTATCATAAATGGACGTCCGAACGGTTCCATAGGTTTAGCATTGCGGAGATGCTTCTCCAAAATGGCCGCCCAGGGGGTTCGTAGCGCCACCTACTTCCTGGCCGGATCGGAGATGCACAGTGGGAGGCTGGAACCACATTTTTTCCCTCTGGAAGTAACAAGGTAGGGTGGTGGGGTTTTTTTTGTTTTTTTTTGTTTTTTTTGGGGGGGGGGGGGGGGCTGGAAGTGTCTTATTAGATTTTCCTTACCAAAAACACGCAACCCCCAGGTGGGTCTTTAATAATTTTCTCAAAGTTGGGGTGTGTCTTATACACGAGATGCGTCTTATGTGCGG
Organism: Alentia gelatinosa; assembly: GCA_950022655.1. Lineage (NCBI taxonomy): Eukaryota > Metazoa > Annelida > Polychaeta > Phyllodocida > Polynoidae > Alentia > Alentia gelatinosa. Next base: position 127,819,305 of record OX465581.1, read on the forward strand.
GAATTTCCGGTATTTCTACACTGTGATCAAATAATGGAAGACCGTCCATGTGGCGTATTGTTTGGAGATGATTTAAAAAATAACATGCTGCTGTTCCATAATTACTCTCGTCTAGACTAAGTTAATGTGATTTATATTGCCAGTGGACACGGAACTCGTTAGCTCCATAGGTCGTGGATTATGTGTACTTATTGGGATCAACCGCAACGACAATAAAAAGGACATGGAATATATGTAAGTATGAAAAATATCTGATTAAAACCAAAAATACAAAAAGCATTTAGTTATGCCCTCTTTAATTTTACAAGCTGCTTTAGATTTTCCAGTATCTACAATATGTTATGTCTATGCCCCCCGCTGAAGTATAAAAATGACTGAAGGCTTTCATATGTAAATCATCTGCTAGTTCTTAATTTCTGCATTATACGTCACTAATTTTCATGCCAAATTAAAGTGCCCTGATTTCAAAGAGCAAAGGGTCACAAATAGGTCTGTCGTCTGTCTCTATCATCAGTATCACCCACTGAAAGGAACGTTTTCTATTGCAGCGTGCGAAAAATACTGAATTTAAGACTTTTTGACGATGATTCTGGGAAGAGGTGGAGTAAGAGTGCAAAGGACCTGAATCTAGAAATACTCTGCGTAAGCCAGGTAAGACATGAAACAGTCAAAAATGCGTCCATAATCTCATTTTATTAAACAATGTTGGTATAAAGTCCTTAACCAGCTTGAAGCCGGAAAGAACCAAAGGCTTTTCCACCCAAACCAAGACTCAAACATGCATATACAGTAAATAAGTTTTTATTCACCATATCATGATGTTTCTCTACCTAGCCGAAACTAGGTAACTAACAGGCGGGTCGGGTATAATCAAGCGAAGTTGAATAACCCTGACCCGACTACTGCAAGAGTACGGACAAGTCTGCACTCAGTGAGAACCCGAGTATGCTCCTCTCTCGGGAAGCACAAGAGTGATCTGCGGGCCTCGCCGCAGCCCTGACTAGATATATACAGTCGGGTTGCGAGAGGCGACCCTGTAGCAACTGTGTGCATGGGTTCGGCTCCATTACTCACAGCCAGGGGCGGACACGACACATACTCTTCCGAGAAAGAAACAAACCACCTCTTGATCTCCACGCAGACAATGAGTTCATAATCTCATTTTTTATTAAATAATGTTGGTTTAAAGCCGCTCCCAGCTTCTTGGTTCGTCTGAATTTTACTACAGCAGATGGTTGTTCAAACATTTCGACTATCAAGGGATGATTATCAATGGGCGTGCTACTAGTTTCGGCTGGTGTGCCTTCTTTAGGGACTGAGTGTGTATAAAATAATGACGGAAAAATAAAAATGGAAAAAATAAATAACAGACATATTATACATTATGACATACATTACATAACTTTGAGATTGTCTTATAAAGGGTCTGTTTCTATGGGTGGACTGAATTAGACACAGTCAGGCATCTGCCGAACATATTGTATCAAGTGCAGGTTCCACCAACACACAAGATTAGTCCCGTTGTGGGTGTCGTGCTAAATCTTGCTAGGTTTTGAATAATCATGTGCATATCTGCTGCGATGCATCTTGAGGTGTCACGGGGGTGGAGCACCAAAGTATATATACAATTTCAGCAAAATGTACGCATACCATTGTGTGTGACATATCGGACGAATGAGGCATGACATATCACAACACTGTAAGATATAACAAGATATACCACGGCAAATCCATCTTGTTGGTGGAACCTACCCTTAAATGCCCGGGCACCTAACAGAAACTAAATTATTAGGTTTCATCGTTCCACCGTTGTGTGACCTCCGCTGTTGAGTGTGTGACCTGCTCCACCGCACCGCTTTCTATATTCAAGTTTACGCGGACACTTCATGGCGGCAGTGTGGCGACTTCTGTGGCCATACCGTCGACCGGTGGAGCATGTGCTTTAAATGATGATTTATTGTAAATTTGTAAAATCATGTTTTTATTTCAGTTCACGCTGTACTCTGTTCTGAAGGGCAACAAGCCCGACTTCCACCTGGCCATGGGTGGCGAGGAGTCAGAGGCGTTTTACAACGAGTTCCTGTCTGCGATGAGGGCTGCCTACAAGCCTGACCTCATCAAAGGTACTCAATCACAGAGATGTCGGTTTACGGGTTTCGGGGTTTTACTAATGCTTTGTTAATTGGTGATTCCACCAGACTAGAAGCTTTATCGGGAAGTTTCTGAAGTCCGTAGAATGTATCAAAGAATATCTTATATGGTGAAATTTCTCCCATGATAAATTGTATATGCGTCTGAAATTACCAGAAAAAAATTGGGCGCTTCCACTGCCAGCTATACTTATACGAAATTTCCCGATTTTCATTTCGGCAAGTTTCGGGTGCACGGTGGAATCAGCGCTTTTTTTTAGTGTACTGAGTCTTGATCATGTTAGAGATAAATTGTGGGTATAATCTGGATTTGGATATTTTCTGGGTTTTTCCTGAATCCCTCTGGCAGCTCTGCAAGTTTCCCACATCTCCCATTAGAAATTATAGGATTGGATTTAGATTGTCGTGAAACTAATGTGATTTGCATAACCTTTACACTTTCCCATAGACCACATCAGTGTGACGTCATTCTGCCCGCCCAGACGGCCATTCCTCGGTCCCGCAGTGACACAAACTGCTATCAGCTCACCGCTGGACTAGGGACGATGATAAATAATATCGAATTTATCGGAGCTGAAATAAACTGTTAATCGAGGGACAAATTCCCGTTCCGAGCAAACTGTCCCATTTAGCGGGGTGACCCCTTATTTGGGGTTAAAATTAACTGTTAATAGAGGGACAAATTCCCGTTCCGAGCAAACTGTCCCATTTAGCGGGGTGACCCCTTAATTGGGGTTAAAATTAACTGTTAATAGAGGGACAAATTCCCGTTCCGAGCAAATTGTCCCATTTAGCGGGGTGACCCCTTAATTGGGGTTAAAATTAACTGTTAATAGAGGGACAAATTCCCGTTCCGAGCAAACTGTCCCATTTAGCGGGGTGACCCCTTAATTGGGGTTAAAATTAACTGTTAAAAGAGGGACAAATTCCCGTTCCGAGCAAACTGTCCCATTTAGCGGGGTGACCCCTTAATTGGGGTTAAAATTAACTGTTAATAGAGGGACAAATTCCCGTTCCGAGCAAATTGTCCCATTTAGCGGGGTGACCCCTTAATTGGGGTTAAAATTAACTGTTAATAGAGGGACAAATTCCCGTTCCGAGCAAATTTTCCCCTTAATCGGGGTGTCTCTTTAATCGGGGTGCCCCTTTAAATGGGGTGTCCCTTTTACACCCCAGTGTCCAGGAAGCGGGGTTTTACCGTATATTGACATATTTTTGTTATTTATTTTTAGACGGTCAATTCGGGGCCTACATGCAGGTGGCCATTCAGAACGACGGACCTGTGACCATCGAGATCGAAAGTCCGCCACAACAACAACAAGTAAGATACCGTCACAAATTACCACATTCTTTTTTAAAAATCAGTTTATTTAAGCTGGACAAAATAAGGCACAGCTTTCTGATACATGTTGGTGTTCTCCAGTGTTCTGAAGTTGGCTGAGCAAAATAGAGTTTGCTTAATGCCACATTTTACAAGCTTTCAATTAAAAAAGTGGAGTAACTATTTGGCACGTTACAGACAAGGTCTTGATATCGTGGCAGGATAATTTACTCTTAAACTCTTAGGATTTATAATCTCAGTCATAGTAATTAGTATTGGAGAAGTTTGCTGATTTTATCAATATTTCCCGAAATAAAGGTGACTATCTGTCCAATCAAAAATTGTTGGTTTATCTCCTTTCTAAATGAATTAACTTTTTTTCTTTTTGTTGGGGGGGGGGGGGGGGGTACTTGCTTTTCCTGGCAACACCAGAGAAAAGACGGCACAATGATGTCACATCTCACCTTGGTTACAACACTCTCTAGTGCGTATTCATCGGAACTAATCAGCTCTTGTCAAATTGATGCTATAAATAGAGCAACGAACCACGTTATTCCTTTTCGTCAAGCAGCGCTGACCAATATCAGCCGTGCTCTCTTTGACCTTCATGGACCGTACCTCTGAAGGCGGACGGTTCATAAACGGACTAGTGTAAGCTGTACTGTGATTGGTTCCGATGAATACGCACTGGACAGTCCTCTTAAACTGCCATTCATCGCCTTGGGAGGTGGACGTTCGCCTAGTTTTACTTTTATCATTATCGCATTGTGGTATTTTTCTCCATAAATTAACGTTAGGAACTCATACTCCATGGCCGTGAATGTAGTGTTCCCAATACTCAATGGCTAATATGTGTGAGATTTTCTATTGATTGATAATGTTTCTGATCATGTATACAGGGTGAGGTAAAATTGGAAACCAACTCAATAAAATAATTTTGTCCAAATTCCACCTCATTTTACCGGAGAGTAATTCATCTTCACTTCATTGATTACTCCACAGTCAAACTTGGTGGAGTACAGAAAAGGTTTCTTCATCTCATGAGTTTCCTTCTAATTACTAAATAATTATTTGTTGTCATTGTAGTGCAACAATACCAAAGGAAAAGGCAAAACATCAGCAAAAGACACCGAGAAAAGTTTACCTCCGGCAACCTCTGAAGCAGCATCAGCGACTGGCGCAGAATCCTTGGCGGAGTCAGCTCAAAAAGATCTGAATATTTCTTAACGTTTTAAAGTGAAATTACCTTTATTTAACACATCAAAGTGTGCCTCTAAATTATGTAAAGTTTAGGAGTTATAAAATGTGTACAGACTTATTGGAGTGTAAAAGTATAATCTTGGGACAAGACTCCTGGGTCCTGTTTTTTAGTCGTGACCATTTCCTATAGTGACCATTTGGAGACCTTTGGGTTCCAGAGATAAGTCGTCATAACATGTGCGACCATTTAGAGGGGTAAACTGTCGTGGTCACTGTTTTGGGTTCCAGAGTTGTGACCAGTTGGTGACCGTTTAGCCCAAATGGTGGCATATTTCATTTTATACACTTCCACTGTATCAAATGAAACAATATTTACTGCGATGAATTATCTGTATCTGTTTTATCTAATTCCCAAATTTCACAATTTTCTGTTGAGTAATATACATGTGAGACATGCTTTTGTTTTTGAATGGGCCTTGGACCAACAGTGATCATAACAGCTGAATAGTGACTGGGTCTGAGGAACACTTTTTGGTCATGATCACCCAACTGGTCACTCTTTTGTGATCACTACAAATAAAGACGTCGCTGTCTGAAAAACAGGCCCCTGGGTCACTTCTCCCTGTATAGTAAATGCTGGGGCCTGTTTTTCAGACAGTGACGTCTTTATTTGTAGTGATCACAAAAGAGTGACCAGTTGGGTGACCAAACCAGTGATCATGACAAAAAAGTAGGGGTGAGATTTCTACTGAATTCATCACATAGATTTGATCACCACCCTCGTGGTGTAAAGAACCTTGAGAAAGTCTGGTAAGGACCTATGATAGTTGACTGGACATTAAATCAAACCAAACAAAATGCAGGAGTGTTGTTTTTGGACAGATTAGACTGTGAGAACAAACTCATTGAGGTGATATGCATGTATGATACATCAAATAGGAGCTGGAATACTTTCTCTAGAAATGATATACTGGTATTATAAATGTATTATGATCAGTCATCCAGTGCTAAAGAATAGGTTGCCAGGTGTTTGTTTGGCTGAGGGCATGGCGTAACCAAGTTACGGTGCAACATCGGTCTGTGGAAAAAGGTTTATTCAGAGCCAACCCACAAGAGGGCACCACATGTTTGGCATCGAGGTTAAATGGCGACGCCCATACGGGGTATGCTATGTGCCGTATAGTATGCAAATTGGTAGGTGACATACATCATAATTACTCAGTAATTTGAAGATAAAGGCTGCTAAGAGTAACTGACAATATAACCACGGGCTATAATTATAGTATCAAAGTTTATTCTGTAATTAACATTGTTACATTATTAAATGCATGTCGGCATGATACACTGTTAATGAAAATATAAATACTGCCAGTTATGCTTAGAATCAACAAGAATTATGGTTGACGACTATGAACATTCAGTATTGCTTTTATTTCTTTATTATTATTGCTCAAACTGTGATCAAACACACAGACACAGTTCACAAAGCACTCATCAGTTGACTCTACTAATCTCAGCAGTTCTATGAGCTCTGTTGCTGTTAGCAACCCGAGAAAATATACCCAGAAAAACACATTATTCAAGTAGGAATGGGAGTAGAATTAGATAACTCTCATATTTGGCGCATGTATTTTTTTCATGAATTGTGCAACAGATGACAACATGAATATTTATTCATTTTCTGCAAAGTACTCTTTTTTACAACACTTGTGGCAATAATCGCCAGGGAATGTCAGACGTTGGTCTCAACCTTTTTTGACACATGAAAAAATCCATTGTAAAAATGGTGTGGTTTAGAAAACTACATACATTCACATTGTGGTAGTAGTTAAACCGTATATCATATACATCGAGGGATATCTGATGGAAGCAGATTGTATCATAAAACATCTTCATCATTCTTACCCTGGGGTAAGAAATACCATCTTCAGTTTGTGCTGGTAGATGTTGTTACCACATATCCGTGCAAAAGCTTGTATCGATTTGCCTGAAATTATGTCCCGCTGTGGTGCCAAAATTGGTTACCCTGCCATAAGTGGTAATTATCGCCCACTAGCACTCTCCTCCCAGATCATTCGCAGCACTAACGCTTGACAAGCGGCCGCAGGAAGTAGAGCATAGGATATCTGCTAGGAGAGTTATTCCACCAAGCCTTCTAGCGCAGCCTCTAGCGGATAATAGAATTTAAACATGAGAATTACATTGTTGTGATATGTCGTAATATGCTTAATTTCGGCAAATTTTCACTCTCCAATCGGGGACATCAACACTGCGCATGCGCACAAGATACTAGTGGGCGATAATTACCACTTATGGCAGGGTAAACAAATTTGGCACCACACCGCTCCTGCTCGGGCCATGTTTGGTTCCTATTCAGATCAGGGCTAGAGTAGCTCCCGATTCAGGCCTGAGTGGTGAACGGCACTAAATTCAGCAAAATCGAATCAGGCCTTAATACAGTAGGACCGTAATAGTGGAGCATCCCCACTATGGACTACTCTACTACTCGGACCACATTTCTCGGAACAGAATCCTCTTAATTATTGTACCTCGTTACCACTTTAGCTTAGAACCACAGGTGCCCTACTTAACAGGATTCTACTGTATATATGTTTCCAATTCTCTGGAAAGAAAGTATTTGGGTATCGTTTGTATTTTTCGCATGGAAGATAATAAATACTGCTCATCAAATGCTGTTGCGCTCTCACTAGCATTTTAAATGCTTTGCCTGTTTTGGTATATTCACTTTAAACACAATTACTATTCATACATTTACATTGTGGACTTTCATATACTAGATTTTCTAGTACAATGCTAGACATGTAAAATTCACTGATAACAGATTTCCAAATTTCAACTGAAGTTCAGAGTAATTGGTATTTTTGCCGACTGCATAAACATTAGTAATCTCATCCTTTTCTACTCATTGCCATTCTTGGTCATTGGGATCGTCTTCAAAGACAAACACTAAGTCTTCTTAGGAAGGACTATATATATCTTGAACTGCCTCTTTTATGGCTTGGCTCATGACTTCGCAGCAAGTCCAGCCAGTTGTCTCGGCCACAAATTACACCAAAGGCCAAATATTACTGAATCATGCTTGTCCATTAGTAGCACGGTTCTCATCTTCTATGTACATATATCATTTTTTACATCTATACTATTTATAGTTAGCCTTTTGTTTGAGGGCAGCCCCACACAGCATATGCTAGATATCTGACAGGCAGGCTCGGCCGGGGGGGGGGGGGGGGGGGTGTGCACTCTGTTGTTACTAACAGCGGGTTAGTGTGATATGTTAGCGCCAATACTGATCTACAAACACCTGCACACACTTCTAAATACAGAAATAGTATCTAAATAAAGTAAAATGTTCACAGAATGATAAGTGTTATATACAGGCTTGATTCTATTTATCTGAATTATGTCCCGATCCTCCTCACGTCATGGTTAGTCCCTATTCAGATCAGGGCTAAAACAGCTCCCCCATTAGGGCCTGAGTGGTGATCGGTACAAATACTGAACAAATGGAATCAAGCCTTAAGTGTCATAAAATTGTTGTCACGCATGCGCAAACAAAGGCATGGTGCATCCTCAATGTGAAGGTTGTATCAGACACTTTCGTGCATGGAGGTATTTTACTAATAAAAACGAACATACTTCGCATTTGATAACTTCCAATCGGGAAGAATTCTGCAATATCTCATCCTATTCGAGAAGGATTCATAGTGATGTGGTTCTGTTCCGGGACAATTTGTGGTATTCTTTTTAGACCGGAACTAACAGGAATCAGGAGCGACATCTGTGACGTCATTTAACTTTGTTACAACTACAATGAACAAATTTATTTAATAACCATGAGACAATTACTCATTTATTCTGATATGATTAAAAGTCTTAGACCTCAATGTCTTATGATCAACCATTTAAAAAGTAGATCTTAATGAATGCACATCACAAATCAGCCAATTGTCCTCTCGTAGTGGAGCTTAACTAAAGAGCAGGGATGCAAGTCATGGTTAGAAAATATCAAAAAAAATATTAGCAAAAGGAGACTACTGGCTTATAGATATTGCAGGTTTTTGATCTTTATAAATCAGACTCTGGGAATTTTGGATATTTGTAGTTTATTGGAATACTTGCATCCCTAATAGAGGCCTGTGGTCACTGGTGATTCCGTTTTCATGCAGTGAGTGAGATATATGCAAGAATCCCTGGCTATGGACATTTTTATAACATTTCATCTCCAGGTCAATCTCACCTGTTTCCGATCAGCATTGAACAGAAACCAAAATAAAACACACAATTAAGAAAAGTTAGCGCCAAGTCTTAGAAACCAAACACAGCATAACGAGTGCCTGGCAGCTGCAGACATTACCAGAATCACTGAACTTTGAAACAAGTTTTACAACTGGCATCACATATTAATCCATATCGGGCTTGGATCGTATGTTGGAATCTCTAACAGTGTAATAAACATACGTCATTAGACATAAGATCACATAACACGTAACGTGGGGATATATTGCTATCCTCAACAAAAACTAACGTAGAAAGCAAAATCTCGTCTTCTTTTTTTTTCTCTTACGAGACACCATTAACAGCATTATTGTGAACCAGTTTCCAAACTGAAAACCAAAGCATCCTTCCTAGGTCATGTAAGATGGGACAGGTCAAGTGTTTAACTTTGGTTAAGGATGAAATTACAGAATATAAGTTGGCGATGCTGGGCTTTCAAGTTCAACCTCAGTGCACAGAACAGACGACTGGTGAACCGTGAAAACCAGTCATGCGTGAACGTCCCTCATCTCCATATTACTCACACCATCAACCCCCCTCCCTCACTCACATCAAACCATTGTTAAAAACAAAATATATTTCTCTGTTTTCATAATTCGGCAGGACAAAAGATTCCGCAAATTACAAAGAACTATAATAAAAATAAAATGTCACACAACTTTGTTTGTTTTTACTTTTCCTTCTCTCTCCTTTTCTTAAACAGCCCCCCGAGCACAGAGTGTCGCTTCTTGCTGTCCTTGTCTGGCTTCGGGGCCACTGGAGGTGGTGCCACTTTGGACCCACGGTCTAGTGTCGCTGCCCGCTCAGCGTCCGCTGCCGACGGTGGCGCCGACCCTGGTGGCAGTGTCGAGTACTGCACGCGGGCACTGCCACCAGGTGGGGCCTCGTACCCCATGGGGGCGCTGTAGCGCTGTGAGCTGGCAGGGGGTGGGGGCAGGCCATTTCCGTTCGTCATGTTGTGGTGGTCTCCAAATCCGCCCGACGCTGCTGCTACCTGGCGACCAGAGTGGTCGGACATCTGTAATAAGAGGTGCATTGTGGGACATGCTGTAGACTGGTAAATGACGCCATGCAGCAGCGTGTTTCTGTGAAAAGGGGGAGTTTCCACTAATCTACTACTTCCAATAAGAGGCCCCTCCCACCTACTACGATTAAGTCTACGATTAACCCTTTTTCCGTGTCGGCGACAAACTAACGGAATCGTGGAGGTGTCGCCGACGAACTCGTCAATTAGTCAGGTTTTGTCCCCGACGAACTCGCTGCGCACCGACGCGCTACGACGCACTACAACAAAAAAAACTTTAATCGTAGAGGCTCTACGATATTCAAACATGTTTGAAGTTCGTAGTGCGTCGGAAGGTTAATTGCAGAGCGCAGCGGTTTGTCGCCGCAATTAGTCAGCTTTCCATAGTTTGTCGCCGACGAATGGAATGCCCATGCCCTTGTCGCTGGCGACAAGCGCTGCCATCGCAGACTTAATCGTAGTGCGTCGTAGTAGGTGGGAGGGGCCTCTAAGTGACATCAATGACTGTGGGACAATGAACATCACTTACTGGAGGCAGTTAAAATACTATGATTTGGTAGAGTGGAAATTGAGCCATAAGAAACCCATATCAAGCTGCAGACAAAAAACTAGATGATCGATGAACTAAATTAGTGTAACTATCAATAGACTGCCAATCTGGAAGAACCTAATAGGGTTAGTTTTAAATACTTTTGTGTGTGAGATAGAAATACTAGTGTGAAATGAACAGAAACTGAAACAATAACAATGGCATCATCATTCAAAGAAATTCTTCTCATTATAAAAGTGACAAGATAAGATTAATTAAAAATTTGAGCACTATTCAAACTCATATGAAAATATCTTATTATATAAAATGTAACTAAACATGCATAACAGTAATTTCCATTTCTTTTAAGGAAGAATATTTTCCTGAAAAATAACTTTTTAAGGATTCAGAATGCAAAGAATTATGGGATACGTACCCTAGTATCTGACATGTCAGACGAAGGTGGGTTCCCGCGAATCCGAGGGGGCATTCTTCCCCCATCTGAAAGGTTTTCAATCAAAGGATTAAAAACACACTGCCTTCACTCACACACTCATATCAGAAGAGATAGTCATTATTATTATTTATTCCAGAAGCTGGTGTCATCTGGCTTTAGGTTAATGCAGATTTTAGAAGCCGGTTTAATAAGTAGCCAGTTTAATAAGATTTGTTAATTATATAATAAATGATGAAACGAAATTAGATATTTTCTGTAAAAAGGAAAATGAATCTATGTTATACAAATGTAAGCAGCATATCTAATCTAATGTACCCCTTTATATTGTATTCCCTTAAACACTAATTTCAAATTTGATACAACTTTTCTCCCTCCATGACGTCAACAAAGATTTCCTGTGATATGTATTACAAAATATTCAAATTAAATAAAAGATATTCATCTAGATTTTCATCCTCCAAAAGAAACACGATATCTACAACACATATCACATGTACAGGTAAACAACACTGACATATAGATTAATTTTTGTTTAAACTGAAAAAGAAATCCTCTCCCACAAATTTGTAGATTTTGTGTTAAATACACTGAACCTTAAAAAAGTTTTAAATATCGGGGATTCCTCAAATTTGTTAAAAATTGCGATTTCCCCAATTCTAAAAGAAATCTCAAGACTATACCAAACCTATCCAATTCAGAAAAAAAAGTAAATTACACAGAGATTAAATTTGTCATGCTGTTCACGCCATGCAGGGTTTAAGGTTGTTATATCAACTTTGAGTGGGGTGAGGGAGGAGGAGGTCACCGACCCGTTGAGATCATCGAGTCGTCGTCGTCGTCACCCACCGACCGCGGGGAGTGAGCATGCGCGGCAGTACTGGGTTCAGGGTCATAGGTCGGGTCAAAGGTCAGGTCAGCCGTGTGGGAAGAAGGTGGGGAGTAGGAGTAATCGGCAAACTCTACACGCAACAGAAACGAGAAGCGCAAACATAAAATAAGGCAGCAAGGTCATGAAGGTCATTAAAGGTCATGCCACTGATCGATTAATGCCCCAAAATTAATACAAGCAACACCACATTGATTATCAGTTTTGTAAATTAAGATCAAACCCAAAACAGAGGAGGCCAGTTGAAGCTGGTTTTGGTTATGTAGCTTACCGCTTGTCTGCGAAAGCAGAAATAGGCAAGAGTGAGATATGCAAGTAGCGTTGAGTATATGATTCTGGTGTCACGGTCTCTAATGTCTAGTGGACTGAATCTTCTGGGAAGTGTGTATGCATGAGTGAAAGTGGATTTGTACTTCTGCCACACTAACGTGTCAGAGTCCGTCTCAATGTGATATATACTATCCTGGTTACGTCTTATGTAAACTATATGAATATATGAAGCAAAAAATAACACAGCGAAGCATAAACTTGGAAGAAAAGAAGAAAAGAAGATTAACTTAGCGAGTCCTTCACTTTCTATCTTAATCAATAATACAGAGTTGACGTTTATGAACACTGTCGTCCCCTGGACATCAGTGCCCAGGGTACTTTCACATATGCATATACACGTAGATGCTGCCCAAATGGTTCAGTTCGCTGGACGTTTCAGACCATGGCACAGGATATGAGGTGAGTGTTTGGACTCCGTTCTCTCACATGCAGTCATACTCAGTCGGGCTCATAAAGAGGGGTAAATATAGACCGTGCTTACAAGGAGCAAAATTGTATTCTATTAACACTAATGAGCGAAAAAATGTGTCAATTATGACTTACATTGACTCTCTCTATAAATATATGTACAGGACTTGAACTGGGATCTAACTCTATCATAAATACAATGCAAGGGGGATGTCTCAGGCAAATGCTTGCATGACAAGGAGTTTGTGGTAAATACATCAAAGGAAGATAAGTTTCCTAGTGCAACCATTTCTCGAACCTGCAGACCAACTTGAGTGAGGTGAGGCTGAATCATATAATATTTGATAAAATATTCTGCATGATGAATTGCCACTAATTAGTTAGCATTCCACCACCTCCCAACCTTATTTTCATTTTGGGGAGAAAAGGGTGCTCATGAATTGCCAAAAGGAGTAATATGATGGTAACTTGTGATCCAACCTAAATTTTACTTTAAACAGTTCCAAATTGTAAAATATCTTTTTAATTAGTTCTTTCTGGGTCTAGTTTTGGTTCTAGTCCATCTTGTTTTTTTCTTATCAAAATAGTCACAAAAAGCCTTCAACTCAACAACTAATTTCAACTTGGGGCAAGTTGGTTGCTGCAGGACCGGAAACCGGAACCGGAAACAGGGCCTTAGTGACGTCATGCAGACAGACTCTGCAGGTAGGGGGCGCTACCTGTGCTGTCGTTGTCGGGGTCCATGCGGATCGTCTCGAAACTTGTCTTCACTACGACTTCCTGGATGTTGTCATTGGAGTCGGCCTTCGGGTTGCGCTGCCCACCCGAGAACGGGTTTCCGGGCTCCACGAATGGGTTGTTGGCTGTGGCAAACGGGTTGCTGTGGCCAGCCTCGGGTAATACATCTTGCCTGCAATGTTTTTATTTATATTTAGCAGAAATTACAGGCAATGTGTATAACATTCTCGAGAGCTAGGGGAATCTGCCAATTTAAAAACAAAATCCAAATTTGGGGAACAATCCCAACAGAAGATAACTGGGTTTCCTTGAGAATTTTTTTTTTCCTCAAAATATTTTTCATAGATGAATCTTTTGTAAATGTTGCCGTGTAAATGTTGCTTCATGAACTTACGATGGTTGTGTCTCCTATCTGAAAAAAGAAATATGTGTAGCGGGGCGTTCGGAGTCCGGTGTACGACTGCACTGATGCCCAGGTAATTTTTAGAAGACCACACTTAAACAAGTCAAGACAGACAAGTCAAGACACATGGTTCTAAAAATTTACTGGTAAAACTGCAGATCCGTGGTCTCTAGCGTGTAAGCATAGGAAATGTCACTTTGCGGCCACGATATTCATCCACGACCTGAGAATATAGTTCTTCGGTAGGGTTAAGATTAAGGCTAACCCTAAACCTAACCCAACTTTAGGGTTAGGACTATAATCCTATTTTATGCTTACCTTCAGGATTAGGGTTAGGTTTAGGTTTTGGGTTAGGTTTAGGGCGCGCATTGATATAAGTTGATTTATGGTGCACTGATATGGCGCCGTTTTCGAAATATTGCAATTACGACTTTGTCTACCCATCCCAGCGAAAAAAACGGTTAGTTTAATGTAAATAAGCTGGTATTTAACTAATTTATATGTCCTGAATATGATTCCGGCCTTTTTATTGCGATAAAATCGACCGTTTTGTTCGAAAACGGCGAAAGATCGTCTCCTATCGGGCCCGGAAAGGCTTGTAAGCTAGAGGCCACGGATCTGCAGTTTTACCAATTTACTAGCGACTTCGTCGAGTCCGAAAAATATAGAAAAATGAAAGAGCAGACTGTCGAGAGCAGGGTTTGAACAACCGACGTTCGCATTCGGAGTCGAAGACTCTGCTGACTACTCCACCAAGATAGGTGCTCTGGAGCGGTCAAATACTTAGGCTGTTGGCAGAGGACAGAGCTCTGTTGGTGAGTTTCGAAAGGGGTACCAGCGAAATCTTGCGATCTCACGAGAAAAGTAGATCAGAAAACTACAATATTAAACTTTGATTTCGGCATGGCTTGAATTGAATCATAAGAGAAAAAGTTTGTCTAAGTATAGTCCTACAAAAAAGAAGAACAGGTTTGAGTTTTTCCCTACACGAGAATCTCACTCCCGTGGGGCTTCAATCTCCCACCCTAGATCGGGTTCACTATGTCTCTATGTATGGGAGCAACTTCAAGCGGATTCGACGGAATTCTACCGTTTTAAATATAGTAGGTACCGTCAACTGGGGTTACTTGAGACAGCTAGGGTAACTTGAGACACTTTGGATTCAACAATGAATATATGAAAAAGTCAATATTTAATGATATATTATATCTATATGACTTAAAGTCGCTCCAAGTAAAACGAATATGGTGTATTTATATCTAACTGCTATATCTCTGAGTCGATTATATCAAGAGATAATGTGTTTCTAATTTTTAATTTTTTTTCACATTTTTTCAAAAGCCTAGATAACTTCAGTGCTGGTGGCATCCACTAGCATACCTCATCGAATCTGTTGCATTTCTACTGTACTAAAATGCATTGTTATTAAGACCAATTCCAAATTATGCCCCTATCTGGTAAATTGATACCATTGAAAATCAAAATTCGGAAAAAGATGTGTTTTTTGGGGTAACTTGAGTCACTGCCAAGTGTCTCAAGTTACCCCAACAAATATTTGTGCTTAATATTTTTGGGAAATGACCTTTTTTCTTACTTAAAAATGTAAGGAAACCATTGTTCCTTTATTGCCTCCATAGTTCTTTTACCCATTTTATTCAAAATGAGAGAATTTAGATATATCTTCAATTCATATATGACTAAAATGAAAAAAAAAAAAATTGTATTTGACTATTGCTAAAATAATCCATTCTTTCATATTTCGTATGAGTTTCACTATACTCAGTCTATCAGATCACCTACAGATCATTTAGACCATTATCAGAGGAAGAGAATAGTGCAAGAATGGACCAGATCGGATAAGAATTGAGCAAATGGCACACCAGAACATAAAAAAACAAAGCACAAAATATGAAAAGATAAGCAGAGATAGGGCCACCGAAATAGGGTGCTTTCTCTGACGTCCACACATATATACCCGGGAATGCATAAAAAGGAATATACCATCAGAGATGTGGATTGATCTGTCTCTAATAAACCTCTGGAGTGGACTTCAATGTAAGTATATTTTGAGATACTTCAATAGGTTGGGTAAGTGGTATCCATGGCAACAATGGCGGCTGGTTTACAACAAACCATGCCCCAATATAACTCCATAGGATTTGTATGGGCTAGAATAGTGGGAGTTATCAATCACTATATTCTAACCTATCATATTGATGGAATTAACTTGGTTAACCCTGAATGGGTTAAAAGAGGAAAGATTGCTGTATAATATAAGGGTGTTCTCAAGCATATTTATGTTCTAAAAAATCCACAGATCTTCAGAGATAATCAAATACATCCTATTTGACAGATAAAACATATCTTTCTGTGGCCCAAAATGCTTATTATGCTAGATATAATTCATTGCTCTATTCCTATTTTCAGCATGGTGCGAAACTATCAAAGGAAGCCAGGTGCAAGGAGTTATGCTGATTATGATGTAGCTCGCTTAAAGGCTGCTATAAAGGATGTGACAAATGGAATGTCATATCGTTTAGCACAAAGGAAACACAAAGTCTCAAAGGACTCCATTAGAAGGACAAGACTTGGTCTTCAAACAAAAACATATGGTGCTCCAACGGTTTTTTCTGAGGAAGAGGAGAAATGCATCATCAAACGCTTGGTTACTGCTGCAGAATGGGGATACCCTTTGGACCAACAGGATCTACAGATCTTTGTAAAGACATATCTCACTGACATTGGCCGAGTGGTTAAAAGATTCAAGAATAACATCCCTGGATATGAATGGTGCAGGAGTTCATGAAACGGAATAAGGACGTTATATCCTACAAGAAATGCCAAAACATCAAAAGTGCAAGGGCTAAAGTAGACAAAACAGTCATAAATGAGTACTTCACAGAGCTTGAGAAAACGCTTGAAGGAATACCACCAGGGAATATAGTAAACTTTGATGAAACAAACCTTACCGATGACCCTGGAACCAAGAAAGTTATCGGGAAACGTGGGCATAAAAGACTAACAAGAGTTATGGACAATTCTAAGCAGTCAACTTCAATGATGTTTGCAGCATCAGCAGATGGAACCTTACTCCCAACATATGTTGTTTACAAGGCCATAAACTTATATGATACATGGTGTGAAGGTGGACTACCCAGTACCTTCTACAATCGCACAAAAAGTGGGTGGTTTGATGCAGAAACCTTTGAAGATTGGTTCAAGAAGGTTGCCTTGAACTATTTCCGCAAGCTGCAAGGTCGGAAATGCCTTATTGGTGATAATTTGGCTAGTCATCTGTCAAGCACAGTAGTGCGACTATGTGAAGAGAATGATATTGAATTTGTTTTTCTCCCACCCAATGCAACACATATACTTCAACCTTTAGATGTTTCATTTTTTGGCCCCCTTAAGAGAAAATGGCGTGCAATCCTTGAGGAGTACAAAAGTAAGGCAAATAACTGTATAACACTTCCAAAGAATGCATTCCCAAGACAGCTGAAGAAATTATTAGCAAGTGTCACAAACTCAAAGGAAAACATTATTTCAGGTTTCAAGAAAACTGGAATATATCCTGTGTCAAAAGATCCAGCGCTTGCAATGCTTCCTGATGAAGATCCACGGGCCATAGATCCAGCAGAAAATCAACTCGATGATTCACTCATCAAATTTCTGAAAAGCAAGCGCTTCCCTCCACCTGAAGAGGAAAAAAAAAGGGCCTCTAAGAAGAAGAAGAAGTTGAAAGTTAAACCGGGAAAGGCAGTAAAATCATTGGAGATGGATGCCTCTTCAGAGGAAGATGAGGACACTGACACTATCCAGGAGATGAACCACATGCTGGAAGAGGATGAAATAGAAACTATGGATGTAAATGTGGCTGAAGAGGGGGAAGAAGATGATTGGGATGAAGATGGTGTTCCGAAATGGCAAGGTGTTTCAGACTTTGTTCTCAGGAGAGACAGTGAGGGTGCTTTTGTTTTGGTCCAGTATGAGGTAGGGCAACAGCGCCGCTTTTTTGTTGGAAAGACAATAGGAAGGGCAGCAGATGACCGAAGGAAAGTTGAAGTAAAATTCATGCGCCAGCATAGACAGTCTGTCACTACCTACATATGGCCACAAGTTATTGACATTGACATGGTTCAACTTAGGCAAATCATAGGTACCATTGAAACCCCAATAGAAAAAAGGGGCCACTTCCAGTTTCCTGTAAACAACAAGCAATGGAAGTGAAACAACTGTTGTAGCACTAGCCTAGCTACTTGAACTAACATGTACATGTAAAAGTTGAGTAAAGTAATATTGTAGGGCTTAGGCCTTCTACTTGAAAAAAAAAAGAAATGTGAAGCATAAATCAATGAATATGCCTAATCAGTGAATAAAATGTTATTTAGATGTAAGATTTCGCATTGTATCACTTATGAACTAAGTGTTACTATGAAAATAAAAGGGATGTTTGGAAAAATAAAAAAGTGATGTATGAAAAAAATAAAGGAAATGCCCTCCCCTAAAAAAAAAAAAAAGACCAAAATGGCAAGGCCAAAAAAACCAAAAAAAAAACCATATTCACAGGGCATAAACTAAGACCCTTGTGAATATGTATATCATTTTCTTGATGCATACCTATATGTGCATGTATAGGCAAGATTAAGGTCAAATCCAAGGTCAAAACCGTTTCTGTCTCAAGTTGCCCCAGGGTGTCTCAAGTTACCCCAACATGGGGTAACTTGAGACAGACAAACTTTTCAACAGAGATTTCAAACAAAATGACCTACAATAGAGACTAAATACTTGCTGCAATGATGTTATACTGGTCTATAACATGTAGAAAATACAAGGTGTTATCAATAAATGCTTAGGAGATATTTTTAAAAAACCTCAAAAACTGTCTCAAGTAACCCCAGTTGACGGTAACTAATAAACCCTATCTGAAAAAAAGACTTACGTGTATGCGGACTGCCTGAACGGGTTCTGGCCGCCGCTGGCCGTGGAGTGCGGCGGGCTGGTGGAGGGCGGGCGGAAGCCGTAGTGGTCGTCTGCTGCGGCGCTCGACGCGCGACTTGAGGCGGGAGACGGAGGGCCCTGCTGGTACCCGTAGTGCGTGCGGCGGGCAGCGGGCGGCGGGGAGTCACCAGCGGCGCTGTGTTTGCTGCTTCCCGGCGAGCTGGGCTTCCGGTCGGCGGCGGACGCTCGACTTGATGTACTTTCTGTCGGAGATCCTGGGGGATGACCGATTTTCTCCGGATCAAAGGCTATTAACTGCTGGGCAGGCGCTAGGGCTGTCAGAGGGGAACAAAATGTGACAATATTTTTACAAATTTAAAAAAAAAAAAAAAAAAAAAAAAAAAATTCCGATTGCCAGCGTACTGCACACCTCCACGAGGAAGAGATACGGAGGACGAAAGGGAACGATTTTTCCAAACATTTTTACAAATTGAGTTTAAAATCACCTGATATTCTGACATACAACCAGTTAACTCACTCACTTAATGATCGCAGAATGGAGACACACTATCACTGTTTGAAAGTTGTACACGTAACACAGGTATAAAGAAGAGGCTCTAGGAATGGGTCTATATTCTGTCTGTATGGTAAGCAGTATCGGAGATGGATAGAGGATGACTAGGTGTATACATAGCAGGAGGAGTAGTAACACATGACATGACAGCCAGTGCCCGTCAAATGTTATCATTTCAATACAGACAAAGATTGTACAAACTGGTTTCACAAACAAAAGCGGCTTTCACTGGATTGAAGTACTTATTATGAATCTCGCATGCATGAGCTATTGGTAGTCGGTATTAGTATATGGTTTTTTTTTTCAAATATGCCAAAATGCTATTATATTGATGTAATAATGTATACATTTTCACATGAAAGTCTATTAGAATGAGTCATATCTTGTGCCGGTCAGTTTCTGTGTAGAATACATTTTCAGAGGTTTCCATGCTCTTATTAATCTTGTAATTATGTTTCATGCTTTATTTTTGTAAAGAAATAAGTTACAGTGAACATAGACTGAGAAAAGGAAAACATATCATTTTACAAAGATTTGTAAATTTGTGTTCCTACTTATTGAAGTCTAATTGAACAAATTGGACGTTAAACTACCCAAACAAACAAAAAAAATCCTACTTATTGAAAACATAATATCCTTCTGACTTTGAGTGCCATTTTTCTCTATTTCGTAATTCCATTTGTCATATTATGTACAATTTTATCATGCATATCTACCATACTTCAGTATAAACACCAAAATACATAAAAGACAAAAACTTAGGTCAGAGAAGCTTATTCGGGAGTATATGTATATATGTATAGATATCTATATTTACCAGAGGTTGGAATTTCTACAGATAAAAAAGACAAAAGAGTAAGAGACTAGTACTGGGCACTGTTTTGGTCGTTATCAATAAGTTATTGGTTATTTCAATTTTCCCCCAAACCACAAGATTTTTTCTGTAAATATAAATATTTTTGCCATTTTATCAGATTGAATGACCAGGGCCAGGATGTAATAACTGGGTCAAGGTCAAAAGGTTACCCCAGAGTTGATAAAAGAAGCCCTGACCATGAAGTGGTGTCTAATCATACAACCCCACCAGGAAACCTCTACAGCTCTTTGAGTGATAGAGAACCCACTGAGCCTTTAGCAACAGTCTCCCCTGTAAAGTCAATAAAGCCTTAAGGTTTGATTCCATTTACCAGAATTCTGTCCGGATCCTGTTTGGGCCAAGTTTGATATCTATCTAAGATTTAGAAAACGTAGCATGAACACTTCTAACCCCCCCCCCCCCCCCCCCAAAAAAAAAAAAAAAAAAATTGATATCTATTCAATGTTTACTATACGAGGTTGAAAGGTCTGCCTCCAGGAAGATGCTACCTTGAAGTGAAAAAAAAATAAATAAATAAATAAAAAAATTGATATCTATTCAAATCAGGGCTAAGCAGCATCCCTATTCAGGCGGACTGGTGATTGGCACCAAATTCGACCAAATGGAACCATGCCTCACAGAGTACAACAGAACCCTGGTAGCAGGGAACTCCTCTGGGGGGAGAATCCCGAAATATGAACCACTTTGCTTGTTTATTGTGCCCAGTTAAGTGGAACTTGAGCCACTTTGCCTTGGAAAGGAGGTTTACAAGGTTCTACTGTATATGTGTATCATTCAGAGGCAATTCTCATTAGGAGGTCCTTTCTTTGGAATAATACAGTATCAGTGCACTATAGTTGGCATTCCACCCCCCTCCCACCCTACACAAAAAACCAACATATTCCAGAAAGTAAACTTGAACACAGCCACTGTCTCATCGCATGTATCTACGGGGAATTTCCATTAAAAATTGCTGTTAAACTTTCTACATTATTCAAGATAATTGCTCTTTATATTTCCTTTTCGTTGGCCAGGCATTAACTATGAAGATACAATCTTTCTATTCCATTCCCCGCAATACTGCAGAAGCTTGTATGAGGTAAGCGCTAAGTAGGCACTGGTGAAGCTTAGGTCCATATATATACACAGGCAGAAGGGACCACAGAGGTCAACAGAAGGGCATACGACAAGGTCAGACAGAGGACAGAGATCAGACAGAACTACGCGGTCTACGACCACAGCTCAGGCCAGTAGTCAGGAGAAGAGGCTAGAGGTTGAACACACACACTCCACACCACACCACACGTAAATCACACCCAGTAGGTTCAAGGTTGTTTCAAAGTCACATCAAGGTCAAAGCAATGACGAACACTGGTTGATCGGGGGAGGGCCAGTCTTTACAAACAGGTCAGCAGGAGAGTGAATTATCATACATTGGTAACAGCAGCAGGGACCGTTTGGTGTCGCTGCTGGTTGTTGGAACAAGATGGCGGCAGATGTTTGCACCTACATCGCACACCGCGTGAGTGGACGAGTAATCATGGTAGTGTGAGGGTGAGTTTTCACCACCAGCCCAGTCCTTGCTGTGGTCAAGGTTGTAAGTGGAAGCGAAGAGTTCAATAGTTACACAAATCACCATTTCCCCGAAACTTGGCACTCTCACGAACCACAAGCCTACCCCAACCATGGCAACAGGTTTACTTGTTTATCCCATAAAAATAAAATGTTTGACAATTTTTACTCATTATTTCAATGAAAGAACTATGGCAATTTGCGAGTATGGGAATTATTGAAGTGATGAGGGATTTTACTTCATTCTTGTATTTCTCTTATGAAGTCTTTCTACAAAGTATGTTTCTCTATGACAAAATCTAACAGAATATCACACTGTTGCTATGGGTTGTTGACATGGTAAGTAGGGCTTGGTTTGGCGACTGCCTAAAGTCAAACAGAAATGAAAAAAGGAAAAAGGTGAAAACTTGGGAGGCCTCGGCAGGCAGGCTCAAGGTGGACTTACTTGAATCGCTGTGACTTGGATCTACAAGGAGTCGGGGATTGGAAAACAATACCAACAAATCAGGACTGCCAGACAATTAGTAGGCTTCTGTGTTTACACAGGGGGCCGGAACCGGAAGGCCCCACATGCACGCCCCCTGTCGGTTAGTGGCGAGAACAGTCCACTCCACAGTGCCGCCATGCATCATGGGTAAAGATTGCTTTGTCATCGGCACCATCATGGATGCCTGCACCTCTCCAGGCAAGCCTTACGATATAGGCGCAAGTACAGTGCTCGCGTGCTTGTAGGCATTATTATTAGTGGTCATTGTAACGGGATCTACCCTATTGCCTGATAGAACGACTGATATGATTGGTTGATAGCAGGTAATTGAGCTGGTAACATGCTTAAAAAAAAACCAAAAAAAAACAACAAAAAACAAAAAAACACATGCTTAAACCTGGTATGAAATCGAATCACTAGGAGTAAGTCAATGTGATTCGGTGTGTTGTAAAGACAGGAACCTGCATGGTTATATCATATTTTGACCGAAATTATTTTCCTGCTATCCCAGCACTCTGTGCAGTGGAGCGGAAGTGGAGTAAAATAGGCGCGTTGCTACCCGTTACTATGGTCGAGTGTGTCTGCACCAATAGAGCAATGTACCTGTGCTAATCGTAGGCCACGGAGATAGCAAAGGAACCGACATGCAGGCATGACCAAATTTTCTTCAGTAACCATGGCAACTTCACATGTGACCAGGATGCTAGTACTGGGCATGCCATTGTTTTCATAATAGTATTGAATGAATGCTTGGTTACATTAAAACTTGTTTGGCTTTTAATCAATTTCATATGATTTGTATGGCACATAATTGTTTTCGTATAAATCTATATCATAGCCTTGGATCAATAGCAGATTGGATGAATGAAAGGTACATTAATTCTAAATTTAGTTGTACATAAATCTTGAGGGACGATTGGGGTTTCTAATTCTAATACTATCCTTGGACAAGAACATTCATATTCTCAATTCACAGAAGTCTTCATAAGATCTACATTTCTTATCAAATCGGTAGGAATTCCTTTGAGACAATTTATAAAATAATTACTCATAATACACGGAGGCTCTCTACAGCCAGGTACTTTTTTTTTTTTAAAAGAGTTGATTCCTTTTAAAAGAAAGTTTTAGTTATGTGTGAAAAAGAATATTTTTTCGATGAAATCGGGGCCCAATTTATGAAAAAATCGGAGGCCCGATTTTTCACTCGAGAGAGTTCCCAAGATATAGATGTGTGAAAAAGAAATCAATCAAACAGAATTGTGTTACAGAATCACCATTGCCCAACCACGGTGCTGTTCTGCACATGCACAATCAGTCCCGTACAGGGAGCCAAAGTGAACCCGCTGAACCCGCTGAAACCACCAATACCCGTTTACAAAACACCATTTCAAGATATAGGCGCTCAGTACTTTGACTATGTAGGTTCAAGATTATATGTGTCATTCCCCAATCTTTTAGATCCATATTTTTGATAAACTCAACAACTGTCATAGTAGCTTGGAGACAGAGTTATTCAGAGAAGATTTAAGAAGAAACCCATGAAAGTTTAGGGTCTGAGCCCGTATCCCATCTAGTTTGAATCATGTAGTAATTCACAAGGCGAAGCCGCGTGAATTGCTATGTGATTCAAATGAGATGGGATCGAGCTCTGACCTGAAACTTGAATGGGTTTCTGAATTTATCTCACCCTTAATATTGACTAATGGGCTAACATTTGTGACATTATCCCCCATTGGATATTTTTCCTAAATATCTAATGGGTGTTAGATACGAGTTCCCAATGTTAAGTCTATGGAGAAAAATATCTGGGGTGAGATAAAGTAGTAAACTACACTTCAGAAGTAACATACGAGACCAAAAACAAGTCTAGCCTCAAACCCTTGTTCTTATTGGCCACCGGAAATGGTGTTTTGTTAACGGGTATCTATGGTTTCAGCGGGTTCACTTTGGCTCCCTATGGTCCTGCTCTGCACATGCGCAGTCAGTCCTGTGTGTGCTGCCACCTGGTGCAGGTTGCGACGCAACCAGTGCTGCCCCCCGTCTGAGACGCGGCGAAGCGGAGACACTCACCGGCGTAGAACTTGATCTTGTTGAGCCACTCGACCATCTCGTTCTGCGAGTTGGCCATGAGGAGGAAGTCGGAGCCGTCGCTGAGGGTGAGTCGCAGCACGTTCTTCTTCTTGGTGTAGTCGGTGGCGATCTCGCAGGAAGCTCGCAGCAGCACCAGCGGTGACGTGGCCGCGTTGTTGTCTAGGAACGCTGTGAAATGAGGCAAGGGACCAAGGTCATTCCAATGTCAAACAATATTTGAAAAAATATTTTCCAAATTTTTGCGGGACATACCTTGTATGCCCCCTTTCGACTGAAGGTGGGTGTTCTTCCGTATTCTTAGTTGGAAAAAATTTGTCAAACAATAGTTATAACTGTAAATATGTATCTTTTCTGTTCCTTAAGAATTAACACTTTGTCCTTGAATAATAACTGTAACTTCCTTGTTGATCATTAAAGACTAACTTTGTGCTTGAAGAACAGATAAGAATACCTCATCTGACCTTTAACAATAATGACAGTTAGCTTCTCTGTCCTTGAAGGAGAACTAGGAGTACCTCGATCATTATAAAAGAACTACAAGTACTTTGTCTTCCCTAGAAGATCTGTTTCATTGAAGACATACACACCTTGTCTGTCCTACAAAACAGACATATCTTGTCTTTAAATACTAACTTTACATACCTTGTTTGTCCTTGAAGACTAACTATACATACTTTGTCTGTCCTTGTAGAATAACTTTAAATATCTTCTCTGACCTTAGAGAATACCTTTCCATACCTTGTGTGTCCTTGAAGATTAACTATACATACTTTGTCTCTCCTTGAAGACTAACTATACACACCTTTCTGTCCTTGAAGAGTAACTATACATTCCTTGTGTGTCCTTGAAGATGAAATATACATACCTTGTCTCTCCTTGAAGATAAACTATATATACCTCGTTTGTCCTTGAAGATAAACTATACATACCTTGTCTGTCCTTGAAGACTAACTATACATACCTTGTCTGTCCTTGAAGACTAACTATACATACCATGTATGTCCTTGAAGATTAACTATACATACCTTGTTTGTCCTTGAAGACTAACTATACATACCTTGTTTGTCCTTGAAGACTAACTATACATACCTTGTTTGTCCTTGAAGAAGCAGAGGAGTTGTCCGCACAGTACAGTGTAGTAGTGTTTCCACGAGCGGATGGTGGCCTTCTTACCACCGCTCTGCAGCTCCTGTTTACGCTCCAGCATGCCTTCCATCTCCGCTGGTGGCATTTCGCTCGGTGCCCGGTACTTGTCCTTGAAGCTGTGCATACAAAATTCCTTTATTATACACCTGCGCACATCGTTATAATAGTTACTGGCCTCTGCTCCCTATATTGTAAAAATCAAGTGTGGCCTACTGGGTTCTATGCTGTAAAATTGTACTTTGGACACAAAAATACGTCCCTCCTGCCTACCAGTTTGTTTGTTTGGGTAGTTTAATGTCCAATCTTTTCAATTAGACTTACTTTGGGATTGACCAAATCTATGAGATGAATGTAGGTAGAAATCTCACCCCCACACATTTACCAAGGTGAGAGTTCTTTTACTTCCCACACCACAAAGACATGGTATGAGAAAGACTGGTCTTTGATATAGCAGTAAATCTACCACTGCTGGGGAAGAAGGAGAAAGGTGGCTTTACACCACGCCACATAGACATGGTATGAGAAGGACTGGTCTTTGATATAGCAGTAAATCTACCACTGGGGGTGAAGGAAAAAAGTGGATGCAGTGGGACTCGAATCAACATGGTCCGACAAACTTGGGAAGTCCAGTGCTCTTTACAACTAAGCTAACTCCCCACCCCAGTCCCTTTTGTTATGCTTGCATGCAAGCATATCCCATCTGCACCACAAGGAGGCGACCAAGAGGGTGAACTAAGGATTCCCGCCCCTAGAAGAATTCCTATGTTTTTATTAAATTTTCACAAATCATTTATTGATGGGGCTACTTAGGAGCTTCGGCACAAACCCCGACTATCGGCACTGACCTGGGAGTGTGTTTCCTGGTCTTGAGACTCAGCGTCCGTTTGGGTTTCTCCTTCTTGAGTGACTCTGCGCGCGTGGTCTTGGCCTCTCTCCGCGAAGGGTCCTCCGCGTTGGCGTCTGTGGAAAGACGCCGGGTGGGAGACGCCGGCTGTGACGTCACCTTCCCGTGATCCTCCTCGGTGGCGTGGCGTTCCTCGGCCAGCGCCATCTTGTCTTTGTGGCTCCGGAAGCTGGGCGTCCGGCGGATCAGGGATCCGACTTCTTCCGGACGCAGTGGCTTGGGTGGACCGGAGGCGACCGCTAGTTCCGGGGTGGCAGGCACTTTGAACATTTGGTCGTCACTATGGACAAGCAAATATAGGGCATTGTTTATAAACTTTCTGTTCTTTGAAATTTCAAGACATGATTATTATATCTTTTTTTTCTGTGTTACAAATACTGAGTAGACTGAGTAGAGTCTATTATTATATACCCATGCAGTATATTAGATGACTACGTACTGCTGCTCCCTGTGCAGTACAAATTGTGTACTGAACACTGTGCAGTACTATCGTAAAACTGGATGAGTTTTAATCTTGGCCACCGTATGCCATGACTGGAGTTTGGCATAGTGATTTCAAGAGGCGAAGCCGAGTGAAGTCCAGAGCCAAAACTCCAGGAGTGGAATGCGGTGGCCAAGATTAAGACGAATCAGGTTTTGATTTTATCCTACCCGTCTCCTCGATTTTTGGAATATTATGTGATAACAATTCTGCATGCCACTAGTGGCATATAAAACTCCGTATGCCAGTCAGCGTGGCATACGGAAACTCAATGTTAAGCCTATGGGATTTTATATTAGGGGTAGGATAATCCGTTATACTTAACATGTTCATGAAATACTAAGAAATATAGAAATCAGTAATGGATAATCTCATATTGGAACTATGTGGGATTGACACATGTAAACTAGGAGGGAAAGTCACATGTATAATACACTCTGATGTTATGAAAATTAAAGAGAGCTAAGCACAATTAAAAAAAAAAAAAAGTCGTCTGCTCACCGTTGACGTTTCTGGGAGGCTTCGGCCTCGCGTCTCTCAGCTTCCTCGATGTCCCGGCGGCGGCGCTGCATCATCTCCTGCGCCTTGCGCTGCTCGTCCTCCTGACGCCGCTCCTGTGACAGATAAACAAGAATCACCATGACCCCGCTGCCGACTGTACGAAACAAAACCTCGTGTGAGAAACTGCGTAACATAACTGCCTGTGGGAAGGAGATCTTACTGTACTAGTGTTAATATGTGTGTTAATATCAAACTGTTCTTTATATTTATAAACGATGAGGAGATTTTCCAGCTAAAATATGAATGTTGGATGATAAGGTCAAAGACGTTTAAACGTAAACATTGAAAGATGCAATAGGAATAAACTAGAAAAAAAAGTATAATTTCTATTTCTTTGGATTTAACGCATTTTTTACTTTAGGCATCAAATACTATAGCAATTTTTAAAAGCGTAGCTCTATACATTATGCTAAACCCAGTGAAGCATTTATTCATATATACTGAACCAAATAGCAGCTGTATTTGACAGAACTGTGAAAGATGCTTTGACCATGGCATAGACTAACAGCAATTTGCTTTGGCCTCTGCATTTATTCATTGCTAGCTGAGAAAGTAAAAGTAATCGTACAAATAACACATCACCAGAAACCCTTCCTAGAAGATCATCCTTAACTTAAACATTAGAAAGAAATCACATCCTTTATGTATAATGCCTTTACCTGAGCTTAATAAGCATCTCAAACAAAAGTTTATAAAATAACTGAAAAACAGGATGCATGGAGACAGTGTTCTGATTGTGATCTATTTATAGGCACATCCGTGAAAACTTTCCTAGACCACTGAAATGATGTCAAACTATGTTCCTGAAATAAAAAGGAATTTCTTGAGTACCGCATTATCCAGTGCTTCTGGACCACTAAAAAATTCGCATTCCTCATGTTACTTCTCACAGGCTATATGCAGGTTTTCTTTAAGATTCTTATTGACTTCAAGCAGTAAAAAAACATTGCTTATTGGTGTGAATGAGATTTATGAACTGGAAATGAAAAAAAGGAAAACTGGAAACTGTAAATCAGGAATCTCAGGTCCTAGAGACCAGTGAGAATTTTATAGAAAACTGCTTAAAGCCTGTGAGAATGTATGAATGGGAGCTGAATTTCTACACACACAAACACACACGGTAAGTACTGAAAGCAGGCACACACCGATAAGTCAACACAGCGCACGGCAAGCCTCAGGTTAGACTATCTGCACATCACCGTCTACCATCAGTTAACCGGGCGATGTTAGAGAATTGTACTCAGCCAGAGACATGCAATTCTCTGATCCTGTATACGCTTGATTCCATTTACCTAAATTATGTCCCAATCCTGCTCGAGCCATGTATGGTCCCTATTCAGATCAGGGCTAAAACAGCCCCTGATTAGGGCACGAGTCGTGATCGGCACCAAATTTGACCAAATGGATTCAAGCCTATAATTAGGAGTCTAGTTATTACTAATTATTATTTTGTAACGAGCAAGGTTTCCATGGCAACCTTTTTTGTTGCTCAGGGGTCCCTTAGTCATCACGTTGAATTTGAATTTTTGTTTATAGTCTAAACAGTTCCAAACTTCGCCATGTCCAGAAAAATATAGTTCCAAAAGATTTTTTAATCTAAATCATTATTTACATTATCTTTAGGGATAATACCAGGAAGCTGTGTACAGTAATCTAAGACTTATAGCCACAGTGAAGAAAGGAAGCCAAAGCAACACAAACATGAAGCAACGCCCACAAAAACAACAGAAAAGTGACCAAACAAAAGCGGCATATCTAAGACTCAGCAGGAGAGTAGTAGGAGAGTGTACCACATCCGGGTCCGGGAGCCTGCTTTGCGACTTCTCCTGCGACTTCTCCTTGCGTCGCTCCTCAAACTCTCTCTGTCGTTCCTGGAGGTACAAAAGCCGCATGCAACATGCACGACTGAACACCAGGGGTCACCACTGCGCGTCACGAATGTACACCACTATCAGCTGTAGCAGGGCTACGACTACCACCACGACTACACCTCCTCGCCATTTTGGGTATTCGTTGCATTGTACAACAGTTAATTTTGTTTGTTTGTTTGGTTTGATTTAATGTCCAGTCAACCATTATAGGTCCTTACCAGATTCTTCTCAAGATTCTTTTACACCACAAGGGTGGTGATGGAATTTATGTGATGAATACAGGTAGAAATCTCACCACTACACATTTACCAAGGTGAGAGTTCTTTTACTTCCCACACCACATAGATATGGTATGAGAAGTAAAGCAGTTAGGAAACCTAATCCAGTACATTTTGAAAATACAAATTTGGGATGATACCAAAAAAGAAAAATCCTCCCGTATTAATTTTAAACAGGGATGTCAGTTGGGGTTAGAAATAAAGTGGAAATATTTTTTACATGGAATTTGTATATCTACAGGCCATCGGCATTGCCACATAAGTTGCTGTACTGCCGCCATGTTAACTCGAGTAGAGAAATCAGTACATAAAAATAAACCCAGAAACATTACTACATACTAATATGTATCTACTCCTCATGGATCTATTCACTACTTTTTCCACTGATATAGACAACTGTTTCTGTTTTATATTTGTGTTTTATGAAGCGGGTCGCATAACTAGGTTTCAGGGAGGAATCTTTTCTTTTAATTCTTATTTAATTTCAATATTTAATTCTAATATTTTATGATTTTTTAACAGTATTCATAGTATGTTTCATTCTTTTGCAAATTAATTTGATATTTATTGTAGAACAAATACAATTATCTATTGCTTTGAAATCGATGCTTTAAGGAATTCTCAAATTTGAATTCCAGGGAAAGCCATAGAATATCGCAGACGCTGCACATTAAATATACTATGGATTTTTTCGCAATAGGTAAGATTTGTAGCTTTTTTTCCATTTTGGAAATTTCTGATATTTTAAATATTTTATAGGATATATATATATATATGTTATCCATCTTTGCAGGCCATGCGTGTCACCCAAACGTGGCAACAACTGGAAAGTCACACCACTCTGCTGAAAATATCAACCCGCAACTCAAAATGCTTTTCCCATTTTTTTTCTAGACTGTACCCAAAATCTGAAGTAAGAAGACCTGGCTAAAAGTCCATCCAATACTGGAACCGATGCAGTCTACATGTCGGTCGGATACGTGCTGAGTCAGTGGCAAACTCTGCGCAAGAATTAATAATCTCTGTCAGTGTTTGAGAAAAACTCATATCACTTTTATAATTTATTAATTACTAATTTCACTTCAAGTGAAATGTTCAAAGTCTAACTAGGTATGGTACAGTAAAGTGCTGATTCCACCAACACACAAGATGTAGCGAGATAAGTCCCGATTTGGTTGTCTTGCTAGATTGGGCTAGGTCTGAATAATTGCATGCCTATTTGTCGCGATGTGTCTTGAGGTGTCGCGGTGGTGGAGCACCAAAATAGACACACGACAACGCACACTACGTATTGTGATGTACGAGACGCACGCTACGTATTGTGACATAGGAGATAAAACAAATCCCGACACTGTAACATGTAATAAGATACACCAAGACTTACCACGGCAAATCCATCGTGTTGGTGGAACCAGCCCTTTAAGTGGGGAACCCAGCTAACTCAACACACTTACATAAGCTACAACACAACTACCCCACAGAATGTCTGCGATAAGGAGATGGTCCAATGGGATGACTGCGTGACGACAAAAAAGCATTGTGCGGGCACCACATGACCACCGTTTGTCAGGTTACAGTAATCAGTACCACTCAACCGTGAGTCAACCACTACATGACGGTAGACCTAATAAATTTACTTTTGTCGGCTGCCTTTACACGTAGCCCACAAAGCCGCTGTGCATTGGCCACTAAACTTGTTTGGTTTGTTTGGTTTGATTTAACGTCCAGTCAACCATTATCGGTCCTAACCAGACTTTCTCAAGGTTCTTTTACACCACAAGGGTGGCGATGGAATCTATGCGATGAATTCGGGTAGAAATCTCAACCCTACATATTTACCGAGGTGAGAGTTCTTTTACTTCTCACACCACATAGACATGTGAAGGGAATGTTGTGTAAGCGCTATTGTAGAGTGCGTTGTGGTAGAAGGGTTTGTTCCATAAAGGCATATAGTATACCCACTGACATAAAATAACAATAACGGAATAACAAAAACGATGGTAACATAAATCTACCCAAAAACCCTGTTAATTGAGTTAATTCTGTACATAAACGCTTCCCACTACAATGAGAAAACTAAACGTACAACTAAAATGATGGAATTGTGTTAATTGTAATCTGGCGTATACAATCTGTACATGTTATCACGATAAAATGTCATCGAATTACAAACATATAGAGGAGTGAGTGTAGGAAGCAGGAATCTATATACATATAAATGTGGACATGGTTGGGTTGGGATAGGATATATTATAGGTACATTACATTTAGTGTGCATAAAAGATTACACTAAATAATACATGGGCATTTCTGTAAATACCTGATGAACAGAGTTTTCAGGACATTATGCTCTTTGAATATTAAGTAACTGAGGAATTTGGGAACAAGATAAAATAGCAATATGTATTTTGAGTTGTTCAGATAACTTTCGTGTTCAATGATGCCGGTGAGGTCTAAAAAAGACTGGACAGTTTCTGAATCCTGTTTTTCTCCACTCTTGATCTTAACTTAAATAAAAAAATTTAGTACATCATACAAGCCTGAAAACAGATGTTGTTAATTATACATGAAACTAATTGGCATACCTCCAGAATTCTCTCTTGTTCTCTTCGCTTTTTCTCTTCCAGTCGTTCTCGGTCTCGTCGCTTCTCTTCTTCTAGTCGTGCGAGTTCTTCCAAGTGCTTCTGGTCTGCGAAGGCCTCTTCCAGCTAAAATATGATATTTATCTCAATGTCAAACATACTAAAAACCTTGTCTGATATATTACTAACAAAAACGAAATTAAAACATTTAACATGTTCAACCTGAGACCTGTTCGAGCATATTATTTATCTGTATGCTAAATGTACCTAAAATACTAGAATTAAAACTTTAATATGTTTAACCTTAGCCCTCTTCCAGCTATAACTACAAAAAAACAACAAAATAGTACAAGACCAAATATATAAATAGACAATATAGGAGATGTATTACTGATGTGAAGGACGTTTTACTAGAAATATATATTAAATATAGAAATTAAAAAATGCACCAGTCATGTTGATCTTGAAAAAGATATTAAAATTATTTTGATAGAACTACTTATAATAAAAAAACATGAGGACTAATGGAGAGTAATCCCCATGACGTCATCGTGGCGTCATCATGACGTACCAGGGTCCGCCGCTTTATTGCGTTGAACTTGTCCTCCTGCGCGAAGACAGTCTTCTCGAAGTCTTCGTGTTTGCGGATGAGCTCTTCGACAGCATCGATGGAGTCTCCAAAGTTGTGGTCGCTGAGGTAACCCTCCCGACAGTTTATCCACGTCTCCAGGGCATTCATGTCACGCTTCAATTGCTGCAGAAAAGGAAGAAGTTCATTAATTGTTACACTAAGGATAAAACCCCACTTAAAACGGTTTAGAAATAAAATCCAAACTTGTAACTGTTTGGAGATAAAATAACCCAGTTATATATGTTTAGAAATAAAAACCCACTTATGACTGTTTCAATATAAAAAAAACCATTTATAACTGTTTCTATATAAAAAAACACATTTATAACTGTTTCGATATAAAAAAAAACCCATCTATAACTGTTTCACTATAAAAATGACTTTCCCTCCCTATCTCAATGTCAAACAATTCCCAAATAAAACTTTCAATAAATAATCAGCTTGTCTGGTGTTTTTTTTATTATTAAACCAAGTGACTATAAAAAAACCCACTTATAATCGTTTACAAATTTAAAACCTCACTCGTTCTGCTCACTTATAACTGCTTCGACTCACCTGGAGGTCGAGATTCTGCTCGTAAATCTTCATCCTCTGTTGCCATGTCCGCTGTAGAATCTGTAGTAGTTTGTTCAGGTGGTCGATCTTCCCTTGAATCTAGTGAGAAATGGATATAAATTACAAACAAATAAATAAATGCCAATAAAACAATCAAATGTAATAACTTTCAAAATGTCCATTTTCCTTTAACAGAGGATTACAGCAGGCTTTATTCAAATAATTGTCAGGTCTGGGAACAAAACTGCAACATCTAAATTATGTCAATTTTCTATTCTTTGTTTTACATGAAATTTAGTTGTAAATATCAAAATATCATTTTTCAATTTTTAAAACCAGAATTTTCTGAGAGTGGGGGCTTGTTATTCTAAAGAATTTCTTTTTCTTCCAATAGGATATCAAAATGTCCTATATATATAAACATGAATAAACCCTTAGAATGTATCAAAAAGTAGGTTTGTTTTTTTTACCTCATCGGAGAGGAAGTGTCCTTCTGCGATGAGGTTCTCTCCTGTTCGGGTGAAGTTGGCGAAGTCCTTGAGACGAGTGTCGATCTCAGCTTTGTGTTCCTTGTGCACCTGGATCAGGTTCTCGCAGGCTGCGACTTCACGAGGTAACTCATCAGCTGTGATCACTGCCGTCATCTCGTTACACCAGGCCCTGTAAATAAATTTATAAGTCGAGTCTCGTTACACTAAGCCCTGTGAGTATTTACATTTATAAGTCAAGTCTCGTTACTCCAGGCCGTGTGAGTATTTACATTTATAAGTCAAGTCTCGTTACACCAGGCCCTGTAAGTATTTACATTTATAAGTCAAGTCTCGTTACTCCAGGCCGTGTGAGTATTTACATTTATAAGTTGAGTCTCGTTACACCAGGCCCTGTAAATGAATTTATAAGTAGAGTCTCGTTACACCAGGCCCTGTAAGTATTTACATTTATAAGTCAAGTCTCATTACACCAGGCCATGTGAGTATTTACATTTATAAGTCGAGTCTCGTTACACCAGGCCCTGTAAGTATATACAGTTATAAGTCAAGTCTCATTACTCCAGGCCCTGCAAGTATTTACATTTATAAGTCAAGTCTTGTTACACCAGGCCTTGTAAGTATTTACATTTATAAGTCAAGTCTCGTTACTCCAGGCCCTGTAAGTATTTACATTTATAAGTCAAGTCTTGTTACACCACGCCTTGTAAGTATTTACATTTATAAGTCAAGTCTCATTACTCCAGGCCCTGTAAGTATTTACATTTATAAGTCGAGTCTCGTTACACCAGGCCCTGTAAGTATTTGGGATAAATAAGGACTCGTTCTTATCTAAGTATAAATCTGGAAAGTAGAGGGCAACACGAGCGGTGCAGGGAGGCCGGGGATCGACACCAGCCCTCACTCGTCACTCACTCGTGCACCGGGCAACACCTCTCGCTGAATGAGCATTGATTTTTTTTTATACTTTTATATCTTTGTTTTATACAGGAAAAAT
Source organism: Alentia gelatinosa (assembly GCA_950022655.1). Classification (NCBI taxonomy): domain Eukaryota; kingdom Metazoa; phylum Annelida; class Polychaeta; order Phyllodocida; family Polynoidae; genus Alentia; species Alentia gelatinosa. Next base: position 127,854,059 of record OX465581.1, read on the forward strand.
AATTTTATAAATAGAAATATAAACAACCATTTCCTTGGAAAAAAAGAAAACTGCCATCCCTGAAATATATATATATACAAAAATAAGTCATTGTATAGTTACATCTGGCTCTTGTGTATACACAATCTAGTCATTATCTATTAATAGTTGTCGAACACTTACACCAGCTCGCGGTAGTTATCAAAGTACATCTGCAGGTTGCATGCCTTGTGAAGGCGGTCCTTCCGGGAAGTGGCACGCTCCAGCAGCGAGTTCCAGATCTGAACCATTTCTTCGTGTTTACTGTGGATGTGTTCGGTGGCATCCGGTAAGGCACCCAGGAGTCGCTCGGCCTCCTTCGTGATGGACTCCACCTGCTCACTGATGGCGGCAAGGTCTTGCTGTAAAACAAATTAGACACCATTTGAATGTAAAGGAGTATTAGCTAGGGAAACAAGGATGCAAGTTATTTACCGAAAATCAGGGATGCAAGTTATGGTTAGAGAAACAATCGGGAATATAACCTAGAGGGAAAAATGACTGGACGGTGTGGGGACTGGTCATAAAATATGCTCAGAGCTGTGGGATGTGTGTCTATAGATCAGTTAAGGAGACTGGACAGTGTGGGACTGGTAGTAAAACATGCTCAGAGCTGTGGGGTGTATGTATAGATCAGTTAAGGGGACTGGACAGTGTGGGGACTGGTAGTAAAACATGCTCAGAGCTGTGGGATGTGTGTCTATAGATCAGTTAAGGAGACTGGACAGTGTGGGACTGGTTGTAAAACATGCTCAGAGCTGTGGGATGTGTGTCTATAGATCAGTTAAGGAGACTGGACAGTGTGGGACTGGTAGTAAAACATGCTCAGAGCTGTGGGGTGTATGTATAGATCAGTTAAGGGGACTGGACAGTGTGGGGACTGGTAGTAAAACATGCTCAGAGCTGTGGGATGTGTGTATATAGATCAGTTAAGGAGACTGGACAGTGTGGGACTGGTAGTAAAACATGCTCAGAGCTGTGGGGTGTATGTATAGATCAGTTAAGGGGACTGGACAGTGTGGGGACTGGTAGTAAAACATGCTCAGAGCTGTGGGATGTGTGTCTATAGATCAGTTAAGGAGACTGGACAGTGTGGGACTGGTAGTAAAACACGCTCAGAGCTGTGGGATGTGTGTATATAGATCAGTTAAGGAGACTGGACAGTGTGGAGACTGGTAGTAAAACACGCTCAGAGCTGTGGGATGTGTGTCTATAGATCAGTTAAGGAGACTGGACAGTGTGGGGACTGGTCATAAAATATGCTCAGAGCTGTGGGATGTGTGTATATAGATCAGTTAAGGAGACTGGACAGTGTGGGACTGGTCGTAAAACATGCTCAGAGCTGTGGGATGTGTGTATATAGATCAGTTAAGGAGACTGGACAGTGTGGGGACTGGTAGTAAAACATGCTCAGAGCTGTGGGATGTGTGTCTATAGATCAGTTAAAAAGACTAACTCCCTTTTCAAATATAAAACAATCGGCATCTTTCAACAGCTCCTTAGTAGCCAGAGGCCACTGGGGTTTCACCTGAGGTATGGTTTGGATATGGCAGGTTGCAGCTGACTTGTAAATATTCCAGAATTTTGATTATCAATGGAAATCTGGAAGCTTTGGATAATTTAAAAGTAATTTATCTAAGCAATTACATCTTTGATATTTAGCTGATAAAATGTGATATAAGACATAAAAAAATTTATATTCAATGATAAAACTACATGAATTTAGAGTAATCTATTTCTTCAGTGATATTAAGAACTGACAAATAGAATATACAAACGACTGACCTCGAATCCTTCGTGTCGGACGAGCAGTGCGCGAACACTGGTGAGGTCTTGACCGTAGTTCTCGGAGGTCACCATCATCTCCTTCTCCTGGATCCAGTCGATGGCATCATCTGCGTCTCGCACAAATGTGTGAACCTGTTTAGCACCAGCCAGAGCCTGTGGAGAAAAACTCGCTTTGTCAACTGAGCAGCTCACGAGAGTCAGCAAGTGATCTTTACTTTGTGTCTATATTCATGGTGTGAATAGACACTAATCAATAGATTTGTGGGCAGGCAGCCTTTTGTTTGTTTATGTGTGTGTTTGATTTTAAATCTAGTAAACCATTACAGGTCCTTATCAGACTTTCTCAAGGTTCAGCTTTTCTCAATTCTTTAACAACACAAGAGTGATTATTGAATCTATGTCATGAATGCAGGTAGAAATCTCACTCCTACAATTGGATTTCTATGTAAAAAAATGTAAAAATGGAATCTGTGAGTAGGTACGGGGCGGTCACCTCTTGTCTGGAGACGCTGAGGTCTTTGAGGTCTGCCCACATCTGGTTGACCTCCTCGCAGCGCTTGACGATGTCCTCCTGCTGGTGATGGTCCTCCTTGACGAGCGTCTCAGCCATGACATTGATACGCGTCACACGCTCCTCACTCGACTGAAGGTCACGCAGGAAGTCCTCAAACTTCTGCTGCAACACCTGCAGCAAAACAAGGTTACAGACATCTGTCATTTGTGTCTTCAAATCATGAATTTGTTTTTCTGAGACTAAGATAAAGTAATATCAAGAAATGCTTATGTCTAGCTTTCTATGATATCAGCCTCATCTATGGATGAAGGATGACGAAATTCAGCCTCCTATTTGTCTCATCTGATGAATTTGATATTTGAAGAAAATCTTTGATAACATCTTCAATTGAACAAAAATATTGTCAAGTTTTATATTTTATTGTTGAATTTACTATTATTGGAGAAAAGATCTATGGCATTATTATATATTACTTTATCTATCTTCTGGAAAAATTGCATCTTTATAAAGTTTATACGAGACGATCGCACCATTCAGACCAAGACAGACAATAACATCTGTAAAGTAAAAATGATCAAGGCACCGACCTGGACATGCTCTACATCATTGCCGCAGTCCTCCACAGATACGATGACCATGCGCTCTTTGATCCATTCTGACACCTCATCCGCCTCCCGGTAAAACTCATACATCTTACGCAGCTCTGTCAGCCTCGCTCGCCGCACGCCAGCCAGGTCCTGTAACTCCCGGTACTTCCCTTCGATGACAGTCTGCCAACAGAAAATAATTTTTTTAGAGACGCATTAATGTACCAGGTCCTGTAACTCCCGGTACTTCCCTTCGATGACAGTCTGCCAACAGAAATTAATGTTTATAGAGACGCGTTAATGTACCAGGTCCTGTAACTCCCGGTACTTCCCTTCGATGACAGTCTGCCAACAGAAATTAATGTTTATAGAGACGCGTTAATGTACCAGGTCCTGTAACTCCCGGTACTTCCCTTCGATGACAGTCTGCCAACAGAAATTAATGTTTATAGAGACGCGTTAATGTACCAGGTCCTGTAACTCCCAGTACTTCCCTTCGATGACAGTCTGCCAACAGAAATTAATGTTTTTAGAGACGCATTAATGTACTAGGTCTTGCAACTCCCGGTATTTCCCTTTGATGACAGTCTGCCAACAGAAATTAATGTTTTTAGAGACGCATTAATGTACCAGGTCTTGCAACTCCCGGTACTTCCCTTCGATGACAGTCTGCCAACAGAAATTAATTGCGTAGTTAAGATTAAAGGCATATCCTACAATTCACGGCGGCGCCATCTGGTGATTTTTAAATAATGTAAATTATCAGTGAAAATTGTTTTTTTGGGATTCATTCTAATCATGAATGTGTAAATTTAACGTTTTGTCTAGTTTATCTAATCTTAATAGGTAAAATAGGCCAATTTACATTTGTTTGATCTACATAGGAAATGTATGGAAAAATATGGTTTACTTCAATTCTTTCAAAAATAAGGACGGTAACCTATGATTTCTAAAACCTAAATAAGTAGCACTATACATGTACTATATTCTGTGAAAGTCTGAGGAAAATGACATGGGTTTTACTATATTAAAAACAACTTTTAAGAATTTCTATACATTCTATTATAAAATTATCATAATAGTGATCTCTAAATCAAACACTAGCATGGTGACCCCTAACCTGCTGTTCCTTGATGTTCTCGCTGTCGAAGTGACCCCGCTCTATCAGGCCTTGACTGAGGGCGGCCAACTCGCCAATGTTGTTCTGGAAGTTGTCAATGTCCAGGTCCAACGCTTCGAGCTTTTTCAGTAGAGCCTAAATAAAACATCATCATAAGCATTGAGTCCTATACATACAAAAATAAATTAATTCTTTTAATTCAAAATTCAAATTTCAGTCCTCGAATATTTTAGTTCGTTATGATAGTATTTGGGATGCACGTCATAATTAGGGAAAAAAAAGAAATAAAATATAGATGTAAAAATCACAAATAAAAATCTTGAAATTTGGATATCTGTAATACACTGAAGTAGTTGCATTACAATTGTATAATGAAAATATTACTTTTGATAAATCTGCAACAGATCAATATAAAACATTTAAATTAAAACATAATCACTTTCCAGATTTATCAACATTTTGCCAATTTTTTTTAGGAACGCTTACAAACTTTGCAATTTTGAACCTCTCTGGAATTTTTACAGTAGAGGTGAATTTTATGTTAATCAATTTTTCTTAGAACAGTACAGTTCATTAAATTTAGTTAAATGATTAAGGCAAATGATGCATTAACGCGGAAAGAAATAGAACTCGGGTCGAGAATACGCAACATAATGAAAACATACCTGTACCGAGTCTTCGTCACTGCCCATGTCACTGCTCGTGACCAATGGTCGTTTCTCGTTAATCCATGACTCCGCTTCAGCCACTTCGGCGTAGAACTGGAAGACAAAACTCCACAGCGTTACAAACTTTCATATTTATACCTGATGACAGAGATGCCAGTGGGGTTTGTGGGGGAAAAAAGCCGGAAAGTTTGCGCATCCTGTTCATCTCCACTCTTTATCTCAAATATGATGATAATTTAGTACACCATAAAAAATGGAAATAAGGAAATGACTGGAAAACATACATGTATGTAGTTAGTATAGTTGTACGTTATTCAACTGCACCATGGACCAACACAGATCATCAAACCCTATGAGTATCCATAATACCATCAATATAGTATTTTTGCACCAACTATTCCCAACTCTGAAATATATTTAAATAGTACTTCCCAGAATATCGGTTACACTCTAGACAGACCAAACTTCATTTAACAATACTCTATCATGCACCAATATTTATAAACATTTCAAATATAACTAAATTTTGTGTAAATTTGTGGTTATAGATGAAAGATATCAGACAATTAAAATGGTTGTTCATATACATGCTAGCTTATTTCGCAGCGGTTGCGTAAACCGGTGTCAGTTATTATTCGCAGTGGCTGCGTAGACCGGTGTCGGTGCCTCACAACAACCTTAACAAACAGTTCTTAACAATGTGATTTGTGTTTTCTTTTTTCAGGCATCAGTTCTATGATAATTAAAAATGTGTAAATAGTTGGAAAAATGAATATCACTGTTCACAGACATGTACTCGATTCATAGCCACAAATAGCATGGTATTTAAAAAAATAAATAGAACCATATTTGTTTTCTAAATTATATAAATGGAAAATAAAGAAAAAAAAAATTAAATTATTTACACTAATTATAGAAAAAATAAAGAGGATATGTGCAATAAATATGATACAATTTATGATTTTTCCTCTAGGTCGTACCAAGGTCAAAGGATAATATTGGGGTCTTAAGGCTTGATTCCATTTGGCCGAGTTCGGTGCCGATCACCACTCATGCCCTAAACGGGGGCTGTTTTAGCCCTGGTCCGAATAGGGACTGAACATGGCCAGATCAGGATCGGGACATGATTCGGGTAAATGGATCAAGCCGTTAGACATGGTTCATGCTGGAGTAAATGAGGAAACTCTACGGTGACACACGAGGTGAGCACACAGTGGCGTAGAAGGACTTTGGCACCTGTAGGACATATTTCGGTTCCTTGTTGTGCAATTAAAATAAGGCAGAGATTTACAGTTTCGTTATGAGCACAAAGTACTAAATTCTGGATGCGACGAAAAACACCCTATTTGTCTGGTACAGGTAAGATTTATCTAGGTATGGTTAAACTGATAAGCTCAAGATGTATTTATTTATATTTTTTTTCAAGAGCATTATTTATTTGTTCTACTGTTTTTATCCCTCTACAGTTCTTCTCCTACATTTTCTCAGAATTCCACATTTCTATACCTCCTATATTTCGATCATTTACCGCCAATCAGGGATGCAAGTTATGTTTAGAGAAACAATCGGGAATTTAACCTAGAGGGAAAATGACTGGACAGTGTGGGGATCCGGCCTGGTCGTAAAATACGCTCAGAGCTGTGTGATGTGTGTATAGATAAGTTAAAGAGATTAACTCCCTTCAGGAGTCAGGACACTCTGCTCGGCTGAGCAAAAAGCTGAAACAGCTCAGAACCTGTTTCGGTCGGATGGTACCGAGGTGGCAGATATGGCTCGGTGTCGCTGGGCTTTGGTCATAATATGGCCAAGTCTTCACAGAATTTTGATCGCTTTAATGAAAATCTAGATATTCTAGATATGAATAATTTTTCTGATTACTTGCATCCCAGATTAGCGAGTAAACTTTTATCTATTAAATACTTTATCAAAAGTCTAGAGCGCATGTACTGTGGCATAGACCTGATTTGAGTCTTTCGTGATTTCTGAATGTGATATGATTTCCACTCCTTCGATATAATTTTGTATAGGTTTACTGGTTGTGAGGCATTCGACAAGCGTAGGTCTACTCACCCACCACTTCACATGACTGTTCCAAAATGTCGGTGTTACGGTAGTAAACTGAGCGGTGAGAAGGTTAGTACAGCAAGATGTATGTTATAGCAAGGGGTGCGATTCGGTTTAAAATCACAGCGTAAAGTGCTGATTCCACCACACGAAGGATTTATCAGGAACTTGTCTCTTTGGAATATATATAAGAATATCTTATATGGTGAATGTACTCGCACACTAAATCGTATTAGCGCCCGAAATAACCAACAAAAGTGCTTGCTTCCACTGCCAGCTATGCTTATGTGATATTTCCCCGATCCCCATTCCGGCAAGTTTCGGTTGCTCGGTGTAATCAGCGCGAAAGCCAGAAATATCCCGTTAGAAACTGAGATGGTGGGAGTTCATGTTGTAACGGGGCAGTCCAACTTGGCTTGCAATAATTAAGGGCGTGTTCCATTGAGCTTAATGAACATTATCGCACTGGTACTGTACAGGCACCATGTTAACGACTTTCAGGCAGATAAAGAGAAATAAAGATGAAACCAACAAATTTTGGTCAAAGTCGTCGGTCTCCACAAGTTTGATGCGGAGTGAAATGAATGAGTTGATAGCCGAGTGAATATCACATCACATTCAAATGAGTTGGAGAACAATGACTTTGACCAAAACGAGTTGCTTTCTGTATTTATCTCACCCCTGTACACACTAAAAGAATGGACGACACACAGGATATAGACGATGGAGAACGGACTGCAATACTCATAGGGGCATGGAGAACGAGTTCCCAATGTTAAGACTATGGGACAAAAATGCCAGGGGTGAGATAATAGGCGCGATGGAGCAGGCCAGATGCTCACCGGCGGCTGCCGTATGGCTAAAACTTGATTAAATAGCTTTTGCCTGTCATGGCCGTCATATGGAGTCAGCCGTGGAAAGGGCCTCGTTTAAGTTCAAACTATTAACATACAACATCTTGATTTCGTGAAGAAGAAATCACAACATTTTTTAAATCTGAAATAGTAACATCTGTCAAAACTGCACAACGCTAGAAAGTAAAATTGATGTTTATCATATCACCGTAGGAACCGGTTCTACACTGTGGAAGAAGAGGGTCATCGGTATCAATTATCATAGATACATTGTTTAGAACAGAGAAGACAACACTGGCAGAATTAGGGAGAGATGGATTGATAGGGAGCCAAAGGGAACCCGATGAAACTGCAGATACCCGTTCACAAAACAACATTTCCAGAGATAGAAATTCAGTACTTATTGGTTCAAGATTATATGCGTCATTCTCCAATCTTTTAGATCCATATTTTTGATGCACTTAAAAACCGTCATCGTAGCTTCGAGACAGACTTATTCAGAGACGATAGTAGTAAACTACACTTCAATAGTAACAACCAAAACTAGATTCTAGCCATAGCTTTAGCACTAAACCTCGTTCCCACTGGCCTCTGAAAATGGTGTTTTAAGCACGGGTATCTTATTTAGCTGGTTTATTTGGCTCCCTATAGAGAAAGTAATACAAACAATGATTTAATTTTAACAGAAATTTGTCATGACTCACCATCTGCGACTCGACTGCATCGAGAAGCTTGGCGCGCCGCTCGGCAGCGATGTCCTTGAGCTGCTGTAGGTGGCGCTGGAGGTCATCGAGACGCTGGCTGACGTCAGCGGCGGCGTAGTGTTTCGACTTAACCATGTGGTGCGCTGTGTTGGCCACAGCCTCGATGAGAGGCTCGTGGGACACAATCTCCGCCTCCAGGGCCTACAGGGACGAAAGGTAAAGTTTTTATTTATCAATCTGGGCCATCCATAAAGTATGTATGCAGAATTTCGGAAATTGTTGACCCCCCACCCCCCTCCAAATCTTATATGCAACAGAACAAAGAAGGAGCATATGAAAAATTTCTGATTTTTGTTTGTTTGTTTGGTTTGATTTTACGTCCAGTCAACCATTACAGGTCCTTTCCAGACTTTCTCAAGGTTCTTTTACACCACTAGGGTGGTGATCGAATCCATGTGATGAATTCAGGTAGAAATCTCAACCCTACACATTTACCAAGGTCAGAGTTCTTTTACTTCCCACACCACATAGACATGGTATGAGAAGGATGGCCTTTGTTATAGCAGTAAATCTACAACTGCTGGGGGTGGGACTCAAACCCACAAAGTCTTACAACCTTGGGGTTACAAGTCCGGTGCTCTAACCACTGAGCTAACTCCCCACCCCCCGAAAAATTTCTCAAATTTTGTAACCACCATCAGTGCGTTAGTAATATATGGATGGCTCCTCCATGGAAAATGAACAATAAACCTGTTTCTACGCCGTGAGAAGTCAGAACCATTGACTACGGATCTCAAATCCATTGATTATGGGAAAATACACGCTCCAACAGGTTTGTCGTCTCTTTGTACATTGGGAGCAACACATCTCTTTTTTTTTAAGAGGGTATACCTTAAGGTTCAGCTTTTTTCACTTGGTTTTACGCCACTGACGCAGTGCTTAAACCTATCCCTCCCATTCACATTTACTGAGATTCACATAGACATGGTATGTGAAGGACTGGTCTTTGATATAGCAGTAAATCTACCACTGCTGGGGATGAAGGAGAAAGGTGGCTGTACACCACACCACATAGACATGGTATGAGAAGGCCTGGTCTTTGATATAGCAGTAAATCTACCACTGCTGGGGGTGAAGGAGAAAGGTGGCTGTACACCACACCACATAGACATGGTATGAGAAGGACTGGTCTTTGATATAGCAGTAAATCTACCACTGCTGGGGATGAAGGAGAAAGATGGCTGTACACCACACCCCATAGACATGGTATGAGAAGGACTGGCCTTTGATATTACAGTAAAGATACAAGACGATAAGGTAGAACTGACGTGGTGTTTTTTCTGGAGGTTCTGTACGGCGGTGAGGCTGTTGCCCAGGTCCGTTGACGACGCGAGGGGTCGCTTCTCGTTGATCCATGACAGCTCGTCACTGACGTCACGGTAGAACTGGAAGAGGAGGTGCGCCTCCTCTAGGTTGTCACGCCTGATCTGGCACGGCTCCGTCAACGTCTGGTACCTGTGACGGATTTGTACAGCGTATAGAATCAACTACTAAAGAAGAAACCAACAAGTTTAGGTTAGAGTCGTCACTCTTTACAAGTTCCATGTGGAGTGATATGAACGAGGCGACAGCTGAGTGAATATCGTAGCATTCAAACGTGTTCGAGAATGACTTCTTTGACCAAAACGAGTTCCTTTCGGTATTTATCTTACCCCTGTATACACTTTTAACAAATACTTGAATATCTCTGAGAATATAGAATCTACGTAGAAAATTCCATTTCCCTGGACCTACAGTTTTTTATTCTCTTTCTAATGAGGCATACCATATTATGATTCAACCAGTTTAAGGGGTTGTATGTGTACTACAGTAGGCTATAGCCATAACCTAAAGACCAACTGTCCACCTGCTAATAACGTGGAGTTATCTTCTATCTTATCACATGTATCGTTAAATATTACCTTTCGGCAATTGAGATAGCCCGGGCACTGGTTTCGCGCTCCATGAAGTGACTGCCCTCTTCGAAGGCCTTCGCCGTCTCCTGGATCTCGGTGACTTTGTCCTGGTGGTTCGCGATATCCTGTTCCAACATCTGTAGACGAAAGCACATAAACAGAGATATAACCATCATTTTTTCACCTCATCAAAATCAAACACAATCTTCGCTGTCTTATGCTTATCCATTACCAATGAAGCGTGCCAAATCTTGGTGAGTAAGATAAGAAAAGTCTACTCATTAAGATTAATATATCCCGAATCATACCTGATATTTCTTTTATCTATTTAAATATCTGTTAAATCATACGATACATATTTAATGCTTTTTCTATCTGTTTTCTCGTCTCTGAACGAATGTACATGATGCTTCTTCTATTTGATTTTTTATCCATGACCATACATACATGATGCTTTTTCTATCAGTTTTCTCGTCTATGATGGTACGTACCTGGTGCTTCTTGAGCAGTTTGGTAACGGAAGTGACGTCACGACCGTGGTCCTCTGACGACAGCTGCGTCTCCATCTCGTCCATCCACGACTCCATGTCGTCACATTGACGGTTAAACAGCAGCGCCTGCAGCGGGGAAAACACGCACTATCAGAGTCCCGATCACAGCAAGCAGCAAACCAAGTTTATGCAACATGTGACATATGAAGTTAAAAATACATGATAGGGTAGGATAAAAATCTAAACATCATGAAATTTCATATGATTGTTTACATGGCGTTTGTTGTCTTGTGCTACAGATATCACTCAGCTCCGCTTTGTGATATCATTCTGTGAAGACAACTCACACCATATAATTAGTAGAAACCAAACGAGAGTCACCTTGTCAATGTTTATGCCACGATGGGCAGGTTGTGTATTACTATACGAGGCGATAGCCGAGTGTAGTGAGTAGCAGACCTGACTCGAGTTTGGTTTTGTATTTATCCTACCCCATCTCACCGATATACAGAGAAAATTGTGTAATTATCCATGATAGTAGCGTGTTGACACTGCCGGATCTACTTTCGTTATCTGGTCCCTGATTGGTCAGTTTTTTTATTCACCTCGGTGCATAAATAACACTTTATTCAACGCTCCTTCAAATACATTGAGTCAATGTTAAACCTATGGCGTTTTTTATTAGGGGTAGGATAAACAATCATACGAAAGTTTGTGACGTTTCATGGTACCCTCAAATGTAATGATGAATACAAGCAATAAAATCTTCTAGCTGGAACTTGACCAAGAATCTTCTTAAAAGATCAGTTTGGTATCACGATAATTTTTTTTCTCTTAGATCCAGCAACGTTACAAAATAAAAGCAACTTTATTCAGAATGATCAATGATCAGAAGAATTGTAGACCGAGTCGCACAGACCTGGTAGGCTTCATCGAGACGCTCGCGTTTCTCCGTACTCGCAGACTCCAGCGTCTGCCACGACTCGCTGAGACGCACAATCTGCTCCTCGATGTCCGAACTCGCGTAGTGCTCAGCAGTCATCAGGTCCTCCGCTTCCTGTACGCAGGCGACAAAACATAGCAACGTTAAATCCATAGTTATCATATCAATAAACCTGTCACTGTCTGCGAGAGTGCACCAAGATCAAGCAATATACAGAATGGGACGGGGATTCTAGTATCTACCAATACATAGATGTGATGTGATTAGGTTTTATGTTAGTAAAATCTTTTTTGTTATCTCGTAGATGACATAGGACTTAGATATAGTTCTAAGTGGAAAACCTTCATTTTTTTAATTTATTTATTTTTTATTTGTAAACAGCACACAATTCGCCTATGCAGGCGGTTTTACATTATGGCTGGTAGCGATTACCAGATGGCAGGAAACTGCCTAAACATGCTCTACATAAATCACGATGATAGCAATTAGGAGGGTGAGGTATGGAATGGAATGAAAAAAGATTTGATTTAGTTTGAAAATTAAATTAAGACATAACAAGAGGTGTAAATTCAGACTATAAGTTCTCTAGCTGTTTCACCGCACGCTTAAATGAAGGTTTGGACGGCATAGATTTAACTTTAGTATCGAGTGCATTCCATAAGTGCTTGCCCCGGTATATTGGAGACCGTTTGTAGAACTCGCTCTGTGGTTTACGCAATTTAAACAACAATTTTGAGTCAGATCGCAAAATTCGCTGACTGGTAGACACAATGTTGCAGCCAATACTTCCTACATACACCGCTGTTATACGGTATACTAGGAAACGTCTTTACTGTGGACGAAATGGTACTTTTTCGAGTTGTCAATCTCATACGGCTTTCTAGCTAAGGCGTCAGGCTGTATGAAATTGACGACTGGCCGAGATTGGGAACCGTTTCATCCAAAGTGAAGATGTTTGCTTATTATCATATACCTCAAATTGATGAATAAACGCCAATAACATATGAAGTGGGAGTCACAGCGGGCACAAACATTATTATTACTGCACCCCTTGCAGCGGGCAGTATCTAATAGACATTTGCACACAGGCAATCAATGATATAGACACCACTGACATATAGAATACTAGACGTCAGTGGGAATATAGGTGTAATTAGTGGTATAACTTTACGTACTATGGACACAGCTTCGAGTCTGCGCTTGTTGGCGGCTAACTCTGCCTCCAGCGCCATCTGCTTCTGGATCTTGCCCTGAAGGTTGGTCGGGTCTCGGTACGACTCATCTGTCGCGACAGCCATTTTCTCCTCGATCCAACTCGCCACCTAAAATAAACACAAAAATTCATTAAAAGAAAATTTATTATGTGATATTTGTTGTTCAACTGCATTTGAGATTACATCAGTTAAAACAAAGGTTGCAAAATGTCATATCACATGAGTGATTTCAAATATTTCTATACATATGACATTTACAGTATACAAGCAGAAACATCTATAGGGGAATAGGATATCAATGACTGATAACAGGTTTTGAGTAGTGCATAACAGAGACATACCTCACGAACATTACGTAGATACAGCTGGTAGTTGTGTGCATCTCCGAGCTTCGTCCTGCGGTTCAGCGTAACTTCCTTGACGCGGTTATAGCGGTCCAGCACCTTCTCGCAGCGTCCCCGGATGACATCTGCGGCGTAGTGGTCCTGCGCTAAGAGCGCCTGCGCGAGCTGCTCCAGGGTGGAGATCTTCTCCTCCTGTGCGCTCAGCGTCTTCTCGAAGCCATCGTGCTTCTTGAGCAGCTCGTCGACTGCACCGAGCGAATCGCCCAAGTCTTCGTTCGCGAGGAAAGCCTCCTTGCTTGCAAGCCAGGTGTCTGCTTGGTCTGCGTACTCATTGTATACCTGGAATCATGTATGCTCGGTGTCAGACTTTGAGTAAGAATCGTGATCATGGTCTGAGAACCAAATGCTTCGAAACAAAAAATAGCAAAACATTTATAACAATCTTTTAATAAGAAGCTCTACCATGTAAGCAATAAGTGCACATTCGCTTATCAAATTGTTTTTATTTATTTTATCTTGATCATATGAAACATGTTACAGGTTCTTCTAGTAGACCATTGGCCTCTATAAACATTAGCAGTTATTAATCAAAATAAAAATGTATAATGAATTCTTATAATCATAAAAATTATGTGCATCAATGTTATTATTTGTGTTAATAAACATGGTCGCAATCCAGACCTATAGGTCGTTTGCAACAAATTTTCTGTTGGCATATATCCAACAACATTTCTTTTAAAACGTTGCCAATGTTGTGCACAGTAGATTTAGCGATGGAAATGTGACAAGCGCTACATATAATGATAAAACACTCCATTCACTTCACATCTTATCTCCAAGTGACTGTGGCACAAAATAAACATCACTTACGGGAAACAGTTAAAATAGCGTGATTCGGTAGAGTGGAAACTGAGCCATTCAAACTGTGAACTGCGATTATTCGGTGTATACTCACCTCGAGGTCGTAGCACTGGGTGAGGATCTGCTTGCGGTCCTCCCACGTGACGTTCAGCTCGTACCACGTGTGGTCCAGCTGATCGAGCAGCGCAGTCACCTCCGACGAAGCATAATGCTGCCCCTCGACCAGCAACAGGCCGTGTTCCTTGACAGCCCGGAAGTGTTCGTGTCGCCCGTCAATCTCCGCCTGCATGGGCCGGGGCAAAGTATGGGGCGATTAATTTAGACATCTACATAGATTGTATGACATAGGGATGACTTGTTTTAATGATGGGAGAAGAAAAGTAATATAAGAGATTTCACATGATGAGATAAATTGTGTCGAAACCTTGATTCAGTCACTCACAGTGGGAAACATCCACTGCCTTTTAAACAGAGAATTATTTGCATTGGAAGAAGAAAAGTTATATAAGAGATTACACATGAGGAGATAAATAGTGTCGAAACCTTGATTCAGTCACCCACAGTGGGAAACATCCATTGCCTTTTAAAGAGAGAATAAGAATTTTCCAGGAAATGGATACGGGTTTAGGACCCATTTCTATGGTGAAACAGCATCAATGTTGAACTCAAACAATGAGAACACAGGAGACCACCAGCGGATATTGGCGGTAAACTGATCCTTGTTTAGAGGGTGCCAATAGCGGCTGGTCAACTGAGTGAGTTGATCATTTAGCAGTATAGTTTAAAGCTGATTTTGGAAAGCTGAGTTACACTACTTATACCCAGGACTCACAGGTGAGAGTGAGTGCTATGAATTTTGTGACTTCTTGACCGTGCGGTGACTGGCAGCAGTAGGGCTCCTGTACACGGAAACTGTGCAGGCGGGACACTTGTACTGGACAGATCTGCCGTGTGACAGCGATCGATGTTCAGACGTACCACCAGGACACACGCCATATAACTGTATCGTAGAAACGCTTACCTTTCTCTCCTGGTGCACCTCCACCTGCTCCTCGGCTTCAAGCACATCTTTAGCGAGCTCCGTGCCCTTGATCTGAGTTATCATCGTGGTGCACCACTTGTCCTGCAATGATAGATATCACATTGTACTGGCAGTGTTAGGCTTTGTCAATATCCTGTACAGCCATAAGTGAACCAGGGTCTTTGTTTGATTTCCAGACTTTTTAACTGGTTTTACACCACAGGGGTGGTGATCAAATCTATGAGATGAATTTAGGTAGAAATATCACCGATATATATATTTACTGAGGTGAGAGTTTTTTTATTTCCATCAACATATGAGTATGAGATTTAGTAGTAAATCTACCATTACTGGGGATAAAAGAGAAGAGTGGCTGCAGTGGGACTCGAACCCACAACCTTGGGATTACCTGTCCTATACTTTAAACACTGATCTAACTTCCCACCCCCTGCAGAGGTCAAGTGGTGTTTGTGTAGTTTTACGTCTCAGTAGGCTAGTTACATCCTTTTGTGACTGACTCATTGGTTGATGCAGTTGGTAGGAATCTTGAAAGGTATACTAACTCAACTTTGGTCTGCATGTAGCAGTGGGACCCTATGCCCGTTTTATAGTGCTGCCTCACTGAAGGGCTGTGCCGCAGACCATTGACACAACACTCCGCTGGTCACATTATACTGAGAACGGCAAACCAGTCTCTGCACCATACAAATCGGGTCAGCAAGCTGACGAGTATGAAGCTCCTCCCTGTAATTGGCTACAGGTCAAGCCGGCTGACAGTTTATTTGCTAACCTCCCATACCGGACTGTTTTGGCCATGAAATTTCTCTTTTGTTCTTTTCTATAGTGGGGAGCAAGGGATGCAAGTTATGGTCAGAAAAACAAACTAGTGAGAAATATGACCAGTCAATCATCAAGACAAAGAGTGACTTCAAAGTAACAGAGAAGAGGAAAACTTACGTGTTCTTTCGCGTCAGTGATGAACTTCTGCAGTTGGTAGGAATCTTCCAGTTTCAATTTCCTAAATGAAGAGAAATCAGTCAATATTGAAACCTTTCAACAAGTTTAAAGTTATGCTGAGAAATGGGTATACTTAGTATAAAGCAAATCAGAAAGAATTAATAAAAATACTGAATACAGTCTCTAATGGCATTAACACACTCGGCAATTGTGAAAGAAAATATCTTTTGACAAGGACTAATATTGCTTGATCTTTTAGACTGTAATTTTGTTTGTACACATTTTTTACACTCAGAAATTGTAACTACATTAGGGGAAATAGGACTGACCCTAATGTTTGGTAGCAATATGATATTTGCTACTTGGATAGGATTGTCAAAAGTCAATATAAATAATTGGTGTAGCGACAGAGTACCTTGCGTTGGCGAGGTCTTCGAGTCGCTCCCAGTTGTCGAGCGCTTCCTTCTGCTTGTGCTCGATGCCCGGTCCCATCTCGGGGTACTTACGACACAGCTGGTTCGCTCGTCTCTCCAGTTTCTAACACAGATAATACAGGGATGTTAGCTGGGGTCAGGAAAAAATGTGGAACTAGTGGAATTTATATCATGATTCATATCATGTGGAATTTACTGAAAGTGATTAAAAAAAACAAGTAAAAAAAAACTTTTGATAACTAATTTAAAGAAGCATGGGAACCAAAAAAAGTTTTTATAATTAAAAAAATTAGTATCTGACAGAGTTACCTCTAGCTGAGCTTGCAGCCATGGGAACAAAAATAACTAAAAAAAAATCTATAAATTTCTTTAAAAAAACTAAAAAAAGAAAATCTCTGAATACATGACTTACCTCCAGCTGGGACTGCAGAGCAGTCATGTCCCTCTCCACCTCCTCCTGTTTCCTCTGAAGAGCTTGGACAGCCTCCAGATCCTTCCCATAATCCTCCACAGACACTGCCAGAGCCTAGTAAAGTGGGCCAGAGTCAGCCATCAATGTCTTTAACATAGTTCACTATCTTGGTGAATTGTCTGGTTAGTCAATAAAGATTAGTGAAATGTGCAACATGAGAATTTCTACCACCACAAACGACTACAAAGCAACCGTGTGAAATAAATGTTAATGAAAATATGAACAAATGATGAAAAATCAAAATGGTGTTAAATAAAGCCAAACTAAAAGTGTTAATATAAGAGAAAAGCAAGCAATGACTAAATGCTATAGTTAAATGTGTTAGAAGGTGCTACATTCAAGCATCATCCTCTAGTTTTATCATAATTCTGATTTCGGTGGTTTTTTTTCGGTTACCTCCTGAACTGCCATTGCGGGGTCTGACATCTCGAGCACCTGCCCAGGCGTCACCTGCACATCCTCCGAATCGGAGACAAACTGGGTCACTTCGACGAACTCTGCCACTGGATGATGAACTTGCAAGACATTTCCGTCTTCCAATTCATTGCTCTGGCCATTCTCAAGTAAAGCCTTCTCCGCAGAATATGGTTCGTGGATGATCACATTCCCCTCAACCGAGTCCTCACTCTCAAGCAATGCTTTTTCCAAAGAACGTTCATCTTGGGCGATCATGTCATCAGGAATGATACTATCGATATCTTCCAAGTGGTAAACCTTACGCTCGGTCATACCTTGTTCATCCTCTGGATCCTCAGATATCTGGGTCTCGGGTAACACTTTGTGCATGCTCTGTTCCTTTCGATATGGCTCAGCGAATGTCTGCTGGATTTCTTCGGTGACCACCTCTTCTCCTTGTACAGGCCTCTGTGCATCTGTCACCTGTGAAGGTTTGTCCTTGGAGGGAGAGACCACCTGCTTTCCTGTACCAGGCACCTTGTTTGTATCAACCTCAGAAACCTGTTGAAGAACTGGTTTGCTCTGATCTGACGACCTCACTTTCTCATCCTGTGCGGGAGATAAGCTCTGCTGGAGCACAGCCTCAGTGTTCGGCTCGATGATCTCCTCAATGAACTCTTCGACTGTCTCTTCACCTACGGGTTCCGTTCTCTCCACCACGGAGGTTCTCCGAGCTGGGGAGGCCATCTCCTCTAAGGCGCTCTTGTTCAGCTCCCTCATGGCTTCCATGTCGTCATAGCTTAACGAGGTCTGTTTCTGAGGTCTCGGTTTCGGGGTGGTTTCCTGGATCGAACTGTTCTGACGGAGAAGGATGTCCTGAGTGGGCAGCACGAGCTTCTCGTTCAAGTTGTACATAACGTCCATGAGGATGTTCTACAGAAAACGTGCAGTGTGCATTGAATAGCGTGTGAGTCACTAGAATGTGCACACAGTCTAAGCAGAGCATTCCCAGGCAACAAGAATCAAAATGTCGTCTGCTCGGTCTACAACGGTCACGGACTTGACCAGATGCAAGTTTTAGTCTGTTATCGAGAATTATATGTGGTTTTATCAAATAAAATTTAATCAAAAAGATATGACTTGTGACTAAATGGGCAGGATGAAATTAATATACTAAATAAATTCAAAAAAATAAAGAGGGTTCTATTGTGGTTTTATCAGATTGAAACAGTTCTTGAATTGAATAGACGGCTGATAATTGGAAGAACAGTAATAAATACAAAAACATACATAACTAACTAAAATATAAACAGTTCTGGTGTGATTTCATTAGATAAGAATAGTTTTTTGTTAAATTTTTCAATGTTTTATTTCATCTAGGGACATAGCCACATCCATATTTTTCATAAAGACCGTTAAAAAAATTCCATTATAAAAGGAAATTGTTAAAAAGAAATCTGTTGTAGAAAGAAATCGTGAAAATGTATTAACTATCTCCTACTATCGGCTAAAGTCAGTGTCCGTTGTAGTCAAAGCAGACTTGGCAAAAACACAATCCCAACTATGATCTACAGAAAACAACTAAAGGCTCCACACTCCCAACAATGCACTAGTTAATGCTTAGAAAAGTGGCATTTAGTAGTCAATCGAGAAATAGTGTAGGGAAGCTGACAACCGTATATTAATGTGTTAGTCAGAGTATATTTACGTACAAAGAAACAAATTAGGACAAATTTCTTGAGATAAAAATCAACAATGAAAAATGGAACATGAGGTTGCAACAAGTAATGTTGCTAAATTTCATCATTTTACTTCTTTAATTATGATATTAAAGCAACGTGCATATATATCATGGGAATTTCTTCGCTGTTATTAAACAAAAATAAAACATTTTCATATAGTATTTCCACACTGAAAGTAGCATGTCATTGACATTATCATCTGTATAACATGGTTATGATAACTTTAACAGGTTTTGTCAATGTCACCGTACACTGTTACATCTGTTACGAGTGACTCGTAGAACATTACCATCTCTATAGCATGATTATGACAACGTATACAAGATATATGGGTATTTTCAATGTCACCATACACTGTATGGGGTCTGCTATGGGTGACTTATAGAATACTGCCAACACGATAACATGATTACAACAACTTTAACGGGTCAGTGTCACCATACACTGTATGGGGTCTGTTACGGGTGACTTGTAGAACATTGCAATCTCTATAACATGATTACGACAACTCATAAGAGGTATACGGGTCTTGTCCATGTCACCATACGCTGTATGGAGTCTGTTACGGGTGACTTATGAAACATTACCTTCTCGTTGATACGGTCGTTGATGTCATCCACATCTCGGTTAAAGGCGTGGATCTCCAGCGCCGCTGCCAGCTTCGCCTTGTGATTGGCCAGCGAACCTTGAATGCTCATCCACCTGTGAACCACACAATAATTCCATCATCTTTGGCTATCATCTAAGAATATCATGGTGTTCAATGACTTTCTGCTACACTACCGCTGACTATCATTGTACGAAATCTAATGCTGCTCACTTCCCTCATTTAGGTAGACTAGGCTATCGTTTTAGGATCATAATCAAGGCTTTCGTAGGTAGAGTGAGTTCAGTTTCATGATCAAAATGCCCCTTCTCCCTCATATAGGTTGACCGCCCATCAATTTAGATTAATTTCTAGCACTGTCCCATCCCTCACGTAAGCTGACCGGTTATCATTTTAGAATCATTTTTAATGCTGTCCCGTCCCTTATGTAGTTTGTCGGGTCACCATTTTAGGTTCATTTTCAAAGCAGTCCAGTCCCTTATGTAGGTAGACCGGTCATAATTTCAGACTCATTGTTTACGCCGTCCCGTCCCTCATGTATGCAGACTGGCCATCATGTTAGGTCAATCTTTAACACAGTCCCATCCCTTGTGTAGGTAAACCAGTCATAATTTCAGGTTCGTTATTGACGTCCTTGACGCAGGTAGACCGGTCACCATTTTACGTTCATTATCAACGCTGCCCAACCCCTTTCCATTATTTACACAGTTCCATACCTTACAAAGGTAGACCCGCTATCATTTCAAATTAATTTCTAACGATGTCCCGTCCCTCGTGTAGGTTGACTCTCCATCATTAATTATTAACACTGCCCTCCCCTTTCCTGTAGGTGGATAGTGTAATTGAACAAGAGCTAAGGGTGCAAGGGTAATTAATTAGTATGATAACAAGGAAGCGAGGGAGGGAGGGAGGGAGGGAGGGAGGGAGGGAGGGAGGGAGGGAGGGAGGGAGGGAGGGAGGGAGGGAGGGAGGGAGGGAGGGAGGGAGGGAGGGAGGGAGGGAGGGAGGGAGGGAGGGAGGGAGGGAGGGAGGGAGGGAGGGAGGGAGGGAGGGAGGGAGGGAGGGAGGGAGGGAGGGAGGGCATCCATGAATAGGGAAGGGCCTGCATTGATTGGATATTTAAAGCCCTACTCCTCTGTGAACTCAGCAGGTCATGGCTCAATGAACACATATATTTAGCTACCTATATATTTAAACGTTTTGCTGTATGGTGATCATTCATGGATGAGTGCACACAGACCTATCTGCATGCTCCCTAGCCAAGTGGGGGACACAACTTTGTAGACAGTGTAATTCAAACAAGTCTTACTTCTGGTTGAGTGCGACTTTCCTCTCCTTGATGGCCCCGATGTCCGTGCGGCCCTGCAGGATGAGCTTGTCGGCGAGCACGTTAATCGCGTGGATCCTCTTCTCGTCCACACTCACTCCCTGAGATGTAACGAGAAGTCTTTTACCAATGCATAAGTCTATTTAAGTCTATTTTACTAGGATCTATCAATTTACTCAGACTAAAAAACACATATGTTCAACAATTAAACCAATCAAGTCTATTTTACTAGGATCTATCCATATACTCAGACTAAAAAACACATATGTTCAACAATTAAACCATTTAAGTCTCTTTTACTAGGATCTAGCCATATACTCAGACTAAAATTATATATATGGTCATTTTTATAAGTCAATTCCCTGTTATAATCATGACCTTTACAAATAGCTTCTGTACTCACGTCTTCGGCATCATCGAGACGGGCTTGGAGCTCGAGACAGTGTTCGTAGTCACGACCCATGTCGCCCGCATTCACCAGGCTCTCCTGAAATAACACCGATACAAATATGACCAAATCTGTTTGTAGTACGATGGGATTCTACTGTAATACACATCACTTTGTTCAAAATCATCAATTCATAGTTTATTTTCTTTAAAAAAAAACTCTTTCGTAGCAAAGACGATGAATATTACCTTCTCTCGGATCCACATTTCGACCTTCTTGACCTCTTCGTTGAACTGTAGGATGTCCCGAGCCTCCTCCAGTCCCTTCCCGCGGTAAGCCGATGCCTGGAGCAGCTCGTCCCACTGACTGGAGATGAGCTGAATACGCCGCCCGATCTCCGGAGCCGCTTCGTGTTTCTTCTCCACTAGCAGGTTACCGGTCTGCGACAGAAATACACCACTTTGTTTAGTCAAAGATTAAAAAACAGAATCAGCAAGCATTCAGAGTGGACATGGCACGTAGTGTATTGGGCGCAGCAAGCTAATGAATAAACCCGCCCGATCTCCGGGGCCGCTTCGTGTTTCTTCTCCACTAGCAGGTTACCGGTCTGCGACAGAAATACACCACTTTGTTTAGTCAAAGATTAAAAAACAGAATCAGCAAACAGCTTAATAAACCTGCCCAATCTCCGGAGACATTTCACATTTCTTCACCAGTGGCGGTTTGCTCATCTGTGACAGAAATACACCACTTTGTCAAAGATTAGCAAACAGAATCAACAAGCAGCTAAATATTCCACCCTATCTCCGGAGCCGCTTCGTGTTTCTTCTCCACTAGCAAGTTACCGGTCTGCAACAGAAATACACCACTTTGTTTAGTCAAAGATTACCAAAAAGAATCGGCAAACAGCTGAATAAGCTGCCGGATCTCCGGAGCTGCTTCATGTTCCTTCTCCACCAGCAAATTACCGGTCTGCGACAGAAATAAACCAGTTCGTTTAGTCAAAGTTTACCAAACAGGATCACCAAGTAACTTGATAAACCCGCCCGATCTCCAGAGCGGCTTCACATTTCTTCACCAGTGGCAGTTTGCTCATCTGTGTCAGAAATACAACACTTTATCAAAGATTACCAAACAGAATCAGCAAGCAGCTAAATATGCCGCCCGATCTCCGGAGCCGCTTCATGTTTCTTCTCCACTAGCAGGTTACCGGTCTGCGACAGAAATACACCACTTTGTTTAGTCATAGGCTTCTTTCTAATTAAAGATTTTCCAAAGTATAGCATTGTTTTTTTTTGTAAAATGTTAATTTGCTGAATCCTAATAAATATATAGGAAGATGTAATATAAAATTCAACCGGCACGCACCTCAGTAATGGCGTTGATACGCTCAGTGTTGGCCATGATCTCGGCCTCAAAGGCCTGATGTTTCTGAAGCTTCTTCATCTTATCCTGAAGGTCCTTTACGTCTGTCGTGAACTGTTCTTCTCTCGCAGTCTGCAGCTTGTCGACCATCCAGCCCTCAGCCTGCGGTGTGCAGACAACCGTAGAATTAATTATTTACAGACACCCTTCCTTCAAAATCAATCAATGTTTACTGATTTAATCATTTCTGCCAGCCTAAGTATCTATAAGTCTCATTCTATGTCAAATTATTACCTCGGCTGCATCTCATGTATTTTTAAGCTTTACTCTATGTTAAATTGTCATTACATTGGTCGCATTTTATGAATTTTTAGACCATACTCTATGTTAAATTGTCGTTATCTCGGCCACATCTCATGTATTTTTTACCCTTGATCTATGTTGAATTGTTGTTATATCGGCCATATTTTTAAGCTTTACTCTATGTTGAATTGTCATTACCTCAGCCACATTTCATGTATTTTTAAGCTTTACTCAATGTGGAATTGTCATTACCTCAGCCACATTTCATGTATTTTTAAGCTATATTTCATGTTATATTGTCATTACCTCAGCCACATTTCATGTATTTTTAAGCTTTACTCAATGTGGAATTGTCATTACCTCAGCCACATTTCATGTATTTTTAAGCTATATTTCATGTTAAATTGTCATTACCTCGGCCACATTTCATGTATTTCTAAGCTATATTTAATGTTGAATTGTCATTACCTCGGCCACATTTCATGTATTTCTAAGCTATATTTCATGTTAAATTGTCATTACCTCGGCCACATTTCATGTATTTCTAAGCTATATTTCATGTTAAATTGTCATTACCTCGGCCACATTTCATGTATTTCTAAGCTAGATTTCATGTTAAATTGTCATTACCTCAGCCACATTATACGTATTTCTAAGCTATATTTCATGTTAAATTGTCATTACCTCAGCCGCGTCTCTGTTAAACTGAGCGTAGAGGAGTGCATCTCCGAGTTTATCCCGCCGTACGTCAGACAACTCCTTAATGTGTCTTCTCCTGCAAGAAATGAAGGGCAGAACAATATTTAGTCAAATCGCATACAAGATATTATGTTGGAACTCTCTCGGGAAAAATCGGGACTCTTCGAGAAAAATTTTTTTTCCTAAGAGAGTTCCAACGAAACATTTACAAGATATTATGTTGCTAAGCTCACCAGCAACCCAAAAATTGCGTGAAATAATTTTCTATCAATCATTGGTACAGGGAAGTGACATTTTTATAAAGTTTTGGTTGTTTAACTGGTTGTTTCAACCACAACGTTAGATTTCACTCCTGATGTGGTCAATGTCTACTCCAGTTTTGGTGCTGTCACACACGTAACCTATTCCATTGCGCCGAGTCCAGACATAGGCCAGTTTTTGTGGCAGGATAGAAACTGGAGTACATCTTGACCACATCGGGAGTGTAATTGGTGATATGAAATCAAGCCTTTAGAGACTTATTTCAACCATGCTGTTTGCTGGTAAAACTCAATGAACAGTTTATTTCATCTGATATTGACTCAGCAAAAAATCCTTGAGGATACAAACAGGAGTCCATAATTGTGTGTAAATCTAACATTTGTGGCCTATCATTGTCCTCGTAATTCACATTAAAAGAGATATTTATTCACTGAAAATTATCTCTTACTTAAACATCAGAAATGCAAATCATTAAACTGTAGTTTAAGTGCGCACAAGTCTGTCTACAAAATAAAAATGATCTTTTTACCTGTTTGTGACATCAATGATCTTGTTTTTGATGTTCGGGGCATCAAAGTTCTTCTCGCGAACTAGCCGTTCACCAAATTCTTGCATGACTTCCACTTTCTGGTCCTGCGTAAGAAGAAGGTTGTCGAAGGCTTCGTGCCTCTTCGCCAGACTTTCCACCTGATCGACTGTCGAACCGAAGTCTCGGCCTGTCAGATAAGCCTGCAACCATATGTAACATTCATTAACTGTTGTCAATGCTCATGGTGATACTAGGTTATAATTTTCTTTAGAAATTTCATCTAAAAGTTTGTGAATGTTAATCCAGAGATAAAACAAGAAAACAGACTTTATTGTAAGGAGTGGCCATTTTTACATAACATGTGAATGGCAACCTTGGCTATGACCTGTGTCCTTATTTATTCTTTATTTAGGGAATCAATTTCTTTTATTATTATAAGATTATTGGCTCTAAAGGTTAAAATAAATCAGGGCCAGGTGGAATCTATGAGATGAAGATCGTTTGTTTGTCTGATTCTACATCCGGTCAACCATAACAGGTTCATTCCAGACTTTCTCAAGGTTCAGCTTTTTCTCACTGCTTTTACACCTCAGGAGTAGTTAGGTAGAATTTAGGTAGAAGAGAAAGGTGGCTGCAGTGACCCAAACTCAGAATCTTGGGGTTACGAGTACAGTGCCTTAACCAATGAGCTAACTCCCCAAAAGATGGGGAAGACATGCAGACAGTTGAATATTGATGATTATCGAGAAACCATTCAAGTGATATTCACAAAAGTAGGTTGCTCCTGCAGTGATCGAGTTTGACCGAGCGACTCACCTCCTGTGAGGCAGACAGGTTCTCCAGGTGTCGCGCGTCGCGGAGGAAGCCTTGCTGGTCGAGCAGTTGACGGAGGTACTCGTTACGCTCCTGCCATGTGCCATGCAGGTGTTCGCGAAGCTGCAGCAGGTCACGAACCTTGTCCTCAATCTGGTGATGATGGTGGAAAAAGTGGATAACACACAAATGAATGTCTATATTAGGCAAATACTATCAAAAAGGTAACATTAGGTAGTTATAGACAATACAATGAATGCTGGCTGAAAAGATTATGCTACTTTCTAAGGCAAAGAACATCAAAATAATTTTTTGCAGCAGCAGCAGCAGCATACATAAGTTACAAAAGCGGTACTCTCATACAAAACAAAAGATTATAAGTTCAGTGTAAGTTTGAGGCAGGTTGAAAAAAGATGGTACAGCTACATAAATTAATACCAACACAGGTATACAGTTTTACGAATACTCACATCGTTGCTGGCAAAGTGGCTGCTGGCGACCATGTTGCGGCCTGTCTCGATGACCGAGGAGAAGATGTCTTCGCGAGCATCGATCTCGGCTTTGAGGTTTGCGTGACTCTTCCTCATCATCTCCACGCTGCCCACATCGTGGACGGTGATCTCGGACACCATCTCTGTCTCCAGCTGACTCGCCCACTGCTCCAGGTCACGCGCCTGAGAGTAAGATGATGTTCGGTCAATCTCAGGGTAGCGTCTTTCAATTACAGTTCATCACCACAGAAATACAGAAGAAATTCACTCAGCGTAAGAGGAAGATGATGTCCGGTCAATCTTGGGGCGGTATCTTTCAATTACAGATCGTCGCCACACAAATACAATAGAAATTTACTCAGCAGGGTAACCTCAATTTTGAGCTAAAGTGCCCTTGCTTAAAGGTGGATCATGTTCCAGATTAACACGTTACAAGCGGTGGTGGCGCCGTTAAGAAAATGCGGCTCACTCCCCAACTGATCTAGGTCTCGTAAGATGATGTTCGGTTAATCTCAAGGTGATGTATTTATTACGAGCTAATTGCCATAAAAATAGAGTAGAAATTTATACAACGGGCAAACTCCTTTTTGGGTCAAAGTGCCTCTGTTGAGGGGTGCCTAAATGAATATAAATAAGTAGAATTTGTTTGAGATCTAAATACCCAAAGTTTCAGTGCCAGCCTTACTAAAGCACAAGATATGTGGAGTTCTACTGTGTACGGTGATGTCTGACACCATCTCCGTATCCAGCTGACTTGCCCGCTGTTCCCGGTCTTGCGTCTGGGTATAAGATGATGTTCGGTCAATCTCTACACTGTGTCTTTCATGTACAGTTCATGGCCATAATAATACAGACATATAGAAATGTAGGCATGTTCGTCGGGATGAATCCAGCCAGGAAATAGTGATAGCAGCACTTACCGAGGCAAGGAACCTGTAGAGGTTGAGTGCTGCCTGCAGGTCGTTACTGCGGTTTGCGGCTCGCTCCTGTAGAATTCCCCAGTTCTCGATGACGAGTGCTTGCTGCTGCTCGATTTGTTCTGCGTTACCACCCGGGTAGAGCTCCTGTAGTCGTGCTGAGTCGTCAACCAGTACTTGGAGCTGTTTGATGAGGAAAAATACAAATATATATTATTTAACCCAGTTCTCGATGACGAGTGCTTACTATGAGTGCTGCTCGAACTGTTCTATGTAACTGCCCGGATAGAGCTCCTGTAGTCGTGCTGAATCGTCAACCAGTACTTAAAGCTGCATGCCACGAAAAAAAGCAAATAAATATTATACAACCCAGTTCTCAATGACTGCTTTCAATGAGTGCTGCGCAAACTGTTCTATGCAACTGTATGAGTCTCAATTCATACTATCTTTATTTCATACAAGTAAAATAATTTTGAATATCCAGACGTGTCAATAACACCTCTATAGCAATCCGATGCTTAAAAAGAAAAAATCAAAAGAAATTATTGAAAAAAAATGTATAAACTGGAAATGGAAACAAGGATTTCCATGAAAAAGGAGAAACCCACCATTTCTGAATCATGATAATAATAATTAATCACCTGAGCTTCCAAGGCGACGAGCTCGTTCTCGAACGCCTCGTGCTTCTTCTGGTAGCTCTGGACCTGTTTGATGTCGCGACCGAGGTCTTCGGGGATGGATGTGTACTTCTCCTGGATACGCGACAGCGCGTCCTCCACATCTCGGTTAAACCGGTGAATCTGCGACGCGCCCGAAAGCTTGTCCTGTCGCTCTGCGACTGAATTCGTCAGCTCATCCCAAGCAGATCTGGATCATAATTCACATTTATCTACATAACTTTCTCTTTTTTTTTAAATCTTTTTTTTTTTTTTTACATAACTCTGAAGAATGCATGAAGGTCATGGTAAGTCTTATTCTCGTTGAATATGAATATTTTTTATTTTTTAATATGGTAGAATATGAAGTAGGTAGCATTGAGCATCAAAACATGGCGCATATTGGATATTTTCCAGGTAACAAGGATGAATAAAAACGCATTGAATAAATTTTCTACTGGTTGAAGAGCTTCAAAACATCCCTTCCTTAGTAAAACACGAGCTAAGTGTGCATTTTAAAGTAGAATTATTGGCCTTTAAGACCAAATTAGCGGGTGGACATATTTAAAACTCAATAGGAGAGACCAGTTACTCTACCAAGTGTTCTGTGTATGGAATGCAATCACATACTAACCTTTTTAGAATCCACAGTATATTTATCTACCTGTAGGCCTTCAAATTGGCAATCAGCAATGCCCTAACTACATATGAAAGGTAGGTGGGTTGCCTGATGGTGACACCTTCATGGATCAGTGCACACAGGAACTGAGACCTGTCTGCATGCTCCCTGGCCATGTGCCTTAAAATGGAGGACAAAACTCTGTTTCTATACAAATAATTTAAAAAACAAATACCATTTGACTGGGTCCTGACTGATTCCTAGAACATAGTTTTGAATCATTGGATGTTTATAAAAGTCTAAGCTAAAGGGAATGTTTCCATTCGGCATCGCGCCGTACGAGCGACATACCTGAGTTGTTCTTGGCGGTTGAGGATCTCGGTGGAGTACGGACTCTTCTCCTCGACTAACTGCATGGCCATATTCTCACACTGCGCGACTCGCTCCGATCCTGCCTCCACTGCCATCTGCAGCTCGTCAAACTTCTTCTGCACAAACTGTCAACAACACCGAAAAAAAATGTCAATGATATAATTACAAAATATAGAGTAAGAAAATGATATCAACTACAAAATGCGTTTTATTGATTAAATGGTTACCCTGATTTCCTTCTATATGTTTTGGTGTGCAGTTTCGGCTGCTTCGACCTCATCAGGTACAAAGTGAAATTTAAAGGATCAATTTCTTTCCCATTCTAATATGAATATTCTCGAGGTTTCTGTTATATTATTTCAAGATAAAATGAAAATTGTGTTCGGACCGCTGTTTTATTGCCATGAATGAGACCCAGTTCACACAAGGACAAAGGGATGTCAGTTGGGGTGATAAAACATCCAGGAAATATTTTTCATATGGAATTTACTGCCTCAGAGACAGAAAAAACATGGAAAACACATCGCAATTTGCCATGATTTGGGGCAGGGGTGTGTTAGGAGGTTTGAACCACTGTTTATTGGTGTAAATAAGGCCAAATCAATTTTTGTTTCACACGAGAAAAAATGATTTTATAAACTGAAATATGAAAAGGTGGATTTCCATGTAAAAGAGGAAGGCTGCATCCCTGTATCATAAGAAAATGTCCTTATTGTGGACGAAACGGTTTCTGTTCAAGGTCAGTCATCGATCTCATACAGCCTGATGCCGTAGGCGGAAGCAGTATGAAATCAACGACTGACCAAGAATGAGAACCATTTTGTCCTCAGTAAGGACGTTTGCTTCTTATCATATACCTTAAATCGATGGAAAAACCCCATTCTAATGACTTATTATGTCGCAGTCAAAGTGGGCACGAACATTATTATTACTGCACCCCTAGCAGCGGGCAGTATTTGATAGACATTCGCACACAGGTATATAATAATAAGTTGTACACTTTACCTGGACATGTTCGTAGTCTCGGCCGAACTCGTCAGTACAGGCCAGCACCATCTGCTCCCCGATCCACTGCTCGAGCTCGTTACTCTCGCGCAGGTACTCATGGAGGCGCTGCGACTCCTCCAGGTAGTGGCGGCGTGCCTCGCAGGCCTCCTGCAGGCCTTCCATCTGATTCTCAAGGTCAGCCTGCAGGGTGTCAAGGTCACAGTGGCAGTGTCATTATACTGAGAAACCAACAAGTTTTGGTCAAAGTCGTCGCTCTCCACAAGTTTGATGTGGAGTGATATGAAAGAGGCGATAGCCGAGTGAATATCATGTAGCATTCAAACGAGTTGGAGAACGACAACTTTGACCAAAACGAGTTGCTTTCTGTATTTATCTCACCCTTGTGCTCACTAAAACAATGGATGACACACAGGATATAGACCATGGAGAACGGACTGCAATACTCGTAGGGGCATGGAGAACAAATTCCAAATGCTAAGTTTATGGGACAAAAATATCAGGGTTGAGATAAACAAGGGGGCAATCCATAAAGTACATATGCAGTGATGGGATTTGGGGTCAAAGATTTTATAAATTTTCTCCAATAGATTTTGGCTAGGGGCATAAAGGTGGTTTTCAACAAAAGTTACTGAGACATGGGGCCCCTGAGAGGGGTCAAGGAAGAGTATACATGTACTTGGATTGTTTTATGTGCTAACCCTACAAGAAAACTGTCTACATACAAATTATATTTGGTTTAAGGAGTTGCTCTAATAAATTAGCTTCTGCTGGATGCCTGCAGTGAACTGGCTTGTGAGGTTTGTACACTATAAGCATGTTTGGCATACACCGAATAGCGTCAGATTCACAGCCTGATGGAATATCCCCCCTGATATCCGCGATGTCTATAAACAATGTATATAACTTCTATATTTACCTGTTTGTTCATCACTTCGGGGTCCTTGTCGAGTTTGTTCAGCTTATCGCTGTCCTGCTGTAAGCTCTTAAGGACACCGACGTACGTTGCAAGGTCCACCTCCAGAGCCTGGCACGAACGACAAAAATAATCAGTACATATAACGACAGTATAAATTGACGAAACATTTCGCTAATGAGTCTCGAGCCGAGCCTCCAGGACCGAAGCGCAAGGTGCCTGCCTCACCCGTCATATCAAAGTCCATCTGTATCACCAGGACAGACCCGTACTAGCTACAATTCCAAATCTTTACTTCTAATGTGGAGAAAACTTACAACTGGAAAGAACCATAAAACTTGGATGTCTTGTCTTAGTGTGGAAGTTCGGGGCGGATACTGACCTTGTGTTTGGTGAGGAGTTTTGCGGCGGCATCCTCATCTCGTCCGTAGTCCTGACTCGCCACGAGTTGTGCCTTCTCCTGAATCCACGACTCCACGTCGTTGGCATCAGACAGATACTGAATGCGAAAAACAGATGAAATGCTTTTTAAAATAATGTCATGTTTTCATTTCATAACCTTTTTTTAATCTAAAAAGATGATGATTTTGTCTTGTTAATCATTAAATGATTTCTTATCATACAGAGTCACTTTCAAAATATTTTACAATTTCTAGGAATATTTCACACAAAAAAGTCTCAGAGGAAAATATCTGTTCCACCTGAAGATGAATTTGTATTCATCGCCAAATGAATTAAATAAAGGCCCCTAACTGCAGCTAAGTAAATAAATCTTAGGGAATATGTCATATTTATTGACATCAAGATCAATTAAAACCCCTCGATGCTCTTTATAAACCTAATATTATTTACATGTAACATTGAAAACAACATTTTCAACCCAGACTTAAAGAATTCATTTTAGATGAAATAATTACTAGTAACTTTTCATTATTGGTAGTTTTGCACATAGACTTTCATACAAATAATGTGGGTATATATAAGGATTAATTTATAAATCAGGCATTTATACAGTGTATTCATAAATCTGGAACCTACAAGTACCTATTTGCATGCTCTGTGTAGAGGGTAACAAATACTCCTAAAATATATAGTATTTAATAATTTGGTTGTACCATAAAGACACTATAGAATTTTTTAACTTAAAGGTATCCTTACATGTTCAGTAAACATGTTAATTAAGATATCCATGAACTTTTAAAAATTAATCCAAGTTAAAGGTACTTTGGCATGTTAGGTATAATAAAGAGTGTATTATTCAAGCATCTTTAATAAATATAAGCAGCTAAATAATATGCTGGGAAATTTCAAATACTATTGTCTTGGCAGTTTCTCTTAAACACTGTGCGACATAAAATCAAGTCAAAAAGTTCTCTTGAACACTGTCTTTAAAAAGAGCCAATGGGATTCTCTAATTAAAAATAACATTTTACTGAAAGCCAAGGGCATGCTGTATAATTCAAAATATTTTTTATATATTCATTTCCTTAATATTTGTTTAGAGTAAACATGATATGACTTACCTTTTGCAACATCTAAATAACATTAACAGTTGCCTTTGTATATTCCCTTTCATTGAACGTAGCATTTAGAAATTTTAGTAATCGAAATAATATCTTGCAGAATAAACTGAAAACGTTGCTATTTGGTCAAAGCATGGTTAATTACAATTTCTTTTCATTCTGGGTTTCTGGGAATAATATATGCCATTTCTGTACCAAAAGAAAAGTTTTTTAAGGATAAGTTATTTTTAAGGAAATTTTAAAGTTAATATTGGTGTAGAATAGTCAAGGTGAATGAAGCCCTATCATGTACTTAACAACATTGTAGTACAGAGGAAACCTATAAAAAAATTTATCTTTAGACTTTGCATCCCATCGAGTTTGAATAGCCTAGTAATTCACAAGGCGAAGCCGCATGAATTCAAACGAGATGGCATCAAGCTCTGACCGTAAACTTGAATAGGTTTCTGAATTTATCTCACCCCTCATTTTGACTAATTGGTTAACATTTGTGACATAACACCCTATTGAGTATTTTTTCTAAATACTCCATGGGTGTTGAGTACGAGTTCCCAATGTTAAGTCTATGGGAAAAAAATACCCGGGGTAAGATAATACAGTCGAGCCCTGCTAAGCAGTGCACCTTCCGTGCCTGGCTCCACGTTACCAGGTACCCTGCTTACGGTCATAAAAAAAAGAGGAAATATTTGTCAAGTGTAATTTACTGCCCCAAAGAGAGTTAGAAAACATGGAAATCACATAGTTATTGGGCTAGGGTGTGTGGGGACCTTTGAACCACTGTTGATATATTTGAATGAGGCCCAATTGATTCTCCTTGTTCTACACAAGAAAAAATAAATTTATAAACTCAAAATGAAAACAAATATTTCCTTGGAAAATAGGAAAACTGCCATCTCTATAATGTGATACCCGATAATTAATTTATCGTACCTTCTGTTTCTGTAGCGAGATGTCGAGTTTGCGTCTCCGCTCTTCGCTGAGCTCATTGATGTCCTCCCAGGCTTCGGTGAGCTCGTGACACTTTCCCTCGATGGCTGGAGACGCGAAGTGCTGCGCGCGCACTAGAGCTTCGCCTGTCGAGTGCACCTTGTTGAGCATGGGCTGGTGACCCTGCATCTCCATCTCGAATTTCTGAAATCACAGCAGTCACATTTCATTTATCTTAGCTACCGCTGACTAATTATAGGCATGTTTCACCATACAGAACAGGGAAAACAGAGAAGTGGCTTTTTCCCATGAGGAACAGATTCTATGAGGTCAGAACTGAAAAGAGTCCCTGTTTATCGCCAATTAATATGGCCACTGCAATCTTAAAAATTTTTGTTTAACAAGGCTTTTTGGATAAAATCGGGGCCCCGATTTCCGAAATTTTTATTTTTGATAAAATCGGGGAACCGATTGACATAAATCGGGGTACTGATTTATGCCAGAAGAATTCCCACACAAGGCTGTCATGGTGGTCATGTTTTTCCTACATCTGAAAAACTGAGTCATCTCAAAGACGTCAGGACAACGGAGGGCCCGAAAAAATCAAAACGAAAACTGAAATAGTCCCTGTTTTATTGTCAACTAATATCGCTACTACAATTCTAAAAACATTTCTTTTTTTTTAGAAATATGAGGGTGATTTAGTCCATCATAGTGTTATACTTATGTGGGTATAGTCAATTTAGATTAATCTCATACTAAATTTAATTTCTCATGTTTGTCTTAAGAAAGAGGTATTTATAACAATATTTTGGAACAAAATGTCTATGAATCAATATATATTCTAATTCTCTTGATTACAGTGTTACTTTGATATCTGAAGTCATATTTTTCATGGCTTGGTGATGAGAAACAAGTTTGGTTTTTTTTTAGTGGCCTAACATTAAAAGCTTGCAGGCCCACCTGGTGTTTTTTGTTGAGGTTCTGTGCGTCGATCAGGTTCTTGCCGTAGTCTGTGGATGTTGCGGCTGGGATGTGGTCCTTGATCCACTGCAGTTCGCTGTTCGCGTCGAAGTTGAACTGGTGCCAGCGATACGAGTCTTCCAGTTTCTGACGCCGCTGCGCCATGGGTGCCTCCAGCGCGTTAAACCTGGCGAAGGAACCAAACATCAGAGTCAGTCACATGATTAGAGATCTGGACACTACGCTTCGCTGCCAGCACGCTTCGGTTTTTGGGCGGTGACCGACGGACCCTACGGTTTGTCGCAGCGCCCCTTAATTCTTTTGTCAAGAACTCATGTAGAAACTTCATATAAAACTGTCTTGTAGTTAACAAGGTGGCAGTCATTAGACCGGGTTTTAAAAGACATTCTGATTGTCATCAGGACATAAATACATAAATGGCATAAATACGAAGCTCAGTATCCACAGCGGCCATCACACTATCATGTGAAAACAAATTGTAGCATTCAATTCACAAAGCGTAGTGTCCAAAGCATGCTGATGACCAAGTGTAGTGTCTTGAATTCAGAGAGATGTGTGTATTGGTTATAAAAAAGAATCTCAAATAAATTTTAGAGGACAAAATGACTTGATATAGAGGAAACCCATGAAAGTTTAGGGTCTGAGCTCGTATCCCATCGAGTTTGAATCACGTAGTAATTCACAAGGCGAAGCTGCGTGAATTGCTATGTGATTCAAATGAGATGGGATCGAGCTCTGACCCTAAACTTGAATGGGTTTCTGAATTTATGTCACCCTTAATATTGACTAATGGGCTAACTTTTGTGACATTATCCCCCATTGGATATATTTCCTAAATATCTAATGGGTGTTAGATACGAGTTTCCAATGTTAAGTCTATGGAGAAAAAATATCTGGGTGAGATAAATTTCTATAACTATGAATGAACATCTTGTATAATGACTGTCATTCACAAGGATATACAGTCAATACATGACCCAGAATCTGCTTGGTAGTATATCCAGTGAGGCCAATTCGGGGACCATTGGAAATGATTGACAATATGAAAGCCTTTCAGAACAGGCATGTTATCCTAACCCTAATAAAAAGCGCCATAGGCTTAAAATTGGTTGAGGTGAGTGGTAATTATTGCGCAAGGGCAACAAATAAATTATTGGAGACGGGGTAGGATAAATACTAAACTGAACTTGAGTTAGTAGTGTTAGTGTTTATCACACTCCAGTCAGGTCAGCTACTCACTACACTCGGCTAACACCTCGCGTAGTAATACACGACCTGCCCGTCGTGCTATAAACACCAACACTACTAACTCTCCTTCAGTTTCTACTAAATATTGTTGAAAATTATATATGACAATACAGAATTAACAAAGTACTCCGTACCTCTTGTCGAAGGTCTCGACAGCATTGAGGATGCCGGCTGAGTCGAAGTGGCCCTCGCGCGCCATCTGGTGGCCCTGGGCTACGATGGCTTTGAGGTTTTCGGAGTGAACATCCATCTCCTTCTCCAGCATCTGAAGTATTCACGAGAAATATTATCATGAAACATTACGAAATTTCATACAATTGTTTATATGGTAAGAATTGACTGTGCAGAATGATATCACGAAGCGGAGCTGAGTGATATCTGTAGCGGAAGTCAAAGAAAAACAAAAAATCTTCTGACAATATTATTCATAGGGGACGTGGCATGTATTGCTTAAGTCGCAAAAATGTTTAAAAATATAATTTTTTTTACTTCTAAGAATATTATGGTGAAAATGAAATAAAACCAATTCTTCTGAAAATATCATTCATAGAGGACGTAGCATGTATTGCTTCAGTCGCAATAATCAAAGAAATAATTTGATTAACTGCTAAATACATTATGTTAAAGATAAAATAAAACCAAATCTACTGAAAATATCAGTCATAGAGAACGTTGTATGTATTGCTTCAGTCGCAAAAATTCAAAAAAGAATATTTTTCTAAAAATATCATGGTGAAAAAAATCAGGGAAACCCCGTCGCAAAAATTCAAAAAACGATTTTTTTTAAACTTTCAAAAATATTATGGTGAAAAACTCCCATGAAAATCCTGCTGCAAAAATTAAAAATTCTAATTTTACTTCTAAAAAATATTATGGTGAACAAAAACCAGGAAAATCCTATTACAAAAATTAAGAAATTTTCAACTTCTAAAAATATTATAGTATAAAAAACAAGAAGTAAACCGCGGTGTACCTGGTGTTTTTTGAGGAGGTCCTTGACCCCGCGCAGGTCCTTGCCCACGTCGTCGGAGGACACGAGTTTCTCCATCTCCTCCACCTTGGCCGTGGCGTCCTCCAGCGCCTTGTTAAACAGCTGCTGCTGGGCCGCCTGACGCAGCTTCTCGCCCTTGTCATGAGCGCGCTCCGCCAGCTCGTCCCACTCGCGGTTCAGTTTGTGAAGCACCTTCTTGATCTCAGGCTGCGCGTAGTGTCCATCCTCCACCAGGGCCTGGCCAATCTGCGATGAGACAGAAAATATATAAAATAAATATAAAAAAAGACAGAAAATTCAACTCCGATCTGTGGAGTGAGATATGAGAGAGGAAAGTTATATAAAAAAAACATAGGAAAAAAAGACAGAAATTCTGGAGTGGACATGCATCTGTTTGCATTGGGTTCGAGTTCGAAAGACTGTTGCTACATAAAAGACAGAAAAGTTTTTTTTTAAAAGAAGAAAAAGAGAGCTTGTTTTACCTCTATACTCACAAGAACATACAAGAATTACTAAGTTTCGATGATGTTTTTGGATTTCTTTTTAAGCAAAATTTTATTCAGGGTAACAAAATTACAAGGGTATATTCTCTCCATGAACAATTTTCCAAACTTAGAATCATCATGGACATACAACTCTACATACAACAATATCTGTTGACATGTGTGCTCTTTTAATCATGTTTTTAGCTCTTTTTTTAAAATATTTGTTTGTCATTTTTAATCACCGTATAAGGGCAAAGAAAGACTGATCTAATCCGTCTTTGTTCTTATGTGATCTCATATCCCAGGCATGATGGAAGTTCATTATAAACCTGTTGCTCCACAAAAAAAAAGTTAAAATAAATTTGCAAGGAAGGAAACGTGAACTAGTGTCGGTTCTCCGGTGTAAACCCAGTCTGCATGATTACACATTAAAAGGGATTTCCATGGATAATTCAATAAGTGGAATCTCTGATAATTAATTAATTTAACAGGGATGTCAGTTGGAGTCAGGGAAAAAAGTGGAAATATTTTTCATGTGGATATTTCTGCCACAGAGAGACCGGGAAAACATGGATAAAATGTCCATGTCGGTCATGGCATCGGGTTGAGGGTTTTTGTGGAGGTTCAAACAATTGTTTTATTGGTGTTACTGAGGCTAAATCAATATTATCTTTGTTTGACGTAAGTAAAAGAAATTACATATACTGAATATGAAAAAGTGGATTTCCACGGAAAAGTGGAAAACTGACATCTCTGATTTGATTTACTGACCTGGTTGATGACGTCGAGACGGTCGTTGTTGGCCTTGAGCTCGGCCTCGAAGGCCTGGTGTTTCTGCAGTTTGGGGAGCAGGTTCTGGAGGTCGCGGTACGACTCGTCCGTCGCCGTCTTGTACTTCTCCTTCACCCAGTCTGACAACTGTGTGAAAAAACATCCAACATCACCCTCAATATCATCTCTAATATAACATCCAGTCAGACAGTCGATTAAAACAACGACATTATCCTCAATATCATCTCAGATTATCATCGTGTACTTCTCCTTCACCCAGTCCGACAGCTGAAAAAACATCCAACGTTACCCTCAATATCATCTCTAATATAACATCCAGTCAGACAGCCGATTAAAACAACGACATTATCCTCAATATCATCTCACAAATATATGTCTACTATAATATCCAGTCAGACAGCTGAGTAAAACAACATTATCCTCAATATCATCTCAGAATATCATCGTGTACTTCTCCTTCACCCAGTCCGACAGCTGAAAAAACATCCAACGTTACCCTCAATATCATCTCAGAAATATACGTCTACTATAACATCCAGTCAGACAGTCGATTAAAACAACGACATTAACCTCAATATCATCTCAGATTATCATCGTGTACTTCTCCTTCACCCAGTCCGACAGCTGAAAAAACATCCAACGTTACCCTCAATATCATCTCAGAAATATACGTCTACTATAACATCCAGTCAGACAGTCGATTAAAACAACGACATTAACCTCAATATCATCTCAGATTATCATTGTGTACTTCTCCTTCACCCAGTCCGACAGCTGAAAAAACATCCAACGTTACCCTCAATATCATCTCAGAAATATACGTCTACTATAACATCCAGTCAGACAGTCGATTAAAACAACGACATTAACCTCAATATCATCTCAGATTATCATCGTGTACTTCTCCTTCACCCAGTCCGACAGCTGAAAAAACATCCAACGTTACCCTCAATATCATCTCAGAAATATACGTCTACTATAACATCCAGTCAGACAGTCGATTAAAACAACAACATTAACCTCAATATCATCTCAGATTATCATCGTGTACTTCTCCTTCACCCAGTCCGACAGCTGAAAAAACATCCAACGTTACCCTCAATATCATCTCAGAAATATACGTCTACTATAACATCCAGTCAGACAGTCGATTAAAACAACGACATTAACCTCAATATCATCTCAGATTATCATCGTGTACTTCTCCTTCACCCAGTCCGACAGCTGTTTGAAAAAACATCCAACTTTACTCATTAACCCCAATATCATCTCAGAAAGAGACAGAACAACTCTAATATTACACCCAAAAAATCATGACACATGTAAAACAAACTCATGAAAAAGATATGAAATAATTGTTGTCCAATGTCTGAACCCCAATCAACTGCAACCTTATTAGCAACAAGACAGTTTTATTTGGAGTTCTGACATAAAATTTAATTTTGTGGTGTGACGCGGCGTAGTGTCCGTCAGTCACTTCCCGGAAACCGCAGTATAGACCCTATTGAGGTATCCCATAATTCAGTCTGTTTACAAGTTCCGGTGCTCGCTGGTTGCCAACATTATATGGTGATAGACCCTTGAACCGTAACCCACAATTATCCAGTTTAACGGTTTTTATAAATATTCAAATTAGAAATCTGATGTGAGAAATCGAAATTTCAGCTAATTCTACATATTTATCCGAAATCATATTTAGGTTCTCCAAATATAAATAGGAAAACTATAGTTCATGTGGTCGTGGTCTGCCCAGTCAGTCGCGAGCGGAACTTGTATTTACCCTGGGCGATAATGGGGAGATTAGTAACCTCTGGAGGGCGTATGTTGGCGGCGAAGTGTAGTGTCCAGATAGCTAACAAACTCTACGTACCTCGGTGGTGTCGCGCTTGAACTCCTGCAGCGCCTGTGAGGCGAGGAGCTGGTCATGACGGTCTTGACACTTGTTCTTCACACCGTCACGGCGTGACGTCACAGCATGACACCGCTCTGCGATCCTGCGTCACAAAATAACAACAACAACAACACATGATATCACTTGCACATCATTACAGTCCCCCCTGTATATATATAACACATTTTTTTATTCACTGTATTTCACTATGATTTCACTGCATTTCACTATGATTTCACTGTATTTCACTATGATTTCACTGTATTTCACTATGATTTCACTGTATTTCACTATGATTTCACTGTATTTCACTATGATTTCACTGCATTTCACTATGATTTCACTGCATTTCACTATGGTTTCACTGCATTTCACTATGGTTTCACTGTATTTCACTATGATTTCACTGTATTTCACTATGATTTCACTGTATTTCACTATGATTTCAGCACTATACAATTCCCCCCCCCCTTAAATATAGATTTTTAGAATTTCTGCACTGTACAAACCGTAAATTGTTACTATTGCTCAAAATTGCTCAAAATTATTTATTTAATTTAGCCTAACAATTGATATTTTACTCAACGCGTATGGGGAAGTGTTCCGTAATTTACCCCCCCCTTTTTTTTCATACAGTATTTACAGTATATACGGCATGGGTATATAGTAAATTATAACTTAAACTCAAAATGACACTAGATCCGAAGTTCCTAGCATGTACACACTCAGGCATCATATAGAGTTTCTGCCGTATATTCTGTGGGCACCAGACACGGAACGAGGAGAATTGATTTTCTGTTCACTGATACCTCCGACCATTGTTTGTACAATGAACCCATGTGTACTAACACACAGCTGACGACAACGGTAAGGTACTAACTATATCAGGTATCAGCTTTTCTCTAATAGCTAGGACGTGGCATGTCCCCATTGAGTAATTTATCCTCAATATCTCATGGGTGTTTGATACGAGTTCCGAAAGTTAAGTCTATGGAGAATGAATACCAAGGGTGAGATAAATAGACAATAAACAATGGTTTTGTGGACAGGCGGCCGTAAACCACGAGAGGCTGATGCATAGTGATAGACGAGCGCTAGCGAGTGTATTACGAGGTCAACCGCGAGTGGTTTACAGCCGCCTGTCCACAAAAACCAATCGTTTGTTGTATTTACTATCAATTTTCTCGAGTAAATTAATCTCAGGAATGGCCATGTTAAAGGGTTTATCAATAGGAACTATTTCTTTGCTCTATATCACAAAGGGACTATTTCCCCGTATACCATGGTTTTGAGGCCATATACCACAGATTTGAATCGCTGTACAACAGTCATGGTATCTGACAGGTTTTATATAATGGGTGGCGGTTTACCGAGTCCCCGTACATTTTCAACGGGGTCTTTGTATACCACTGATAATATCAAGAGACATCACGAGTTTGAGTCTGAGCTTATTTATGCCACGCATTTTGTTGGCTCCATAATTTCACGAGTCAAAGACGAGTGACATTACGGAGCCAACAAAATGCGTGGCATAAATAAACTCAAAGTCAAACAAGTGGCGTCTAGATTTTATCCTACCCCGTTACCATATTGTTTCAGTATCAGAAAGTAGTGGCATAAACAACACTTTATGTCACTACCCGTGACATAAACAAATCCCATGTTAAGCCTATGGCGTTTTTTATTAGGGGTAGGATAATAACGTCTACTCACAGGTGACTCTCGGGGTGTCCGGCCTCCATCAGGTTATCCGCCATGTCGTTGAGCGCCTTGATTCGCTCCTCCTGAGCCACGAGTCGGTTCTCGAACTCCTGGTGTCGCTTGAGTAGCGCAGCCACCGCCTCCACCGTACTCTGAAACACCACAACGAAATAACTCAACCAGCGACAAGTTAGTCGTGAATCACAACCCAGTCTGACACTTTATAGTGTGA
The DNA here is from genome assembly GCA_950022655.1 of Alentia gelatinosa. NCBI lineage: Eukaryota > Metazoa > Annelida > Polychaeta > Phyllodocida > Polynoidae > Alentia > Alentia gelatinosa. Next base: position 127,895,248 of record OX465581.1, read on the forward strand.
AACTCCATGTCATCATTTATTATACACCTGTGCACATTGGTCTTATACTAGCTGACCTCTGCTGCCTATATTGTAAAAATCCTGTACGGCTTACTGTGCCGTATGATGTTATACGGCCCACCTCTGCCCAAATTAGACTTTCAATGGCGATTAGAGGTAAATTCTTATGAATTTAAAATATTTCTAAGTGTATAATTACTATGTACCTGTGCACGAATGTCTCATACATACTGGCCAGCTATACACACTAGTTCGTGCACACTGTGCAGAACGAATAGTTCATGCACTCCATACCACGTGACTTGTTGTAAAATGGCGGTTTTTTATAATATACCGGTATATAATTATAAGAGAACATAGTGAGTGTGTCTGCATTACATCTGTTCCTTGTTGTTTTTATCGGTAATATTAACCTCGTTCTTCGAACTCGGTGAATATTTTGTACACCAAACTACACAGTACAGATTCTACTCAGCCACACTGACTAAGTTTCCCTATAATTTGCCTTACAGACAGAAGAACATACATTCACAAGTCTTTAGATGTGATTTAAATATCCACAACAGTATTAACCTGATCCATTCCAACAGAGCCGATCAGAATTGCATAACAGACACAAAAAAGTACCAATCTCTGCGTTACGAAATATCTGAATGACTTCATGTGAGAGAATCATATTCACGAACGATCATATTTCATAAGATAAAGGTACTCTTTTTAGTAGCACCTTCAACATGGCTGTATCTTGCTGCTAGCTAAGTTGGTAAGCACAAAAATACATGGTGGGTCATAGCAAAAAGGATCAGGTTCTAGCTCTCTAGCAATGCTCGCTAGCCATGCAAATCAACTGGACTCTTCTGAAGCCACGCAAATCAACGTGAGTTCTTCAGAAGCCATGCAAATCAGCGTGGATTCTTCACAGGCCACGCAAATCAATGTGGATTCTTCACAGGCTACGCAAATCTATGTGGATTATTCTGAAGCCACGCAAATCAACGTGGATTCTTCACATGCCACGCAAATCAACATGGATTCTTCAAAAGCCACGCAAATCAACGTGGATTCTTCAAAAGCCACGCAAATCAACACAAGTTCTTCAGAAGCCTTGCAAATCAACGTGGATTCTTCAAAAGCCACGCAAATCTACGTAGATTATTCAGAAGCCACACAAATCAACGTGGATTCTTCAAAAGCCACACAAATCAACACGAGTTCTTCAGAAGCCACGCAAATCAATGTGGATTATTCAGAAGCCACGCAAATTTACATGAATTCTCCACAGGCCACACAAATCAATGTGGATTCTTGCAGGTGCCGTCTTTATGGAGCGATGTGATGTACATGCCAAGCATTCAGAAACAAGCAGGGTACCTATTATTTTACTATCCACCTAATACAAAGTGTCTATAGAACACACATAGGGAGTGTGTGTCACTATACCCGGAGCATACAGATCTGTTGTACGCTCCGAGTTCCGATATAGCGAGCATACTGAAAAAATAGAGTGTACGGAAAAATAGTACGTTCCTAGAATGAACTCATATCAGTACGCCACTTGTCAGGAAAAGGTGGATAATATATACAATATAGACTGGTTTCAGATAAAAGCAGTTGTGTGCTTCTCGGAGTTGACTCTGCGCAATATCCTCACGATATTACTACGCGTCAACTCCTCGGAGCATAGGACCGCTTGTATCTGAAACCAGTCAATATTGTGTATTTCTCCATATCATCATATACCTGAAGCCATATCTGCTACGTACACCGCCCGCCCCTACCCATGACGTATTTAAGACCGTACGTCACACTGTGACGTACGGGGTACAGACATTCCATCAAGCTCCAATTTCACCACATTATGGTATATAATAACACAAAAACAAGCTGACTGTCTTCATACGGCAAATATATGCGGTAAAATCATTAATCATATATACCCCATGCAGAGGGGGTGTATATAATCAAATATTTCATATGATCAGTAACTTTACCGCGTATATTTGACGTTCGCACACAGTAGGCCAGTTTCTGTATACTATCTCCACTCTGCACTTTAGAACTCGGACACATGCGAGCGCAAACAGGACATGGAGATGCGGTGGTTTCGTAACGTGCTGTTTACACTTATTTTCACCTGGGGAATGGCGCTAATCGTGCTTAGGTCACTCAATAGGAAACGACATATTAATGACATAAGCGGCCCCTGAGGGGTCACTGAGTACGTCCTATATATCCAACTCCTGGCATATTTTCCATTAAATGGGAAACTGGTATCCAATAACTCAGTCAAGTGTCGTAAAAAATACCCAATCGGCGTTGGGTATGCTAATATTTTTTCTCAAAGCAGGGATCTCAGTTGGGGTCGTGAAAATGAGGACTTTTTTGGTGGAGTTTACTGCCTCAGAGAGTCTGAGAAAACATGGAAAATGTATTGCTATTGGGCATGGAATGGGGCTGGGGTGTGTGGGAAGGTTGGAACCAATGTTTATTGGTGTGAATGAGGCCCAAAAAGTAATTCTATAAACTGGAAATGAAAACAGGTAAAAGACCCGAGGTGTTACTGAAGCTTAGGCAGTCTGATATTATCACAGGCCACTTTAAATGGTTAGGTTAGGCGGCCGGCTGGCTGGTTTTTACAGGGCTGGCTGGCCAGAGGCGACGACCGCACGGCCACGGGCGACAGGGTTTTCAATGGCCTGGTCCGGCCGATTCCAGCCAATTTGCTGATCCACCAGGCAGATTGTCCCAGCTGATCTGAGCCGATGAGCGATTTGGGCCGCCGACATCCACAATTCCTCCACATGGTCATCGTCCGGCCCTAACTCACTCTTGGTGGATCATGTGCTTAACGGACACCCCGTGTAAGCAGACACCCTGCGTTAACGGACACCTTTGCTCGGAATGGATACCTATTTTAGATGTTTATTCTAACCCCACGTAAGCGGACATCCTGCGTAAGCGGACACTGTAAGCGGAGGCTGTCCGCTTACACTGGGTTCTACTATATGTTCTTACATCTAATAAATTTGTTTTAATTTTTAAATATTTAGTTTTTTTCGCAGCTGGTAGCAAGTAAATTCAAAAAGGCCATCATCTAATCATATATTCTTACATCTATGCTTACATTACTTTACGGAGAACACTCGTTATTTATTGATATTTACACTCAGGAATCAGGAAAAAATCATTTTAAATCCTGTTCTGGAGTTGTATTTTTTTAAATGTGTTTATTTTCACAAGGGGAATTCTTCCAATTGATCAATTGATGCATAGTCTTCCAAATTACAAGTGTACAAATTTCGGTCCGCGTTGCCCTTATATGGCAATCAAGGCACGTGACCTGCCCATATATGGTAATCCAGCATGGTGTGGAAGAGTGATTCTGATTGGTCAAGCTCAGAAATGTCTCGAAAAAAACGGGAAATAAAAGGGAAAAAAAGAGCATTCGAATGTGAATGGATCATTAAGCCAGTCGGAAACATGTCTCATTTTGTAAATGCCATCATCTTGCATATTTATAACCGCGCTTTTCAATACTCACATCGCTTCCAAATATCTTAACCGACGTCTTCTACAAGGTCCAGCAGATTATATTACAATGGTAAGAGTTGAATGTAAGAGAAACTGACTGAATGCCTAGATTTCTTCGTCCTTATATTATTACCAAGGAAATAAAACCAGGGCCAGTTGGAACAGAATAATTAAACTGTTTTACTGAATAATACCAGGAAGTAAATGGGAGGGCACCATACTTTTTTTCTTATTTTTAAATTATGCATCTTTTCTTCTTCCTACTTCTTAAGAACTAACGGGAGTTTCCGCTTAGGCAATATATACTACTTCCGGTAAGTGATGTCAACAGCCGTGAAAATGTCGCCAATGTTGTGCACCGTAGATTTAACACTGGAAATGTGACAAGTGCTACAGATAATGATAAAACACTCCGCACACTTCACGTCCTATCTCCAAGTGACTGTGACACAAAATGAACATCACTTACCGGAAACAGTTAAAATAACGTAACTTGGTAAAGTGGAAGGTGAGCCATTTCCTATAAAATACTTTGTTCCCATTCAATAAAAAGGTTAGAAAAGTAGTTCCTCGTTATATCGCCTTTTCTCCCTTATCAATATGCGGAATCACCACCGAAGGGTTTCACCCGCCTTGACCTCATCAGGTGGGATAAAGTCTAAAAAGGATTCTTTCCTTGGTTTGTATATTTTTCTCTCACCTTTCTATATCATCAATATTCTACAAGTCCAGCAGTATGACAAGCAGAAACATGACAAAAACCCAAATGACAGTGAGCTAGAAGTGGGAACTAAAAAGGGGATGCTAGACTTCCAAAAGGAGCTTGTTTTCGTACTTACGTCTTTATTCTGTAGACACAAGCGACACGAATCAAGGCTGAGATTAGAGGCATTGGTCTCTGGGATTTTGCGGGGTACTGATGGGAAGGTTGATTAATTTAAAAAAAATTAAATTGTAAAAAATATTTTATAGAAAATAAATGAGAAAAATTACATAGGTTCGTATTCCCACATCAGGGATTGCGTTTGGAACTGAAAAAGCACCTATTGACTGTACAATTGTTAAACGCTATTGAAATTAGCTTAGGTCATTTAAGCAGTATGTACAGAGAAAAGGGAAAAAAAGCCAAGGGAAGTAGAAGAAATTGATAAATATATGTACATCTTTATAGACATGTATCAAAATATTCAAAATTCGTGATTTTTGATAGGGCTTGGATACTTACTTCCTGAGAAGAGGATGAAGTGGAATAAATTGGTAATGTTCAAAAAAGAAAGTAAGGACCATGAGAGGTGTGTTTGTGAGGTGTCTATAGGGAGCCAAAGTGAACCCGTTAAAACTGCAGATACCCGTTCACAAAACACCATTTCCGGAGATAGGCACTCAGTACTTTGACGATATAGGTTTGAGATTATATGCGTCATTCTCCAATCTTTTAAATCCATATTTTTGATACGCTTAACAACTGTCATCGTAGCTTCAAGACAAACTTACTCAGAGACGATAGTGGTAAACTACACTCCAATGGTAACAAACGAGACCAAAAACGAAATTCTAGCCTCAAACCACCATGGATTTAGCCTGGAAGCCTGGCCTAGTTAGACTATAGGCCAGGTAACGGTTTCCATCTGGTAGAGGGCTCGGCGGGATTAGGTGTATGACAGGCGGATACCAGCCAAACCACTACGCTGGTTCCTGGGGTATCCCCTAGTCACAGGCGGGCACCAGCCAAAGTTGAAGGTCGTGCCTGTGGAACCCGTTACCTGCCCTTTTTTCATTTGGGCAGGGAACCAGTCTATCATGGCTTAAGCACTAAGCCTCGTTCTTACTGGCCTCCGGAAATGGTGTTTTGAGCACGGGTATCTGCCGTTTTAGCGGGTTCACTTTGGCTCCTTATTTCTGAAGTTTTTGACCCCCTCTCCGCACTCCCAATTTTAAACGCAATAGAACAAATAAGGAGCATATGTTAAATTCCCAAAATGTTCGACCCCCTACCCCCCCTCTCGGTGCGTAGGTACATTATGGAAGGCCCCTAAACGGAAATAACTTATTGGTGGGAATGAAAGTGAGGCCATGAGAAGGAGAGAGCGAGGATGGAAGTTAGGAACGGTAGTAATAAGAAGGAACCGCATCGAGATCCATCGCCACTGACAATATGCTATAGGTTTCTCATTGCGGAGTGATCTCACAAGGCAAAGCCGAGTGAGATTATGCAGCATACCAAATTTACCAGTGGCTATGGATCAAGTGCAGTTCAGATTTTATCTCAGTGACCAATTGGCGAATATTTGCGTCATTATCGTCCAATGAGTACTTCTTTAAAATACTCCATGGGCGTTGAATAAAAGTTCCCAACGTTAGATGGGAAAGGAATACCATGTGTGAGATCACGGACTTATATCTATGGATAGGAAACGCGGGCCATTCCCGTGTTTGTTCAACGATCTCTTTGCCTCGGCTACGCTTGAGTGCATTTCGCGGGTAGAGCGCTAATATCCGTATGATCCGCTAGGAAAAGTTTGGCGATAGTTCCATTTTGAGCCACCAGGGTTAAAAGTGGCGCTGCTGATGTTTTTTTGATTTTTAAAATTTTTTTTTTTATTGTTTTTGTTTTGTTTTGAGCAAGCTTTCTTTATTTCAATTATAGTACACTTCATTATTATTTAAATATATATCCTGAGTGTCTAGCCATGATTTTCGGTCTTGGTGAACATGTAAATATCTACATTCATTTTTTTTTTTTTTTTTTTTTTTATTGAGCAAGCTCTTTCTTTATTTCTAAGGTGTTTATTTGCAATCCTTTTTTCTATGGTCTTGGAATAGTTGGGGCCGGCGGACAAATTTCCCTGATTTTCAGGCAGTCAGTCTTGGGAAAAAATTATTTTCAATTCATTCCCATGCCCCTAGGCCTTCATAAAGTATTTGTCAGTCGATTCCAAATATATAGCTACATGGGACAGTTGGAATAAGGGTCCTAAGTGCAATAGATTTTTTGAAAGTTACTGCACATTTTGTCTTAGAATAGTTGGGGCCGGCACACAAATTTCCCTGATTTTCAGGAAGTCAGTCTTGGGAAACAATTATTTTTAATTCATTCCCATGCCCCTAGGCCTTAATAAAGTATTTGTCAGTCGATTCCAGATATATAGCTACATGGGACAGTTGTAATTAGGGTTCTAAGTGCAATAGATTTTTTTTAAGTTACGGCACATTTTGTCTTAGAATGTTTGGGGCCGGTAGGCAAATTTCCCAGATTTTCAGGATGTCAGTCTTGGGAAAAAGTAATTTTCAATTCATTCCCATGCCCCTAGGCCTTAATAATGTATTTGTCAGTCGATTCCAGATATATAGCTACATGGGACAGTTGGAACTAGGGTTCTAAGTGCACTAGATTTTTTTTAAGTTACGGCACATTTTGTCTTAGAATAGTTGGGGCCGGTAGGCAAAGTTCCCAGATTTTCAGGATGTCAGTCTTGGGAAAAAGTAATTTTCAATTCATTCCCATGCCCCTAGGCCTTAATAATGTATTTGTCAGTCGATTCCAGATATATAGCTACATGGGACAGTTGGAATTAGGGTTCTAAGTGCACTAGATTTTTTTTAAGTTACGGCACATTTTGTCTTAGAATAGTTGGGGCCGGTAGGCAAAGTTCCCAGATTTTCAGGATGTCAGTCTTGGGAAAAAGTCATTTTCAATTCATTCCCATGCCCCTAGGCCTTAATAAAGTATTTGTCAGTCGATTCCAGATATATACCTACATGGGACAGTTAGAATTAGGGTTCTAAGTGCACTAGATTTTTTTAAAGTTACGGCACATTTTGTCTTAGAATAGTTGGGGCCGGCACACAAATTTCCCTGATTTTCAGGAAGTCAGTCTTGGGAAACAATTATTTTCAATTCATTCCCATGCCCCTAGGCCTTAATAAAGTATTTGTCAGTCGATTCCAGGTATGTACCTACGTGGGACAATTGGAATTAGGGTTCTACGTGCAATAGTTTTTTTTAAAGTTACGGCACATTTTGTGTCAGTTTGGGATGGGTCGGCAGTGAAAATTCCCTGATTTTGAAGGGGAAAATCTGGAAAATCCAGATTCTGAAATTGTTCCCATGCCCCTAGGCCTTAATAAAGTATTTGTCAGTCGATTCCAGATATATACCTACATGGGACAGTTAGAATTAGGGTTCTAAGTGCACTAGATTTTTTTAAAGTTACGGCACATTTTGTCTTAGAATAGTTGGGGCCGGCACACAAATTTCCCTGATTTTCAGGAAGTCAGTCTTGGGAAACAATTATTTTCAATTCATTCCCATGCCCCTAGGCCTTAATAAAGTATTTGTCAGTCGATTCCAGGTATGTACCTACGTGGGACAATTGGAATTAGGGTTCTACGTGCAATAGTTTTTTTTAAAGTTACGGCACATTTTGTGTCAGTTTGGGATGGGTCGGCAGTGAAAATTCCCTGATTTTGAAGGGGAAAATCTGGAAAATCCAGATTCTGAAATTGTTCCCATGCCCCTAGGCCTTAATAAAGTATTTGTCAGTCGATTCCAGATATATACCTACATGGGACAGTTGGAATTAGGGTTCTAAGTGCACTAGATTTTTTTTAAGTTACGGCACATTTTGTCTTAGAATAGTTGGGGCCGGTAGGCAAAGTTCCCAGATTTTCAGGATGTCAGTCTTGGGAAAAAGTAATTTTCAATTCATTCCCATGCCCCTAGGCCTTAATAAAGTATTTGTCAGTCGATTCCAGATATATACCTACATGGGACAGTTGGAATTAGGGTTCTAAGTGCACTAGATTTTTTTTAAGTTACGGCACATTTTGTCTTAGAATAGTTGGGGCCGGTAGGCAAAGTTCCCAGATTTTCAGGATGTCAGTCTTGGGAAAAAGTAATTTTCAATTCATTCCCATGCCCCTAGGCCTTAATAATGTATTTGTCAGTCGATTCCAGATATATAGCTACATGGGACAGTTGGAATTAGGGTTCTAAGTGCACTAGATTTTTTTAAAGTTACGGCACATTTTGTCTTAGAATAGTTGGGGCCGGCACACAAATTTCCCTGATTTTCAGGAAGTCAGTCTTGGGAAACAATTATTTTCAATTCATTCCCATGCCCCTAGGCCTTAATAAAGTATTTGTCAGTCGATTCCAGGTATGTACCTACGTGGGACAATTGGAATTAGGGTTCTACGTGCAATAGTTTTTTTTAAAGTTACGGCACATTTTGTGTCAGTTTGGGATGGGTCGGCAGTGAAAATTCCCTGATTTTGAAGGGGAAAATCTGGAAAATCCAGATTCTGAAATTGTTCCCATGCCCCTAGGCCTTAATAAAGTATTTGTCAGTCGATTCCAGGTATGTTTCTACATGGTGCAGTTAGAATTAGGGTTCTAAGTGCAATAGATTTTTTTAAAGTTACGGCACATTTTGTCTTAGAATAGTTGGGGCCGGCACACAAATTTCCCTGATTTTCAGGAAGTCAGTCTTGGGAAACAATTATTTTCAATTCATTCCTATGCCCCTAGGCCTTAATAAAGTATTTGTCAGTCGATTCCAGGTATGTACCTACGTGGGACAATTGGAATTAGGGTTCTACGTGCAATAGTTTTTTTTAAAGTTACGGCACATTTTGTGTCAGTTTGGGTTGGGTCGGCAGTGAAAATTCCCTGATTTTGAAGGGGAAAATCCGGAAAATCCAGATTCTGAAATTGTTCCCATGCCCCTAGGCCTTAATAAAGTATTTGTCAGTCGATTCCAGATATATACCTACATGGGACAGTTAGAATTAGGGTTCTAAGTGCACTAGATTTTTTTAAAGTTACGGCACATTTTGTCTTAGAATAGTTGGGGCCGGCACACAAATTTCCCTGATTTTCAGGAAGTCAGTCTTGGGAAACAATTATTTTCAATTCATTCCCATGCCCCTAGGCCTTAATAAAGTATTTGTCAGTCGATTCCAGGTATGTACCTACGTGGGACAATTGGAATTAGGGTTCTACGTGCAATAGTTTTTTTTAAAGTTACGGCACATTTTGTGTCAGTTTGGGATGGGTCGGCAGTGAAAATTCCCTGATTTTGAAGGGGAAAATCTGGAAAATCCAGATTCTGAAATTGTTCCCATGCCCCTAGGCCTTAATAAAGTATTTGTCAGTCGATTCCAGGTATGTTTCTACATGGTGCAGTTAGAATTAGGGTTCTAAGTGCAATAGATTTTTTTAAAGTTACGGCACATTTTGTCTTAGAATAGTTGGGGCCGGCACACAAATTTCCCTGATTTTCAGGAAGTCAGTCTTGGGAAACAATTATTTTCAATTCATTCCTATGCCCCTAGGCCTTAATAAAGTATTTGTCAGTCGATTCCAGGTATGTACCTACGTGGGACAATTGGAATTAGGGTTCTACGTGCAATAGTTTTTTTTAAAGTTACGGCACATTTTGTGTCAGTTTGGGTTGGGTCGGCAGTGAAAATTCCCTGATTTTGAAGGGGAAAATCCGGAAAATCCAGATTCTGAAATTGTTCCCATGCCCCTAGGCCTTAATAAAGTATTTGTCAGTCGATTCCAGATATATACCTACATGGGACAGTTAGAATTAGGGTTCTAAGTGCACTAGATTTTTTTAAAGTTACGGCACATTTTGTCTTAGAATAGTTGGGGCCGGCACACAAATTTCCCTGATTTTCAGGAAGTCAGTCTTGGGAAACAATTATTTTCAATTCATTCCCATGCCCCTAGGCCTTAATAAAGTATTTGTCAGTCGATTCCAGGTATGTACCTACGTGGGACAATTGGAATTAGGGTTCTACGTGCAATAGTTTTTTTTAAAGTTACGGCACATTTTGTGTCAGTTTGGGATGGGTCGGCAGTGAAAATTCCCTGATTTTGAAGGGGAAAATCTGGAAAATCCAGATTCTGAAATTGTTCCCATGCCCCTAGGCCTTAATAAAGTATTTGTCAGTCGATTCCAGGTATGTTTCTACATGGTGCAGTTAGAATTAGGGTTCTAAGTGCAATAGATTTTTTTAAAGTTACGGCACATTTTGTCTTAGAATAGTTGGGGCCGGCACACAAATTTCCCTGATTTTCAGGAAGTCAGTCTTGGGAAACAATTATTTTCAATTCATTCCTATGCCCCTAGGCCTTAATAAAGTATTTGTCAGTCGATTCCAGGTATGTACCTACGTGGGACAATTGGAATTAGGGTTCTACGTGCAATAGTTTTTTTTAAAGTTACGGCACATTTTGTGTCAGTTTGGGTTGGGTCGGCAGTGAAAATTCCCTGATTTTGAAGGGGAAAATCCGGAAAATCCAGATTCTGAAATTGTTCCCATGCCCCTAGGCCTTAATAAAGTATTTGTCAGTCGATTCCAGATATATACCTACATGGGACAGTTAGAATTAGGGTTCTAAGTGCACTAGATTTTTTTAAAGTTACGGCACATTTTGTCTTAGAATAGTTGGGGCCGGCACACAAATTTCCCTGATTTTCAGGAAGTCAGTCTTGGGAAACAATTATTTTCAATTCATTCCCATGCCCCTAGGCCTTAATAAAGTATTTGTCAGTCGATTCCAGGTATGTACCTACGTGGGACAATTGGAATTAGGGTTCTACGTGCAATAGTTTTTTTTAAAGTTACGGCACATTTTGTGTCAGTTTGGGATGGGTCGGCAGTGAAAATTCCCTGATTTTGAAGGGGAAAATCTGGAAAATCCAGATTCTGAAATTGTTCCCATGCCCCTAGGCCTTAATAAAGTATTTGTCAGTCGATTCCAGGTATGTTTCTACATGGTGCAGTTAGAATTAGGGTTCTAAGTGCAATAGATTTTTTTAAAGTTACGGCACATTTTGTCTTAGAATAGTTGGGGCCGGCACACAAATTTCCCTGATTTTCAGGAAGTCAGTCTTGGGAAACAATTATTTTCAATTCATTCCTATGCCCCTAGGCCTTAATAAAGTATTTGTCAGTCGATTCCAGGTATGTACCTACGTGGGACAATTGGAATTAGGGTTCTACGTGCAATAGTTTTTTTTAAAGTTACGGCACATTTTGTGTCAGTTTGGGTTGGGTCGGCAGTGAAAATTCCCTGATTTTGAAGGGGAAAATCCGGAAAATCCAGATTCTGAAATTGTTCCCATGCCCCTAGGCCTTAATAAAGTATTTGTCAGTCGATTCCAGATATATACCTACATGGGACAGTTAGAATTAGGGTTCTAAGTGCACTAGATTTTTTTAAAGTTACGGCACATTTTGTCTTAGAATAGTTGGGGCCGGCACACAAATTTCCCTGATTTTCAGGAAGTCAGTCTTGGGAAACAATTATTTTCAATTCATTCCCATGCCCCTAGGCCTTAATAAAGTATTTGTCAGTCGATTCCAGGTATGTACCTACGTGGGACAATTGGAATTAGGGTTCTACGTGCAATAGTTTTTTTTAAAGTTACGGCACATTTTGTGTCAGTTTGGGATGGGTCGGCAGTGAAAATTCCCTGATTTTGAAGGGGAAAATCTGGAAAATCCAGATTCTGAAATTGTTCCCATGCCCCTAGGCCTTAATAAAGTATTTGTCAGTCGATTCCAGATATATACCTACATGGGACAGTTAGAATTAGGGTTCTAAGTGCACTAGATTTTTTAAAAGTTACGGCACATTTTGTCTTAGAATAGTTGGGGCCGGCACACAAATTTCCCTGATTTTCAGGAAGTCAGTCTTGGGAAACAATTATTTTCAATTCATTCCCATGCCCCTAGGCCTTAATAAAGTATTTGTCAGTCGATTCCAGGTATGTACCTACGTGGGACAATTGGAATTAGGGTTCTACGTGCAATAGTTTTTTTTAAAGTTACGGCACATTTTGTGTCAGTTTGGGATGGGTCGGCAGTGAAAATTCCCTGATTTTGAAGGGGAAAATCTGGAAAATCCAGATTCTGAAATTGTTCCCATGCCCCTAGGCCTTAATAAAGTATTTGTCAGTCGATTCCAGATATATACCTACATGGGACAGTTAGAATTAGGGTTCTAAGTGCAATAGATTTTTTTAAAGTTACGGCACATTTTGTCTTAGAATAGTTGGGGCCGGCACACAAATTTCCCTGATTTTCAGGAAGTCAGTCTTGGGAAACAATTATTTTCAATTCATTCCCATGCCCCTAGGCCTTAATAAAGTATTTGTCAGTCGATTCCAGGTATGTACCTACGTGGGACAATTGGAATTAGGGTTCTACGTGCAATAGTTTTTTTTAAAGTTACGGCACATTTTGTGTCAGTTTGGGTTGGGTCGGCAGTGAAAATTCCCTGATTTTGAAGGGGAAAATCCGGAAAATCCAGATTCTGAAATTGTTCCCATGCCCCTAGGCCTTAATAAAGTATTTGTCAGTCGATTCCAGATATATACCTACATGGGACAGTTAGAATTAGGGTTCTAAGTGCACTAGATTTTTTTAAAGTTACGGCACATTTTGTCTTAGAATAGTTGGGGCCGGCACACAAATTTCCCTGATTTTCAGGAAGTCAGTCTTGGGAAACAATTATTTTCAATTCATTCCCATGCCCCTAGGCCTTAATAAAGTATTTGTCAGTCGATTCCAGGTATGTACCTACGTGGGACAATTGGAATTAGGGTTCTACGTGCAATAGTTTTTTTTAAAGTTACGGCACATTTTGTGTCAGTTTGGGATGGGTCGGCAGTGAAAATTCCCTGATTTTGAAGGGGAAAATCTGGAAAATCCAGATTCTGAAATTGTTCCCATGCCCCTAGGCCTTAATAAAGTATTTGTCAGTCGATTCCAGGTATGTTTCTACATGGTGCAGTTAGAATTAGGGTTCTAAGTGCAATAGATTTTTTTAAAGTTACGGCACATTTTGTCTTAGAATAGTTGGGGCCGGCACACAAATTTCCCTGATTTTCAGGAAGTCAGTCTTGGGAAACAATTATTTTCAATTCATTCCTATGCCCCTAGGCCTTAATAAAGTATTTGTCAGTCGATTCCAGGTATGTACCTACGTGGGACAATTGGAATTAGGGTTCTACGTGCAATAGTTTTTTTTAAAGTTACGGCACATTTTGTGTCAGTTTGGGTTGGGTCGGCAGTGAAAATTCCCTGATTTTGAAGGGGAAAATCCGGAAAATCCAGATTCTGAAATTGTTCCCATGCCCCTAGGCCTTAATAAAGTATTTGTCAGTCGATTCCAGATATATACCTACATGGGACAGTTAGAATTAGGGTTCTAAGTGCACTAGATTTTTTTAAAGTTACGGCACATTTTGTCTTAGAATAGTTGGGGCCGGTAGGCAAAGTTCCCAGATTTTCAGGATGTCAGTCTTGGGAAAAAGTCATTTTCAATTCATTCCCATGCCCCTAGGCCTTAATAAAGTATTTGTCAGTCGATTCCAGGTATGTTTCTACATGGTGCAGTTGGAATTAGCTTTTTTAGTGCAATAGCTTTTTTTAAAGTTACGGCACATTTTGTGTCACTTTGGGTTGGGTCAGCAGTCAAAATTCCCTGATTTTCAGGGGGAAAATCCAGAAAATCCAGATTCTTAAATTATTCCCATGCCCCTAGGCCTTAATAAAGTATTTGTCAGTCGATTCCAGATATATACCTACATGGGACAGTTGGAATTAGGGTTCTAAGTGCACTAGATTTTTTTAAAGTTACGGCACATTTTGTCTTAGAATAGTTGGGGCCGGTAGGCAAATTTCCCAGATTTTCAGGATGTCAGTCTTGGGAAACAATTATTTTTAATTCATTCCCATGCCCCTTGGCCTTAATAAAGTATTTGTCAGTCGATTCCAGGTATGTACCTATGTGGGACAGTTGGAATTAGGGTTCTTAGTGCAATAGTTTTTTTTAAAGTTACGGCACATTTTGTGTCACTTTGGGTTGGGTCGGCAGTCAAAATTCCCTGATTTTCAGGGGGGAAATCCAGAAAATCCATATTCTTAAATTATTCCCATGCCCCTAGGCCTTAATAAAGTATTTGTCAGTCGATTCCAGATATATACCTACATGGGACAGTTAGAATTAGGGTTCTAAGTGCACTAGATTTTTTTAAAGTTACGGCACATTTTGTCTTAGAATAGTTGGGGCCGGTAGGCAAAGTTCCCAGATTTTCAGGATGTCAGTCTTGGGAAAAAGTCATTTTCAATTCATTCCCATGCCCCTAGGCCTTAATAAAGTATTTGTCAGTCGATTCCAGGTATGTTTCTACATGGTGCAGTTGGAATTAGGGTCCTAAGTGCGCTAGATTTTTTAAAAGTTACGGCACATTTTGTCTCACAGCCTGCCTGAAAATCAGGGAATTTCGCCTGCCGATCCAACCCAAATTGACACAAAATGTGCCGTAACTTTGAAAAAATCTAGTGCACTTAGAACCCTAATTCCAACTGTCCCATGTAGGTATTAATCTGGAATTGACTGACAAATACTTCATTAAGGCCTAGGGACATGGGAATAATTTAGGAATCTGGATTTTCTGGATTTTCACCTTGAAAATCAGGAAATTTTGACTGCCGACCTGACCCAAACTGACACAAAATGTGCCGTAACTTTAAAAAAATCTAGTGCACTTAGAACCCTAATTCCAACTGTCCCATGTAGGTATATATCTGGAATCGACTGACAAATACTTCATTAAGGCCTAGGGACATGGGAATGAATTGAAAAACAAAATTTCCCAACACTGACATCCTGAAAACCAGGGAAATTTGCCCGCCGACACCAACTATTCTAAGACAAAATGTGCCGTAACTTTTAAAAAATCTATTGCCTTTAGGACCCTTATTCCAACTGTCCCATGTAGGTATATATCTGGAATCAACTGACAAATACTTTATTAAGGCCTAGGGGCATGGGAATAATTTAGGAATCTGGATTTTCTGGATTTTCCCCTTGAAAATCAGGGAATTTTCACTGCCGACCCAACCCAAACTGACACAAAATGTGCCATAACTTTAAAAAAATGTAGTGCACTTAGAACCCTAATTCCAACTGTCCCATGTAGGTATATATCTGGAATCGACTGACAAATACTTCATTAGGGCCTAGGGGCATGGGAATAATTTAGGAATCTGGATTTTCCCCTGGAAAAACAGGGAATTTTCACTGCCGACCCAACCCAAACTGACACAAAATGTGCCATAACTTTACAAAAATCTTGTGCAATTAGAACCGTAATTCCAACTGTCCCATGTAGGTATATATCTGGAATCGACTGACAAATACTTCATTAAGGCCTAGGGACATGGGAATGAATTGAAAATAATTTTCCCCCAACACTGACTGCCTGAAAACCAGGGAAATTTGCCCGCCAACACCAACTATTCTAAGACAAAATGTGCAGTAACTTTTAAAAAATCTAGTGCACTTAGGACCCTAATTCCAACTGTCCCATGTAGGTATATATCTGGAATCGACTGACAAATACTTCTTTAAGGCCTAGGGGCATGGGAATGAATTGAAAATATTTTTTTCCCAAGATCCACTGCCTGAAAATCAGGGAAATTTGCCTGCTGACCTGACCCAAACTGACACAAAATGTGCCAAAACTTTAAAACTATTTCACTGATCATTTCAAGACACTTCCTAAATGGAAGTTGAAATTATAGCCCTAGGTGTGCTGGGGGGTTCCAGACAATTGGCAGATATTTTGTAATTTTGGTTGGGTTGGGACTCAGATTTCCCTCATTTGACATGGGAAATCAAGATTTTGAAATTATTTCCCCCTCAACAGGCTTTAATTGACTACTTCATCAAAAGGTCTAAGTATATACCTATACAGAACAGTCACAGTTATGTTGATAAGTGTAGTGAACGTTTGTAGACAAATGTAAACAGTTTATCTGAATGTCATGATTATGCTGAGCCTCCCAGCTGCGACAGTCGCGATCCTGGTGGCAAAATATTGAACTAACCCCAAATGACGGTAGGGCCGTCTAGCGGCCCTTATCGGAACCCTAACAATGCCGAGGCAGAGATAGATACACCAGGGGCCGTTTGTTTCTAATCCAGGTGTTCCAAGTCCGTGGTGAGATGAATATTCTTAATTTTGCGTTGTGTTAGTGTTGCATATATCTGACATCAGCTTGGGTTAGCGCTACTTGTCAGGGTTGCCAGTTGGGGTCAGAACAAAAACATTGAAATATTCTCTATTGCAATACAGGGTTTATGCATTACATACACATTAAGGTGGCGAATCAAGGGAAACCTTAAGTTTTTACATGGGTCAGCGGGGATGTTCAGTGGGGGAACATGGGCTGTGGTGGAATTGAGTAATTTAGCAGTTGGTAAATCAATATTACACTGAAAATGAAAACTTGTATTTCAATGTAAACATTGAAAACTGGCCTCCCTGTCTTGTCTTTGACATGACCTTGGGTTAGTTCTGCATGACCTTGACATTGGCTTGGGTTAATACTACACTCTATTGACACTTAAAATAGAATAATTAAGTCTAGACTTACTCCGAGGTCGTCAAACTCTAGGAAGGCTTCGTGGCTGGCGGTCTGACTGTCAATCTGGTCGGCTTCACGCAGGAACATCTGTAACAATACGCGAGGGTAATACACGAGCGCCAGCGAGTTTATTACGATGTCAACCTTGAGTGGTTTACAGAGCCACCTGTTCACATAACACTTGTTTGTTGTATTTATTATCTTCTCGAGGTTAATTAGACCCAGTAATTGCCATATTAAAGGGTATAATAATAGGAACTATTTCTTTGCTCTATAGTACAAAAGGACTATTTTCCTGTATGGCTTTGAGGCCGTAGACCACAAATTTGAATCTGTATACCACAGTTAAGGTATCTGACAGGTTTTATATAATGGTGTCGTGGAGTCCCCATACATTTTCAATGGGGTCTTTGTATACGATAGATAATAAGGATAAGGATAAAAAGTAGTAAATCATGGGGCGGTTACCTGGAGGTTGACTGCATCACCGAGATCGCGGTTCTTCTGGCTCCACAGGTCCGCGATCGCCTGCTGCTCCGCGGCCAGCTGCGCCAGCTTCTCCTTCACGTCCTGCGCTTGCGGGTTCTTCGCCAGGATCTTTTCGCCCAGCGCCCCCACGCGGTCAAACCTGACAACACAGACAGCCATCTCGTGAAGACTTGATTCAATTTGGCTGAATTTGGTGCCAATCACCACTCAGGCCTGAATCGGGGGCTACTTTAGCCCTGATCTGAATAGGGACCGAACATGGCCCGAGCAGGATCGGGACATAAACCAGGTAAAGGCTTGATTCAATTCGGCTGATTTTAGTGCCAATCACCACTCGGCCCTGTCTGGCAGTTACTTAATTATGTCCCAATCATGCTTGGTCCGTGTTCAGTTCCTATTCCGATCAATGCTTAAGTAGGGAGTTATTAGTAATGTAAGTGGAAATACAAAACTAAGGATTTCAAATAGGACACATTCTAACAGGCCTCATAATTAAAACAATTCAATCTGGATCTGCTCTTTATCCTACCTTTATCTTTATCCTTTATTACTTTGATAGCCATCTTGGAAAACGGCCGCCATCTTGGATTTTCAAGTGGTTCATCAGATAGAATTACTAAGTATACCAAAGAGAATCACTGTACAAAAATTTGGTGCTTGTATCACCATTTGCACGATTTCCTTGAAAATGTGTTTTAATCTGCTCCACTAAATGGAAGACCACCTACTCCCCACTTGGAACTAAATTAAAAACCCGCTTTACTAGGTGAGTGATTTGCCCTACTTGGCCATGTTGGCGTTGATCTCGTCTCTCAGCTCGCTGTTCCTCTTGAAGAGTTCTTCGGCTTCGGCCACGTCTCTCGGGTTCTCCTTCTGACTGAGCTTGGCCTTCACGTCTGTGATCCATGACTCCTGAAAACACCAACCACAAAATCTCAGACAAGCTCTAGGACAAGCTCTAGGACAAGCTCTCAGAAGAGCTCTTGGACAAGCTCTCGCACAAGCTCCAGGACAAGCTCTCAGATGAGCTCTCAGATGAGCTCTCGGACAAGCTCCCGGACAAGCTCTCAGATGAGCTCTAGGACAAGCTCTTGGACAAGCTCTCGCACAAGCTCCCGGACAAGCTCTCAGATGAGCTCTCGGACAAGCTCTCGGACAAGCTCCCGGACAAGCTCTCAGATGAGCTCTAGGACAAGCTCTCGCACAAGCTCTCACACAAGCTCTCAGATGAGCTCTCGGACAAGCTCTCGGACAAGCTCTCGGCCAAGCTCTCAGACAAGCTCTCGCACAAGCTCTCGCACAAGCTCTCGCACAAGCTCAATGTGATATCATCAGGAAATGTGCCGTATATATTATTACGGCATCCTGTGCTGTACAGTGTTATACAGAACACATTAAGATATCAGCAAAATCTTTTGTCGGAAAACTTGCATCCCTGGAAAGCTAAGAGTGTGTTCTGATATTTTGGAGGATCATAAATGAATGGAATCGATTCCAAGATCCTGCTTCCCAATCCTAAATTTCATTTGAAGAAATTCACTGCTATAGTCAACTATGATGGTTTTTAAATTGTCAGTTTGAAAAAGGAATGTATGTGATATGGTCTTATAAACGGAAAACCTTACTATATTGACATTTCAGTCGAACAATATACACTGACTTTTCTGAACACATATAATACAAAATAAATGTTTAAATCACAGAGAAGGCCAGTCTGAAACGGAAATAAGCATTAGTTTTATTCTGATGCCTGCATCCAGTTGTGTGGTTCTAGCTGTAAAGTGAACATTAACTTAATCAGAGGGGTTAGAATATACCAGGTCCGTACTCGAGAGAACAGGGCGCTTACTATGCAAAGTTTACTCTGTGTAATGGAAGAACGGGTATTCCTATATACCTGTGGCCGAACACTCTAGCTACACCACGCTACGGGGGGGTGGAATAACTTATGTTTACTACCCAAGGTTGACATTCAGACCAATCAGATTGTCTCTTACAAAATTCTTATGAAAAGCGCAGTGGGGAGAAAACATAGAGTGTCAAGTAACTCATAAGGTAGGGTATGGCTTTGCGTTTAATGGCGCGTAAGCAAACAACGCTATTTATCATTATTAAACTATAATTGAAGGTATATAAGAATAGGGAAACCAAGTTTTTGGAGAGAGAAAGTCAAAGTTACTCGGTAGGGCTTAACGGAAAGATTTAAAATTCTTCCATTAAAATTCTTCCATTACAAAGGAGTAAACTTTCATTCATTATCTCAGATCTATCCCATATCTTTGTACATGAATATAAACCATTATCGAGAAACGTCATGAAATTTCATATGATTGTTTACATGGCGTGAGTTGTCTTCACAGAATGATAACGAAGCGGAGCTGAGTGATATCTGTAGTGGAAGACAACGAACGCCGTATATACAATTATATGAAATTGAGTGATGTTTAGATTTTATCCTACCCCGTCACATGTTTTCAACTTCATATGTTACCAGTGGCATATAAATATTTTATGGCATAACCGTGGCATACAGTCACGCCATGTTAAGTCTATGGAGGTTCATATGAAGGGTAGGATAAACAGATATGTGACTAATTCCAAGACCCTGGTAAATGGTTACTGGAAAATGGAGGTGGAATATGAACTGTTATGAGGTTGGGATGAGGGTATGTTTGTAAAAGCTAGTGAAGTGTTTGGGATGACAGAGGGTAATTTGATGTGTTATATACACATGTATATGTAAGACAGACCCATAAAAAGGTACACATGTTGAATGACAGTCAACTAGGGCAGTATTTAATCTAATAGTGTTCTTGTTTTTTAAATTCTAATCAGAACCAACCAACTTTCATTTGTTTTATGGATTTTTGTGTTTCTTTTTTAAATGAAAAAAAACCCATCTGAATGACGGATCTCAAGACACTTTCATTTTAGTACATTACTTGATTCCAGTTAATCTAATATTCCCCCTTTAAACAGACTAACATTTTAAAATTCATTAATCCATGGATGTGGTTTACAGCCACTATTAAACAATGGGTCGTGGTTTACTGTGGCCCCCATACATTTTCAATGGGGACTTCTTAACCCATGGGTAAGAAAGAATCATAACATAACATTATCTAACATTAGAAACACGTGGCAATGAGGATACACGATTCTTGTGAACGATATATTCTCAAGTATCTAGAACAACTGCCAATAAAAACAACAAACAACAACGAGTCAACAAACAATGTACTGCACGACCTTCAGACCACGTGACCTTCAGAGAGGAGTCACGTGACCTGGGTGATGCTGACGTCACAGGGTGTGTGTAGGGGGTGGAGACGCATCTGTAGGGAACAATAACGTTTACACGACAGGAGAGTGCACTTGACCACCTACAGAGGTCACCTGTATGACCTTGAGCAAGGTCAGGACCTTACTCTAGAGGTCAGATGATGACCTTGGGTGTGACGTCACAGGGGAGAGTGCACACCTCGCCTCTGATTGGTGCGTCCCGCGAATGACGTCAGAACCGACACCGGACTTACCAAGTTGTTGTCGGTGTGCGCGTACGGGTCCCGGAGAGCACTGCCCAGAGAACCCGGACGCCGCGAGCCTCGAGCCGAGCCTCCAGGACCGAAGCGCAAGGTGCCTGCCTCACCCGTCATATCAAAGTCCATCTGTATCACCAGGACAGACCCGTCTACTAACTACATGGTACGGTTATTCAACAGAGATGCCAGCGAGGACTGGGGAAAGAGCTGGAAATTCTTCCGAAACTTGTGTAAATCTCTAACATGATAAAAATTTAGTGTACTACAACCCAAAGATTTGAAAAAAAACCTGGAAATAACTGGAATACTGGCATCTCTGTTATTAAATCATTATGTGCGTGATCATGATGTATACTTATAATGGTGTTCGCTTTAATTTTAATTGATATCAATTGGAATTTTCTTAATGATCTCTACAGATAGCTATCAAAACGATTGGTTTCAGGATTTATATCTAAATCAGAAAATTTGTTCATATTATTAGATTGAGTATTACTCTAGGATACAAATCTATAAATATCACGGTTACATCCTTATAAGGTTCTTGTCTTTAGTGTACATGAGTGCCACACAAATAAACACAAATATAACTCAAAAAGAATAATCTGCACTCCTTTGCATTTTAATTTCTTTTTTCATTTTCAAGTCTTAAAAACAACAACGGTTAAAAATCTGAATTAAATTCACTGTTGAAAGATAACTTGATGGCCCTATTTCGACAATACAGTATTTCAGTGTAAATGGCTGTCTGAAAATCTCACTGTGGTGAGAGACAATATAATTATTAATGAAAAAAAAAATGGAATTGAAGATTTTACAAGGCATCTAGTTTTTGGCTAATCCAGAAAAATGTACATAGGACGAAACGTACGTTAGTTACACCCCAGAATTTCTAAATTGAAGATTTTATTAAATGTTCACATGGAACTGGGTGAGTGAGACGGAACAAAGTTGAGATTGAGATGAGATTTATATATATTTTTTAAGATAAAGTAGTAAAATTGAGGAGTAACACGGAATAAAGTTGATCTCTCTCGTCAGAGAACAGTCTGAAAACGTGAATGATTGTATAATTATTTTTGAGATGTAGTCGTCACGGAGACTCACCAGGTCCTTGGCCTCTTCCCGGAAGCGGTGCCGCTCCTCGGCGTCCGCTAACTTCCCCTTCCGGTCTGCGGCTTGACCCTGCGCAGTGAGGACAAACGTCACATCCGTTATTACATCAGAAGAAAAAAATAATCCCTCCAAAAATAGAGGTCATTCATCATACGTCATTCAAGGAGAAAACAACAACAAAGAACTAACCCCCCGTCACACATCACATACGTCATTCCATGAGAAGAAAAAAAATCCAAAGAAAAAAAGACTACCCCAACCAATGAATGAATGAGATGGTCACCATTATCTACGGACAACTTATCAGGGAAAACCCTGATGATGAAGTAATAATACACACATTTACAGGGAAGTCGAGTTTATGAGGTCCTAGAAACAATATGGGGTTGACATACACAGGTTCTATCAAGGCTTTAGAATACTAATAGTACAAAAATGAATCTTCTGACTCTGAGGCTGAATCTTCTGATGATGACTATTGAAATGGTGCAAAGTAATGAGAACTATATTTGATACTGATGTATGTTATGGCTGTATGTGTACAAAAGTAGTCGTATGATCAAATGCTATATAAGGGCTCTATGAAGTGTTATAATACTGTTTTTACTGAATTTCATGATGTAGAACATATCAGATCAATTTAAAATACATTTTATTGAATTCCTCATGCTAAGTTTAGTGGGAAATGACACCTTATTTGCCTCTCTACCTCATCTAGATCTATGTAGGTGACCGTTTTTGGCCGTCAGCGCCGTCCTCGGGTGAATTTTGAAAAACGCGTTATTTCAGAGTCTTCCCCACCTACTCAGAGGGACATGGGAGCTAAATTTTATCAAAATTGTCCCCTCTACACAACCAAGGTGAGATATGGAGGTTCGGAAGTCTCGGTCATGGGACTATTGATTTTTACCCAACTATAAGGACAATGTTTTAATGCTTACTAAAATCCCTTATTTCAGGTATTTTCCCCTGACCTCTGACATCCTGATTATTTTTCTGCTAAAATCCCTGGTTTCAGGTATTTTCCCCTGACGTCTGACATCCTGATTAGTTTTCTGCTAAAATCCCTGATGTCATTCTGTTTTTATACTTAATAAAATCCCTGATTTCAGGTATTTTCCACTGAACTCTGACATTCTGATTATTTTTCTGTTAAATCCCTGATTTCAGGTATTTTTCCCTGAACTCTGATTTCCTGATTGTCGTACCTGTAATGAGTTCCACATGTCCATGATGTCCTGTTCCCGCTGGTTGACGTGTCCGGCCTCTCCTGGGTACGACTGTCGTACACTGCGTCAGCCAAAATAAAATCAAAAAAATTATATATATATAATTGTTTTTAATTTACTTCTTGCACCGCAGTAGGTGTATGTGAGCGAATATCTGACTCATTAAACATTTTCAATTACAGTTTTCTCCTATTTCAATTTTTTTTATAAACAATCTAAGAGATCAAGACGAAGAACTTTACACAATTCATGGTTGCTATTTGGGGTAAGAAAAAAACGTTGAAATATTTTTATTACAATAGAGGGTTTATGAATTACATTTGCATTACAGTGGGGAATCAAGGAAAAGCTCAGGTTTTTATGTGGGTCAGTGGGGAGGTTAAATGGGGGATCATGGGCTGTGGTTGACTTTGGTAATTTAGCAGTTGGTATATCAATATTACACAAGAAACTATTTTCTCATTCTGAAAATGAATCTCACTTCATCGTCTAACATCTTACTTACGCGTTTGCGAGTAGCATCATCTTCTGTAGTTTCTCCCCGAGAGGTCCGAGCTCATGCTCCAACGTCTACAAGTAAATAGGTGTAAAATCAGGTTTTTAAAAACAATTTTAGATTGTCAATTAAGTTAAAATCCTAATTGTAGCCGATGCTTGATTTCTAGGATTATTTTGTTTTCGGTATGTAATAAAATTGTGGATTATCGTAGAGTTTTCAACCGATCTTATTTTCTAGGACTATTTTGTTTTCGTTGTGTAATGTTTGTTTGTTTGTTTATTTATTTGGGTTGCATAACATCCAAGATGTTGTATTTGACTTCCTGGTGTCTGTGCTTGCTTTGTAGAATTATTTTGTTTTCAGTGTGTAACGTAATCGTGGATTATCATAAATAGTTCTGAACTGACGTGGAGTCTGTGTTAACTTTGTAGGATTATTTTGTTTTCGGTGTGTAACATAATTGTGGATTATCGTAAATAAATCTGAACCGACCTGGCGTTTGCACTTACTTTGTAGGATTATTTAGTTTTCGGTGTGTAACATAATTGTGGATTGTCGTAAATAAATCTGAACCGACCTGGTGTTTGTACTTGCTTGGTAGGGTTATTTTGTTTTCGGTGTGTTATGTAATCATGGATTGTCGTAAATAGCTCTGAACTGACCTGGTGTTTGCGCTGAAGGGCCTGTACTGTGTTGAGGTCACGGCCAAGGTCATCGATGCCGAGCTGACTGTTCTTCTCTCCGATCCAGTCTTTCAGCTCATCACACATGGACTGGAACATCTCAATGCTAAAAAGAGTACAATATGTGAGTCCTAATAGCAACACAAGAAAAGTCTCAATCCTAAAAACAGTACAATATGTTAGTCCTG
The DNA here is from genome assembly GCA_950022655.1 of Alentia gelatinosa. Taxonomy (NCBI): domain Eukaryota; kingdom Metazoa; phylum Annelida; class Polychaeta; order Phyllodocida; family Polynoidae; genus Alentia; species Alentia gelatinosa. The sequence goes on from OX465581.1 coordinate 127,919,983, forward strand.
GTAGGAATACAAGAAAAGTCTCAATACTAAAAAGAGTACAATATGTGAGTCCTAATAGAAATACAATAAAAAATCTCAATACTAAAAGTAATACAATATGTCAGCACTAATAGCAATACAATAAAAGTCTTAATACTAAAAGTAACAAAACTGAATAGCCTCATCTTAAAAAGAAAACATTTCTGATATCAAAAGTAATACAATGAGCTTTTCCATACTAGATGCTAACATCCTAAAACAATAGAATGTTTCCATACTTAAGGTGATACAATGAGACTATTTCACTGATCACAAGAAAATATTTATATATATATATATATATTGAATTCGTGGGTAATATCAAAACGTAGCAGCATCGAAATGCCACTAGTCCCTGTTTATATTATATTGATTGAAGAATTATGAGAAGTAAGAAGTAACTCTTACATTCAAGTATGTTATAAAGAGGGAACCTCTTTTAGCCAGCAGAAATATAAATTAAAAAGAAAAAAAGAAATTTAAGTAGCTAAGCATCTGATTACAACTTTATTCGAGCTTTATTACCTACTACTTATAAAACGTTAGAATTTCGTCGAATCCGCTTGAAGTTGCTCCCGCACATAGAGACAGAGTGAACCAAACCTAGGCCTGGAGACTGAAGAGCCACGAGAGTGAGAATCTCGTGCAGGGAAAAACTAGAATCTGTTCTTCTTTTTTGTAGATCTATTGGCAGATATACTTTTTCTCGTATGATTTATTTCAAGCCATGCCGAAATCAAAGTTTAGTAATGTAGTTTTTTTTATCTGCTAATATTGAGAGAAAGCAATGAGATAACTTCGCTGGTTGCCGGCAGAATACCTGTGTCATACGAAATGATAACCGCAAATTTCTGATTGTTCCCCGTTCACCCACTAGGGGCACGGCAGTTAGGAATTGTTAGAAATCGACGAAGTCGCTAGTTCTCTTATTCAATACATGTAAATGAAGGATCTATCCATGAAGGATGTGGAGAGCGAAGACTAACCTGGAGGCACCTTGCAGGTTCTTCTCTCGGTCCATCTTCAGCTTGTTCAAGTTGCCCCACCTGGAAATCGACGAAGAGCAGTTTGATGACAATATCACCTTGTTCCATATCAATAATACAGACTGTCCATGAGGAAAACAGGCTTTGAACCCAGATCTAACAAGAGAAATGTTTGTTGTTTGTTTGGTTTGATTTAACGTCCAGTCAACCATTAAGGGTCCTTACCAGACTTTCTCAAGGTTCTTTTACACCACGAGGGTGGTGATCGAATCTATGTGATGAAATCATAAAGAAGAAACCAACAAGTTTTGGTCAAAGTAGTCGTTCTCCACGAGTTTGATGCGGAGTGATAAGAACGAGGGGATAGCCGAGTAAATATCACATAGCATTCAAACGAGTTGGAGAATGACTTCTTGGACCAAAACGAGTTGCTTTCTGTATTTATATCACACACCTAAAAAGTGAACGACACACAGGATATAAACCATGGAGAACGGACTGCAACATTTGTATGGGCATGGAGAACGAGTTCCCAATGTTAAGCCAATGGACATTTATTCCAGGGGTGAGATAAGGTAGAAATCTCGCCCCTACACATTTACCGAGGTGAGAGTTCTTTTACTTCCCACACCATATAGACATGGTATAAAAAGGATTGGCCTTTGATATAGCAGTAAATCTACCACTGCTGGGGATGAAGGAGAATGGTGGCTGTACACCACACCACATAGACATGGTATGAGAAGGACTGGCCTTTGATATAGCAGTAAATCTACCACTGCTGGGGATGAAGGAGAAAGGTAGCTGTACACCACACCACATAGACATGGTATGAGAAGGACTGGCCTTTGATATAGCAGTAAATCTACCACTGCTGGGGGTGACGGAGCAAAGTGGCTGCAGTGGGACTCGAACCAACAAAGTCTGACAACCTTGGGATTACAGTCCAGTGCTCTTTACCACTGAGCTAACCCCCCACCCCAGTCACTTTAGTTATGCTTGCATGTAAGGGGTGAGTATGAGAGCAGGTTGACGGGACACTGACCTGTCGTTGATCTGTTTCTGACGGTGACGGATGGCGGGGGTCTGTGAGTGACCAGACTTGACCATGTCGTCCGCGGTCTGGTTAATCTTGTCCATCACGCGGCTGTTGGCCGCCAGGTCTGTGATCAGTCTCTGTAAATAACGGGTACGACAGGCCGCATGAGTGTATATAACGGGTACGACAGGCCACATGAGTGTAAATAACGGGTACGACAGGCTACATGAGTGTATATAACGGGTACGACAGGCCGCATGAGTGTAAATAACGGGTACGACAGGCCACATGAGTGTAAATAACGGGTACGACAGGCCGCATGAGTGTATATAACGGGTACGACAGGCCACATGAGTGTAAATAACGGGTAAGACAGGCCACATGAGTGTAAATAACGGGTACGACAGGCCACATGAGTGTAAATAACAGGTACGACAGGCTACATGAGAGTAAGTAATAGGCACGACAGGCCACATGAGTGTAAATAACGGGTAAGACAGGCCACATGAGTGCAAATAATGGGTACGACAGGCCACATGAGTGTAAATAACAGGTACGACAGGCTACATGAGAGTAAGTAATAGGCACGACAGGCCACATGAGTGTAAATAATGGGTATGACAGGCCAAATGAGCTATTAATTAATTTACTAATTATTATTAAGCGTGGGTTCTCCGAGTGACCCATCTATGACGGAACCTGCCAAAACGACGAACTGGCAGGATCTGAACAAATCATATAAGCGTAGCTGGTGGCGGAACGGCACCCATTTCTTTTTCTGATAGTTTCGGGTGCTACTCACCATGTCCGAAATATTGGTATCACTATACGTTATTCTTTGATATATTCCGAGGCGAGTGAGCCAGTTTCCGTATAATATGTACTGATTGTTGTTAATTACATAGCAGAATTTTGGGAGACTCACTCAACAGATGAGGATTTTGTTCGAACAACAAGGATGTGGTTTGAAACACTATTTATTGGTGTAAATGAGTCCAAAATTATTCTCTCTTTGTCTTACACAAGAGAGAAACAGTTCATAGACTGAAAATGAAAATGAGTATTTTCTTGTAGATGAGGGACCGCCTCGGCTGTACTCACCTCGAACTTGCGGCGGATGGAGTCCATGTTCTCTGAAAGACTCTCGTTCGTCTGCAGAATCTGCTCCTGAAATGAAGAAATCACAGCAGTGTCACCAACAAATCTAATTAAATGTAACTGGTGCTTCAGAGTTTACTGTGCACTGTCTTAGAATAAATCACAGCAGTGTCACCAACAAGTCTAATCAAATGTAACTGTGTGGTGCTTCAGAGTTTACTGTGGACTGTCTTAGAATAAATCACAGCAGTGTCACCAACAAGTCTAATCAAATGTAACTGTGTGGTGCTTCAGAGTTTACTGTGCACTGTCTTAGAATAAATCACAGCAGTGTCACCAACAAGTCTAATCAAATGTAACTGTGTGGTGCTTCAGAGTTTACTGTGGACTGTCTTAGAATAAATCACAGCAGTGTCACCAACAAGTCTAATCAAATGTAACTGTGTGGTGCTTCAGAGTTTACTGTGCACTGTCTTAGAATAAATCACAGCAGTGTCACCAACAAGTCTAATCAATTGTAACTGTGTGGTGCTTCAGAGTTTACTGTGCACTGTCTTAGAATAAATCACAGCAGTGTCACCAACAAGTCTAATTAAATGTAACTGTGTCAAGATTCAGAGTTTACTGTGGACTGTCTTAGAATAAATCACAGCAGTGTCACCAACAAGTCTAATCAAATGTAACTGTGTGGTGCTTCAGAGTTTACTGTGCACTGTCTTAGAATAAATCACAGCAGTGTCACCAACAAGTCTAATCAAATGTAACTGTGTGGTGCTTCAGAGTTTACTGTGCACTGTCTTAGAATAAATCACAGCAGTGTCACCAACAAGTCTAATCAAATGTAACTGTGTGGTGCTTCAGAGTTTACTGTGGACTGTCTTAGAATAAATCACAGCAGTGTCACCAACAAGTCTAATCAAATGTAACTGTGTGGTGCTTCAGAGTTTACTGTGCACTGTCTTAGAATAAATCACAGCAGTGTCACCAACAAGTCTAATCAAATGTAACTGTGTGGTGCTTCAGAGTTTACTGTGGACTGTCTTAGAATAAATCACAGCAGTGTCACCAACAAGTCTAATCAAATGTAACTGTGTGGTGCTTCAGAGTTTACTGTGCACTGTCTTAGAATAAATCACAGCAGTGTCACCAACAAGTCTAATCAAATGTAACTGTGTGGTGCTTCAGAGTTTACTGTGCACTGTCTTAGAATAAATCACAGCAGTGTCACCAACAAGTCTAATCAAATGTAACTGTGTGGTGCTTCAGAGTTAACTGTGGACTGTCTTAGAATAAATCACAGCAGTGTAACCAACAAGTCTAATCAAATGTAACTGTGTGGTGCTTCAGAGTTTACTGTGCACTGTCTTAGAATAAATCACAGCAGTGTCACCAACAAGTCTAATCAATTGTAACTGTGTGGTGCTTCAGAGTTTACTGTGCACTGTCTTAGAATAAATCACAGCAGTGTCACCAACAAGTCTAATTAAATGTAACTGTGTCAAGATTCAGAGTTTACTGTGCACTGTCTTAGAATAACCCAGCAGGGTTGATAAAGTGCAGTCATAGAATAAACTCGGTCTCTAAAATAGAGGAAACCGCACAAGAGTTAATAAAACAAGAACTCTCTTCAACGATAATGAAACCTTACAAAACATCCCCACATGTCTACATTACCTGTTATTTCGCAGACATTGTGCTGGGAGAGTGACGTGTTACATCCCCAGACACTGTGTTTGGAGAGTGATGTAACATCCCCAGACACTGTGCTTGGAGAGTGACTTGTTACATCCCCAGACATTGTGCTTGGAGAGTGACGTGTTACATCCCCAGACACTGTGCTGGGAGAGTGACTTGTTACATCCCCAGACACTGTGCTAGGAGAGTGACTTGTTGCATCCCCAGACACTGTGCTGGGAGAGTGACTTGTTACATCCCCAGACACTGTGCTTGAAGAGTGACCTGTATGTTATTTTAAAGGCTATGACTGGAGAGTGTGGCCTACTTTTATTCTAAAGGCTATGACTGGAGAGTGCACCTTACCTTGTCCTTCATCCAGTACTCTGTATGTTATTTTAAAGTCTATGACTGGAGAGTGCGGCCTACTTTTATTCTAAAGGCTATGACTGGAGAGTGCACCTTACCTTGTCCTTCATCCAGTACTCTGTATGTTATTTTAAAGGCTATGACTGGAGAGTGCGGCCTACTTTTATTCTAAAGGCTATGACTGGAGAGTGCACCTTACCTTGTCCTTCATCCAGTACTCGAACCCGTCGCACTCTCTGAAGAAGGCGAACAGTTTTATGGCGTCCTCCAGGTTCCGGTGACGCGCCTGCGCAATACACAAAACACAGGTTATTATGGGATGGACATGTGTCACGTGATATAAGTATCTAGGGCAACGAAAAGATGGGGAAATGAAAAACAGGTCCACAGCGACAAAGACATGGTTAAGTTTAAGAAAGGAATTGACGAGTGTTTGGTCTGTGTCCCCGTTCACCATCCTCCGATTTGGATGGTGAACTAATTGTGACCGGGTACTATAGAGAAAACCCATCAGAGGTTAGGGCCAGAGCTTGTATCCCATCGAGTGTGAATCGTGTAGTAATTCACTAGGTGAAGCCGCCTAAACTACAGAGAGATTCAAAGGAGATGAGATCGAGCTCTGACGCTAAACTTGTACAGGTTTCTGAATTTATCTCACCCTTCCCATTGACTAATGAAGCTATTATTTGTGACATAACACCCAATTGGATATTTTTCCTGAATATCTAACGGGCGTTGGATACGAGTTCCCAATTAATCTATGGAGAAAAAATACCAGGTGTGAGATAAAAACTAATACATCGACAGGCCTAGCTATAATATACTTATCTCTTTCCAAGTTTAAACCAAGATATTCATCAAATTATCAGCCCAGACTCGTTGATACAATACCCTAGGTTGTTCAAGCAATCTAATCTGTCAAAACCAACACTCCTGTAATCACACCCACCGTTCACACTCTAGGTGTGATTGCTGTGTGTCTCTATAGGCATGAGGCTGGACTCGGCCGTGTTTGTCCGAGTTACGGCCTAACTAACCAACCCACCGCTAGGTGGCGCTGAACGGCAACTCCTGTATGGATGTTACAACACTCTACATGTACTTTGCCCCAGCAGTCGCAGCTTGTATGTTATCACAGACCTATGGCAGAACGTCTATGAAATACTACCCGCTGCTAGGGGTGCCGTATGAATAATGTTCGGGCGCACTGTGCCCGTAGTGAATATTCGCGTACACTGTGCCCACAGTGAAGGCATAGGGTCAATAGGTACATGAAATAATACCTTAAATGGCATTTCTCTTGATATTTAGGTATGTAATAATAAGAAAACGTATTTAATTAGCCCCTAGGAATGCAATTCTCGGCCTTTTGATACCATAAATACGTCCCTCGGCATGTGGCGTCGGGACGTATTTATGGCATCAAAAGACCTGGAACGGCCATCCCTTCGGGCTCAGTAATCACGTTTTCTCTTATTACAACAGCCTTGTTATCACACTCACCATTCACACTCTAGGTGTGAATGTCTTTATGTATGTGGGAGGCCAGATTGAGTATTGTTTGACCGAGCGACGGCCCTAACTAATTAACTTAGCGATTCACCGCTAGGTGTGCTAGATGTTAACGCATCTATTGTCAGATATGCTGAAGAGAAGATATTGCGGTGCTAATTCCATGTGAAACGAGCATTAATCTGAATGATTGGGATACATATCGTTCAAGATCACCTTGACACCTATGTGCTGATGAGGGAAACTTCATCTATTATCGCCCGGATTTGTTGCAGTGCGCAAGACCGGAAACGCAAGGTTGGCTGGGCTGGCTTAGTCTCGAACCTGTACGCTTAATCTCGACCAAGAATGGCTCATTTAATATACGAGGAAAAGGAATCTTAGTACATGTACTAAAAGGAAAATGTGGATTTTCGTGAAAGGGTTGGAAAGCTGCCACCTTGAGGGTTTTCTTGGACGTTTCTTTGCTTGTTTGGGTAGTTTAATTATCAAAATGTTACATTAGATTTACTTATATAGCAGTTAGTCTACCACTGCTGGGGATGAAGAAGAAAGGTGGCTGTACACCACACCACATAGACATGGTATGAGAAGGACTGGCCTTTGATATAGCAGTAAATCTACCACTGCTGGGGATGAAGGAGAAAGGTGGCTGTACATCACACCACATAGACATGGTATGAGAAGGACTGGCCTTTGATGTAGCAGTAAGTCTACCACTGCTGGGGGTGAAGGAGAAAGGTGGCTGTACACCACACCACCTAACATGGTATGAGAAGGACTGGTCTTTGATATAGCAGTAAATCTACCACTGCTGGGGGGTGAAGGAGAAAGGTGGCTGTACACCACACCACACAGACATGGAATGAGAAGGACTGGTCTTTAATATAGCAGTAAGTCTACCATTGCTGGGGATGAAGGAGAAAAGTGGCTGTACACCACACCACATAGACATAGCATGAGAAGGACTGGCCTTTGATATAGCAGTAAGCCTACTACTGCTGGGGATGAAGGAGAAAGGTGGCTGTACGCTACACCACACAGACATGGTATGAGAAGGACTGGCCTTTGATATAGCAGTAAGCCTACTACTCCTGGGGATGAAGGAGAAAGGTGGCTGCAGTGGGACTCGAACCATCAATCTGAGACGGTTAGTGAGTAATTGATCCCTTCCTCGTACACTGAGACAGGTGGGTGTGTGGGTGTGTGTGGGGGTGTGGGTGTGGGGGAGTGATTGGCGTTAATTTAGTGAAAGTCACATCTCCCCACGACACAGCACCCAGTCTCCAGACGTCGCCTTTACGTGATTACCACGACCCTCTACCTTCACAGACACCAATCCAACGGCGGATGTAAGGCGCCTTGCCATTGGCTGCACTTCAGGTAGGAACGCCGCGTCTGTTATTTACCCAGCCAATCAGCGGCGAGCTCTCATCTGGAGCTGGTCGGCGCTGAGTGGGCCGTGGTTCGCGCGGGGACCACCAGGTGGCAGGGGGTTGTGGGGGCGGCGGAGGGATACAAGATAAAGATGGGTTGTGGTGAGGCGGTGGTTGTGCAGAGCGGGGAGAGACGCGACGGCCGAGAATCTTCAGTGACACACAGAACGGGAAGGTGTCCCTGGTACGCATCGGAGTTGAGGGTAAGTCACAGACAAATATTTACCTGACTTATAGATAATAATATTGATTCAGATTATAGTTTGGGTTGGTTTTTTTTGGTGACTATTCCACCAGAAATGGCATGAGAATCGGCGCTCTTTTTTTTAAGAGGGAGGGAGAGGGGAAATGGAGTGGGGAGGGAGAGAGAAGGAGAGGGGGAGAGGAGAGGGAGGGGAGAGAGGAGAGGAGAGGGAGGGGAGAGAGGAGAGGGGAGGGAGAAGGAGGGAGGAGGAAAAGAGGGAGGAGAATGAGAGGGAGGAGAGGGAGGAGAGAGAGAAAGAGAGAGAGAGAGAGAGAGAGAGAGAGAGAGAGAGAGAGAGAGAGGAGAGAGAGGAGGGAGAGAGAGAGGGGAGGGAGAGGAAAAGAGAGATAGAGAGTGAGGGGGGAGAGAAAGAGGGTAGGGAGAGGGTAAAGAGAGAGAGTGAGAGAGAGAAAAGGGAGGGAGGGAGAGAAAGGGAGGGAGAGCAAAGATTGGGAGGGACGGAGGGAAAGGGGCAAGAAGGATAATGAGGGGGAGAAGGAGAGGAAGGAAAGGGGAGGGGAGGCAGGACAGGTAGAGAGAGGGGAGAGAGGAGAGTGGGAAAGTCAGAGGTAGAGAGAGAGGAGAGTGGGAAAGTAAGTGGGAGAGGGAGAGGAGAGTGAGGGAGGGAACAGAGTGAGAGGACGGCAGGAGAGAGACTGACTCTAGAGTCTCCTGGGGTGTATTTAATAACTTATAACGGTACACGATACAAGGAAACCTCGTTCGAGGCTTATCTTTAATGATATTCAGTTCGCTCACTAAGACAGTCCTAGCCGACGGAAGGCCGTCCATAAGTGTTGAATAAAGTTGGCCCACCTCGTCCCTGGGTCTCCTTGGCGAACAGAAAAGGGTCTTCATGTAGGATACTAGATCATCAAACAGGCCCCTGGTCGTGGTGTTGTTATTACAATTAGAGATCCTGTGAAGATTTCTTTTTTTCATTCAGGTAAATAGCGTGCATTCACTTCTTACATGTAGCCTACAGATTGCCCAGTGATGTGATATCAAGCGGCGTTATTGACTCCCACTCGAGGCGGTATCTGCGTGCTCCACGGTCACTGGACAGGGCTTTGATAAGGAAGTCTCTCCCAGTCTCTCCCAGTCTCTCTCAGTCCCTGCCGCCTTACAAAACACCTTTCTCGTCAATAACAGCTTAAAGACATATCTGACAATTTGGCTTGAAATTTTTTTTTTTTTTTTTTTTTTTTTTTTAATTTTTTTTTTTATAGCATCGGCTGTGTGAGGAAGTGTTTCTGCCACATATTCTAAACTGGCTTGAAAATTAAAAGCCATGTCATTTCCCTGAAACTTCAATATGATTATCTCCAAGTATTGTAGAACACATATCCAACTTACAAATCGGGGGTCAACGTGCTAGATTTTAATTTAGAGATCAATATTGTGATAATTTTATATTAGAATATATAGAAATTCTAAAAAGTTGTTTTTCACATAGTAAAACACATGTCATTTTCTTCAAACTTTCACAGAATTTAGTTAATGTATAGTAGTACAGATCTAAGCTTTAAAAATCATAGGTCACCTACCTTGTTTTTGAGAGAATTGAGAAAAACTATATTTTTCTGTACATTTCCTATATAAATGAGTCAAATGTAAATTGGCCTAATTTACCTGTTAAGTTAGATCAAACTCGATAATATTTCACTCACTTGGTATTAGAAAAAGTCAAATGAACCAGTTTTACTTGATGATTGTCAGTATTTGAAAATCACCAGATGGTGCCACTGTGTATTGTAGGATATGCCTTTAAAGACATATCCCACAATTCACAGTGGTGCCACCTGATGGTTTTTAAATATTGTCAACTATCAGTCACAACTGGTTCCTTGTGATTTATTTTAATTCCAAATGAGAGAATTTAACATTTTGTTTAGTTCATCCAATTCTAATATAGGAAGAATAGGCTAATTTGGATTTGCTTGATTTACATAGGAAATGTACTGAAAAATATGGTTTTCTTCAAATCTTTCAAAAACAAAGACGGTGACTTATGATTTCTAAAACTGAAATGTATGGTACTATACATCCACAATACTCTGTGAAAGTCTGAAGAAAATTACATGGGTTTTAATATGTGAAAAACAACTTCTTAGAATTTCTGCATATTCTATTATAAAATTGTCATAATATTGATCTATAAATCAAAAACTAGCACGGTGACCCCTCGATTTCCCCCCCGATGTGTGTTCTTTAACACTTGGAGATCATAATATTCAAACTTCAGGGAAATGACATGGGTTTTAGACTCCAGGCCACATTGTCTGATGTGCCTTTAATCACAGCATCTCATAAACTCAGATTCTGCTGAGCACCGTAAAAAAGACAGCTCGAATACGATGCTGATAACTGTCATGTAGAATGTAATAATAAGGAACTGCATCGGGATGCGTGGCCACTGAAACTATGCCACGAGTTTTGGTTGCAGAGTAGTCTCACGAGGCAAAGCAAAGTGAAATTATGTTGGGTTTTTTTTGGGTTTTTTTGAAAAATTGAAATTATGTAGTATACCTAAATGAATCACATGGGCAGCTATGGGTCGAGTGTGGTTACTATTTTATCCCATCCATATCACTGAGATAGCGGCTAATGTTTGTGACGTCATCGCTCACTCAGTATTTTTTAGAATACTCCATGGGTATGGAGTACAGGTTTCCCATGTTAAGTCTATGGACTTTACCATACTTTTAAAAGTAAGAGAGTTCTAAGAAAGTAGTCCCTGTCGTAGTGATATACGCAAAACTTACTCAACCAAATTACCTCTCCTTATTCCGACAGTGCGCACAATTACTTAAGTAATAAAGTTCTCCGAAAGTAGTCCCCCTCGGATTGATACACCCACCACTCACTGCACCGAATTACCTTTCTCTATGCTGACAGATTTACAATTACTTAAGTAACGGAGTTCTCCGAAAGTAGTCCCTGTAGTAGTGATATACGCAAACCTTACTAAACCAAATTACCTCTATAATGACAGTGCGCGCAATTACTTAAGTAACAGAGTCCTCATAAAATAGTCCCTGTCGGATTGATACACCCACCACTCATTGAACCAAATTACCTCTCAACATCCTGACAGTTCACACACTTACATAAGTAATAAAGTTCTCAGAAAGTAGTCCCTGTCGTAGTGATACACCCACCTCTCCCTCCATGTAATCACATGATGGTACACTAAGCACACCCACAATTACTTACATCGTCAACTTCTTAAATACGACAAGGACTAATCACTCTAATGCACCGCACCATACCTCCGCGGGACAACCTCGTATTACTCCGCCGGTCCTCCATCCTCCAATCAGGTTATGGAGACCTATTCTCAATGGTCGGCCTAAGCTATAGGCTCCAGCTAGGCGCATTAGGCCCGTGAATTAAGGCGGTAATGGCCGCATTAGGGACGCAGCCTGAAGAGCGGAACCGGAAGTGGAGCTGGAGTCGCGCGCAGACCGGAAGTGGTTTGTGGGACATGACGGGAGAGCGCATTAGATCGCAGCGGGTATTTGATACACTTATCTGTAGGTCTCACTGCGGAAATGACTATTCCAACAGGTTTAGCAATTACAATGAAACGGGAAAATGCATTTCAGAAGTGTTGATCTTTTTTGGTGCAGCTGGAAGGCTTTTGTCATGTATAATCAAAATTTGTATTATCCACCTAATACAAAGTTTCCATAGAAAACACATAGGGGGCGTGTATTTTGCACATATTTACCCTTTTGAATTAGAAATAAGATCGGCATAGTAAAAGGTTTTGTCAACAGTGTTTTGACTTCATCGACAACAGAATGCCTGTTCCGGCATGTTGCCATGGTGACACTTCAATAAACACGTGATCAATACCCGGGTTATGCAAATCAGTCACGTGACATGTCAGGGAAAGTCAAAATACGCTCATGTATTACTACGCATCTACCTCTCGTGGTTTACGGCCGCCCGTCCACAAAACCCATCGTTTACTGTCTATGTATACCAGGGTTCTTACCTAGACAGCCCAATAAAATTCCAGGCTTTTTCCAGGATTTTCCAGGCTCTAATATTTATTTTTCCAGGCACATAACAATGTGAATCAATACCATCTTGCTAGTGAATGAAAACAGCTATTGTTTGTTTTTTAAGGGGTGCAAATCACATCTGGTCGCTGTTTTTAAAACCATGTCTGATTCATCACCAAATTTTGTTAAGATTTTCTTCGTCTTCCATACTACCCATGGAATTTCAGTAGTTTAGCATAGATATCTTCAAAACGATTTTGTTGGGCCAATTTTTAATATGAAGACAAATAATCAAAACCATGCTAAAATCACATGGTCAAATAAAGGATTTTTGAAAATATTTTATCCATGTCAGTGACATTTCAAAGGCGGTCAGGCAACGTAGTTAAGGAAAGCTAATAATAACCAAAATTTCATAGACTAAAAAAAAAGTTTTATGCAAAACTAAATTTTCCAAGCTCTTCCAGGCTCTCTGTGAGAATTCCAGGATTTTTCAGGTTTTCCAGGCTCTGGAAATCCCAAAAGCATAATTCGAGGCTTTTCCAGGTTTTCCAGGCTCTGTGCGAACCTTGGTCTACAATAACTTTGAGGACGTACTCAGGTTTACTATATACCCATGCCTTATTTACTGTAAATACGTACCGTTTTGACATATAACGTAAAAATACTGTACAGACCACTGGTCCGTACACTAAAATACGGACCACCTTGCCAAACATGTTTATTAACATATCGGTTGTTAAAAATTAAATTAATGATTTTTTTTTTTAAATTTTGGGTATATAGTAAATATATAACGTCCAACCATGCTTGTACAAGTCACAGAACTCGATGATAATTTACCGTTTGTATGGAACTCGGCGTAAACGCCTCATTCCGTACAAACAGTAAATTACCATCTCGTTCTGTGACTTGTACGGCATGGTCAGGACGTTTTATATAATTACTGCAGCCCCGTATATGGTCACTGGGGACTTTGTGAGTGCGGATGTTACATTTGGCGGAGGGATACCGGAGAGGCGGTGGTGGTTTGGTGGTGTTTGTGTGTGTAGTCAGGGGACTATTTGTGGGTACATCATATTCTCCCACCACTCGGTGTTCACCACACCTGTTGAAGAGTGCTTTGGATGGGTATTAAGTAGTTGTGTGAATAGTAATGCTATAGAATACGTTGCCAGGTGTTTGTTTGGCTGCAGGCATGGCGTAACCAAGTACATAAGGTGCGACACGGGCCTGTGGTAAAAGGGTCAATTGTAAATGTCAATGAAATACCCATCCTTCATACAGAATCATTAAATCTGTCTGCTGCTGGAGATTTCAAATCAGGCACGGACATGGAGGTATTTCTGCACGTCAGTGAAATAACCTCAAATATAAACTTTGGTTTAAGTATTCATTTTACTCTCCATAGTCCCCGCTAACCTCCAATATAAACTATGGTTTATGTATTCATTCTATCTACCCTCCATAGTCCCCACTAACCTCCAATATAAACTATGGTTAAAGTATTCATTTTACCCTCCATAGTCCCCGCTAACCTCCAATATAAACTATGGTTTATGTATTCATTCATTTTACTCTCCATAGTCCCCGCTAACCTCCAATATAAACTATGGTTTATGTATTCATTCTATCTACCCTCCATAGTCCCCGCTAACCTCCAATATAAACTATGGTTAAAGTATTCATTTTACCCTCCATAGTCCCCGCTAACCTCCAATATAAACTATGGTTAAAGTATTCATTTTACCCTCCATAGTCCCCGCTAACCTCCAATATAAACTATGGTTTAAGTATTCATTTTACCCTCCATAGTCCCCGCTAACCTCCAATATAAACTATGGTTAAAGTATTCATTTTACCCTCCATAGTCCCCGCTAACCTCCAATATAAACTATGGTTTATGTATTCATTCTACCCTCCATAGTCCCCACTAACCTCCAATATAAACTATGGTTTAAGTATTCATTTATTTTACTCTCCATAGTCCCCGCTAACCTCCAATATAAACTATGGTTTAGGTATTCATTCATTATACCCTCCATAGTACCCGCTAACCTCCAATATAAACTATGGTTTAAGTATTCATTCATTTTATTCTCCATAGTCCCCGCTAATCTCCAATATAAACTATGGTTTAAGTATTCATTCATTTTACCCTCCATAGTCCCCGCTAACCTCCAATATAAACTATGGTTTAAGTATTCATTCATTCTACCCTCCATAGTCCCCGCTAACCTCCAATATAAACTTTGATTCATGTATTCATTCTATTCTCCATAGTTCCCCTTTATATTGAAAATTACCAATTTCCGTATTGACATGCACAATAGACATTTTCCTTTGTATCAGGCGCTCCTTAGCATACTTATATTAGTATCGGGAGCCCTATAGCGTACTTATATTAGTATCGGGAGCCCTATAGCGTACTTATATTAGTATCGGGAGCCTTATAGCGTACTGACTGACCTGGCCGAGTTTACAGAGCCAGGTGTAGGTGCTGTTGATGTTATACCGTTTGTTTATGTAGTTTTATGTAAGTATCGGGAGCCCTATAGCGTACTTATATTAGTATCGGGAGCCCTATAGTGTACTCGTATTAGTATCGGGAGCCCTATAGTGTACTTCTATTAGTATCGGGAGCCCTATAGTGTACTCATATTAGTATCGGGAGCCCTATAGTGTACTCATATTAATATCGGGAGCCCTATAGCGTACTTCTATTAGTATCGGGAGCCCTATAGTGTACTTCTATTTGTACCGGGAGCCCTATAGCGTACTTATATTTGTATCAGGAGCTCTATAGTGTACTCATATTAGTATCGGGAGCCCTATAGCCTACTTATATTAGTATCGGGAGCCCTATAGCCTACTTATATTAGTATCGGGAGCCTTATAGCGTACTGACTGACCTTGCCGAGTTTACAGAGCCGGGTGTAGGTGCTGTTGATGTTATACCGTTTGTTTATGTAGTTTTATGTAAGTATCGGGAGCCCTATAGCATACTTATATTAGTATCGGGAGCCCTATAGTGTACTCATATTAGTATCGGGAGCCCTATAGTGTACTTCTATTAGTATCGGGAGCCCTATATTGTACTCATATTAGTATCGGGAGCCTTATAGCGTACTGACTGACCTGGCCGAGTTTACAGAGCCGGGTGTAGGTGCTGTTGATGGTCTGCTGTCGCTGCTCCACGTTCTCACGGTCAAAGTGAAGGTTGGCCTGTGACCGCACTGCAGAGAAACGAGCATTAAACTTTCAAAACCAGATGAAAAAAAGACAAGGTGAAAAAAAAAAAAATGAAAATAAAACTTAGTTTTTTGGGTTTGCATCAACTTCACAGGAAAGTCATAAGAAATGAAAGAAATTACTTTTCATGTGGAATTTACTGCCTCAGAGAAACAGAAAAACATGGAACACACATAGTTATTGGCCATGTAATGTGACTGGGATGTGTGGGGAGATTTGAATCATTGTTCATTGGTGCAAATGAGGCCCGACTTATTCACTTTTTATTTTACACAAGAATAAAAAAGAAAATAAAAACAAGGATTTCCTTGGAAAACTGCCGTCTATGACTTTAGACCGAAAAAATATACTATCATTTATTTTTAATATAGTGTATCATGTACTAAAAACATGGAAAACACATCGGTGTGGAACAGAGGGTATGTGGGGAGCATTGAAGCTTAGAATATATTATTCTCTTTGTTTTGTATAAGAACAACTTTGTTATATACAAAAAAATATATATAATAAATTGAAAATGAAAACAAAGATTTCCTTGAAAAAAAAAAAAATACTGCCCTCCCTGCTTTAAGGACACAGGATTTACAGTAAAGGTCGGTCGATAACTCACGGGACCACCTAGTGGACGACTGAGGAACCAGCCTAGACATTACACTAGTTCTCTAGTCGCTATCTAGTCAGAGGTCGGGTACCAGTCATACCGGATTTTCCCTATTCTAGCCAATCATAAGACAGGAAATATTCAGTGCGAAGAGTTGAGAAGTGCAGATTCTCAAACTAGCAGCTGTTTGTTTTGTTTGTGTGTGGTTTAACGTCCCAGGGGACCCTGAGGGTATATAGGAACCCGAAACCTATTAGCTGAAATCAGAAGGTCACCCCCCCCCCCCCCCCCACCACGAAGTCTAAGTGGATCTATGGCTATTTTACAACGCTATAGTTACTTTATAAATAAAAGCTGTCATGATAATATAAACTTTCTGCATCTATTGAAAACGTTAAGAATATTACCTTTCCCATGGACGAAAAAGGATAAAAAATGCACTGAAAAGTGGAAGTCTGTAAAAAATCCTGGGAAAACCCATATACTCCAGGTAATTAAGTGAAATTAATAGACAATTTGTTAAAAAAAAATAAAAATGTTAAAAACCCATTAGTTGCTCTCCAACTCACCAAAATAAAAAAATAATAAAATTAGAAAAAAATGGCCAGTAGTTTTTGGCCCACTCACCAGATGGCGTGCGGCGCAGTTTGCCGCCACTCTTCGCGGCGGACGCCCGGCGGCGGACGACCTCCTTCTTGACGGAGGGCCGCATGACCTTGACCGTCTCCTTGACCTTGACGGGCACCTGGAGGACCTTCTCGAAGACGCGTGGCTCCATCTCGCGGAGGTAGTTGGCGGGCGCGTAGCCCTCCTCGCGCGTCGACTTGCGGACCGACCACCAGTCTTTGTTGGTCTTCTGTAGGAGGATCAGCGTCTGAGGGGAGAGACGGGGCATGGTTAGCTGAACTCGACACTTGTTTCTCATCACCAAGGCATCAAACTTATGACAATGGCGCTTTTTTTTGCTTTTTTTAAAGATTTTTTTAGATTTTTTTTTTGCTGGATCAAAGATGGCTTAAAAGTGTCATAAAATGGGCTTCGGACATACAGTAAAACCCTGCATAAAAGCCAAAACCCACTGAACGATTTCGTTTTCAACGATTAACTCCCTGAATCGTCAGGGTTATTTAATTTGTCTCAGGCGAATATGTGCATAGCGTTGACTATCCCCACAACGTTTATGGCAGCCATTAGCATGAGTTAATCGTATGCAAATTCTGTCCACACTGGACGACGGACTGCGTATATCGTGAGCGATTTAGGGCCACCGATAGAGGAACATGTAATAAATCTCAGTATATGGGAGTTAAATTGGTGAGCTGGCCTCAGTCTGTGTGTGGCATGGGCATTTCTGCTCACCCAGCGACTAATTAAGGGCCAAAATTTCTTAAACTCTGTTGTCGGTGACAACGGGAAGGAACATGTTCCTTAATTTATCGGTCCCGATTTCGGAACATTGGACTGCAATTTGTCGGCGACAAAGGTACATCGCCATGGGGGGATTTCCAAATCTTAGGCAAATTACTGTATGGGGGTGTCACATTGGCCGACACATTTTCTAGGCCTCGCCTGAGCTTACGATTGTTCTTTTGTCGACGAGAAAGGAACATTCATGTTCCGAAATCGTACAGTGTGTATTGGCTTTAAGCGGTCACCCTCCGTTCCGGGCCACAGTATCCACTTACGCAGGATTTCCAGATTTATACTGTCTATACACTTAAAGCATCCCTGACATCAGGAGCTTTAATTTGATAATAGATACACATACCTTTCATAAATTCTATCAAGGTTCATCTTATTTTGATAAAAAAAATCTTCTAAAATCGTTTTTACTGATGCGCAACAAATGATGAAATATAAAGTGTCCATAGACAACACATAGGGAGTGTGTATAAAAGCCGTATGCACCGGGTTGTGATTAAATACACAATATTGACTGGTTTCAGATACAAGCGGCCGTATGATCCGAGAGGTTGACGCGTAGTAATATCTGAGCATATGCAAGGATATTTCGCAGAGTCAATTCCGAGGAGCATACAACCGCTTTTATCTGAAACCAGTCTATATTGTATTTATTATCCACCTTTTCTGGGCAAGTGGAATGTCGATATCAGTTCATTTAGTTATGCACTATTTTTCAGTACGCACTATTTTCCGTATGCGCCACCTGGAGCATACAACATATCCGTATGCTCCGGGTATGTCCATACAAACTCCCTATGTGTTTTCTATAGACACTTTGTATTAGGTTGATATATCTGTATGCTCCGGGTATGTCCATACAAACTCCCTATGTGTTTTCTATGGACCCTGTGTATTAGGTGGATATATCTGTATGTTCCAGGTATGGTGATACACACTCCCTATGTGTTTTCTATGGACACTTTGTATCAGGTGGATATATCTGTATGCTCCGGCTATGTCCATACACACTCCCTATGTGTTTTCTACGGACACTTTGTATTAGGTGGATATATCTATATGCTCCAGTTATGGTGATACGCACTCCCTATGTGTCTTCTATGGACACTTTGTATTAGCTGGATAATAAGTCAGCATATGGAAAAATAGTGTTTGTGGAAAAAATAGTGCATACCTAAATGAACTTATATGGGCATGCTACCTGGGGGGGGGGGGGGTGAAAAACACACCTCGTTGTACGAGTACATAAGACAGGTGCTGCCACCTACCCCCCCCCCCCCCCCCCCCCCTCCATGGAACCTGTCAGAACCTGTAGAGTCCACACGGAGTAACCTGAGAGGTGTCAGAGCGTGTTTAATTAGGATCACAGACTCTGCAGTAATCAGAGATCCAGTCGTCAACGACTTGTCAAACTGGAAAATGTGATCTTATAAGTAACAGACTCAGGTAACACCAGTACAAAAAAAAGGATTAAGAGAAAACGTGGTTACTGAGCCCGAAGGGATGGCCGTTCGAGGTCTTTTGATGCCATAAATACGTCCCGACGCCGCAGGCAGAGGGACGTATTCATAGCATCAAAAGGCCGAGAATGGCACCCCTACGGACTCAGTCACTACGTTTTCTTATTATTACATAACTAGATATAAAAAAAACGCCATTTTATAAACTTATTAAATGTACCAATTGACCCGATGGTCACAGTGTGCCCGAATATTTACTACAGGCGCAGTGCGCCCCAACATTATTTATACTGTACCCCTAATAGTGGGTAGTATTTCATAGACGTTCGGCCATAGGTATGTAATAATAAAATGAAAAATATGTTGGAAACTCCTGCAATCAAACCCCAGGCCCTGTCCTACATGTTCAGGGAAATTTAGTTCACAGCGTTCTTAGAACGACCTTCAGTCTTTGGAGACATAACCTTGACCCATTAACAGCAAATATTGTTGTATTCCTGTTAAGAGCTGATAAAAACTGGCAGCCTAGATACAATCAAAAATGTTCTTCATTTGATTTTTTCAATTTTTTGGGGGGTAAATTGGTAATGAATAAAATATTAAAATAAAAACTGTCATCTATGGACTGCCCCCTACAATGTAAAAACAATCTGGAATTCCAGAAAAAAGAACATTCGGGAAATTCCATGCGTGTATATAGACAATTGACGCGTAGTAATACACGAGCGCCAGCCAACGTATTGCTAAGTCAACATCGAGTGGTTTACAGAGCAACCTGTCTACAAAAGCATCTTTTTTCTATCATCAATCTTATCCAATATCTCAAACCATGGATAATAAATATTTGTCTAATGTAATGCAACATTAACCATTAATACTACATAAATGTATCCATTATTATCCTAACAGATATTTATATCTACCCCACATAAAGTGCCTCCATTATTCACACCGCACTCATGCCACCTGGTGGCAATATATGTGGCAATCACCGCATAGTCAACACAGAAATGCATACGGTGTTGATGAAAGGAAACAATTCAAACAGAAATTATACAACTCAGTCACAATAACCTCTGATGCCCCATCACGGGTTTAAATAGCAGCAGTCAGCGAGCCACCATTGTGTATTTATAGATCGGACAATGTCGGGGTGGTGCACATTTTAAAACTGTCCGATGTATTGTTATGCGCCCAGTCCACACGAGAGCTTTGAGCTTTTCACAGTAGAGGGCACCACCGATGACCAGGGGGTTATTGAATAACTGAATGCCAGCGAAAGGCTACAAGGAGACCTCGTATAAAGGTTACCGTTTAATAATATTCAAGCTCGTTCGTTAAGACAGTGTTGGCCGTCCATAAGGTCGTCCTAATGCCCCAGTCACACTGGCGTACATTTCGGCGTTTCTTTTACGTATGTAAATTGGTGGGGACCACGTATTAGCTACGGATTTGGAACGTATTTGTTTGCTTTGCTTTAATGTTTTAGTACGCTTCTCAACGTTCATCAACGCTTATTTACGCTTCTGTACGTATTGTGGCGTTTTTCCGCGCATTCCGACTTTCCTTTACGTATCTCCGCGTTTTGCGGCGTTTTGCGGCGTATTTTGAGATTCCAAAATGCGTAGAAGAACGTAGAGGTGCGTACACGGGAAAACGCCGTTTTATACGCCAGTGTGACTGGGGCATTAAGTGTTAAATAAAGTTGAGCCACATCGTCCCTGGGTCTCGCTGGCGTACGAGCCTTAATTATTGAACGAGCCCCTGACTGGGTATGATTGTTGAATTTGCAATGGAAACCTATGCTTTTATTAGAGCGTGCTTGCATTATCTAGAGACCTAGAGGTTAGAGTGGTCACATATATACACTTTCAGCGTGCTGCCAGAAAACTATCCCTTCACTATCTGCGTGTTATCCACTTTGATAGTGTGAAAGGAGCAGGGTGCCAGTGTCTCAGGATCTTAGAACCTTGCTCAGTTGACTAATGACCAATCACTAGAGACCGAAATACCTCATTGACCCACTGGTGCTCGACCTTGATATTGTTGGATCCTAGACTCAGGTGGTTGCAGAAATAGCAGGTAGACTGGGTTCCATTAGGTCACAGAGAACTATCCATAGACTGAATGTAACCCAAACCTTTTAATTGTTATCCATGTATAATTGCACGCTCATTCATCAATGATGAACATTCTATTTGCTCCTAGTATGTTGATGTGGCTGACCTCAGTGCCGTAGTCGCCGCTTGAGAACACAATACGCGCTCACTCAGCTATTTGAGTACAGTCTCTACAGTTTTATATGTTGATGTGGCTGACCTCAGTGCCGTAGTCGCCGCTTGAGTTCACACTACGCGCTCACTGAGATATTTGAGTACCGAGTCTCTACAGTTTTATATGTTGATGTGGCTGACCTCAGTGCCGTAGTCGCCGCTTGAGTTCACACTACGCGCTCACTGAGATATTTGAGTACCGAGTCTCTACAGTTTTATATGTTGATGTGGCTGACCTCAGTGCCGTAGTCGCCGCTTGAGTTCACACTACGCGCTCACTGAGCTATTTGAGTACCGAGTCTCTACAGTTTTATATGTTGATGTGGCTGACCTCAGTGCCGTAGTCGCCGCTTGAGAACACAATACGCGCTCACTCAGCTATTTGAGTACCGAGTCTCTACAGTTTTATATGTTGATGTCGCTGACCTCAGTGCCGTAGTCGCCGCTTGAGTTCACAATACGCGCTCACTGAGCTATTTGAGTACAGGGTCTCTACAGTTTTATATGTTGATGTGGCTGACCTCAGTGCCGTAGTCGCCGCTTGAGAACACACTACGCGCTCACTGAGCTATTTGAGTACAGGGTCTCTACAGCTGAACAGCTCAGTCAGTTCCTGTGTCGGGTATGTAGTTTACTACTTAACTCTCTCTCTCATTAATCTGTGTATTTTCGTGAGTACATACACAATATTGACTGATTTCAGATACAAGCGGCCATATGCTCCGAGGAGTTGACGCGTAGTAATATCCGAGCGTATGCGAGGATATTGTGGAGAGTCAACTCTGAGGAGAATATGACTGCTTTTATCTGAAACCAGTCTATATTGTATTTATTATCCACCTTTTCAATATCAGTTCGTTTTAGCTATGCACTATTTTTCCATACGCGGTTTACGGGAACACTACCACAATAAATGTTGCCCGTAAAATGCCGAGACGGCGAACGCAGCCGAAAATCTTTTACAAAATACAAAATTCGAGGTATAATTAAAACTACAGTAGAACCCCGCCTAACGGACACTCCGCGTTAACGGACACCTTTGGTCTGAACGGTTTCCTATATTAGATATTTATTTAACCCAGTGTAAGCAGACACCCCGCGTAAGCGGACACTTTGGCCCGGAACGGATCCCTCTATTAGATGTTTATTAAACCCCGCGTAAGCGGACACTTTGGTCCGGAAGGAGGATGCCCTGTTACGCGGGGTTCTATTGTATATATTTTAAAAAAAACACAAAAACACAACAACCTATATCTCTTGTATGGAGCTACTTCACAGGTGGCGGCAGCCTCAGTTGTCTAAGAAATGTTTTTTTTTGGCCAAATCATTTATTGTTACCTACCTATTATAAAACGTGTAAATTCCGAAAACATCCGCTTGGAGATGCTCCCGCACATAGAGACAGAGTGAACCAGACATAGGGATGGAGACTGAAGGGCCACGAGAGTGAGATTCTCGTGCAGTACTTAACTGAATCCTGCTAATTTTTTTTGTGTTTCTTTACATAGATGTACTTCTATCCTTAAGATTTGTTTCTAGCTGTATTGAAAACATAATTTAGAACTGTAGTTTTCCAATCTCATATGCCTGAGATCAGTCTGTGAGACTACTGCGCTGGTTGCCGGTAAAAGTACCGGCGTCACATGAAATAATACACACGTACACATAGCCTGTAGTGCGGCCGACTTTCACCAGGCGGCGTGTTCATATGAAATGACTAGCAACTTCAACGCGATTTGAGAAAAATGACCACAACGCTCGCAGTTACTTTCTTTATGTTACACACACCAAGGAGCGCACAGGGCAACGATGAAGTCGCTAGTATCAATAGGCCTTTTTCCGTAGGCTGGTGTCGCACCTTATCTGCCTAGTTACGCCATGGCTGAAGCCAAACATTCACCTGGCAACGTATACTTTGGCATTGGATCACTCAGTGTATATGTATAATAGGTACATAGTACCCATCTATATTATTTCCAGGGAAATAATAATGATTGCATCGTATTCTATGGTATTCCAGCTCAAATCTGGTATGTCATACATACATATTGGCTCAATAATACTTTAGATATAGCATAGATAACATAGGATCACCGAAATTGAATTCACATTAATACATTGACAGGCCTAGCTAGCATATGCTTATCTTTCTCCAAATTAAAACCAAAACAATTATCAACTATAAAGTTTTGATAGTCCAGACTCATTGATACAATGCCTGAAATTGTTCTAGCAGTCCAATCTGTCCCAAACCAACAGTACTGCAATCACACCCACCGTTCACACTTTAGGTGTGATTGCTATATGTCTCAATATGAATACCGCTGAACTCGCGGTGTTTGTCCGAGCGGCCGCGTAACGAGACAGTGGGCCGTAAGGCGGCGCTGAACGGCAACACCTGTATATACACCAGTTTTCATTAGCGTATCGTTTGCGTACAAAGGACCCCACATGGAGGCAGTTTCCTACAGATGGTTATTGCTTCACGGGTTGTGTTACACTCACAGTTTGGATTTGATCAGTGCTAAGCTGTCCTTCACACCTTTCTCACCTCCCGCCGCCTTCCCCACACAGATCACACCTAATACCAGCGGATGCCTCAACAATCGAGGCAAACGTGCATGAGAGAAGTAGAAAATCTCGAACGCATCCTCACTCTAGCATTCACACCTCGAACGCACCCTGTGTCGTGTCGCTTTTCCGCTGGGAAATGCACTGGAGCACCATGGAGTTGTCCCATTACCTTAATTCCATATAAGGAATACAGTAGACCGAGTAGCCAATGACTGCATTCGCAGCAAACCCCGACCTTCACCCTGACCTCCTTACATAATATTTTCTCGCGCCTTGGGACGGCTCTGCAGTAGAAAGTTGACCTCGAATCTTAGGGGCCACAACCACCCTCGGAGAAACAGAAATAGAAAATCTCGAACGCACCCACAGTCAAGAATTCACACCTCGAACGCACCCTGTGTCAGGCATTCACACTTTGAGTGTTGTGTCTCTTTGATGTGGTTCCTAGGAGAATACGGCTTTCCGTATTTTACTCAGTAGCGATCTTTAGGCTCCATAGGCTTAGTACAGAGACTCCGTATTGGGTGGGTAATAAATAAAAGGATTTTTTTTTAAATCGGGTGCGGACGACGGTTTGTCACGGTTTGTCACGTTGTGCCGGTTCTATCACGGCACCACGAGGAGTTATTGATGTCACTCAGACACCACTCTCTATTCACGATAAAACACACGCCATGTTATATCGAACCGCCCGTTCAGAGCAGACATACTGTGATAATATAAAGTCCTATATATCCAGGGGTGCAGTAATTATCATTTACGTACCAAGACTGATGTTTTCGTGCCAGGCTGACCACGTGATTTTTTATGGACGATATGATTGGCTAACGCACTGTATTAGAAATGGCCATGCCCCTCCTCCACTACACAATGGCTGAGGTTAATTGAGATATAAACATAATTATATATGCAAATAAACGGAATTTAATACGCAAATAAACAGAATTTAATATGCAAATGATCCATATATATAAAGAAATAGAAAAATAAATCTGAAAACATCAGAGCCAAAATCTAAAAACGAAGTCTAAAAATAACAGTAGAAGATAAAGTAGCAGCTATGATAAAACGATCAAAATGTAAACATCGCCATTGTGTTATGGAGGCGGCCACCTTTCCCCCAACGGATCCTCAAACTATCCAATATTATTTTAGAGTCGAAGTACAGAAAAAACATGAATAACCAAAACGCTTGTTGACATTGTGACACCGATTGAAACACTCCCCAAGCCTCTCTATGAGGACCGCAACGCCACCTATTGTTCCGCACATGAACTAGCGCGCCAGCCACACCTCACTCGACATTCTGACGTCACGCTGACGTCACTGTCGTCTGCTCGGCAGCGTTCCCGACACTGAGACGCTACCGGAAGCTGCTGGCGCCTGCCACCTGGCGGCGGTGTCCAAAGCGAGGCTGCGGGGAGTGGCAGCGTTCGCTCAGCGTTCATTCGGCGTCTGTGGCGCGTCGGTGACTGAGTGAGCACGGATCTGGGAACGCTGGTCGGGCGTTCTTCAGTATGTGACGTAATTAGCATAGCGAGGTGTTAAACTACACCAACAAACAACGTTATGAAACGTAACGCGGCGTCAAACTTCACCGACAAAACAAACAACAACGTTATAAAACGTAGCAAGATTACTGGGATGTCAGACTACAGACAAACACCAGTATAAAACATCCACAGGAGGAGTCTGTCTGTTTAGTAAACCATGGACCACCGACTAGGAGTTTAACGTGAGAATGTCGTCAGGATAAACAGGGTGAGTCCCACTAAACATAATAACAAGACATAGGTATAACCTTATCGTCTTTAACAAACTACATTTATATACCTAACAAGATATAGGTATAACTTTAACAAACTACATTTATATACCTAACAAGATATAGGTATAACTTTATTGTCTTTAACAAACTACATTTATATACCTAACAAGATATAGGTATAACTTTATTGTCTTTAACAAACTATATTTATATACCTAACAAGATATAGGTATAACTTTATCGTCTTTAACAAACTATATTTATATACCTAACAAGATATAGGTATAACTTTAACAAACTACATTTATATACCTGATAAGATATAGGTATAACTTTAACAAACATTTATATACCTAACAAGATATAGGTATAACTTTATCATCTTTAACAAACTACATTTATATACCTAACAAGATATAGTCATAACTTTAACAAACTACATTTATATACCTAACAAGATATAGTCATAACTTTAATGTCTTTAACAAACTAAATTTATATACCTTACAAGATATAGTCATAACTTTAATGTCTTTAACAAACTACATTCATATACATAACAAGATATAGCCATAACTTTAACAAACTACATTTATATACCTAACAAGATATAGGTATAACTTTAACAAACTACATTTATATACCTAACAAGATATAGGTATAACTTTATTGTCTTTAACAAACTACATTTATATACCTAACAAGATATAGGTATAACTTTATTGTCTTTAACAAACTACATTTATATACCTAACAAGATATAGGTATAACTTTAACAAACTACATTTATATACCTAACAAGATATAGTCATGACTTTAACAAACTACATTTATATACCTAACAAGATATAGGTAAAACTTTAACAAACTACATTCATATACCTAACAAGATATAGCCATAACTTTAACAAACTACATTTATATACCTAACAAGATATAGTCATGACTTTAACAAAGTCTAACAAGATATGGTTATGTCTTTAGCAATGTGTATATCTAACATAATATGGTTATGTCTTTTACGAAGTATCTAACTATATAGCTATGTTTTAACAGACTATATATCTAAATATATATGGTCATGTCCTAAACAAAGAATATATTTAACAAAATATAGTTATGTCTTTAACAAACTATATATCTAAGAAGATAGAGTCGTGGCTGAAACAAACTGTAGTTATACTTCTAGCAAGCCATAGTTATTGCTATTACAAAATAAAGTTTTAGATCTAGGAGGTTATAATTATGGCTTTAATGAATCATAAACTATATGTATAAGAAACCTGTGGTTATGTCTTTAGAAAACTAGTAATGTCTTAAGGAATCATGTATATGTATAGCTACATTTTTTAATATCCTATTTTACATTCAGAATTGAATGAGTACATTTTTATTGCCCTGTCAGTCTTCACAATACTTGACACCAGAAATGGTGAGGACGGGCCAGGGGCCTGTCTAATAATCTAGGATCGTACATGTATGCCACAAGACCCAGGGACGATGTGGGTCAACTTTATTCAACACTTATGGACCACCTTATGGACTTTTAATACTGTCGTAGCGAACAGACTTTGAATTTATTAAGCAACAACCCTTGTACGAGGTAAGAAAAAGTCTTCATATACGAATCATTAAACGGGCCTCTAGATCGCTACCCTTATTAACTATGGATTTCTAGTGACTCCTAAGTCTAATTGAACAAATTGGACGTTAAACTACCAAACAAACAGAATTAGCAACTCCTAATAGGAATCGCACAAGATGTGTTGTAAAACACCTTGTTACCTTTGCATTTTTATTTCAGTATGGATAAGATGTCTGTTATAAAATAAAAACACGCCGGTAATTTAGGATTCGACAACGATTCTTCAAAGGGTATTAAGCCGCACCCCTGAACCCCGGCTACAAGTCCACACTGGGTGGTGTCGGGCGGGGGGGGGGGGGGTAATCCTAATCCAGGGTCAATATCACGCATTGTTACAGAACTGTTTAATCACCTACTTAACATTAATTACTTCTCTTGCTACGACAAAAAAGAGAAGGCAGAAATTAGCATCTATTCTTCTCGACTGTGACACGCTTTCTGCCGTAGTATACTCGGGGCTATAATGGTTGGTATAAATATAAAAAAAACAATTCATGATATTGGAATGCACTCTAGGCAGCTCGACTTTTAAAACTGGTTGAGATTAATGGGGGGTGTTCCACCGGATTAGTCAGATTTCCAAAAATGCTTATTGAGAGTCCCATTCGGGGTATGGTCTGGAGTAATTCCTGTAGTAAATATGTATAAACCCTCTTGTCTTCGAGCAAGGCATACACTACCACAGATACATGGTAAGACGATTAACGGATATCTCGGCCCCTTTGGCATCTCGGCCCCCCTACGGCACCTCGGACCCATCGGCACCTCGGCCCCCCGCTTTCACAGCTTTCACGCCTTCATGCGCGAAAACGGTGAATGTCTTCTAATGTTATTACTTAGAAGAAAACAAACAGAAAAACATTCCCCTAACCCTAAACCTTTCCCCATCCCTAATCCAGCCCTAACCCTATCCCAAACCTTAACCCTAAATCCATCCCTATCCCTATCCCTTTCCCTAATATGGATCCTATCCTTAACCCTAACCTTAACCCTATCGCGAACTAGTCAGACCCTTCCTTCTATATGAAAATATCATCTCCATACGTATCTGAAACGGGTCGAGTTCTCCAAACGATTTCTCCAAAACGGGTCGAGTTCTCCAGAACCCCTGCTAAGGGAGCGTGAAAAGCGGCCGCCAGGGGGCGGAGATGACACTGCGAAACGGGGGCCGAGATGCCGAACAGCCTCAGTCCTGTCCATACAGCCTCCACTCAAGCACCAGGCTTCAGCAGGTGTGAAAACAAGGCAAGCTGTGAAAACGGCAGGCTCAGGCTGTAGGTGTAAGCCTCTGGCTACAGGCTTATACAGTTTATGCTTTATCTCACCCCAGATAGTTTTTCTCCATAGACTTAACATTGGAAACTCGTATCTAACACCCATTAGATATTTAGGAAATATATCCAATGGGGGATAATGTCACAAATGTTAGCCCATTAGTCAATATTAAGGGTGAGATAAATTCAGAAACCCATTCAAGTTTAGGGTCAGAGCTCGATCCCATCTCAGTTGAATCACGCCATGTGAATTACTACGTGATTCAAACTCGATGGGATACGAGCTCAGACCCTAAACTTTCATGGGTTTCCTCTATAGTAACCACTGGGAAGTTATCCCGCCTATATCTATATGTATATATGACATTATTATATATTCATGCAGTATATTTGATAATTACGTACTGCTGCTCCCTGTGCAGTATAAATTGTGTACTGAACCCTGTGCAGTACACTATTATACTGAACACGTTACAACATCAGCAGTGTGTGGGCTTTCACTAGGCATGTATTTTATGTCAATATCTAGAAGGATTAGATAAACAACAATTCCCCAACTCGTTTTGTAGCATGTACAGCGTGGTCAGCTCGTTCTGTATCAGTACAATTCCATCGCATTCGTGTGACAAACCCATGCATTTTGCTGCGATTATGTGCGATGTTTAATAAAAAGGCCATTTATTGCCCATAAAATGTGTGCGACAATTGCATCGCACCAGTGGAGCCAGGCCTTACCAGGCGGTTTTGTTTGTTTGTCTAACGTCCCAGGGGACCCTGAGGGGATATAGGCATTAACTCATGGTTCAGCTTTTCTCACTGCTTTTACACCACGAGGGTGGTGATCGAATCTATGAGATGAATTTAGGTAGAGATCTCACCCCTACACATTTACCGAGGTGAGAGTTCTTTTAGTTACCACACCACATAGACATGGTATGAGAAGGACTGGCCTTTGATATAGCAGTAAATCTACCACTGCTGGGGGTGAAGGAAAAAGGTGGCTGTACACCACACCACATAGACATGGTTTGAGAAGGACTGGCCTTTGATATAGAAGTAAATCTACCACTGCTGGGGATGAAGGAGAAAAGTGGCTGTACACCACACCACATAGACATGGTATGAGAAGGACTGGTCTTTGATATAGCAGTAAATCTACCACTGCTGGGGATGAAGGAGAAAGGTGGCTGTACACCACACCACATAGACATGGTATGAGAAGGATTGGCCTCAATCCGCAACCTTGGGATTACAAGTCCAGTGCCTTAATCACTGAGCTAACTGCCCACCCCCTGCCGCCGGTGAGTATGTGCCCTGCTCCCCCGCACTCTCCCCATGCCTTCTCGGTGGAATACCGCCTTGAGAGGCAGGTATTTGGTGGACGTGCTCAGGTCACTTTGTTATCCGTCTCATAGATTACCATCGTCATAATACATTTCACAACCACTTTCATTCGCCTGTTATTAATCACTTCTGACGCTCTGTTGCTAGGACGACTTGATCACAATCACAGGAGTGATCTACGAGTTATCGTCACTTGTTTTTAATATTCACCTCATACAAGGTGTCCGTAGAAAACACATAGGGAGTGTGTATCGCCATACCCGGAGCATACAGATATATCCACCTAATACAAAGTGTCCATAGAAAACACATAGGGAGTGTGTATCGCCATACCCAGAGAATACAGATATATCCACCTAATACAAAGTGTCCGTAGAAAACACATACGGAGTGTGTATCGCCATACCTGGAGCATACAGATATATCCACTTAATACAAAGTGTCCATAGAAATCACATAGGGAGTCTGTATCACCATACCCGGAACATACATATATATCCATCTAATACAAAGTGTCCATAGAAAACACATAGGGAGTGTATACGAACATACCCGGCGCATACAGATACGTTGTATGCTACAGAAAAATAGTGTGTATTGAAAAATAGTGCATAACTAAAACGAACTAATATCAGTACCCCAGTTGTCAGGAAAAGGCTGATAAAAAATACAATATAGACCGATTTCAGATAAAAGCAGTCGTATGCTCCTCGGAGTTGACTCTATGCAATATCCTTGTATGCGCTCGGATATTACTACGCATCAACTCCTCGGAGCATACGGCCGCTTTTATCTGAAACCAGTCAATATTGTGTATTTATCATCTACCTATGATCAACTCCCCATTGGAAATGTATGGGGTCACAGTGATCCACAACCCATTCTTTCTAAGCTGACAGAACCCATAACCCTTGATTACACACCTCAAAGCCTTTGGTTACAGGAAAATGTACCATACCGGTAAACATATTTACATTTCTTTGTGCACGAAGATTGTTTGTTTGTTTTTGGTTTTGATTTTACGTCCAGCCAACCATTATAGGTCCTTACCAGACTTTCTCAAGGTTCTTTTACACCACAAGGGTGGTGATCGAATCTATGTGATGAATTTAGGTAGAAATCTCACCCCTAGACATTTACCAAGGTGAAAGATCTTTTACTTCCCACACCACATAGACATGGTATGAGAAGGCCTGGTCTTTGATATAGCAGTAAATCTACCACTGCTGGGATGAAGGAGAAAGGTGGCTGCACACCACACCACATAGACATGGTATGAGAAGGACTGGCCTTTGATATAGGAGTAAGTCTACCACTGCTGGGGATGAAGGAGAAAGATAGCTGTACACCACACCACATAGACATGGTATGAGAAGGATGGCCTTTGTTATAGCAGTAAATCTACCACTGCTGGGGGTGGGACCCGAACCCACAAAGTCCTACAACCTTGGGATTACAAGTCCGGTGCTCTAACCACTGAGCTACCTCCCCACCCCCTGTGCAGAAGTGAAAAAAAGTAGAGTCCCTACTGATAGACCCTTTAATATGGCAATCCCTAGGGTTAACTGTATCAAATTTCTTTCTAAAAACCATGTATGTGAAAGAAAAAATACATAAAAATTCTTTCTAAAAACCCCTTCCTCTTTCTTAGATTAGATGTGGAAGATGTTGTTGTATCGATTTTCCTCTGGTGGAGGGTCATTAAGTCTACTATTGGGGGGGGGGGGGATTTCTTTTATCAAAGAAGATGGATAATAAATACAACAAACGATGATTTTGTAGACAGGTAGTTCTATAAACCACTCGAGGTTAACGTCGTAATACACTTGCTAAAGCTTATGTATTACTACGCGTCAATCGGTTATCAGAATTAATTGTTTCAGCTTCATTTTTCATAATTTTTCTCCTGTTTTTTCAGATTTTCTCTTGTGGCTGGTGAAGGACGTGTGACGTGTGCCCGATGAGAGCAGACCGTCCTGAAACCTGGAGATGAGAAGGAGTCCCTACAGAACCCCGCAGACCGACTCAGGCACACAACGAGAGGCGCAGTGAGATGTCGTCCACACTGCCGCGCGGCACACTCACTCCGCTGTAGAGACGCCGCACTCACCGCCATCACCCACTTCTAGACAGGGAGAGCTGCAACTTCACACCGCAACCAACCGGGAATTCTGACTGCCTTCTGGGCAGCGATAGTTGGGAATTCCGGCTGCTTTCTGGCCAGCGATAGTTTTGGCTTCGGATTGCCACTACTATCAATTCTGACTGCTTTCTGGGCAGCGATAGTTTTGGCTTCGGATTGCAACAACTATCAATTCTGACTGCTTTCTGGGCAGTGATAGTTTTGGCTTTGGATTGCAACAACTATCAATTCTGACTGCTTTCAGCAGCGGATGTTGGGATTTCTGACTGCTTTCTGGGTAGAGGTTAGTTTTGATTTCTGACCACAATAACTAGTAATTCTGTCTGCTTTTTGGGCTGCGGAAGTTGTTATTTCTGACCTCAATAACCTATCAATTCTGACTGTAACAACCAGTTATTCTGACTGTTTCCAAGACAGCATAAATTTTGATTTTGGACTGCAAACAACCAGTAATTCTGACTGCTTTTAAGACTGCGGAAGTTTTGATTTCTGACCTCAGCAACTAGTAATACTGACTGCTTTCTGGGCAGCGGAAGTTTTGATTTCTGACTGCAACAACCAGTAATTCTGACTGCTTTAAGGGCAACAGAATTTGGGATTTCTGACTGCAACAACCAGTAATTCTGACTGCTTTCTGGGCAGCGGAAGTTTTGATTTCTGACTGCAACAACCAGTAATTCTGACTGCTTTAAGGGCAACAGAATTTGGGATTTCTGACCTCAGCAACCAGTAATTCTGACTGCTTTCTGGGCAGCGGAAGTTTTGATTTCTGACTGCAACAACCAGTAATTCTGACTGCTTTCCGGGCAGCGGAAAGTTCTGACTGCAGGGACCAGTATATCTAACTGCCTTGAGGGGAAGTGAAGTGCAGGATAAGTTTGGATTTCTGACTACTTTGGGGCAGAGGAAATTTAGACTTCTGACTCTAGAAATCAACCAGTAATTCTGACTACAATAACTTATGAAACACAATAAATCTATTAAAAAAAAATTTAAAAAAATTAATTTGAATTTTTTTTTTTAAATAAATAATTTTTTTCTGAACATCCCTAGATCCAACAATGTCCGGGACCGTCCCACCACCACTAGGTGTCAACACCGGCCTGCCGCCTAGCGTCACCTCAGACAACCACACTGGTGACCTTGCCCTGACCTCAGCGGCGCTCACGGAGCGGTCCGTGTGGGAGATCTGGGTGAACGCTCTCATCCTCCTCCTCTTCGTGTTCATCTCGCTGGCTGGGAACGTTCTCGTGGTGATCGCCGTCTCCACCAACGACCGCCTCCAACAACAACTCTCCAACCTGTTCATCATCAACCTGAGTGTGACCGACATGACCTTGGCGGTGGTGGTGATGGGCACGTCGCTGGTGGGGGTGGCCGCCGACCTGCGCGAGATTCCCGCCGTCTGGTGCAACATCTGCTGCGCCGCTAACTACGTCTGTATCATCGTCTCCAT